>CM069409.1:9043928-10243928 GCA_035609135.1 Eleutherodactylus coqui
TGAGACGCCCCCCCCATAGTCGTGTACAGATGAGACGCCCCCCATAGTCGTGTACAGATGAGACGCCCCCCCATAGTCGTGGACTGATACATAATAACAGACCTGAAGATGTAAAATGTCTCCTAACTGCTGCTAATCAGTAATTCTATCTACAGGGGATACATTACAGGGGGATAAACCACCACAAGTCCCAGCAACCCTCCAACCCCCACAGGAGGACACAGACCTGCCGGACAGCAGCTTCCAGGACCTTTGATGATGTCACTGTCATGTGACCACCTGTGTGGGAGGAGCCACCATGTAGTCAGCTAGCAGGTTCTGTTTTGTGGGTTGTCGGGTTGCTGTGAGCTGCAGCAGCAGAGAGGAGTCATTATGGAGATCGCTGGTCGGCCGAGAGCGGGCGCTCTATTCCTCTAGGACTGATACTGAACGATGTGCTTCCAGGACCTGTGATGATGTCACCGTCATGTGACCACCTGTGTGGGAGGAGCTCAGGATCACATGACCAGGATAAAGGTCACAAATAGCTCAATGTGATTGTTCTCAGCAAGAGAAACCACGTAATCTTGTAGATATGATACCTTTTAATGGCGAACAAACATACATGATGTAATAATAGCGAGCTTCCGAACCGACGCAGGGTACTGCTTCAGGCTTATGGATTGGATCTGAAGAGGCATGCATATTTATACACACTTATAACATACATACTTATGACACGGCACAGATATGGATATATATATATACACGTATGACACGGCACAGATATGGATATATATATATACACGTATGACACGGCACAGATATGGATATATATATATACACGTATGACAAGGCACAGATATGGTTGTGATTGGTTCGCACTTAAAAGGAATTCTGCAAACAAACTTTTTTGTCTAGGCACTGATAGCGAAGTGAAAGTTTTATGGTCCCTAAATTACTGTTGGGGGGGGGGGGGGGGGGGGTCAGCAGGCTCGAATTGTTATAAGAGATACACAAACATTTTTAGCTAAATACTGATAAGGGAGTGAAAGTTTATGGTCCCTGAATTACTGTTGATGGGGGTCTTATCTGTGCAGTCAAGTCTCACACTTCCCATTCATTCACGGTACCAGATCTTTGTTTTCACAAATAGCTCACTAACTGTGGATCGGCAGCATTGTGCCAGACCGCCGGCCGCCAATAACGGGAGTGTGGGGGACGATGCCAAGACGGGTCCGCAGGCATGTAATGGGGGAGGAGTGCTGGAGACGGTCTACAGGTTCCCTGATCGCCTCGTGGAACACAAGAAACTGAAACAACTCGTCTCCACTGCAATAAGGGAGATGGAACAATACTCTGCAGCGCCACCTGTTGGATGGCGGCATTCCTGCAAGACAATGCCTGACCCTTTGTACAAGTCTAAACAGTGATTGGGAGTAGAAGCCGAGCCAGAAGCATCCAGAACAGATGGAGTTGTGGTGCTCTCAGCACAGGATAAAGTCCAGTCCGTGCCCTGATCTGAGCGCAGTCCGTGCCCCCAATGTGAGCGCAGCCCTCCTCACTGCCGCTGCCCTCATGTGTTTTAGTATCCTCCCATGTATGGGGTGCCGTGTCTGCGCTCGGCCAAATGGATGAATTGGAGTGGTCCATCTTGCCATTCTGGGATTGCGGGCCGTGACCTTAGTCTATAATTGGTAAAGCTGGGTAGTGAAATCATTTAGCGATCTGGCGCTTGTATGTTGTGCTGTCGGTCAGAGGCGCTGTCCCCCTGCAGACTAAGCCAGAGGGCCAAGCCCCCCGAAACAGCTGTCTGTGCATGGTCTCCTATTCCCAATCATTGCTAAGACTTGTTATAAAGTCCCTTGGATGTGAAGGAGTGCTGCCATCCAATAGGTGGCGCTGTAGAGGTAATTTGCCATCTGATTTGTTCTGCTGTATGCCCCGCACCGATGCAGTGAGAACGTCCGGCCATGTAGTGGGGATGGAATGTCTGATATGTATAGCATTCGGAATATAATATTGAGAGTAGGTTTTGGAGACTTGGTCTTAAATAGGGACTAGAGTAGGTGCAGTAGTGCAATCCTATGGTATATAGATATACGCCATGTAGGTGTGGCTACCAAGTGGGTTGTACAATGACTAGATACAATGCAGCAGTATTCTCCCTCCCCCTTGTAGGTTGTGGCCCCTGAGCAACCAATTCATACAAAGATGCAATTGTAACCCTATCCCCTCTTTTTAGATGCAATGGGTATATAGGATGTGTACCCCCGCTCTGTCGCAGCTTTGTGCTGTCCATCAATAGAGCAGCTGGCATCTATGAGTTGCCATGTTTACCAGCAGTATGTGAGGACCGTGTCCGTTCTGATGTGTTGCTCACGATGACGGTAGTTCCCGCGAATGCGCAGTGCTTCTGACGGCTCAGGACCGAGAGGTTGCGATTCTCATGGCATGATTAATTTTGCGCAGTCAGCTGATGAGGATGCCATGTATGCCCTCAATGTGCAGTTGGTGTTGCGCTGCCAGCAGGAGCCTGCTCTCTTTCCATATGACAGGCGCTGATGCTGAGATGCCGCACCTAATGCTGTTCCCGAAAGGATTTGGTACACCTGATTGTGGGAGGTGGTTTTTAAATGTGAGTTTTTGATTGGTGTTTGTATCACATTTAAAGTAGGTATGTGCAGTGTATTGTTAACGTGAAGAAGACCCCTACAGGCGGTCGAAACGTTGTTCATAAGGAGAAATAAAGCAGCATCAGGCTTGACCCTCTTTTACTGCACTCTCTATGCTGCTCATGACTTCCTTATTTATGAAGTTCCTGGGGATTGCGGAGTCAGATCCGCCATGTGAGCGTGCATAGCCCTCTCCTCCTGCTACATGGTATCTGTGGTTGTGGTGCTGATCCATTATCTATCCGGGAGTCGGGAGGAAGAGACAATACCCCTCCTGACATCAGACTACATGGCACGGCACAAATCCTTACAAGATAACCTCTAACCTTGAGGATCGGATTATTTCTACCAAAAAATACAAGTTTGTACGAGACGCCCGCGACCATCACACTGATGCTGCGGATACCCGGAGACGCCCGTGACCGTCACACTGACGCTGCGGATACCCGGAGACGCCCGCGACCGTCACACTGACGCTGCGGATACCCGGAGACGCCCGCGACCGTCACACTGACGCTGCGGATACCCGGAGACGCCCGTGACCGTCACACTGACGCTGCGGATACCCGGAGACGCCCGTGACCGTCACGCTGACGCTGCGGATACTCGGAGACGCCCGTGACCGTCACACTGACGCTGCGGATACTCGGGGACGCCCGCGACCGTCACACTGACGCTGCGGATACTCGGGGACGCCCGCGACCGTCACACTGACGCTGCGGATACCCGGAGACGCCCGCGACCGTCACACTGACGCTGCGGATACCCGGAGACGCCCGCGACCGTCACACTGACGCTGCGGATACCCGGAGACGCCCGCGACCGTCACACTGACGCTGCGGATACCCGGAGACGCCCGTGACCGTCACACTGACGCTGCGGATACCCGGAGACGCCCGTGACCGTCACACTGACGCTGCGGATACCCGGAGACGCCCGTGACCGTCACACTGACGCTGCGGATACCCGGAGACGCCCGCGACCGTCACACTGACGCTGCGGATACTCGGAGACGCCCGTGACCATCACACTGATGCTGCGGATACTCGGAGACGCCCGTGACCATCACACTGATGCTGCGGATACTCGGCGCTTACAGCGCAAAACACTGATTTCTCAGATCCGGATGATTCTTCCAATTAACATGCAGCTTGTTCTGCGGGTCTGCAGACTCCTCAGAGTTTCTCTGCAAACACCCAGAGTAACGCCAAAAATCTATCAAAAATGACAGAGGGCCAGTAGAAAACTCCGGAAATACCAACTACTACATGCGGAAACCCAACTATATTCTTTCAAAGGGTCTCAATGCTGCCCCCCCCCCCCCCCCTGCGTACGCGCGCTCCCCCCAATATTCCTACTATAGAAAATACTCCAGTTATTCCTATTACTTCAGATCAAGTCATAGAGCCTTTCCAGGCAGGGACCACCGGGAATCACCTGGGTCAGAGTGGAAGGACTGCTTTGACCTCTGTGTAGCGGCCGGTCCTCACAATTGCAGGTGCAGCTTTCATTGAAATCAATGGGATCCTGGTCTACAATTACAACCGCAGCTCCCATTTATGTCATTGAGAGCTGTGCCTGCAAATACAAGCATCGGCCACTACAAATGGGTCGGAGGTTGCGGTTCACATGAAGGAACAGCACTGCACACGGGATGTACAAATATCAAGCAGTGCCAGCTGTCCACACACTCCAGCTCAGAATGTGTAGGACAGTGGGCTGTGATATGTCCTGGTGCACGAGACCCCTAGCAGACAAGCAGAGTTGCTTGGCTCTGTAAGGTGGACTCTAATCCAACCGGGTTGCTTATCTTCCAACCAATGTCGGACCTGGACTCTTTTCTCTGGCTATCCGCCCTGGGGTTTGTGCCAGGGTGAGTGGGTCACACACCAGCAGACGTTTTGTCTGTGGTGATGTGCCTCTTCACCAGGACCATTACTTCCTCTTGAGTTCCGTGGATCTCCCTGGGCAACCCAATGCTGCACAGACCTGGGCAGTGTCTGCACAAATCGGTTCATCACCACTCTTTTCACAATCTGTGCAGGTAAGTAAGACTCTGGCTGCAGCCATAACTGAACCAGGTGTAACAGATCAAACATTTGGGACCTTAGAGGCTTATCCTGGCTGCACCTCCAGTTGTGGACCCATTGGGCTCTGACCGCCATGCTTACTACTAGGCATCCAAGGATTTCCACTTTCAACTTGCCATACTTTCTTGCTTCCTGCTGGGATAAAACGTAGTATGCCTTTTGAGGTTCCCCAGTTAAGTACGCACTTAACACCTCTACCCATCGATTTAATGGCAAGTACTCCCTTTCGGCCACTCTCTCAAAGATCATTAGGGAGGCTTTCACATCGTCCTCCAGGGTCATTTTCTGTAATGCCCCTCTCACGGTCCTCAGTATGTCCAACTGGCATTTTGACTGTGGAGAGCCACATTCTTTTTAGCCTGGACAGCCTCAGAAAGTATCACCATCTGCTTTATCAGGAGTTGGTTTGTCTCCTGCTGAGTTTGCACAGACCCAACATGGGCCTTTTGTTGCTGAGTAATCATCTGAACCAGCTGTTTCACCAGCTCCTCCATGCTTGTAGGGCTTGTATGTAACCTTACTGCTGTTTTAACTCAGGACTTCTACCAGTGGGTCTTTTCCTGCCCGCATCCTCCACCACTTGTAGTAATATCAGGGATTAACCACCAGGCCAACAGTAAAAGTCCAATCGTGTTGGTTTAATCACATGAACAAAAATAGGGGAACAAACTGTTTCTCCAGCAAAAAATATATATATATATATATATATACATCTCCTTTAGCAGTATCAGTAATTAGAGCAGTAACTATAACAATAGCTGTAGCAATAGCAGAAGTAGTAGCTCTCACCCAGCTTTCGTAAACCTAAGTTCTTCACTGCTTTCCTCATAGAGTAAGTCTTGAGCTCACACAAACATCTTCATCCTTTGCAGCCTTTCTCCTTTTTAGGAGCCCAGTACTAGAGCTAAAGCGTTTATTCCTAATATCAAAGATAGAAATGCTAAACTACATCATAGAACATCGGACATATCCAAAATCTTGGTTTATATAATATCCAAAGCCCCATAGAGTCGTCAGTATCAGAGAAACACCAAAGAATCCGCGACTTTCTGGATTCAGATAATCTCCCCTCTATACCCACCAATAAATTAAAACTATTCCATAAACCGATTACGCTTCAGGAAGTGGACGAAGGTATTCAGACAAATCCGAACCGGAAAAGCCCAGGTGCAGATGGTTGGGGTTCTCTATATGACACCACCTTCGAAGAAACCCTTTCCCCCACATCTAGTGCAATACTTTAATTTCATTAGCAGTGGAAATCCTTTCCAAAAAAAACCCCTGACAGCCCACATAACTTTTTTTTTTTAATTCGCTTTATTGAATTATGTACATTCCATATACTGGCAAAGCACAACAAAACATAAATTTAGTACATGAAGCACAATAATTTGGTGTACAGAAAGGGCAAGGCAAGGGAGAGGGAACAAAGCCTCCTCAGCAATTACCATAACTGAGCAACCAGAATTAACATGGTCAACATATATCCAGAGGGTCATGAGTCTCATCTTGAAGTAGAGCAGCTACCCCTCCTGAGTACTGATATTGACGAAGAGAGCAAGCATGGAGGATAACAAGTGAGAGGGGAATTGTACCACTGACCCTATAGTTTCTCAAACTTTTTCGAACATTGACATCCTTTATAGACCAAATAGTTAAATGGCACGACTGAATTTACCAGTTTCCTCCACATAGACAATGAGGGATTTTTTTCGATCCATCTATCGTAAAGTGATAGTTTTCCTGGCCAAGAACAGAGTTTCCCTCAGGAATATTCTTATGTGGCCTTTTCAGATCTCTTCATCAAGTACCCCAAATAGGCAAATCTCAGGACTCAAAGGTACAGGGATTCCCAAGATCTGAGAGGAGGCTAGTGACCTCTCACCCAAAATCCTGAATGGCAGGGCACTCCCAGATCATATGACAAAAATCAGCACCGAATACAGGTTGTTGATAACCCTCTACCTATTTTGTGTAGCCTTGCAGGGGTAAGGTAGCATCTGTGTACAATGTATTGCTGTATCAGCTTATTTGCAGCTGGAGAAACAAATAAAGGTGATTCCAATACCTCTTGGTAGGTATCCTCTGTTAATGTGAGTATAAGTGTCCTCCATTTTGACAGAGCTGGAGGTGTTACATGGGATATTTTGGCTAATATCAGATGGTAATATAATATGGAGATGAGGCCCCTAGGGCCTTGGGAACGCGATATACCAAATAAGGGGTAATGTGATATGCAAGGGTTACCTAATGAGATCTGCACGTTTAAAGCATGTCTAACCTGTAGGTACCTGTAAAAAAAAAAGTGGGTACGAAGCAATTTGTACTTACCCTTGTTTCTTTTGACCAATTACAAGCTATTCAACCTATATAAGTCCCCCAGTGTCTGTATACCATATTGCCCCCATACATGTATGTCCTGCAGGGAGTACATGTCCAGAAGTCCAGGATTATTCCATAGGGGCATATCCGCCACTATATCAGAAAATTTGCAGATTGACTTGGATTGTCTCCAAATTTGCGAAGCCAGCCTATACATAGGGAGCAGCCCACCGGATAATGTTGCTGGAGCCTCCAATACCAGCCACAGGCTAGGAATGTTTAGGAAATGTGCCAGGTGGGTCTCCGAATTAGGGAGGGAGTCATTTCCAAGCCAACAGCCCAAGTGTATTAGTTGACTAGCCACATAGTATGCGACCAGGTTCAAGAGTGCAGCTCCCGCAGCCTGTCTTGGTCTTTGAAGGTTAGAGATTCGTAATTTAGGGTGGGAACTACCCCAAATCTGGAAGGACATACTGGAGTCCATTGACCTAAAGAAGTAGCATGGTATCGGCATTGAGATATGTTGTAATATATAAAGACATTTAGGTAGCACTATCATTTTGATCAGGTTGATACGACCGGACACTGTAAGTGGCAGAGAACCCCATATCTTAATTTTGGAATTGAAGTAATCTATTAAAGGGTATACATTAAGGTCTAGGGAGCATCTGAAGTTGGAAGAAATTTGGATTCCTAGATTTTTGAATGAGTCTGTAACTTGAAGACCACATAGCGGGCCAGCATCATATAGGGGACTATCTGAGGAGAGGGGTATGAAGGCAGACTTAGCCCAATTAATATGGAGTCCCGAGAAATCGCCAAATTTATTTATAAGATCTATTGCATATGGAAGTGAGGTTATAGGGTTAGAAAGAAATAACATCAGATCATCAGCATATAGTGCCACTCTGTCCTCCTGATCCCCTATAACTATGCCCCTATACGATGAACTCACCCTGAGCATGATAGCCAACGGTTCAATGGCCAATGCAAATAGTAGAGGACACAGGGGGTATCCCTGTCTTGTATCTCTGTGTAATGGAAAATAAGAGGTACATGAACCATTGACCGAAACTGCCGCCATTGTTGATTTGTATATTAGGGACACCCACTTGATGAAGACTTCCCCAAAGTCAAATTTTTGCAAAACTTAGAAAGGGCCATTCAATACAGTCAAATGCCTTTGTGGCATACAAAGAGACTAGAGCGCAGTACTCCTTCCTGTTTGCCCCAATTTGGGTGACTACTCTTCTAAGATTCTCACGTGTAGACTTTCCACACATAAACCCTGTTTGGTCTGGGTGTATGAGGTCTACTATTATGGAGTTGAGTTGGTTCACCAACATCTTGGTCAGGATTTTATAATCTATATTCAATAGTAATATTGGCTGGTAAGAGCCGCAATCAAGGGGATCCTTGTCAGGTTTTAAAAGGACTATGATTGTAGCTTCGTAGAAGGATCGAGGCAAAGATCCACTCTCATAAGCTGCATTGTATGTGGCGAGGAGACTAGGAAGCAGCACATCTTGGTATTTTGCATATGCCTCCACTGGAAGGCCATCTGGGCCTGGTGACTTGCCCCTAGCCATACTGGATAGGTCCTCCGACAGGTCAGTTAGGGTAAAAGGGGCATCCACAAAGGTTTATTTTGGCTAGGGTAAGAGTCAGGAAGGGAGTATTGGCCAAGAAATCACCCAACTCCTGTTGGGAGTGGCTAAATCTGTTGTTCACTACAGTTCACTGTAATATTGCCGAAATCTCTCTCTAATAGTCTCTATCAGGAAGAATTTTCCCCCGAGTCAGATCTAATGCAAAGAATTGGAGGAGATGCAGTATTTTGATGGACTAGGAGCCAATAAACTACTTGATTGATTACTACTGGTATTAGATGCGTCTCCTGGACACATACTATGTGGGGGTTATGATGACTAATGTGAGAGAAAATCATTGTGCTCTTCCTAGGTTTACCCATTCCTTGGACATTCCATGACAGTAGAGTAATGTTAGCCATACAGAATGGTACAAATATGTGTAGGTAGGATATGGCCTGGATTACAAAAGTGGATCTTTGGGATTAGTATGTGGATGGCTAGGACCCCTACCGAAGTCGCCAACATAAGTACACCATTTTTATGAGCTGTTACACTTTGCACAAACTATTTAACCCCTTAGTGACGAAGCCTGTTTGCGCCTTAATAACTCCGTGAAGGCTTTACATATCCAAGTGATTCTGACATTGTTTTTTTGCCACATGTTGTACTTCATTTAGGTGGTAAAAATAGACCCATAGAATTTGTGTATATTTATTAAAAACCCCAAAAATGGGAAAATTTTGAAAAAAGTGTCATTTTTTTCACGTTTTCAACTGTAATATCTCAAATATGTGCAAACATACTGTACATATTTTTGCGCAGATATATATTTCCATCTGTTCACTTTATTCTGGACGCACGTTTGAAAAACTTTCGTTTTTTTTTTTTAACCATTTAGGAGACGTATAAATTTAACATTACTTATCAACATTTTGAGGAACGCTTTATTTTCCGGCACCAAGCCAAGATTGTAAAGGCTCATAGGTGTCAGAATTATAGATAACCCCACAAATGACCCCATTTTAAAAACTACAACCCTTAGTGTATTCACTGAGGGGGGTCAGGAGTATTTTGCCTCCACAGTTTCTTTTCAGGAATTAATGCAATTTGGAGTAAAAAAAATAAAATTTCATATTTTTGCAAATATGTAATTTTTAACACAGAATTTTTTTCTATAGTGCACATGAAAACGAGGATTTACACCTCAAAATGCATACCCCCGTTTGTCCCGTGTTCAGAAACATACCCATTGTGGCCCTAATCTTCTGTCCGTATGTACAACGGGGCCAAAACCGAAAGGAGCAGCCGGTGGCTTTCAGATCAGACATTTTGCTTGAAGGCGTTTTAGGCCCCATTGCTCACTTGTAGACCCCTCGAGCGGCCAAAACAATAGAGAACGCCCACAAATGACCTGATTTTGGAAACTAGACCTCTTAGCGCATTAATCTAGGGGTGTACTGCGTATTTTGACCCAACAGTTTTTGAATGAAGCAAAGCAAAGCAGAAGGAAAAAATTACGATTTTTTTTTTTTTTTTTTAATCAATTATGTGATTTTAAAAACAGTTTTTTTTGGACAGCAGACATATGAATGGAGACTTTCACCCAAAAATGGATACCCCCGTTTGTCCTGTGTTCAGAAACATACCCATTGTGGCCCTAATCTTCTGTCCGTATGCACAACGGGGCCCAAACTGGAAGGAGCAGCGGGTGGTTTTCAGAACAGACATTTTGGTTGAAGATGTTTCAGGCCCCATTGCACACCTATAGAACCTGTGAGCGACCAAAACGACAGAGGACCCCCACAAATGACCCCATTTTAAAAACTAGACCCCTTAACGCATTCATCTAGCGGTGTACTGCGTATTTTGACCCCACAGTTTTTAAATAAACCGAAGCAAAGCAGAAGGAAAAAATTACGATTTTTGTTTTTTTGGGAATTATGTAATTTAAAAAATAGTTTTTTTTGTACAGCATACGTAGGAATGAAGACGTTCAGCCCAAAATGTATACCCCCATTTGTCCCGTGTTCAGAAACATATGCATTGTGGCCCTAATATTCTGTCTGAATGCACAACGGGGCCCAAACTGAACGGAGCGTCAAACTTTAACTGTCTTTTGACTTTTACGTGACCGCCATTATCCATTGGATAATGGCCATCACGTGACCGAAGACCGCTCACTGCGGACCCCCGTGATATCTCTAAGCTCTTGGCTACCTTTAGTAGCCAGGAGCAAGGAGATTTTAAATTTTCTCTTGCCCTCCCCAGCTTCTGCGCTTGCGTCCGCCATTTTGGCGACGGGCGCATGCGCCAAAACTGGGGGAAGGTCCGCGGATAAGGATCCCATCAGAGAACCTCGCTGGTGGCCTTATTTAAGTAATTTCACTTCCCCTCACAGATCTGATCCGTGACAGGAAGTGAAAATTGAGTTTTTTTTTTACTTTTACGTGATTGCCGTTATCCATTGGATAACGGCGATCACGTGACTGGGAAACGCGTACCGTGGCCGCCCATGAAATCTCCAGGCTCTTGGCTACATTTAGTAGCCAGGTGCGGAGAGATTTTAAATTACCGCACCAATCTGCGGCTTTTGCGCCTGCGTCCGCCATTTTGGCGACGGACGTGTGCGCAAAAGCTGGGCAAGGTCCGCGGATAAATCTGGGGGCTTAAGGTACCTAATTTCATCTCCCCTCATGGATATGATCCATGAGGGGAGATGAAACAAACTTTTTATCCATTGGATAGCAGCGATCATGTGACCGGGAACCACATACAGCGGCTCCCGGTGACAGCTCCCTGCTCTCGGCTACTCATTCTAGCCGGGAGCAGGGAGTTTTTAAATTTCCCGGGCCTCCCGGCTCTCTGCACATGCGCGTGACGTAATTCGTCTGGCGCGCATGCGCAGACGCCGGCGGCAGTGCCGGGGAGAAGACAGAAGGATCTGGAGGCTGCGGAGGACCGGGGGTGAGTACTCTCAGCTCCCCTTACGGATCCGATCCGTAAGGGGAGCTGAAACTTTAATTGTTTTTAACTCTGCTTTGACTTTAACGCGATCGCCGGTATCCACCGGTGATCGCGTTACCGGGGGTGGGGTCCCGCGGCCCAGGATGACAGCTCCATGCTGTCGGCTACCTCCGGTAACCGGCAGCATGGAGCTATCATGTCCTGAGCCTGCAGGGCTGTCATTCCTAGAGGATGCATAAAACTATGTCCTCTGGGAATAAAGCCCAGCCGGCCAGGACGTAGAATCCCGATGGGGCCGTCACTAAGGGGTTAAAACAACATAACCCTATTAGAAAAACTTGAATCATTGTTTTTTTACAGACATCTGGTTCAAGATCAAATATGAACAAATAATAGAAACTAAGTAACACGGGGGTAGAATGTGCACCCAGATGACGTTTATATAGAGGGGCACCATCTATTAAGGCTGAGCCTTGTGAGAGGCTAGAGGACCCTTTTTGCATAGATTTTCTTCCCTGAGTTTAAATAACACAAAAAAGTTTTAAGCATTATCACATGACCCAAACGATCCCCTTACTTTTCCCCCATATGGATTTTTAAGCCAAATTTGTTACCAGTTTTTATAGGTAGAAGGCATGTTCGAGACTAGACCAGCGTTTCCCAACTCCAGTCCTCAAGGCACCCCAACAGGTCATGTTTTCTGGATGTCCTATGGTAAGAACACCTGTGGCAATGTCTGAGGACCGACAATAATTACATTACCTGTGCAACACTGAGGAAATCCAGAAAACATGACCTGTTGGGGTCCCTGAGGACTGGAGTTGGGGAACACTGGTCTAGACGATCGTGGTAATCGTCTGAACCATTCCACAGCCTCTCTGGGAGTAAAGAAGAAAAAGGTGTGATCATTATGGATGACGCCAAGGAATATTGTATAGAGGCATCTCGCAGTCGATGTTTGATGTCGACAAAAGAAGCTGTAGTCTTTTGCAGGGCAGCAGAAAAATCTGGAAATCTAGCAATATTAGCTCCATCGAATTTAAGTCCTTGTCAGGAGAGTATTCTAGCTGGCTTGCAGTGTCATTTCCCACAGAGCACAGAGGTGGTAAGGGCTGGGCTGTCAGAGCAAATTCACCCCAGCAGCCCGGATTTACAACTAGTCACTCTGGTCACCGTCCCTGCAGCTGATGTCACAGACTTCATAGCAAGGGTTTTGCAGGTCTCTGCAAGTCTGAGGCTCCAGGGATCCCACAGTCAACGGAAGGAATCCCCCAGAAGCAGCAAGCCTCTCTGACTGGGGAAGCAGGGGCAGTGCAGGCCCGAGTACAAGAAATGTACTCACTCTGCCGAACGGAACTTCCTGCCGGCAACCCGAGATCACTGCCGCACTCCCAGGGGGCTCCCAGGTGAGCTGGATGTCTTTCTGTCTTTCTTTTCTTTGGGGAAGCCAGGATGGAGGAAAGATGATCTGGGTCCTCAGAAAGCAAAGCCTATGTGAGTCCCACCATGTTGGCTGCCAGCCACGCCCCCCAGCCCCCTCATGTAGCAGTTATAGGTCCATATCATTAATTAACAATGATCTTAAATAGAGATGAGCGAACGCGTTCGTCCGAGCTTGATATTCGTGCGAATATTAGGGTGTTCGGGATGTTCGTTATTCGTAACGAACACCATGCGGTGTTCTGGTTACTTTCACTTCCTTCCCTGAGACGTTAGCGCGCTTTTCTGGCCAATTGAAAGACAGGGAAGGCATTACAACTTCCCCCTGTGACGTTCAAGCCCTATACCACCCCCCTGCTGTGAGTGGCTGGGGAGATCAGGTGTCACCCGAACATAAAAGTCGGCCCCTCCCGCGGTTCGGCTCAGATGCGGTGTGAGTTAGATGAGGGACAGTGCTGTTTGTACCGGAGCTGCTGTAGGGAAAGAATTGGTAGTTAGTGTAGGCTTCAAGACCCCCCAAAGGTCCTTATTAGGGCCACTGATAGCTGTGTGTTGGCTGCTGTTAGCAGTGGCAAATTTTTTTTTCTCAAAATCGCCTCTGCAGACCGTTGCACCCGGCATTAGGGACAGAAGTGCTGCATAGGCAGGGAGAGTGTTAGGAGTGAGTGTAGCCTTCAAGAACCTCAACGGTCCTTTCTAGGGCCATATTTATCCGTGTGCAGTACTGTCCAGGCTGCTGTTAGCTGTGCTGCATTTTTTTTTGCTTCTCAAAATCGCCTCTGCAGACCATTGCACCCTCCATTGATACTGCAGGGAAAGAATTGTATAGGCAGGGCCACAACACAGTTATTATTCATAGAATATACGCAGTGCTGCCTTTTGGTGGAAAAAAACTGAAAACAAATCTATTTGTCCAGCCTCTGTCCGTCCTAAGGGCGGTGGACACGTGTGAGCTGCTTGAACAACATTGCTAAATCAGACGCACCCAGCTACGCTTTACTGCTGGCTTCGCCATTTGCTTTCCTTAATTGGGAAAAAAATACCTGCTCTCCAAGAGTTATAATAACTCTGCTACCCTCACGTTCTGTGACACATAAGCAGGGACACAGCACAGTTATTAAACTTAGATAATTCATTCACTAGAGGCAGTGGGGCCTTTCGTTTTCCAAAAAGGGCAAAAATTATATTTGGCCTGCAGTCTTGCGCCAATTTATTTCCTGCCTGTGAAATCAAATCACTGGTAATACAGCATGCTGAGGGGTAGGGGTAGGCCTAGAGGACGTGGACGCGGCCGAGGACGCGGAGGGCCAAGTCAGGGTGTGGGCACAGCCCGAGCTCCTGATCCCGGTGTGTCGCAGCCGACTGCTGCGCGATTAGGAGAGAGGCACGTTTCTGGCGTCCCCACATTCATCGCCCAATTAATGGGTCCACGCGGGAGACGGTTATTAGAAAATGAGCAGTGTGAGCAGGTCCTGTCCTGGATGGCAGAAAGTGCTTCGAGCAACCTATCGTCTACCCGCAGTTCTGCGCCGTCCACTGCTGCCAATCCGAATCCTCTGTCTGCTGCTCCTCCTTCCTCCCAGCCTCCTCACTCCACTACAATAACACCTGCTCAGGAGCGGGAACACTCCCAGGAACTGTTCTCGGGCCCCTGCTTAGATTGGGCAGCAGCGGTTCCTCTCCCACCAGAGGAGTTTATCGTCACTGATGCCCAACCATTCGAAAGTTCCCGGGGTCCGGGGGAAGAGGCTGGGGACTTCCGCCAACTGTCTCAACAACTTTCTGTGGGTGAGGAGGACGATGACGATCAGACACAGTTGTCTTGCAGTGAGGTAGTAGTAAGGGCAGTAAGTCCCAGGGAGCAGCGCACAGAGGATTCGGAGGAAGAGCAGCAGGACGATGAGGTGACTGACCCCACCTGGTGTGCAACGCTTACTCAGGAGGACAGGTCTTCAGAGGGGGAGTCAAGGGCATCAGCAGGGCAGGTTGCAAGAGGCAGTGCAGTGGCCAGGGGTAGAGGCAGGGCCAGACCGAATAATCCACCAAGTGTTTCCCAAAGCGCCCCCTCGTGCCATGCCACCCTGCGGAGGCCGAGGTGCTCTAAGGTCTGGCAGTTTTTCACAGAGACGCCTGACGACCGACGAACAGTGGTGTGCAACCTTTGTCGCGCAAAGCTCAGCCGGGGAGCCAACACCAACAGCCTCACCACCACCACCATGCGCAGACATATGATGGCCAAGCACCCCGCAAGGTGGGACGAAGGCCGTTCACCGCCTCCGGTTTGCACCCCTGCCTCTCCCCCTGTGCCCCAACCTGCCACTGAGATGCAACCCCCCTCTCAGGACACAGGCACTACCGCCTCATGGCCTGCACCCACACCCTCATCTCCGCTGTCCTCGGCCCCATCCAGCAGTGTAGTTCAGCGCACCGTTCAGCCGTCGCTTGCGCAAGTGTTCGAGCGCAAGCGCAAATACGCCGCCACGCACCCGCACGCTCAAACGTTAACCGTCCGCATAGCAAAATTCATCAGCCTTGAGATGCTGCCGTATAGGGTTGTGGAAACTGAGTCCTTCAAAAGTATCATGGAGGCGGCGGCCCCGCGCTACTCAGTTCCCAGTCGCCACTACTTTTCCCGATGTGCCGTCCCAGCCCTGCACGACCACGTCTCCCGCAACATTGTGCGCGCCCTCACCAACGCGGTTACTGCCACGGTCCACTTAACTACGGACACGTGGACAAGCACAGGCGGGCAGGGCCACTACATCTCCCTGACGGCACATTGGGTGAATTTAGTGGAGGCTGGGACAGAGTCAGAGCCTGGGACCGCTCACGTCCTACCCACCCCCAGAATTGCGGGCCCCAGCTCGGTGCTGGTATCTGCGGAGGTGTATGCTTCCTCCACTAAAGCACCCTCCTCCTCCTCCTCCTCCTCTGTCTCGCAATCAAGATGTGTTAGCAGCAGCATGTCGCCAGCAGTCGGTGTCGCGCGGTGTGGCAGCACAGCGGTGGGCAAGCGTCAGCAGGCCGTGCTGAAACTACTCAGCTTAGGAGATAAGAGGCACACGGCCCACGAACTGCTGCAGGGTCTGACACAGCAGACCGACCGCTGGCTTGCGCCGCTGAGCCTCCAACCGGGCATGGTCGTGTGTGACAACGGCCGTAACCTGGTGGCGGCTCTGCAGCTCGGCAGCCTCACGCACGTGCCATGCCTGGCCCATGTCTTTAATTTGGTGGTTCAGCGCTTTCTGAAAAGCTACCCACGCTTGTCAGACCTGCTCGTAAAGGCGCGCCGGCTCTGCGCACATTTTCGCAAGTCCCACACGGACGCTGCCACCCTGCGCACCCTGCAACATCGGTTTAATCTGCCAGTGCACCGACTGCTGTGCGACGTGCCCACACGGTGGAACTCTACGCTCCACATGTTGGCCAGGCTCTATGAACAACGTAGAGCTATAGTCGAATACCAACTCCAACATGGGCGGCGCAGTGGGAGTCTGCCTCCTCAATTCCTTTCAGAAGAGTGGGCCTGGTTGGCAGACATCTGCCATGTCCTTGGTAATTTTGAGGAGTCTACCCAGGTGGTGAGCGGCGATGCTACAATCATTAGCGTCACCATTCCTCTGCTATGCATCTTGAGAAATTCCCTGCAAACCATAAAGGCAGCTGCTTTGCGCTCGGAAACGGGGGCGGGGGAAGACAGTATGCCGCTGGATAGTCAGGGCACCCTCCTGTCTATTTCTCAGCGCAGGAGGAGGAGGAGGAGCATGAGGAGGATGAGGAGGAGGGGGAAGAGACAGCTTGGGCCGCTGCTGACGGTACACCGGCTGATTGCCTGTCATCCTTTCAGCGTGTATGGCCTGAGGAGGAGGAGGATCCTGATAGTGATCTTCCTAGTGAAGACAGCCATGTGTTGCGTACAGGTACCCTGGCACACATGGCTGACTTCATGTTAGGATGCCTTTCTCGTGACCCTCGCGTTGCACGCATTCTGGCCACGACGGATTACTGGGTGTACACACTGCTCGATCCACGGTATAAGGAGAACCTGCCCACTCTGATTCCCGAAGAGGAAAGGGGTTCGAGAGTGTTGCTATACCACAGGACCCTTGCGGACAAGCTGATGGTAAAATTCCCAGCCGACAGCGCTAGTGGCAGAAGGCGCAGTACCGAGGGCAAGGTAGCAGGGGATGTGCGTAGATCGAGCAGCATGTACATCCCAGGTAGTGCAACAGTCTTTAAGGGCCTGGCCAGCTTTATGTCTCCCCACCAAGACTGTGTCACCGCTCCCCAGTCACGGCTGAGTCGGCGGGAGCACTGTAAAAGGATGGTGAGGGAGTACGTAGCGGATCGCACGACCATCCTTGGTGACGCCTCTGCCCCCTACAACTACTGGGTGTCGAAGCTGGACATGTGGCCTGAACTAGCGCTGTATGCCCTGGAGGTGCTTGCTTGTCCTGCGGCTAGCGTCTTGTCGGAGAGGGTGTTTAGTGCGGCTGGGGGAATCATCACAGATAAGCGTAGCCGCTTGTCAACCGACAGTGCCGACAGGCTAACACTCATCAAGATGAACAAAGGCTGGATTTCCCCAGACTTCTGTTCTCCACCAGCGGACAGCAGCGATACGTAAGCAATACGTAGGCTGCACCCGCGGATGGAAGCTACGTTCTCTCTCACCATCCAAAACGGGGACATTTCTGCTTCATCAATCTGTGTCTAATATTCCTCCTCCTCCTCCTGCTCCTCCTCCTGAAACCTCACGTAATCACGCTGAACGGGCAATTTTTCTTAGGGCCACAAGGCTCACTCAAATAATTTTTCAGAACAATTTTTATAAGTTTCAATGCGCTTAAAAGCATTGGAACTTTAACTTGAACCAATTTTGCGTTACACTGGGCTGCCTCCAGGCCTAGTTACCACTTAAGCCACATTAACCAAAGCGATTAATGGGTTTCACCTGCCCTCTTGGCTGGCCATGGCCAATTTTTGGGATGTACATTAGTACTGTTGATACAGCAATTTTTGTGGGCCCTCGCCTACAGTGTAATCAAATTAATTTTTAGCCCACCTGCATTACAGCTGACGTTACCTCAGCTGTGTTGGGCAATGCAATGGGATATTTTTATGTACCGCCGGTGGCTTCCTGGCACCCACCCAGGCAGTGGGTCCACAGGGAGTTTAACCTACATGTGTCCACTTGTAAAGAACCCCAGTCAGACTGGGGCATGCAGTGTGGGACGAAGCCCACCTGCATTAAGCACGACATTACTACCTCAGCTGTGTTGGGCAATGCAATGGGATATTTTTATGTACCGCCGGTGGGTTCCAGGGAGCCACCCATGCTGTAGGTGCACACTGAGTTTTTAATACATCTGTACACTTCTAAAGAACCCGTCTGACTGGGCCATGCAGTGTGGGCCGAAGCCCACCTGTATTACGCACGACATTACTACCTCAGCTGTGTTGGGCAATGCAATGGGATATTTCTATGTACCGCCGGTGGCTTCCTGGCACCCACCCAGGCAGTGGGTCCACAGGGAGTTTAACCTACATGTGTCCACTTGTAAAGAACCCCAGTCAGACTGGGGCATGCAGTGTGGGACGAAGCCCACCTGCATTAAGCACGACATTACTACCTCAGCTGTGTTGGGCAATGCAATGGGATATTTTTATGTACCGCCGGTGGGTTCCAGGGAGCCACCCATGCTGTAGGTGCACACTGAGTTTTTAATACATCTGTACACTTCTAAAGAACCCGTCTGACTGGGGCATGCAGTGTGGGCCGAAGCCCACCTGTATTACGCACGACATTACTACCTCAGCTGTGTTGGGCAATGCAATGGGATATTTCTATGTACCGCCGGTGGCTTCCTGGCACCCACCCAGGCTGTGGGTCCACAGGGAGTTTAACCTACATGTGTCCACTTGTAAAGAACCCCAGTCTGACTGGGGCATGCAGTGTGGGCCGAAACCCACCTGCATTAACCCTTTCCAGTCCACTGTGTGACCTGTGAAGACATTAGGGTTTAAGGCTGTACAGCTCCGTTGTTGGTAGACGTCCGTCGGGGTTCTCTTACTGTATATTGCCAGCCTCTCTGCTGTCGGAGCCTATCCTACGTGTCAGCTCATGCAGTACTGGCTTTAGCCAGCATATAGCGCCGTTGTATAACAGCAGAAAAAGAGTAAGCCCCCTAGGAAAACCATATACAAATTGGATTGGAAAGGGTTAAGCACAACATTACTACCTCAGCTGTGTTGGGCAATGCAATGGGATATTTCTATGTACCGCCGGTGGCTTCCTGGCACCCACCCATGCTGTAGGTGCACACGGAGTTTTTACTACATCTGTACACTTATAAAGAACCCCAGTCAGACTGGGGCATGCAGTGTGGGCCGAAGCCCACCTGCATTAAGCACGACATTACTACCTCAGCTGTGTTGGGCAATGCAATGGGATATTTCTGTGTACCGCCGGTGGGTTCCAGGGAGCCACCCATGCTGTGGGTCGACAGGGACTTCACAATAGGGAGTTGTACCTGCCTGTGTCTATGAATTAAAAAGCCCGGTCTGACTGGGGCATGCAGACACCTTGACAGAATGAATAGTGTGTGGCACATAGGTTCCCCATTGCTATGCCCACGTGTGCAGCTCCTGATGGCGGTGGCACAGGATTCTATTTCTCATTGCTTCTGTACAGCATTGTGGGCTATCGCTCCGCCACTTTTAAAGAGGGTCGCTGCCTAGCCGTGCCAACCTCTGCAGTGTGTGCCTGCGGTCCCTCGTCATGGCAGACGCAATTCTAAATAGACATGAGCGTGGTGTGGCATGAGGGCAGCTGAAGGCTGCCCAGGGACACTTTGGTGTGCGCTGTGGGGGGGGGGGGAGGGGGGGCGGTTGGGCAGCATGTAACCCAGGAGAAGTGGCAGTGGAGTGTCATGCAGGCAGTGATTGTGCTTTGTTGGAGGTAGTGTGGTGCTTAGCAAAGGTATGCCATGCTAATGAGGGCTTTTCAGAAGTAAAAGTTGTTGGGAGGGGGGGGGGCCCACTCTTGCCGGTATTGTGGCTTAATAGTGGGACCTGGGAACTTGAGATGCAGCCCAACATGTAGCCCCTCGCCTGCCCTATCCGTTTCTGTGTCATTCCCATCACTTTCTTGAATTGCCCAGATTTTCACACATGAAAACCTTAGCGAGCATCGGCGAAATACAAAAATGTTCTGGTCGCCCATTGACTTCAATGGGGTTCGTTGTTCGAAACGAACCCTCGAACATCGCGGGAAGTTCGTTCCGAATAACGAACACCCGAACATTTTGGTGTTCGCTCATCTCTAATCTTAAACTATACGCTAAGATCTTAGACAGCAGAATGAAATTTATTCCACCTAGTCTAATCTAAATTAGACAAAATAACAAAATGAAAGATATGAAGTGCGGCCCCAGAGAACACAAACAGCCTCCTAGGCAGATGATATGCTGCTTTCCTCACAGATCCTAAAACCTCAATTCCTTCCATTTTACAAGAGTTTACAAACGTTGGCCAATTATCTAATTTTAAATTAAACCTCTCCAAATCGGAATTGCTAAATATAAGTACAGAGTCGGATTCTTGGACAGCGATTTTAAAAATGTCACCTTTTACAAATACGAGTAAACAAATTACTTATCTAGGGGCAAGAATATCCCAGAATCTCACAGACCATTGCAACTTCAATTTTGTACTCCTGCTGGAAAAAACTGAAAAAGATCTCCTGTCTTGGAGTTCTCTGCCGATCTCCTGGTTTGGCAGAAAGAGTCTAATCAAAATGATTTGCTTGCCAAAAAATGTATATTTGCTTCCAACCCTTCCAATAGAGATCCCACATAATTTATTCACTAAACTGAAACACCTTGTAGCAAAATGTATTTGGCAGGGGATGGACCATAAAGTTAAGCATGCGACCTTTATAAAAGCGAAAAGATTTGGGGACATCGGCCTCTCAGACTTTGAAACCTATAGGACTGCTTCACACCTGAACCGTCTGGTTGTTTTGAGTTGCCAATTAAATCCCAAACTATCCATGGAGCTTCTGTCTCTACATGTAAATCAGGAATTCTTGCTGTGGTCTACTCCATACAATAAACTCAAGGAGATCCAAAACCCTTTTCCAAAATCAATAAAAAAACACAAACTCAAGCCTTGGATAAGCGAATTCACTCCACTCCTCCAACTAATCCCCAATAAATTTAGAGCACTCAGACAAAAAATGACACAAGACACTAATCTGGCATCAATACAATCCCGTTGTCTTGTATCTAACAATTCTATACCCCAGGACATTCGGTTCATAAACTGTCTGGGGGAGACCATTTTCAAAGATGAAGACTTATTAGGGATTCAATCATGATCCACTCTCCAGCCATTATTGACATAGACCAGAATTTGCTTTTCAATAAGCTACTCTGGAATCCCCATCCTCTTAAAAATGCAATCTCAGGGGTGTGGATAAGCCTACAACGAAGTCAGACGTGTGGAGATAGAGCTGTCCATCTGGACTCTCTAAACCTACCATTTAGGGGTTTCTCAGGCTTTAAATCCCACTATGGATAAAGCAGATAACCTCTGAAGCTGCTAGACTACAGAGAAAGGGGGTTTACAGCATTCTCTAGCCGCTCGGAACACTTGTGGCACTTCAGGCCTCGCTCAGCAGGAAGGCGAGAATTCGATTAGGAGGAGGCCGCAGAAGAGTGCCACAAACAGGTCGCGAGGCAGCTGCAGGGTCCAAGAAGAGCAGGCGCAGATTACCAGGGGAGTAACAATACTCCCTACCCGAGTGCTGTCTTCAGGAGGAGGTGAGGAGTTTAGCGGAGGTGTCCGTGGTCCCGTGCTCCACATCGAGGCTTAAGGAGCATTGCAGGAGGTCACTGGAAGGAAGAGCTCCTTACAGCAGAGCAGCACAGGAAAGGTGGAAGTCTCTCACAGCAAGGAGGCTGACAGGAGAGAAGCCTAAACTGACTGTTGAGAGTGAGAGCAGTGGAGACACATTGTACCACTGGCTCTAAAAGCAAGAGACCTATTGTGAAAAGCCCCACCACTGCTCATAGCCTCCCCCTTCACAGAAATGTATTGATGAGTATTGGGTATCTACATCATATGACCCTAGGAGCAGTTAATAACAGTTTTTTAACTTGTCCCTGCATTTGTTAAATCCAGAGAATTGCTGCCCATAAATGTGAAGACCCTGAAATACCTTGCTGACTCAAGATAAAGAGTGCGGGGAATTAATTCTAGACACCATTATGCCCTTTCTGCTCTAAGAGTCTCTAGCTTTTACGCATATCGTTAAGGTCGATAGAACTGTCAGATAATCTCACACTACTTTGTCTCATTAATTGTGTTACATATCAATAAATCTTTGATCGCCTTACACACCGCATCCAGCTGCACTACTCTATCAGGAGGCAGGATGGAGAAGACAGAGAAGGAAAGATTCAGCTTAGCCTGTAGGCAGCAGCCGTCAACAAAGCACCAAGGCGGCTTACAATGTTACCTAAAAAAGAGAAGTGCTCCCTGCTGGCGCCTCCAAAAAGAACCCTTTGTTCACAAATGAAGAAGCCCCAGAAGACTCAGATATAGAGAGTGAAAATTAGAAAGAACCAGATAATTATCACAGAGCAAACATCAGAATTCTTCAAAAAAGCCCTGGCTCAAGCTATTTATCAGGTCCTTTCGGAGCTGAATGACATAAAAACAGAAATCCTACACATAGGAAATAGAGTTGAGGAATTAGAGAACTCCCACACTGCATTATCACACAAACCAATGATCTATCTGACCACGTGGAGATTCAGAGAGACCAAATTGATAGAGCTCTGATCTTAATAGACGACCAAAAGAACAGGAGTAGGAGGCGCAATATCAGGATAAAAGGTTTTTCTGAGCTACATTCTTTAGTTGATCTTAAGAAGATGGCGACAACCATATTTGCGGATCTTTTGCAGGGAGAGAGAGCTGGTACTGTCGTTGCTGAGAGAATCCACAGGACGTTTCACCCAAACCAAAATTCGGAGACCCACCACAGGATACGATCTGCGGGCTTCTCTCCTTCAACGTCACACAGGCAATTCTACTAGCTTCCAGAGACGGTAACTCAGTTGATCCCTAAGGATCAACAATTCAGATCTATCAGAACTTGGCTTCCTCCACTCTTGCTAAGAGAAGGCTCAAGAAACTTCTTCTAGAAGCCCTAAAGGCCAAAAATTTACAGAATGCCTGGCTCTTCCCATTTGAACTGGCGGTACATAAAGATGGAAGGCACATTTATATATATTCTCCAATGGACTTGGAGAGGGCATGGCCCTTACTGGACTTATCTCTGATACAGATTCCCTCTTGGATGCCACTAGGAGAAAATGTAACGCCTACTAGGGCAACAGAGCAGATGGCATGGAAGGAGGTACCTTGCTCCAAGTCTCCAAGGAATAGAAGATCACGTACTAGGCTGGACTTTTCACAAAGCGAAAAGGTGATGTTGACTGCTTCACAAAAACTCTGAATGAGCTTCATCCCATCGTCTTACAGGGGGCTGGTCTGGCTCTGTGGAAATCACCAGACAAAGAATCGGACCTCAAGGATGTTGCTGATGCTGGGAGGTGACCACGTTGGTCATCTTTCTCTTTTTTTTTTTTTTTGTCTATATGCTCTTATTTCTTTTACAGTGAAAGACGTCCGGTCTCATCTACTCCAAATAACACTTCTACCTCTTGAGACCTGTCTAACTTACACTAGCAGTCCTGACTTTCTGATTGTTTCTTTTGACAAGTATTGGTCCGTATTCTTGTTATGTTATGCTATTTCTATCAGAATCCTGTGCTGTATTGATGGCCGACTGGATTCGGCTGTTGAAGATGTGGACAGCAGTGTCTGGCCTCCTCCCCCCTTGCGTTCGGTTCCGGGGTGGTTTGAGTCGACCCATCGGGTGCCCTTTCATGCCCCCTAGATGGCCTGATCGCATCGGCCATGTTGCAGGCAGGGAGGCAGTGGAGAGGTTTGAGTACTCATGTCAAAGAGTTCAGGAGCGGAGCCATGCTTGCTTCGCTCTTTTTTAGGCACTTGAGTCCCTAGGCTTATGGGGTTATAAATGTTGCTTATCTGCCTAAGAACAATCCTGATTTATGGCTGGCGGCCAGTTGAAATGGTTTCTGTTGTTAAGTTACCTCACTTACTTACTACTGGTGTAATCTGCTAAAAGTAGGAGAAGAGAGCATGCAAATTGTATTTTCTTACCAAAGTAATACATAACAGAAACCTCTCTTTACTCAAAGTAATTGCTTGCTGTTATAGTAGGTGCACATCATGCTTTGACTAAACTTTAAGTTAAACCCTCGACTTAGTCGTCGTCGGTAAACGTTGCGAACGTTTTAAGCTCCTCACGTTTTGACTCGTGACGCAATGCTTTATCTTCCCTAAACCTCCTAATTCACCCCTCACCCAATCCTCTAACCCTTACCGTAGAGAGCTGTTTCCACGAGAAGGTTGCAGTGAGATACTCTAATAGTATTCTTACAAGAAACCCATTTTAAAGGAAATGTAGCACCAAGGCTTCCAAAACAAACCTTTGATAGGTGGTATTTTAGCAACCATCCCACCAGTGCTGCAGGAGGAGTGGGCATAGCGCTACTCCCAGCTGTCCCATTTTATCCACCCCCCCTCCCCCAATCACTATAACCCTGTTTCTTCCATTATGTTCCTATACTTAGAAATTTGAAAACTGAATTTTATTCATGTCATGGTAGTGTAATGGTCAAATACTATGTAAATGTATGTGTTTGTATGTTTACCATCGTACTGCTTTTATTATTGCGATCAATAAAAAAATAATTTACAAAAAAAATGCAATCTCTAGAATTTATAGAGCCCTGACACAGAATGATTAATAACCCACCTTTATTCACCGATGACAGACAGAACTAAATATCGCTCACTGTAGACAAGATAAAGTAAATTATCTTAAAACATAAACTTCCTCTAGGTTCCAAGAACTAAATTGTAAAATTGTATCTAGGTGAGACACAACCCTGGTATTGCTTAACAAAATAGATCCAGATTATTCCCCTCTCTGTTGGAGATGCATAAATAATATAGGTTTGTGTGCCCATATTTGGTCCTCATGCCCGCTTTTACGGCCATTTTGGTAGGAGACACAAAGAATACTTTGCCTTATTTTCAAAACTAACATTTCTCGAGATTATCCTTTTAAACTTGGATAAACTCCTTAATTGGGAACAGTTCAGTTTTTCTGTTTTTTATAAAAGCAGCTAATATCCTGATCCCCCGATACTGGAGAGATAGTATCGCCCCCCTCTGGTCTACAATGGTATAATGAGGTGAATAATATCTACTCCTCTGAAAAGATCAAAAACAGACAAGAAGTCCAAGAAGTTCCAGTAGTTGTGGAGTGCTTGGTGTACTTTCTTTTATGGAAACCACAATTCATCACCAAATATTACCAATACCCCCTAGCCACTGGATTACTTTCATCTCACCATTTTATGTTACCCTACCAATGTATATTTTGTGTATTTTATATGATATGGTCCATATTGATATCGCAACAGGGCTGTCATTGTTTTCTTTTGTCTGTTGGTTATTTGACTGATTTATACTTTGATTACCTCCCTTCTATGATTCTACCTTCATGTATGTTCCCCTCCCCCATACCCTCAATGAAAAAATTAAGAATATATACAAAAAGACTCTCCTGTGTGAGTTATCTGATGTGAAAAAAGTTGTGTTTTTAATGGGTAAAACATTTCCAAAATTCTGAACATGAAAATGGCTTCTCTTCTGTGTAAAAAGATGTTATTTCTGATTAAAATTAGAGATGAGCGAACGCACTCGGATAAGCACTACTCGTCCGAGTAATGTGCCTTATCCGAGTACCGCTGTACTCGTGCTGAAAGATTCGGGGCGCTCCGCTGCTGACAGGTGAGTCGCAGCGGGGAGCGGGGCAGAGCGGGCGGGAGAGAAGGAGAGAAAGATCTCCCCTCCGTTCTTCCCCGCTCTCCCCTGCAGCTCCCCGCTCCGCAGCGCGTCCCGAATCTTTCAGCACGAGTACAGCGGTACTCGGATAAGGCACATTACTCGGACGAGTAGTGCTTATCCGAGTACGTTCGCTCATCTTCAATTAAAATGTTTACCCTATTCTGAACATGAAATTGGCTTTTCTCCTGTGTGAATTCTCTGATGTATAACGAGAGCTGATTTCCATTTAAAACATTTCCCACATTCTAAACATGAAAATGGCTTCTCCCCTGTATGAGTTCTCTGATGTGAAACAAGATTTGATTTCCATTTAAAACATTTCCCACATTCTGAACATGAAAATGGCTTCTCTTCCATGTGAGTTCTCTGATGTGAAACAAGATGTTTTTGATGGGTAAAAGATTTCCCACATTCTGCACATGAAAATGGCTTCTCCCCCGTGTGAATAATTTGATGTTTAACAAGATTTGATTTATGGTTAAAATGTTTCTCACATTCTATGCATGAGAATTGCTTCTCCCTTGTGTGAATTCTCTGATGTAAAACAAGATTTGATTTCTGATTAAAATATTTCCCACATTCTGTGCATAAAAAGGTCTTCTCTCCTGTGTGAGTTCTCTGATGTGAAACAAGTTGTGTTTGATGAGTAAAATATTCCCCACATTCTGAACATGAAAATGGCTTCTCTACTATGTGACTTCTCTGATGTGAAACAAGATGTGATTTCCATTTAAAACATTTCCCACATTCTGCACATGAAAATGGTTTTTCTCCTGTGTGAGTTCTCTGATGTAAAACAAAATTTGATTTCCATTTAAAACATTTCTCACATTCTGAACAGGAAAAAGGCTTCTCTCCTGTAGGATCTCCTTGATGTTTAGCATTACTCCCGTGACTATTCTTCTGCCTATCAGTCTGTGATGAATCAGTAGATGGAACCTGGCTAGGAGGATCAGATGATGGATCTTTGCTGTGAAGGGCTGAGGGGATATCTGGGATGATGGTAGGTTCTTCATATGTATCTTGTGTGATACCACAATCTTCTAATTTACAGTCTGCAGCTATCAGACATCCCTCTGAGCTCCCGGCATCATCACCTGCTAAAAAGTAAACAGAGTTTTAGTATTTTTGTACAATATACCATAGTTTTTGGACCACAAGATTCACTTAAGTTGGGGAGCTTGGCTTGCAGCCAAGATGGACGGCCGTGTATAAAAGGAGCTCCCACGGGGAAATAATAATCCTGCAAATATTCTCAGCATCCTGTGGCTTGACAGGGCTGACACTGGCATAAAAGAAACCCTGCTACAGTCTGCCGCACTACAGGAGGATAAAAGGCAAGCTGAGATTACCCCTGCTTCCCCCGCAGCAAACAGACCACGTGTAGGCACTCCGGCAGCATATACGAGCCACTGGTATTAGTGTATCTTGACAGCACTGGAAGCTAGGGGTTTGACGGGAGGAACGCCCCTTTCACACCCCTAGCTCCTGATAGGGTAAAGTTTGGAAGGTCCTAGCAGCACAGTGTGCATTGCTTGTAGCCGGCAGAGGTGGATTAGGGTGAGGGTAATTTTTCCATTTAGGCTTACATTATGAGCTGTAATAAGAAAATCAACCCTCACCATAACCCACCAGGGAAGGCAACAAGCAATGCACAGGCTTCCTTATGTGGGGAATGCCTCCGGGTGGCCGGAGGACGAGAACTCCGTGACCACTGGCGCCAGTATCTTGTGTCTGTGTAGCCACCTGTGTGCTCCGAGCAGGCCACCGCATGTGTGCTCCATTAAGGCAGCTCCCTCGCACATACTTACTATGCAGGTTCCGCCGGCACAGCAGACGCTCCTGCTGATGTCCTGCGCCGCACTGGGATCAGTGCTGTCATCCTGCTGTACACTTCCTCCGGGCGGCTGTCAGAGTGGCTTCCCCCGGCGCTGTGCCCACTGCCCTGCGGCCGCGATCTGAAAGTGACATGCGGGTGGGCAGGGGGGACACTCCATGACTTACCCAGCACACTTTCATATTGTTGTGGAGGGATATGCTATTTTCTTACAGTACCCCTCAGAAGCACAGGAATGGCTGCACTCCTATCCCACTTAAAATGTTGGACTTTAATTGACTCTCTTATTTAACAAACCTTTCTTTAGCAGGACTGTCCAAATTATTTCTGTGCTTCCCTTGTGACATTGGATGGAACTTCATTAGACAGATGTCGTGAGAGATGGGAGGAATGGCAGCTACATGGTATGTTGGAAATGGAGATAGCCATCCGCACCACACTGTGCCACTTACCTACCATTACTATAGAAATAGCGGGTTTAGAGTTGCACACAGTAAATCTACCACTGCATTTGTGGGTGCTGCCACAAGGATAACCCGGATAATCTCATGCCACAGGATTATCCTCGTTAACAGATAAAGGCTTCCCCCTGAAAGTCACTGGCACGTAACAATATGTCAGTAAAGTGTTTAACTTGGGACGTACGTGGCCTGGACACGGCGGCAAAAAGGTCAGCAGTTTTCAGTTTTTTTTTTAGAAGGGGCGGCCCACACATTATAGGGTTGCAGGAGACTCACCTCACAGTGGAGGGGGGATCTTATTAAGAGGCCATGGGTCCAGTGGTCTTGCCACTCATTTCCCAACTCCTGTTCTGGGGGGGGGGGGGGGGGGTCTCGATTCTGATCCATAGATCAGTGAGATGGAAACCCATCACAACACACAGAGACCAAGAAGGTAGATTTATATTTGTATATGCGGAGGTAAATACTAGGCCATACGTTGTCCTATGCATATATAATGTGCCGCATCTTGGTATGTGCGCTATATAGGCAGCTTAACTTTTGCACATCACTATCCACTGGCAGATGTACTCTGTATGGGAGATTTTAATAGTGTGATGGATCTATTTGTGGACAGATTTCAATCTGGCCCTCAGTCTGCCCAGGGAGGGACTCCAACACTGTGACAACTGATGGATGGGGTAGGATGGATTGATCTGTGGCAGTTAAAGCACCCAGGGGCCAGAGAATACACTTGCCATGCCATGGGTAAGGCATCTAGGATAGACTATATTTTCTGTACACCAGCTCTTGCGATCTATGGAACATCCGTAACACATGGTCTGCGAGGCATATCAGATCATACTCCGATAGAATTACACATACAATTTTAAATGCAGACCATAGTACCCAGATGGAAAATACATTTCCTCTGGTTAAAATTAATGGTTACCAATGATCGTATTCCAGATCAGAAAGCAAAGTTCCTACTAATCCATGAAGATACGGTCCCACAGCCTTAAATGGGATTCCCTCAAGGCATACCTTCGGGGCTGCCTTAGGTCTACCATATCATATATTTTAAAAAGTATTTCCCGGGCAGACCTTTTATTAGAATCACAGGTGGCAGAGGCTAAAAAAGATTATATATATATACTAACCAAATGAAATTACGAAAATAAACTCGCTAGGCCTAACAAGATTATATAATCACCAAATATTTACTAAAACTAAAGGAAAGCTCTTTTTTTTTTTACTAAGCAGCGATCTTCAAAATGGGGAATCAATTGAGCCATCTCCTGCCCAACTTAATCAGGCAGGAAAACCAGATTCATGTAGTCCTAAAAACCCATAGTACACAGGGTGCAGGCCATTACGGCTAGATTTAAAGAGTATTACTGGGATCTATACAGATCAAATCATTATAGAACAGAATCTGAAATACTTGAATATCTGTCTGACCTTACATTTCCAATGCTCACAACAGACCTAGTAGATTTCTTGAACGCCCCATTTACACTGGAGGAGGTACACCAAGCAATTCATGATCTTGGCATAAATAAATCCCAGGGACCAGAATGGTCTCCTGGTAGAGACTTACCAAAAATACATGGACCAACTCTCCCCCCTACTATGCGACACCTTATGACAGGCTCTGAAAAAAGATTCTCTACCATCCTCATTTTACGATGCCACTATCATAGTACTATTAAAACCAGACAAAGACCCCCAGACTGCAGCTCATACCACCCGATATCTTTAGTAAATGTAGATTATAATATACTAACTAAAACTTCCTGCTACTAGGCTTAACCAGGTTATCCTAAAACGTATTCACCCTGATCAAACGGGCTTCATGCCTGGTAAATCTATGACCATTAATATACACAGAGTACAGACCACAATCCAAATCAATAGGAAATATGATATGCCTTGGGCCCTGGCTTCACTAGACACCAAAAAAGCATTCGACTCTCTGGAGTGGAACTTTTTGGAAGCCTGTCTCCAACGATTTGGATTTGGCCCACAGTTCCAAAAATGGATTAAACTCATCTACGAATCACCAAATGCAAATGTCCAAGTAAACGGTATCCCTTCTGAAACTTTCTCTCTCACTAGGGGGACCAGGCAGAGATGCCCATTGTTCCCTGCTTTGTCCCATGCTGGCGATTCAAGCCGTGGCTATCCAGTTAAGAGACACTCCCACTGTCACTGGTGTCGAGTGTGAGTGTGAGTGTGTGTGTGTGTGTGTGTGGATAGGGGGCACGAGAGAGTGTCGTTGGACTATATGCAGATGATATGATACTTTTTCTCCAAAACCCAGAACAGTCACTTCCTCACGCCATGAATATCATTGACACTTTTTCTCAATATTCTGGCCTATACATTTGCAGAAATGCGCAATATTGTTTACCGCACAGAGCCCGATCATTGATTCATATATAACTAGACGCAATCTACTAGTAGTGTCTAAATTTAAATACCTAGGTAAAACAATGGTGTGTGATCACGAATATGCCCTAGCTGAAACCATTGACCCACCGCGAGATCTAATCAAAGCCAAAAACTCAAACTTTGGTGAAAATCACCCCTCTGTGGCCAGGAGAATTAATCTCATTAAAATGGTGATTAAGCCCAAATGCCTGAATATCATGCAACATGTACCAATCAGGATTCCAGAGAGATTCTTCCAATCTATAAATTCTACACTTACTACCTTCATATGGGGCTCATCCTGAACAAAGATGAAATTAACCACGTTACAAAGACCCAAGAACCAGGCCGGTATGGCCCTCCCAGATTTCAAACTTTATTAGCAGTCGGGACAGCTGAGGAATCTAAGATCATGGTTTCTGAATGAAGAACTCCCTATTACAGAAAATAATATTTCCTAGCTCAAACAGTAAATAATAAAAATTTGGTGAGCTATCTGGAAGCACCAGAATACACTAAGGCTCAGGGCATACTTCCGTTGCATAGATTGGCCCTGTATCTTTGGCATTTGGCTAAATCATAGTAACATAGTAACATAGTTCGTAAGGCTGAATGAAGACAATGTCCATCTAGTCCAGCCTGTCTAGCCTCCTGTTTTGTTGATCCAGAGGAAGGCAAAAAACCCCAAGAGCAGAAGCCAATTAGCCCTTTTGGGGAAAAAATTCCTTCCCGACTCCCTAATGGCAATCAGACTGTTCCCTGGACCAACCCCTAATAGTTCCTACCTGCCTGTATACCAGGATTAACAATTAACCTAAGATTTATATCCTGTAATATCCTTCCGCTCCAGAAAGACATCAAGTCCCCTTTTAAACTCCTCTAAGGATTTTACCATAACTACGTCCTCAGGCAGAGAGTTCAACAGTCTAGCTGCTCTAACAGTAAAGAACCCCCTTCTATGTTGGTGATGAAACCTACTTTCCTCTAATCGTAGCGGATGTCCTCTTGTTACCGTCATGGTCCTGGGTGTAAACAGATCGCCGGAGAGATCCTTGTATCGTCCCCTCATGTACTTATACATGGTTATTTGGTCGCCTCTTAACCTTCTTTTTTCTAGAGTAAATAGTCCCAATTTGGATAGCCTCTCTGGGTATTCCAGTCCCGTCATTCCATGTATTAGTTTAGTCGCTCTTCTTTGAACCCCCTCCAATACCGTAACATCTTCCCTGAGCACCGGTGACCAGAACTGTGCGCAGTATTCCATGTGAGGCCTGACAAGTGCCTTATACAGGGTGGAGCGCGGTAATTTGCTAATTTGGGAGTGAAATAAAAAAATAATGAACTTGTAAAAACGTTATTTTATATTTTATTTACATTGAACAGTAGTGGAATTTACAAATTATTTGGTTTTAAATATTGTATCTGGCAAATGTTGACCTTCGCTGTCCACACACTGCTGCATACGTTTTCTGAAGTTCTCATGCACTCTTTCAAGCATGTCGACTGGTATTCTGGCAATCTCAGCGTCAATATTGTTCCTTAGGTCTTCCAGGGTGTTGGGACGGTTGAAATACACCTTAGACTTCAGGTAACCCCAAAGGAAAAAATCGCATGGGGCTAAGTCTGGTGAGCGTACCGGCCAGTTAAGATCACCCCTCAGAGAGATAAGCCGTTCAGGAAACGTTTGCCTCAAAAAATTCCTGGTAACTCTCGCTGTGTGCGCAGTGGCACCATCTTGGTGAAACCATGTATCCTCTAATTGCATTGCCTCGAGTGCTGGCTGGAAAAAATCCTGCAGCATAGTTAAGTAACTTTCGGAATTCACAGTTGCCGGAAAAAAGTAAGGGCCAATGATGCCTACTGGTGATAAGGCGCACCACACAGTGACGCGGTCCGAATGCAGAGGTCTCTGGTGAACTTCTCTGGGGTTTGTATCGCTCCAGTACCGCATGTTTTGTTTGTTTACACACCCACTGAGGTGAACATGGGCCTCAGCAGAAAAGAACACAATTGCGTCACGAGGTATGGATGCAAGCATGTCTTCACAAGATGTTCGTCGTGTAACATAATCCCGTGCTGACAATTGTTGGACCACGCACATTGTATACGGGTGAAAATTCAGTTCACTATGAAGAATCCGGTGGAGACAACGTCTTGAAATGCCAAGAGCAAATGCTTGCTTCCGAGCAGAGCGTTTCGGAGATTGCAATACTGCTGCTCTAACTCGTTGGATGTTTTGTGGTGTTGTAACACTTCTCGCAGGTCCTCTTCGTACAGATGACACATTCCCTGCTGTTCTGAATGCATTTACCCAATTTACAACTGATTGCCGTCCAGGAACACGTCCGCGTGGGGGAACAGCGAATCGCAAACGAAAAGCACGTTGCATTGCAATGATCGAGTGGTTATTTGAAAAATACGCTTCAACACAAAATGAACGTTCCTTACGTGTCCACTGCATGATGGCAACTGAAAAGCAGCTGCAGACAAACTTCCCGTCAGCCACTATAAGCAACACCCACTCTCCCCTCTCTTCGACCAACAGCGCTGCCACAACCTGCAACTCAAAAAAGCAACACCCTGGAAGACCTAAGGAACAATATTGACGCTGAGATTGCCAGAATACCAGTCGACATGCTTGAAAGAGTGCATGAGAACTTCCGAAAACGTATGCAGCAGTGTGTGGATAGCGAAGGTCAACATTTGCCAGATACAATATTTAAAACCAAATAATTTGTAAATTCCACTACTGTTCAACGTAAATAAAATATAAAATAAAGTTTTTACAAGTTCATTATTTTTTTATTTCACTCCCAAATTAGCAAATTACCGCGCTCCACCCTGTATAATGGAAGGATAATGTTCTCGTCCCTCGCCCCTATACCTCTTTTAATGCATCCCAAAACTTTATTTGCCTTTGCAGCAGCTGACTGGCATTGGTTACTCCAGTTTAGTCTACAATCCACTAGTACCCCTAGGTCTTTTTCCATATCACTTTTCTCTAGCTGTACCCCATTAAGTGAATATTGGTAACATCCATTCTTGCTGCCCATGTGCATAACCTTACATTTATCCACATTGAACTTCATTTGCCATTTTTCTGCCCAAGCCCTCGGCTTATCTCGGTCCGTTTGTAGCCGTACATTGTCCTCCATTGCATTAATTATATTGTATAATTATCGTTTTTACCCAATCCGAGCAGTCTCATTTTGTATATTAGCCTATTATGTGGCACGGTGTCAAAGGCTTTAGAGAAGTCCAGATATACGAGATAAATAGACTCTCCCAGGTCCAGCTTAGAGCTTACTTCATCGTAGAAACTGATCAGATTTGTCTGACATGAGCGACCCTTCATGAATCCATGCTGGTGAGGAGTTATTCCCTTGTTCTCCTTGAGGTACTCATCGATGGCGTCTCTCAGAATCCCCTCAAAAATTTTTCCCGTTACTGAGGTGAGACTTACCGGCCTGTAGTTACCAGGCTCACTTTTGGTCCCCTTTTTATAAATTGGAACCACGTTGGCAATGCACCAATCCAATGGTACAACACCGGTCTTGATAGTGTCTAGAAATATTAGGTATAGCGGCCTAGCTATCTCATCACTTAGTTCCCTTAGTATCCTTGGGTGTATTCCATCGGGGCCTGGCGATTTATCGATTTTAATCTTCTTTAACCTGTTCCGCACTTCCTCCTGCGTTAGGTATGAGATATTTTGCGAGGGGTTTATTTTATTCCCCTGTATCTCGTGTGGCATTTCCTTTTCGTTTGTGAATACGCTTGAAAAGAAACTATTTAATAGATTTGCCTTCCCTCCATCATCTTCAATGATTTCTCCTACATTGTTTTTTAAAGGGCCAGCGCTCTCCCTGCAAATCCTTTTGCTGTTAATATAGTTGAAAAATAGTTTCGGGTTGTTTTTGCTCTCTTTGGCGATCCGTCTTTCTGCTTCTTCCTTAGCAATTTTGATCCTATCTTTGCATATTTTGTTTTTTTTACCCTGTATGATTTTAGCGCTTCTTCGCTGCCTTGTTGCTTAAGTAGTTTGAACGCTTTCTTTTTTTCGTTTATTGCCCCTCTTACCGTCTTGTCGAGCCACATTGGTTTCCTTTTAGTTGAGTTTCTTTTATTTTTAAAGGGAATGAACTGCTCACATGAGGTGATTAGGATCCTTTTGAACTTTTCCCATTTGTCCTCCGTACTGACATTTTTGAGGATGTTGTCCCATTTAATGTTACCGATAGTAGTTCTAAGCTCATCAAATTTTGCTTTACTAAAGTTTAGTTTGTTTGTCGCTCCTTGATAAGGCTCCTTATTGAATGACAGCTGGAAGTTGATTATATTGTGGTCACTGTTCCCCAAGTGCCCCTCAACCTGTACCCCCTTTATTCGGTCTGGTTTGTTAGTACTAGGTCCAGAGTGGCCCTCCCTATTGTTGGTTCCTGCACAAGTTGGTTCAGGTAATTATCTTTAATTACTCTCAAGAACTTATCACCCCTGTGAGATTTGCAGGTCTCATTTTCCCATATTATATCTGGATAATTAAAGTCCCCCATGATAATTACTTCGTTGCGCTTTGACACTTCTTCTATCTGCCTTAATAGTAAGTTTTCAGTTTCTTCTGTTGCTTTTGGTGGTCGATAGAAGACCCCTATCAGGATTTTGTTATTTTTTCTTCCCTGTATTTCTACTCAGAGATTCCACCTGTTCGTCTCCTACACCTATGTGCTCCCGTAGTCTCGGATTTAAGTTCGATTTGACGTACAGACATACCACTCCCCCTTTCTGGTTCCTACGGTCTCTTCTGAAGAGATTGTACCCCTGTAAATTCATCGCCCAATCGCACTTATCATTAAGCCATGTTTCCGTTATTCCAACTATGTCGTAGTTTTCATCAGTCATTCTTGCTTCAAGCTCACCCACTTTACCGATCAGACTTCGTGCATTCGTGGTCATACAATTTATATCGTTATTTTTGTTTTTTAAATTTGTTTTGTTGCTATTCGAACTATTGGCTGACCTCACATTTCTAACTGTACTAACCCCCCCCCCTCTCCCGCTCGACCCCCATTCCCATTTCTTTGACCCAGGTCGCTAGCTACACTGGCTACCCCACTATTTATCATTTTGCCCTCCCCCTAGTCCCTAGTTTAAACACTCCTCCAGCCTTCTAGCCATCTTATCCCCCAGCACAGCTGCACCCTCCCCATTAAGATGCAGCCCGTCCCTACGGTAGAGCCGGTAGTCGACAGCAAAGTCAGCCCAGTTCTCCAGGAACCCAAATCCCTCCTTCTTACACCAACTCCGGAGCCACTTGTTTACCTCCCTAAGATCCTGCTGCCTTTCTAGTGTGGCTTTAGGTGCAGGCAGTATTTCCGAGAAAACTACCCTGGAGGTCCGCGCCCTAAGCTTGGACCCTAGGTCCCAACATTTTGCAGATACGATGACGGAAATGCCATTATGAAATAACCTTAATTCTCCCTACCATGGCTTTCGGTACCAGATCCCCAATACTGGGTAGGCTTGGGGGTAGTAACTGATATAATATGATATATATAGGACCAATATGTTCATCTTGTTTACTCAATTAGGGGATGAGCTGCAAACACCTCACCTGCAACTATTTAGATATTTTCAACTGGGACAGGCTGCTAACACCCAATTCCCTGCTGCTACATTCCAAATTTCTAAATACCCCATCATAGGAATTTTCTAATCCCATAGCTGTAAACAACTGATTTCTGCATTATATACGCACCTGCTGTCAGCCAAAATTAGTTATACTCCAGTAACAGTTCAAGACAAATGGCAGGCTCTCATCCCAGAAATAACTGCAGAATATACTAGAGTCCCGTCTATGGGTATCCCCAACAGTAAATAATAGATTAATACAATTATATATAAAACATCAGACTTATCTCACACCCATATGACTACAGAGGATGGGCAGGACTCAGAATGTCATAGATGTCATGGTGTGAATGCGGACTTCTGGCACACGTTATGAGAGTGCTCATATATCTCAAGGCTTGAGAGGGACTTGGATTAAGTCGAAACGTCGCCATTTTATGGAGCAATAAAACCTTTTTCTGCAATTTGTACACCGTTGATGCTGCCGCCTCCTTGGATGCCATTGCATTTGCTTGGGGTTGGGTTCATGACTTCACAGGTGGCTTGGCATACACAGATTGGAACCTCTGCACTTAGGTGCATGTGTTGGGTGTGCTGCGGGACTTTCCTATTATTTCTAAGTGCTCATATATCAGGGACTTCTGGAGGGAAGTGATAGCATTTGTATCAGAGCTTTAGCCCTCCCCATACACAATTACTCTGGATCCCGACGTAGCACTAATAGATGAAGAACAATGGCCGCACTACATGCAAATCTTTGTAAGGGAGGTGATGTTTTTAGCTCGGAAAGCAGTCGCCCTGAAATGGATGGCTGGCGAGTCTCCATTCGTCTCGGGATGGATAAGCCTGGTCAATACTATACTGCCAAATGAAAAATTTGGGGTCTTTAGGTAGATACCTGTACTACTCCACCTTAGCACCAATACCACTTTATAGCCACCAAAGCTAATGACTACTAATGCAGACTTACTGATTGTTTATTCAGGATTGGAAAACATTCTATTGTTATTAAAATGGTGTATGAGATCCTTGCAACAGACAATGAATGCTGGTTATAATACAAATAAGAACTATGTATCTATGTAATTGAATGTCATAATACCCACAATGATATATGGAATGTATCTGTATACCAAATTAATTAAGTGATCAATAAAACAAAGTAAAAAAAAAAAAAGATTCACCCAAGTTTAAGTTGGGGAAAGTAAGAAAAAGGATTTCAAACCAAATGATGTGCAAAAATGATTAACACAGTAGACCTTTGCGGCTGACACACTGTTATGGGGACGTCTGCGGCCGACACACTGTTATGGGGCATCTGCGCCCGACACACTGTTATGGGGCGTCTGCGGCCGACACGCTGTTATGGGGGCGTCTGCGGCCGACACACTGTTATGGGGGCGTCTGCGGCCGACACAATGTTATGGGGGCGTCTGCGGCCGACACACTGTTATGGGGTTATCTGCGGCCGACACACTGTTATGGGGGCATCTGCGGCCGACACGCTGTTATGGGGGCATCTGCGGCCGACACGCTGTTATGGGGGCATCTGCGGCCGACACGCTGTTATGGGGGCGTCTGCGGCCGACACACTGTTATGGGGGCGTCTGCGGCTGACACACTGTTATGGGGGCGTCTGCGGCCGACACAATGTTATGGGGCATCTGCGGCCGACACACTGTTATGGGGGCTTCTGCGGCCGACACTCTGTTATGGGGGCATCTGCGGCCGGCACGCTGTTATGGGGGCATCTGCGGCCGACACGCTGTTATGGGGGCATCTGCGGCCGACACACTGTTATGGGGGCGTCTGCGGCCGACAATGTTATGGGGGCGTCTGCGGCCGACACTATGTTATGGGGGCATCTGCTGCCGACACACCGTTATGGGGCATCTGTGGCCGACACACTGTTATGGGGGCGTCTGCGGCCGACAATGTTATGGGGGCGTCTGCGGCCGACACTATGTTATGGGGGCATCTGCTGCCGACACACCGTTATGGGGCATCTGTGGCCGACACACTGTTATGGGGGCATCTGCGGCCGACACACTGTTATGGGGGCATCTGTGGCCGACACACTGTTATGGGGGCAACTGCATCCGACACGCTGTTATGGGGGCGTCTGCTGCCGACACACCGTTATGGGGCATCTGTGGCCGACACACTGTTATGGGGGCATCTGCGGCCGACACACTGTTATGGGGGCATCTGTGGCCGACACACTGTTATGGGGGCTTCTGCGGCCGACACACTGTTATAGGGGCGTCAGAGGCTGACACACTGTTATGGGGACGTCCACGGTCGACACACTGTTATGGGGGCGTCTGCGGCCGACACACTGTTATGGGGCATCTGCGGCCGACACACTGTTATGGGGGCGTCTGCGGCCGACACACTGTTATGGGGGCGTCTGCGGCGACACACTGTTATGGGGGCATCTGCGGCCGACACACTGTTATGGGGGCATCTGCGGCCGACACACTGTTATGGGGTCATCTGCGGCCGACACACTGTTATGGGGGCATCTGCGGCTGACACACTGTTATGGGGGCATCTGCGGCCGACACACTGTTATGGGAGCATCTGCGGCCGACACACTGTTATGGGGACATCAGCGTCCGACACACTGTTATGGGGGCGTCTGCGTCCGACACACTGTTATGGGGGCGTCTGCAGCCGACACACTGTTATGGGGTCATCTGCGGCCGACACACTGTTATGGGGCATCTGCGGCCGACACACTGTTATGGGGCATCTGCGGCCGACACACTGTTATGGGGCATCTGCGGCCGACACACTGTTATGGGGGCATCTGCGGCCGACACACTGTTATGGGGCATCTGCGGCCGACACACCGTTATGGGGGCGTCTGCGGCCGACACACTGTTATGGGGGCGTCTGCGGCCGGCACACTGTTATGGGGGCATCTGCGGCCGACACACTGTTATGGGGCATCTGCGGCCGACACACTGTTATGGGGGCATCTGCGGCCGACACACTGTTATGGGGCATCTGCGGCCGACACACTGTTATGGGGCATCTGCGGCCGACACACTGTTATGGGGCATCTGCGGCCGACACACTGTTATGGGGCATCTGCGGCCGACACACTGTTATGGGGCATCTGCGGCCGACACACTGTTATGGGGGCATCTGCGGCCGACACACTGTTATGGGGACATCTGCGGCCGACACGCTGTTATGGGGACATCTGCGGCCGACACACTGTTATGGGGACATCTGTGGCCGACACACTGTTATGGGGGCATCTGCGGCCGACACACTGTTATGGGACATCTGTGGCCGACACGCTGTTATGGGGGCATCTGCGGCCGACACACTGTTATGGGACATCTGTGGCCGACACACTGTTATGGGACATCTGCGGCCGATACACTGTTATGGGGTTATCTGCGGCCGACACACTGTTATGGGGCATCTGCGGCCGACACACTGTTATGGGGCATCTGCGGCAGACACACTGTTATGGGGCATCAGCGGCCGACACACTGTTATGGGGCATCTGCGGCAGACACACTGTTATGGGGCATCAGCGGCCGACACACTGTTATGGGGGCATCTGCAGCCGACTCACTGTTATGGGGACATCTGCAGCAGAGACACTTCTAGGGGGACATCTGCGGCGAACACACTGATATAGGGACATGGCAGCAGTATACGATCAGGAGGACTTGTACTATTATGGCTGCTTCCCATTGTTATAGACCCAGGCATGCTGGCCAATCAGAGAATATTGTGGGTCAAAAGAAAGAAATTGGAGGCTGATTGTAGATAGGCAGAGAACAGAGCCTATTATCTGCCCCTCTGTGTATTATATTTGAAGCTCCTGGAGCCACGGGGTGTAACATCCTAAAGGGTAACTCAAGACACGGGGCATATGCTGAGGAGCTGGGAGGGTAAAGCTGTCACTTGTCACGGTGGCATTTACTAGACTCCTCCTCAGAGGGACACACGCAGCCTCGGCCAGAGTATCACTGGGCCTTTTCCAGACACCCCTAGGAGAGGGATGGCCAATATACATGCTGTAGAATTTTAGGCTGTCACGTGACGCCACCGTTCCTTTACTCACCGGAATGACCCTCAGTCCCTGGGAGTGGCCAGGGCCTGGTAAAACTTTACTGCAATTTTAACACTTCACAGCTTAAGAACACTCCAATGCAGGCAAGACAGAAGAAGGGAGGTCAGGGAGGAACTCAGGATGATGCTAGTCCTACAGTCCTTGTTATCTGTATGGTACCGCTCCTGGAAGGGGAAGGGGCAAACTCTCTACAGACACTGCATGTTGGTCTTGACTTTCTTCACTGCTCATGCTCTTAGTTGTGATGCATGCGTTCTTTGAATAAATTATTAAGCAGTATGTATGCAAGTACTTGGATGAGAATGGAGTAATTAACCAGAGCCAGCATGGGTTTGTAACAAACACGTCATGCCAGACTGATCTAATTTCCTTCTATGACAGAATTACCGACTGGGTTGATCAGGGAAATGCGGTGGATATAGTATATCTTGACCTTAGTAAAGCATCTGACAAAGTATCTCATACTATACTTATTGAAAAAATGACCAAGTATGGTATAGACAAGGCAACTGTTAGGTGGATTCGCAGCTGTCTGAGTGATCGTACCCAAAGAGTGGTCATAAATGGCTGCACATCCAAGTGGAAGAATGTATCAAGTGGGGACCACAAGGCTCTGTCCTAGGCCCAGTGTTGGTCAACATTGTTATAAATGATCTGGAGGAGGGAATTGATGGGAAACTGATCAAATTTGCCGACGACACAGAGCTAGGAGGGATAGCTAACACTAGGGAAGAGAGAGTATTCAAAAAGATCTAGAAAAGCTTTCACAGTAGTCGGCGACTAACAGAATGGTATTTAACAAAGTAAAATGTGAAGTCCTACATCTGGGCAAGAAAAATGAAGAAAGCACATACAGAATGGGAGGAATTGGGCTAAGCAGCAGCACATGGGAAAAAGACATGAGTATACTAATAGATCATAGACTGAACATGAGTCAACAATGTGATGCAGCAGCCGAAAAGGGAAACACAATTCTGGGATGTATTAAGAGAAGCATAGAGTCTAGATCACGTGAGGTCATTATCCCCTCTACTCTTCCTTAGTCAGACCTCATCTGGAATACTGGGTCCAGTTCTGAGTAGACAAACTGGAGCAAGTTCAGAGAAAGTTACCAAGATGGTGAGTGGTCTGAAAATCATGTCCTATGAGGAACGCTTAAAGGATCTGGGAATGTTTAGCTTACAAAAAAGAAAGCTGAAGTGAATCTTAATAGCTGCCTACAAATATCTGAAGGACTGTCACAGTGCAGAGGGATCAGCCCTATTCTCATCTGCACAAGGAAAAACTAGAAGCAACAGGATGAAACTGAAAGGGAGGAGACACAGTTTAGATATTAGACAGTGAGGGGGATCAACGAGTGGAACAGGTTGCCACGGGATGTGGTGAGCTCTCCTTCAATGGAAGTGTTCAGAGGCTGGACAGACATCTGTGGGATGATTTAGTGATCCTGCACTGAGCAGAGGGTTGGATCCAATGACCCTGGAGGTCCCTTCCAACTCTACCATTCTAGGATTCTATGATCTTGAGGGGGGTAAGGCCTTTATTTTGGGCATGGTGTCCACAGATCAGATATTGGAATGGACATCTCTAACGGTTCTGGAAGCTCTGGTGGAATTAGTGACACTCCTGCCGGCTAATACTACACCAATAGGTCACTTAGGAGGCCCAATGATACAGGGGAAAGTTATGGAAGCTTGTATGTTCGGTAATCACATCTTCTGTGACTCTGCTGTATTTAGTGGTTACTACTCACCTGGGCGATTACCTGCAGGAATCTCCTCTTCACACTCCTGTTTGATCCTTACATTTATCTCTGTAGTATTAATATTCATCAGAGCTTCATCCTGATGCGAAAGCTGTGGGACAAATATTGTAGAAGTCAGCAGCCGGTTGGAGAAGTCGTGTGGAATGTTTTATGACATGATGACCTGACAGGAGTAATTATCTGAGCCACATAGCTGCAGGTCTAGAAGCTGGACATAGATATTAGATGGCGGCTCAATGACCCCTCAGGAACCTCATACACATGTATACCTGGCATGGCTAGACATGCTGCATGTTGTCTCAGTGGAGGAGATCAGCGTCTACCAGACACATCCGCTGCTTGTCTCAGGGAAATAAAGGAGCAGATAGATATAAATCCACCCTGTTGGCTCCTTATTCCCACCAGCAGTCTTCACCACCAGAACACTGGGAGAAGATCCAGACAAGATGTAATGTCTCTGGTCAACGGTAATCCTGCCATCTCCACCGGCCTCATCACACAAGGAGAAGACATCCAATAAGACTGAAGACAAGAGCTTCACAGCCTTCTACAGATCAGAGGGACATCTCCATCTACCTGATGGTCCTGTGGAAGAAGAGGATGGGGACATCTCTCTCGGGTTCTTCGCTTACTGGATGGAACTGCAGGAAACACAGACGGACACTGAAGTCATTTTTTATATACAGATAATAAAGTCCCCGTGGATTTAGTCCTGTCTATTACCTGGTGATGGGAGCGGCTGGCGGGTCTCCATCATGGCCTCCTTGTACAGATCCTTGTGTCCTTCTAAATACTCCCACTCCTCCATGGAGAAATAGACAGCGACATCCTGACACCTTATAGGAACCTGACAACACAATATACAGTCATCACCCAGAAGCCTCCAGTGCTGTTACTGTATAATGTCCCAGCATTCCCTACAGCATCACCTCTCCAGTCAGCAGCTCAATCATCTTGTTGGTGAGTTCTAGAATCTTCTGTACATTGATGTCCTGATATACCGGGGGGTTAGATGGGTCCCCCAGGATTGGGCTCAGAGGTCTTCCCCATCCATCACACATGGGGGCCCGACAGCCATCACTAGAGGTCTTCTTCACTACTGTGTAATCCTGTATATGGGGGGACATTAATAAATATCATACATTTTCAGAGTCCATTACCTCTCCAGTGACATCATCTGTTATTACCATAGAAGAGAATTATGTAATGTGACATCATCAGACACTCTACCCTCTCCAGTGACATCATCTGTTATCCTTATAGATGAGAATAATGTAATGTGACATCATCAGAATCTCTCCCTTCTCCAGTGACATCATCAGACTTTCTCCCCTCTCCAGTGACATCATCAGAATCTCTTACCTCTCCAGTAAGCTGGAAGAGTATCTCTAGGGTGACATTTAATATACTTTCCGCCATCTTGTTCTTGTCCTTCTCCATCCTTCATGGGCCAGCGAGGATGAATTCTCTTATAGACGGATCTCAGCAGAGGATCCGGTGTTGTAGAACCTGAAGGGAAAGAAGATTAAACAATATAAAAGCTGCACAAAACAATAAGGGGAAAAATTAGAGGAGAGATTAAAGGGAAGCTGTTTTATGATGCCAGAACTGCCGGCAACACAACATCCTGACAGCCACACGGCAGACATGCAAGTTCTATCAGAGATGCTGCAGCGTAAAGAGAACACACTTTACCAAGCAGTCAGAAACGGGGAGAAGAGTTATAGGGGCGGTCCTGCAGACTTATCCCAACCCCCACTCCTCTGTCCCCCAGTAATCAGCACCCAAATGGGCAGTCGTGTACAGATGAGACGCCCACCTATAGTCGTGTACAGATGAGACCCCGCCCCATAGTCGTGTACAGATGAGACCCCCTACAGTAATGAACATATGAGGCGCCCACCCCCCATAGACGTGGACAGATGAGATGGCCCCCCATAGTCGTGCACTGTGTTAAGAAAATTGTAGATCAATGTATCAGTTAATTGTTCTTTTATTGCATTGAAGGATATAGAAGGATATAGCATGATCATAGTATAAGTAGTGAAGGGATTAAACGAAAGCTTTCTATAGCTGTGCATGGTACTGAGACAGACAGACAGGAGATAAGACAGTCTCTCAGACCCCCCCTTGCATTCCTTTTCACTGAATTCATTAGGGTTTCATTGTATGTTATAGTAACACCTTAGAAGGTGTAACTTATGTTAATCATTTAAGTTTCAGCCTCTCATGTATTATTATTAATCTTGGAGGTATGTACTTTTCCTGTGAAGTCATTAATCGTATATAAACAGCATACACCTTAGAATAAATTACAGATCCTCTGATACCGCACAGGCTGGTGTGATTTGTATTTCTCCTGGGTCCAGACGTCTATGAGAAATCTGGGAGGGGCTTCTCTTTGATAAACACATACATTCTCCTTACATTTTTGGTCCTTCAAGCCGGAAAGACTCACTGCAGAGGGAAAGGACAGCCTGGCTGTGAAAAGGTGGGTCTGAACTACTCTTTGATCATTAAAAGACCTGCGTCTTGCTTAGACGTCATTAGAGGCCAGTCGGGCATCCTGTCTGAAACAGTGATGCTTTTTTCCAAACTAGCCTGAGAATTTAGAAGCCTCCCAGATAACGTGTAGTAAGTATAACAATGGTTAAACTTTTCTTCTCTCTTCTTCTGTATACTTTAGTGTTAGTAGAATTTACAATGTGTATTGTAAATGAGAAGCAAGTATAGATGAATGGCTTGTCATGGGACAATAGCAGTAGTCTATGTGAGACCATAGCCATTGTGAGAAGGCTACAGGAAAGAATTACTCCACGCAGCACGTTAAAGAAGAGGTTAGATGACGTCATGGGACACAGGGGTGTCCAGGAACTTTACTTGCTATTTGGCTGGCATCTTTGGTATCGTTCACATGTGCAGGCTATTAGTATATGCAGTCGTTCCTCCCCAATCTGGGCTGGGTTGAGTGGGTGACTGCATATTAGCCTGCAATGAACAAGCTGCTCCTCCACATTATTGTCTGGCTGACTGCATATCTCCAGGGCTTACGGCCATTGCGCCTGCCCTACGGCAATTGTGCCGGTGGCGATTGTGCCTGCCTTATGGCGATCGTGCCTATGGCGACCGTGTCTGCTTTGCAGACCTTCAGGTATTGTATTTTTGGCTTTTTCTGTGAATAATGTCTTTGTTTTTTTCCCCTCACCTCTGTGATTTTACTTGCTATCTTCCTACTACTGCTTTTTCTTTGATATTGTGTTATAGAGTAACTAGGAAAGAGGGCGGCCGCCTACTAACATAATGTAATATTTGTATTGTTGTCTTATACTGCATGAAGCGAATGTGTGAGTGATTGAGATAAGCGGATCCGATACGTGGGCACTGACCTCTAGGACACATTAAGGACCAACGTCGCTGCGCAGGTTGTTTTCAGACAAGCCCCTTATTGTGTTCAATGCTCACAGGCTCTACTCGGAAAGGCAAGAAGGAGTCTTCGTGTAGATAGCGAAGCACTGATTCTGGTCAGGAACCCCTGCATTTTCACTATATATTTTAGTGGCCAGAGGCTTGTTTTATGTTGTTTGTCTTGTAAATCGACATCAAGAACATAAATACTAACAATGGGAAATACAAATTGTAAGGCATTCTCCTGTGCATGTCTCTGTTGTTGCCAACGACAGGAAGTCCTTGAAGGAGTTAAGAAGTACATGCACAAGTTACATCCTGACCATGTCAAATATTGTGACAAGTGGGAAAAGAAATATGGATTTAAAAATAAATTAAAAGTTACTAGTTGTAAAGAAATATGTGATAGAATACGGACAAAATCAGCTAAAGATCAGCAGAAATACGGATTATCCGCTGCTGAAGCCTGGTTAAAAGAAGCCCCAAACTGTCACGCCCATATAAAGCATAGACCCCTGACAGTTTGATGAAGAATTCAAAGGGTTAATGAGGAGTTAGAAAAATTCTAGGGCCAGATTGGAGTTCTGTAGAAGGAAATTAGAATGGGAGTAGAGGAGATGGTAGACCCCTTCCATAGGATAATCAGGGAGAGAGAGATGATCCTAATGCTGCATATAATCAGCCATTAAAGAATGCGCTTGTAAGTAGAGTAAAGAAGGGAATAGGAGGTTATATAATGAGATACATGGTTACTAGAGATGAGCGAGCGTACTCACTAAGGCAAACTACTCGAGCGAGTAGTGCCTTATTCGAGTACCTGTCCGCTCGTCTCTAAAGATTCGGCTGCCGACGTGGTTGAGCGGTGAGTTGCGGGAGTGAACTACTACTGTATGTTGGTAGCTAGCAGCAGACAGTGGAGAGAATTGTGGGGGACACAGTCGCACCCTTGAGGTTTCTTTATGAGCAAGGCTATAAAGTAAACAGGTAGAAACTCCAATACTGTCAGCAAACGGTTAAATATTTGGGTTATAACCTGTCAAATGAAGGTAGGCAAGCAATTCTGGAGGTCCCAAAACTACGAGCAAATTATGTCCTTTTTGGGAATGACAAACTTCTGCAGAGCCGGGATCCCAAATTATGCATCTCTGACAGAGCTTACCAGACTCATCTATGATGACCCTCTGGCTGCAGCTGACAGGATTCAGTGGGATGCGCCCTCTGAGGAAGCCTATGTCAGGTTAAAACAGACTCTGGTGGGCACATCAGTCTGGGGGGGCTGCCGAACTACAGCAAGCCCTTTGTGCTAACTGTTGACTCAAGGGAAGGATATATGACCTCTGTGTTAACTCAGGAACATGGTGGGAAACAGACCGCTGGCATACTACTCTTGCAGACTAGATCCAGTTGCCGAGCGCTCCCACCCTGTGTACAAGCGGTAGTAGCGGCAGATGAAGCAGTCAGACCTTCTGCCACTATAGTACTGTTCACCCACTCACACTGAAAATACCGCACGCAATTAGTTATACTCTATATCTAAGTTCTTGTAGACATCCCCCTGCAGGACACTACTGCTCTCACAGCCACACCTGACAACTGAGGGATGTACTACGCTCCATCCATCTACCTTACTGCCTATTTCTTCAGACGGTCCTCCATACAACTGTCTAGGAGAGATGGCATATAAGGTGTTACTCAGACCAGATCTGCAGGAGGTATCTCTTGTAGATGCTGAATACACTCTTTGTATATGGGTTGTACATCTCCGCAGAAGTGAAAAAAAAACAACTATATTACCTAATACGTTCTTCAGAAATGCAGCAGTTTTGAGCCATGGCCTGTGTCATGTCTCAACAGGGGGGATGGTAGCACTCATATCGAAAGTATTCACAGCCTATGGGATTACAAACTACTCTAAAAAATGTTTTGTTTGTCTTGTATTATTTGTGCTAAACACAATGCAGAACAGAATGTAAGACCAAGGACCCCTCCACTGTCCTACACCTCAGTATCCCTTCCAACACATTTGTATGGACTACATAGAATTATACAAATGTGAAGGTAAGAAATACTGCCTAGTTATCATAGATGCTTTCGCCAAGTGGATAGAAGTGTTTCCCACAGGTCAGCGGATGCAGCCACAGGGGCTAAAGCATTACTAAGGGAAATAATACCAGGTGATTGGGTCCTTATCAAGGGGATAAAGAAAAAGAACTGGAAGACCCCAAAGTGGGGAAGGACCTTACCAGGTACCACTTGTACTTACCAGGTACTGCTGACCACTCCTACTGCAATAAGGATTGCTGAACAGCACACCTGGATTCACCAATCTCACTGTAAAAAGGTATCCCAGGCAGAGCAGGGACAGGGTGCCGAGGGGGTCTAGTTTAGCCCGCTACAAAGGGGGGGGGGGCTCATTAGGTGGTCTCCGTCTCAACCCGGTGAAGAAATCCACACCCCTTCCCCATGGGTCTCCTCGGTAAGGACAAAAATGACAGGAATAGCATTTCTTTTCGGTGTATTGGTGAGTCTGGGGAACGCTATCTATGACAGGCCTGAAATTGTCAGAGGTCATCATCATATTACCCGATCCTACACGATGGGGGATGTTGGGAGAGCTCTGAGTGTAACTTTTATAGGAGTGACGAGCGCCATACTGGTAGATTTGCTCCCTGACTTATTGACTGCAATCCCTGCTAGCCATCATAAACCGCTCCTGCAGTCACACCGATTCTGCCATCACACGGCTAAATGTCTGACCATTGTCTATGTGTATAGCATCCCTAACTCTCCACCTCGCCATACAGTGCACATCTCCACCTCGCCATACCGTGCACATCTCCAACCCCACCATACCGTGCACATCTCCACCCCCCCCATACTGTGCACATCTCCAGCCCCTTTACCTTCTGTATCACCCCATTACTTGTAGTATGTAAGCTCGTTGGAGCAGGACCCTCACCCCTATTGTTTCCATCAGCTGATTACTATGTAACCGTGGTTCTATAATTCTTCTACTTTTGTCTTTCTGTATCCCCCCTGTATATTTAAGCGCTGCGGAATATGTTGGCGCTACACACATAAAGATTATTATAAATATGTGTCAGATGAGGGACTTGTTGGCATCGCACACAAAGGAATGAGGCATGACTAGATACTTGCCTGGCTTGATCGTACTCTTAGTCAGGCCACGTCCCTGGTGGCAATTTTAATGCTAGTCATAACCTGTGGCCATCTTGGCTTCTCACCTCCCATAGCTGTACCTTCTACCTGGCATCCCAATGCTTGCACTGATTGTAGTACACAACACCAGTGATTAGTGCCTTCTCTGAATTGTGTAGGAATAGTCATAACCCTCCATCACTGTCCTCTGTGTCTTGATGATATGTTGTCTACCTTAAGTTTGTGTATAAGATAGGGTCAGTATGATACTGCGGGATATTTAGTCATAGCAGAGGAATGTGTATGCTCTCCTTCAGATAAGTGTCAGGCAGTGAGGGGACAAGTTGCTATGGGTGACGGTAGTGAGACGACAGGTTGCTATGGGTGACGGTAGTGAGACGACAGGTTGCAATGGGTGACGGTAGTGAGACGACAGGTTGCTATGGGTGATGGTAGTACTGACAAGGATCAGGGATAGTAGGCAGCAGGACAGAAGGGATGATTACATGATGCAGACAGTCCTGGGATATGACGATGAAGGAATGAAAGTTTACAGTAGTATTAAATGAAGTTGACAGACAACGGCTTAAGTGCTGCTCTGTGTGGAGGGGTCAGCTCACAAATGGTTACATCCTCTGTTACATTGGAATGCTTGTTTCACTTTCACCCGCACCTTTCAGCTTTACAGTTCAGTGAGAAGAAGGGAGGGGGGGGGTGTGACTGACTCTAGCCATGCTCTGCTTGCTTGAAATGAATAGACCTGTAATGACGATGATCAGGAAAGTATAAACTTGTGTGAATAGGGAACATACATTCTTGCTGTTATTTGTGTACATGTCAGTTCTGTGATTGGTTTGCAGTGAGTTTGATTGTTAAATAGTGTTTTCAATGTGATAAAGTCATGTAAGGGGAATAATAATAATAATAAATAAGTTGTTGATAATGTGAGACCTGAGTGTTCCTATTAAGGGAAAAATATTCCAAGGATGCTGCAGTTAGCTGTAGGAGTCTAGAGACAGTTAAAGCTTTGTCTATCTTATGACATCTCTCCTTGATAAGAGAAATTCCAGAGGGGGGTTGTTTAGGTTGGAGGATCAAGTGACTCTGCAGATGATTGGAGTAGTAGTAGTTGTGTGAATCTTTATGTTATGCAGTAAACATTGTGTATAGAGAATTATATGTTATTAATAATTATATGAGATAGGAAGACTTGACCCCACGATAAAAGTTAATGATAAGTCTTCACGCTGTGATGAACGTAAAATGTGTGATTAAGCTTCTTAACTGTACCTACCCCCCACAGGTAAGTGATCCATGTTATATATTGAGTTAGCTGTTTCCACCTGTGGTCATGGACCAAATACCTGCTGTTGCCTCTGATCCTGGGATTATACTTGCTTCGTGCTACCTAGTAATGGGACCAAGGCAGACTATGGGAGACTGCATGAGGGATGCTGTGTGGAGAGAACCGTATAGGCACGCTTTTTCTGGGATATGGCCTGAGCTACAGAGAGCACGCGCAGACGTGTGAAGGTTGTGTGGTCACAGGTGCCTAGAACAGTTGCCAGGTACAGGCCCTAACGGGATTGTACTTTGGTACAACTGATAATGCCTGTGTATCTCATGACCTCCGAGGGCAACAGCGAGGGCCGTGTCTGGAGAACTAGGAACTCCTCTCCCAAAGGTTCCTGTGACACCATCGGGGTCCCAAGGGGGGTACCGGACGAGTATAGGGCGAGCAATCGGATGGCTGCAGAGGGTCTGAGTTTCTTCTTGCATGGTGGGCAACAGTGGATAAAAATGTAGACTGGATTAATTACACATATTATAACCAACAGAGATTTGTTAATTATACAAGAGATGCAATCAGGGGCCTAGCGGAACAACTAGGATAGACCTCACTCATTGCATGGCAACATAGAATGGCTCTTGTTATATGTTACTAGCAGAGTTTGTAAAATGATTGGAGGATATTGTTGTACTATCATTCCTAATAACACTGCACCAGATGATACCTGAGCACTGGAAGGGTTAAATGCATAATAAAATGAACCAGCTGATAACTCTGGCATAGACGATCCATTCAGGGAAGCTTGTTCGGACACTGGTCACAAGTCATATACTCCACATTAGTCTCTAAGTCAGTATTTGCCTCCATTCTAGTACTCTGTGGTTGCTGCTGTATTCCGTGTATCTGAGGACTGTTACAAAACCTTATTGACACTTCCATCACCAAAGCTATGTTCCAAAATATACAAGATGACGAAGAACAAGATGGCTTACTGGGTCAGGTGACCGCCTGTGTCTGACAAGTGATGGGTAAAAGTTCTATGAAGGAAGCGCCATTTTACTTTGATGATTCTAAAGTGTGACATTTTGATTCCAGTGTGTCCTCATTGTACCGGAGGATCGCTCTAATAACTGATGGACACTTCAATAAGTAAGATTTTACATCTGATGGACAATCATTTATATATGAAGAAAGGAGCATCAATCTCATAATAAATCAAGGCCAAGCTTCTCTTGGAGGCGGGCCTAATTGTGGGTACAATTGGTGGAATGACTTTATATAGGATTTATATATATATGGATTAATGTAATACTATTATGTAAAATAATTATGTACTTAGTCTTGAAATGTGTGAACCAAGACCTCCTGGTAATAAAGCTTCGGGCCTGAGGAGGCCAGGGGGTCTGTGGTAGAGCTACTTTATATATGTATTTGAGACCTAGTCTTACTAAGAAACTGTGTTGATGGATCTAAAGTAGGGAATGTTAAGAAAATTATAGATCAATGTATCAGTTAATTGTTCTTTTATTGCATTGTAGACTAGAAATATATAGCATGATCATAGTATAAGTAGTGAAGGGGTTAAACGAAAGCTTTCTATAGCTGTGCATGGTACTGGGAGAGCCAGGCAGGAGATAAGACAGTCTCTCAGACCCCCCCTTGCATTCCTTTTCACTGGTTTCATTGTATTTTATAGTAACACCTTAGATGGTGTAACTTATGTTAATCATTTTAGTTTCAGCCTATCATGTATTATTATTAATCTTGGAGGTATATACTTTTCCTGTGATGTCATTAATGGTATATAAACAGCATACACCTTAGAATAAATTACAAATCATCTGATACCGCACAAGCTGGTGTGATTTGTATTTCTCCTGGGTCCAGACTTCTATATGGGATCTGGGAGGGTCTTCTCTTTGATAAACACATAAATTCTCCTTATACACAGATGAGACGCCCCCTGTAGTCATGTACAGATAAGACGCCCCCCCATAGTCGTGTACAGATCAGACGCCCCCCCATAGTCGTGGACAGATGAGTCACCACCCCCCATAGTCGGGCACAGATAAGACGCCCCCCCATAGTCGTGTACAGATGAGACGCCCCCCCCCCCATAGTCGTGTACAGATGAGACGCCCCCCCCCCATAGTCGTGTACAGATGAGACGCCCCCCCCCCATAGTCAGGTACAGATGAGATGCCCCCCCCCCATAGTCGTGTACAGATGAGACGCCCCCCCCATAGTCATGGACAGATGAGACGCCCCCCCCATAGTCATGGACAGATGAGACGCCCCCCCATAGTCGTGTACAGATGAGACGCCCCCCATAGTCGTGGACAGATGAGACGCTCCCCCCCATAGTCGTGTACAGATGAGACGCCCCCCCCATAGTCGTGGACAGATGAGACGCCCCCCCATAGTAGTGTACAGATGAGATGCCCCCCCCATAGTCGTGTACAGATGAGACCCCCCCCATAGTCGTGTACAGATTAGACGCCACCCCATAGTCGTGTACAGATGAGACGCCCCCCATAGTCGTGTACAGATGAGACGCCCCCCCATAGTCGTGTACAGATGAGACGCCCCCCCCCATAGTCATGTACAGATGAGACGCCCCCCCCCCCATAGTCCTGTACAGATGAGACCCCCCCCCATAGTCGTGTACAGATGAGACGCCCCCCCATAGTTGTGTACAGATGAGACCCCCCCCCATAGTCGTGTACAGATGAGACCCCCCCCCATAGTCGTGTACAGATGAGACACCCCCCCATAGACGTGGACAGATGAGACGCCCCCCCATAGTCGTGTACAGATGAGACGCCCCCCCCCATAGTCATGTACAGATGAGACGCCCCCCCCCCCCATAGTCCTGTACAGATGAGACCCCCCCCCATAGTCGTGTACAGATGAGACGCCCCCCCATAGTTGTGTACAGATGAGACCCCCCCCCATAGTCGTGTACAGATGAGACCCCCCCCCATAGTCGTGTACAGATGAGACCCCCCCCATAGTCGTGTACAGATGAGACACCCCCCCATAGACGTGGACAGATGAGACGCCCCCCCATAGTTGTGTACAGATGAGACCCCCCCCCCCATAGTCGTGTACAGATGAGACCCCCCCCCCCCATAGTCGTGTACAGATGAGACGCCCCCCCCATAGTCGTGTACAGATGAGACGCCCCCCCCATAGTCGTGTACAGATGAGACGCCCCCCCCCATAGTCCTGTACAGATGAGACGCCCCCCCATAGTCGTGTACAGATGAGACGCCCCCCCCCATAGTCGTGTACAGATGAGACGCCCCCCCCCCCCCATAGTCCTGTACAGATGAGACGCCCCCCCATAGTCGTGTACAGATGAGATGCCCCCCCATAGTTATGTACAGATGAGACGCCCCCCCATAGTCGTGTACAGATGAGACGCCCCCCGATAGTTGTGTACAGATGAGACCCCCCCCCCCATAGTCGTGTACAGATGAGACGCCCCCCCATAGTCGTGTACAGATGAGACGCCCCCCCATAGTCGTGTACAGATGAGACACCCCCCCATAGACGTGGACAGATGAGACGCCCCCCCATAGTTATGTACAGATGAGACGCCCCCCCCATAGTCGTGTACAGATGAGACGCCCCCCATAGTCGTGGACAGATGTGACGTCCCCCCATAGTCATGTACAGATGAGACGCCCCCCATAGTCGTGGACAGATGAGACACCGCCCATAGTCGTGGACATATAATAGTATAAAACAATGTAGTCAGAACTTAAAAACAGATCAGAAGATGTAAAATGTCTCCTAACTGCTGCTAATCAGTAATTCTATCTACAGGGGATACATTACAGGGGGATAAACCACCACAAGTCCCAGCAACCCTCCAACCCCCACAGGAGGACACAGACCTGCCGGACAGCAGCTTCCAGGACCTTTGATGATGTCACCACCATGTGACCACCTGTGTGGGAGGAGCCACCATGTAGTCAGCTAGCAGGTTCGGTTTTGTGGGTTGTCGGGTTGCTGTGAGCTGCAGCAGCAGAGAGGAGTCATTATGGAGGTCGCTGGTCGGCCGAGAGCGGGCGCTCTATTCCTCTAGGACTGATACTGAACGATGTGCTTCCAGGACCTGTGATGATGTCACCGCCATGTGACCACCTGTGTGGGAGGAGTCAGGGATCCCATCTTACTGGCTGCATAGATACATGATGTTACAGCAGTCACTATGGAGGTCGCTGGTCAACCAAGAGGGGAGGAAGCCATGAGGCTCCTGATGCCGCCATGTGACTGTGTGACTGATAGGGTCACATCTTCCTTCAGTAGTGACCCCGTATTATTTCATTGACATCATAGTAACACAGTTCGTAAGGCCGAATAAAGACAATGTCCATCTAGTCCAGCCTGTCTAGCCTCCTGTTTTGTTGATCCAGAGGAAGGCAAAAAAACCCCAAGAGGCAGGAGCCAATTAGCCCTTTTGGGGGAAAAATTCCTTCCCGACTCCCTAATGGCAATTAGACTGTTCCCTGGACCAACCCCTAATAGTTCCTACCTGCCTGTATACCCGGATTAACAAATAACCTAATGTCTATATCCTGTAATATCCTTCCGCTCCAGAAATACATCTAGTCCCCTCTTAAACTCCTCTATGGATTTTGCCATCACCACGTCCTCAGGCAGAGAGTTCCACAGTCTCACTGCTCTTACAGTAAAGAACCCCCTCCTGTGTTGGTGATGAAACCTGCTTTCTTCTAGACGTAGCGGATGTCCTCTTGTTACCGTCACAGTCCTGGGTATAAACAGCTCATGGGAGAGATCCTTGTGTTGTCCCCTCATGGATTTATACAGTTATTTGGTCGCCCCTTAGCCGTCTTTTTTCCGGGGTGAATAATCCCAGTTTTGGTGCCTCTCTGGGTAATCCAGTCCCGTCATTCCATGTATTAGTTTAGTTGCCCTTCTTTGAACCCCCTCCAGCACTGTAACATCTTTCCTGAGCACCGGTGACCAGAACTGTACACAGTATTCCATGTGAGGCCTGACAAGTGCCTTATATAGTGGGAGGATAATGTTCTCCCCCCTATACCTCTTTTACTGCACCCCAAGACACTATTAGCTTTTGCAGCAGCTGACTGGCATTGGTTACTCCAGTTTAGTCTACAGTCCACTAGTACCCCCAGGTCTTTTCCCTAGCTGTACCCCATTTAGTGTATATTGGTGACATCCGTTTCTCCTGCCCATGTGCAGAACCTTACATTTATCAACATTGAACTCCATTTGCCATTTCCCCCCCCATCCCCCGGCTTATCTCGGTCCGTTTGTAGCCGTACATTGTCCTCCTGTCGCTCACCATCAGAGCCCCAGGCGCTACCATTTATTATTTTGATCCTATATCTCCTCTCTCTTGGCAGTGAGATAGTTCGGGGTCGCTCTGCCTACGTTGTAGAGCTGACCCACTATTGAGCATTAGATTAGGCAGCAGCACGAATGTTTCCTCTATCATTCTGATTCTTAATTGAATACCTGCTAGCCCTCCTCTGAGCGCCTTCATACTAGCCTTATGTAACTTTTCTCTTGCTGACCATCTGCAGCTGTAGGAATCATCTTTCCAGCACATTTATAGCCAAATGTAGGATACTAACTGAGCGGCATTGATGTGACCATTTCCGATCCCTTATACGCATCTATTAGTGCCGTTGTTCCATCTCTATCAGCCAATATACGACAAGAATCATTAAAGGGGTTGTCCCGCGGCAGCAAGTGGGTCTATACACTTCTGTATGGCCATATTAATGCACTTTGTAATGTACATTGTGCATTAATTATGAGCCATACAGAAGTTATTCACTTACCTGCTCCGTTGCTAGCGTCCTCGTTTCCATGGAGCCGACTAATTTTCGCCGTCTAATGGCCAAATTAGCCGCGCTTGCGCAGTCCGGGTCTTCTGCTTTTCTGAATGGGGCTCCGTGTAGCTCCGCCCCGTCACATGCCGATTCCAGCCAATCAGAAGGCTGGAATCGGCAATGGACCGCACAGAAGCCCTGCGGTCCACCGAGTGAGAAGATCCCCGCGGCCATCTTCATCAGGTAAGTAAGAAGTCACCGGAGTGCGGGGATTCAGGTAAGCACTCTCCGGTGTTCTTTTTTAACCCCTGCATCAGGTTTGTCTCGCGCCGAACGGGGGGGGGGTTGAAAAAGAAAAAAAACCCGTTTCGGCGCGGGACAACCCCTTTAATGTAGTGACTTTCTACGCTTTGAGAGTTATATACGATAGCTTTCTGCTGGTCCTGGCAATCAGCTCCTGATCACAACAAGAGCAGGGAAACGCGTTGAGCAGTTTATGAATAAGGAATAGAGATGAGCGAACCTACTCGTTTGGAGTAATTACTCGATCGAGCACCGCGATTTTCGAGTACTTCCGTACTCGGATGAAAAGATTCAGGGGGCGCCGGCGGGGGGAGGTATGGCGGAGCGGGGGGTAGCAACGGGGAACAGGGGGGAGCCCTCTCTCTCTCCCTCCCCCCCCCACTCCCCGCTGCAACCCCCCACTCACCCACGGCGCCCCCCGAATCTTTTCGCCCGAGTACGGAAGTACTCGAAAATCGCGGCGCTCGGGCGAAAAAGGGGCATGGCCGAGTAGGTTCGCTCATCTCTAATAACGAACGAAACCTGCTTGAAATATTTTCTCAAGCAAACGTCTCAGCTACAACCAATACCAGGATTGCTTTTTATGCTTATTCTGATATTAAAAGACTATCTGTACTCTCTCTATTCTTAAGTATTCACAAGTACCCAACAAGTGGGCCAGCTAGGACAGTTATATGGGGATACAATCACTAGTATCGCGATGCACTCATAGTCCTTCCTGGTCCTCTCCCTGAGGTTACACGTGTATACCATTGTACACCTCTGACATGTATAGGAACATACCCTTTACTCTATATCTATCCGTGAATACACTACCTCACAGCCCCTATATTCCAAATTCGGGACTATCTTTTATTCAGGTAGAACTATAATAATGAGTGAGGCTAGTCTAATATACCATTGGAGCCTGTTAATCCAACACAGCTCTAGTATCAGTGTCTTGTCGTCTTGAGTTTGTTTAGTAGTTGGCCCAGATTTTTAACTATTTTTGTAATAAAGTTTTGTTGTTTTAGTCTAGATCTGTGAAAGGTATTGAACAGAATTGGGCCTAAGGCTGAACTCTGTGCCCCCTCCCCCACTAGCGACGCTGGCCCAATCAGAGCATGAACCATTTATCACCCCCCTCTGCTTTCTATCTCTGAGCCAGTTCTTTACCCAGATACACACGTTTTCTCCCAATCCGAGCTTCTCATTTTGTATATTAGCCTATTGCGCGGCACAGTGTCAAATGCTTTAGAGAAGTCCAGATATACGAGATCAATAGACTCTCCCAGGTTTAGCTTAGAACTTACTTCATCGTAGAAGCTGATCAGATTAATCTGACATGATCAACCCCTCATGAACCCATGCTGGTGAGGAGTTATTCCGTTGTTCTCCTTGAGGTATTTTTAGATGGGGTGTCTCAGAAACCCCTCAAATATTTTTCCAGTTACTGAAGTGAGACTTACTGGCCTGTAGTTACCAGGCTCTCTTTTGGACCCATTTTTGTAAATTGGAACCACATTGGCAATGCGCCAATCCAATGGTACAACCCCGGTCTTGATAGTATCCACAAATATTAGATATAGCAGTCTAGCTATCACATCACTTAGTTCCCTTAGTACCCTTGGGTGTATTCCATCTGGGCCTGGCGATTTATGGATTTTAATCTTCCTTAATTGGTTCCGCACTTCCTCCTGCGTTATGTATGACATATTTTGCGAGGGGTTCATTTTATTCCCCTGCATCTCGTGTGGCATTTCCTTTTCGTTCGTGAATACGCTTGAAAAGAAACTATTTAATAGATTTGCCTTCCCTCCATCATCTTCAATGATTTCCCCTGCATTATTTGTTAAAGGGCCAGTGCTCCCGGTGCAAATCCTTTTACTGTTAATATAGTTGAAGAATAGTTTCGGGTTGTTTTTGCTCTCTTTGGCGATCCGTCTTTCTGCTTCCTCCTTAGCAGTTTTGATATTTTTGCATATTTAGTTTTTTTCCCTGTACAATTTTAGCGCTTCTTCGCTGCCTTGTTGCTTTAGTAGTTTGAACGCTTCCTTTTTTTCATTTATTGCCCCCCTTACCGTCTTGTCGAGCCACATTGGTTTCCTTTTACTTGAAGTTCTTTTATTTTTAAAGGGAATGAGCTGCTCATGTGAGGCGATTAGGATCCTTTTGAACTTTTCCCATTTGTCCTCCGTACTGATATTCTTGAGGATGTTGTCCCAATTAATGTTACCGATAGTAGTTCTAAGCTCATCAAATTTTGCTTTACTAAAGTTTATTTGTCGCTCCCTGATAAGGCTTCTTATTGAATGACAGCTGGAAGCTGATTATATTGTGGTCATTATTTCCCAAGTGCCCCTCAACCTGCACCCCCTTTATTTGGTCCGGTTTGTTAGTTAGTACTAAGTCCAGTGTGGCCCTCGCTCTAGTTGGCTCCCGCACAAGTTGGGTAAGGTAGTTATTAGAGTTGAGCAAACGTGCTCGTTCGAGTATTAGCATACTCGATGGAGAGAGAGAAAGAAAGAGAGAGAGAGACCGTTGGTTTCTCCCCCCTTCATGGTTCAGATCCTTGACAGAAGATGAAATTTTAGCTTTTTTTGACTTTTGCATGACCAAGAATGGCGAACCGCAGCCCTGTGAGATCTCCAGGCTCTCAGCTAGGTTTGGTAGCCAGGAGCAGGAAGATTTTAAAATACCTCATCAATCTGTTGCTTTTGTCCATGTTTCCACCATTTTGGTGACGGGCATGTGCGCGGAATCCAGAGTAAGGTCCACGGATAAATTTAGGTGCCTTAGGTACTTAATTTCATGTCCCCTCATGAATATTATCTGTGAGTGCAGATGAAACTCAAACTTTATAAACTTTTTTTTAATTATTTTTTTACATTTATTTATTTTTTATTCTAAATGATCGCTGTTATCCAGCGGCTCCCGGTGATATCTCTCTGCTGTCAGCTACACACGCTAGCCGGGAGCAGAGGGTTTATACACTTCCCGGAGCACGAGCCCTTCTGCACATACGCGAAAAAAACAATGTCAGAACATCGCGGAGCACGGGGTGAGTACTTTAAGCTGCCCTCATGGATCCGGGGATCGCGTGACCAGGGGTGGCTTCCCGCTGCCCCCCATGACAGCTCCAGGTTGTTGGCTACCTCTGGCAGAGTCCCGTTAACAACCAACTGGGCATTAATCCCTAGAGCAAGCGTGTTTTTACAGCCATGGGGATTAAAGCCCACTAAAGCAGGACCTAAACGGTCTATGGGTGGTCACTAAGGGGTTATGGTTGTGGACTGGGGATTGAGACCAGTCTTTTTACTTGTCTCCTTGGTGCTTTTGAGCTTTACTAGTCCTTCTACTGAATTTCCCCTACACACTTCTAAGGCCCCCTTCATACCGGCGCTTGCTACCGCGATTAGCGCGGCATGCTGAGCTTGTTTCCAATGGGAGCCTAGCAGACATCCGTTCGATCGCAGCGCTTTCCAGCACCACAATTTGTTCTATTTTGGGTGTTTTTGTTTCTATTTGGCGCACCTCAACCATGATGTGGTATCCTGCATTCTGCTGTCGGCACTTTGCTGAACGGCCATGTGAGGGCGGTCTGAGGCTAAACGCCGTCAGTCACTACCATTGATTTCAAGGGGCTTTTCAGACAAGCATTATAACGCAGCGATTTTTAAGCTCTGTCTGTTGTATTTTCAGGCATTTAACCCCCCCCCCCCAGGCACTTGTTACCGCCATTAGCACGGCGCTCATCATGGTACAACACTCCCAGTATTTTCATTGGGAGGGCTCAGACAGACGCTTAAGTTTCATGTTCTACTTTTGATTGTCAATGAAGAGGAATGCTAAACGCTGCGGCCGAAAACAAAGGTAAAACGCGATTTAAATTGCGGCACTTTCAGCAACACCCGTGTGAGGGAGGCCTAAAACACGATGCTTTGCCCAATGAAATGAATGGGGTGCGTTCCCAATGCTGCTGATAACAAGTACAATGTGGTGGCCACGTCTTTCAGTTCTGGCGTTTTTCTAGTGCCTGTGTGAGAGCGGCCTGATGGTGAAGTTTTACTTGCATCAGTCTCCTCCTTAGCAGGAGGGTCACGCCTCTCACTCAGTGGGGGAGCTCTACTGGCATCTGACTGACCTGACTTCATCCGTTTTTGCTTGATTAAACTGTTGACCCGGTTATCCTGAGGGATCAGGTTACTAGTTGAGGTATGTCCTTTCTGATTGAGTTGCCTTGTAGATCCAAAGAAACGTAAAAAAGAAACCAATGAGGCAGAAGCCAATTTACGCCTTATTTTTTGGGGGAAAAATTCCTTCCTGGCTCCATAACGACAGAATAATCCCTGGATCAACATTGGAAAAGTTCCTACCCAACTCCAAGACCGTCAGTCAGAAGATGCTTGGGTCATCAACCCTTCTACTTATTTAATGTCTAGATGCTGTAATGTCATAGCACTCTAAAAAGACGTCTAGTCCCTCTTAAACTCCTCAATGGATTTTGCCATCACCATGTCCTCAGGCAGAGAGTTCCACAGTCTCACTGCTCTTACAGTAAAGAACCCCCTTCTGTGTTGGTGATGTTGTTTTCATAAAATGACAGAGGTGAGGAAAACAACAAAACATTATTCACTGAAAAAGCCAAAAATGCAATACCTGATAATCTGCAAAGCAGACACAAATGCCATAGGCACGATCGCCATAAGGCAGGCACAATCGCCGTAGGGCAGGCGCAACCATCATAAACCCTAAAGGTATGCAGTCAGCCAGAATATGGTACATCATATTCTGGCTGACTGCATACCTTTAGGGTTTATAGTTTTCAGTGAATAAAGTGATGTTGTTTTCTGTGAAGGGCTTTATATAATTGTGCTTCAGGGATTCGAAAAATCATAAAAACCTCTTACCTCCTCCTTTACACCCAATTATAGCTAGTAATTAGAGATGAGCGAACACCAAAATGCTCGGTTGCTCATTGCTCGAGTCAAGCTTTTTGGAATGCTCGAGAGCTCGTTTCGAGTAACAAACCCCATTGAAGTCAATGGGAGACTCAAGTATTTTTCAAGCTTACCCATGCTCCGCATAAGGGAGGTTGTGTGAAACACCTGAAAACATCAGAAAGTCATGGAAACACCACAGAAACGGATAGGGAACGGCAGGGGCAGCATGCATGGATGCATCTGAGGCTCCCAGGTACCACTATTAAGCCAAAACGGGGGCAAGAGCCTGGTGGTCACCCCCCCTAACAATAATTTACTTGTGATCGGAACATTATCAGCAAGGCACACGGGCTGGCACATCTTAGCTAAGCACCACACTAGGTGCAACACAGGTCAATCACTGCCTGCAGGTGACACCACTGCCTCTTCTCCTGGGTTATATGCTGGCATTGCTGTCCAATCCCCCCCAGGGTGGCAGCATGAGCCTGCATCCACAGCATACTCAAATTTGTCCTAGCGCAGCGTTCAGCTGCCCTCATGCCACACACTCGCTTGATAGCTACACCACCCGCATGTCTATTTATAAGTGTGTATTGGAAGAGGAGGAACAGGAGACACACAGTGCAGAGGGTTGGCAGGGCATGGCAGCGACCCTCTTTGAAATTGTGGGCGATATCCAACAATGCTGATGAGAATTACTGATAAAGTAACGTACGATCATAATTCCAATCCCTTGCCACCTCCGTGACAAGGTTATCTGGAGCCACAAACGTGGGTATAAAGGGGTATAAAGTGCCAGTACTACCCATCTCCACAATTCAGCAACACATTTTAAAACCAAAGATTGGTTTAAAGCAGGAGGTGTCGCAAAAGTAGCCACCACAGGTATACAGTGCACCTGTGAAAGTCTCATTAAATCGGTTACGCTTCTTGTGAATGCTCCAATCCAGTATCTCGGATAACTGTGGAAAAAAGGGAGCTAATACATGCCGATCAGCGCTGACCCCTAGGAATGCATGCGTTTATCAGACCCAAACCAAACCGGCTGTTTACAACTCAGGGTGTCTTATGTCCGCTTAAATCCAAAAATAAACAGTGTGCAATGAGTTCTGTCTTGTTATACAGTGCTGATCAGAATTCCAATGCCCATGCCACCTCCATCACAATATTATCAGGAGCCACAAACGTGGCCATAAAGCGGACTCGGATGCCAGTACTTCTAACCATCTGCACAATTCAACAACCCATTCTAAAACAAAAAGATTTGTTTTAAGCAGGAGGTGTCACAAAAGTTGCCTCCACAGGTATACAGTGAAACTGTCAATGAAATCTGTATCATGAAATCAGTTACGCTTCCTTTGATCGCTACAAGAACAGTGGGACACATGAAGAAATTTGAGTGGCCAAAGCAGGACAATTCATTCTGCCTATGTGTCAGATAGCTAGACACTGCTTTGGGATACATTTGTGGACTCTGAGGGTGTATGACACTGGAACCAGCACGTTTGCTGAACTGTAGTGATGAACCATAAAACTGGCAAAGGCCTTGGAAAGTGTTCCCCTGCCTGCGCTGGACATGCTGCCTGATCTCCTCATCTCCCCTGCTAGTTGGCGCACCGAACTACGTCCTCTACTGCTAGCATTGTCAGATGGGAAGTTTAGTATCAGCTTTTCCACCAGGGTCTTGTGGTATTGCATCACTATCATACTCCTTTCCTCTTTGGGAATGAGAGTGGAAAGGTTCTCCTTATACCGTGGGGTGAGAAGGGTGAACACCCAGTAATCAGTGTTGGCCAGAATGCGTCTAAGGCGAGGGTCACGGGAAAGGCAGCTTACCATGAAGTCAGCCATGTGTGCCAGAGTCCCAGTATGCAACACATCGCTGTCCTCACTAGGAGGATGACTCTCAGCCTCCTCCTTCTCCTCTTCAGCCCATACATGCTGAACCGATGTGAGGGAAGTAGCATGGGTACCCTTTGCAGTGTGGGCAGCAGTCTCTTCCCCCTCCTCCTCCAATTTGCACTGAGAAACAGACGTGAGGGTGGTCTGGCCATCAAGCGACATATTGTCATCCCTCATCTCCTGTTCTATCCGGAATGCGTCGGCCTTAATGCTTAGCAGCGACCTTCTCAGCAGGCAAAGCAGCTGGATTGTTATGCTGATAATGGCCGCATTGCCACTCACCATTTGCGTTGATTCCTCAAAGTTTCCTAAGACCTGACAGATGTTAGACATCCATGCCCACTCCTCTGTAAAGAAGTGCAGAGGCTGACTATCACTCCGAAGGGCATGTTGCAGCTGGTATTCCACTATGGCTCTATGCTGCTCGTAAACTCTGGCCAACATGTGCAATGTTGAATTCCAGCACATGGGCACGTCGCACAACAGTTAGTGAACTGGCAGCTGGAAGCGTTGTTGCAGTGTCCAGAGGGTGGCAGCATCTGTGGTGGACTTTCTACATATGGGCACACGCAGCTCAGACAAATTGGGGTCGTTTTTAAGAAAGCGCTGAACCACCAGATTGAACATGTGGGCCAGGCATGGCACGTGTGTTAGTCTGCCAAGCTGCAGAGCCGCCACCATTGTCACACACGACCATGCCTGGTTGGAGGTTCAGTGGCAAAAGCCACAGATTTGTCTGCTCCACCAAACCCTGTAACAGCTCTTGGGCGGTGTGCCTCTTGTCACCTAAGCTCAGGAGTTTCAGCGCGGCCTGTTGAGGCTTCCCCATGGCAGTGCTGCAGTGCTTCGCGCTACTGACTGAAGGCGACGTGCACTACTCCACAATACCAATAAGGTAGGACCAAATAGTTGAATGCACGCTGCAGTAGGAGTCCGGATCCAAAAACTCCAAGAAGACAGCAAGCTGAAATAAACAGGGTCCGCAGCTGCATTGGTAGATGCAAATAAAACCAAAGCTTTTATTCCTCCATTGTAAAAGAAGCTGCAACATTTCTATCTACAGTGAGATCTTTGTAAAGCTTGACAAAGATCTCGCTGTAGAGTCAGGTGAAGGAGTAGGTTGGGGGGGGGGGGGGTCGGAGAAGATGGCATAATAAGCCGAAGAAACCATGACTGAGGTAGGACCCGCAATCCTTGGTGTGGGTAGCACGTGAGCGGACCCAGGGTCAGAATCTGTCCCAGCCGCCACCAGGTTAATCTAATGTGTCGTCAGGGAGATTTAGTGTCCCTGCCCACTAGCACTTTTCCATGTGTCGGTGGTTAAGTGGACCTTCCCAGTAACCGCGCTGGTGAGGGCACGGTTGATATTCCTAGACACCTGCTGATGTAGGGCGGGGACGGCACAGCAGGAAAAATAGTGGCGACTGGGGACCGAGTAGCGTGGATCATCCGCCGCCATGGGGTTATGGAAATCCTCACTTTCGACCACCCTATATGGCAGCATCTCCAGGCTCAGCAGTTTGCTTATATGCAGATTTAGCGATTGTACATGCAGGTGGATGGCTGCATATTTGCGCTTGCGCTCCAAGGCCTCTGTAATGGGCAGTTGATTGCAGCATTGGGACACATTGGTGGAGGCAGTGGAGGACTGTGCAGCCGAAGGGGTGGAAGCAGGGCAGGAGACGGTCGTGCCTGCGTCCTGTGAGGGGGATTGAATCTCAGTGCCAGCATGTGAGACAGGGAAGAGGCAGTTGTGGGACCCGAAGGCGGTGAATGGCCTGCATTCCACCTCTCAGGTGCTTAGCAATCATATGCCTGCGCATGCTGGTGGTGGTCAGGCTGATAGTGATGGCTCCCCTGCTGATCGTGGTTCAGCACAGGTTGCACACCACTGTTTGTTGGTCATCTGCATTCTCAGAAAAAAACCTCCAGACCGTCATACACCTAGCCCTGTGCACGGGAGCTTGCCGCAAGGAGGTGCTGTGGGCAACAGTAGGGGGATTAGTTGCTCTGGCCCTGCCTTTCCCTCTGGCCACCCCACTGCCTCTTCCAACCTGTTCTGGTGCTACAGTTGCCTCACCCTCAGAAGCGCTGTCCTCAGTAGGCTTACTAACCCAGGTCGGTTCAGTCACCTCATCATCCACCAGCTCTTCCTCTAACTCATCAGTCTGCTCCTCCCTCAGGCTTAATGACCTAACAACAACCTCACTGACCAACAACTGTATCTCATCATCATCATCCACAAATATCTTTGAAGACACTACTTGAAAGTCCCCATCCTCATCACCCTGAGATTGTGAAATGTCCAAATTGTGGGCATCAGTCATGACAAACTCCTCAGGTGGCTCAATAACCTTTTTTTCCGACTCAGGGAAGGGACCCGAGAACAGTTCCTGGGAGTCTGCTTGTTCAGAATCTCTGCTTTGCCAAGAGTGACCAGCCTGGGAGGAAGGAGGAGCAGCGTGAGGATTCACAGATCCAGTCCCTTGGCTAGCGTGGGTGTACTGCGTGGAAAACTGAGTGTTGGAGAAATTAGTGGACGCGTTATCCTCTATCCATGTCATCATCTGCTCGCACTGTTGTGCTTTTAATAATGAAGCTAGGGAGCGTAGATACACGGCGTTCTACTTCTCCCTCAGCAGCAAGCACTGTTTCACCCTGCTCAGGACCTCAACCTCTGCCCAAACCCTCATTTGGACACCTACGTCCACGTCCTTGACCCTTACTCCTAGTCTTCATCTTGTTGGATAATGCACTTGGTCAAAATGCTGCGTAAACTACAAGTTATTTTGCGTATGCTTATAGGCCAATATAGACACTGTAAACTGAGTATAGTGTTGTTAGATAGTGTGGATTGACAGGACCCACACAGGGGTATATAGCATAAGCTTTAAGCCTAAAAAAAAAAAATTTAAACAGTCAATACTGTTGCTAGATAGCATGGATTGACAGGACCCCGCACACAGGTATATAGCGTTTGCTTTGAGCCCCGCAAAAGAATTTTTAAACAGCGTATACTGTTAGATAGCATGGATTGACAGCACCCACACACAGGTATATAGCGTTCGCTTTCAGCCCCCCCAAATTTTTTTTAAACACCGTATACTGTTGTTAGAGTGAAGAAAACATTCATGGAGGAATATGGACGCGTTACAGTAAGTATTTTCCACTGCTTTATTAGAACGTTGCGCTCATGAAACAATGGACGCGTTTCGATTCAGTGAACAAGACTCAATTGAATCGAAACGCGTCCTTTGTTTCATGAGCGCAACATTCCAATAACGCAGTGGAAAATACCTAACTGTAACACGACCATATTCCTCCATGAATGTTTTCTTCAAGTTATCACAGAAGGGGAAATATAGAAACATTTAAAAACAATTACAGAAAGCGGCCATTACTTACTGAGTGAGGAGTGCATATAGCTGCATCCCCTCAGCATGCAGGGAGCCGACTACCAAATGAGGGAGCTAATTGCACCTGTGAGGGACACCAATGAGGCAGCCACTCACACTGCCTCTTGGTATAGAGGGGGGTTGCTGCTTGGTGTATACTCCCACACAGAGTGGATACAAAGTGGCAGACTATTCTGACACATGTGGTTCGCCATGCAGATCAGCAACCTATTAATGATGCCATGATAATTCGGCGGGTTGCCCTGCATTTCCATCAGTGAACCACATTGGTACTGCCACCCTGGGCTCCCCCTGGAGTCTTAAAGCCACACTGCATGTGAATGATAGATAATAAATGCAAGGCATTGGTTGGATGTTGGCCAAGATGCATGAGCCCACTAACCACTTCACGGTTCTTTGCATGTAGTGGGTCCTACACTAATATAAATGCATCACAGAAGGGGAAATATAGAAACATAAAAACAATCACAAAAAACTGCCATATACTTACTAAGGAATGCATATAGATGCATCCTCTCACCATGCAGGTAGCAGATGAATTATTATGGCATCATTAATAGGTTGCTGGTCTGCATGGTGAACTACATGTGCCAGAATAGTCTGCCACTTTGCATCCACTCTGTGTGGGAGTATACGCCAAGCAGCTACCCCCCTCTATATCAAGAGGCAGTGCGAGTGGCTGTCTCATCGGTGTCCCTCACAGGTGCAATTAGCTCCCTTATTTGGTAGACAGCTACCTGCATGATGAGAGGAGGATGCATCTATATGCATTCCTCAGTCAGTAAGTAATAGCCGTTTTCTGTGATCGTTTGCTTCAAGTCAAGTGTAATCATCCGGACCGAATGGTAGGATGTGAGTATCTTCCTGCTAATATACATAGGATATATATGAGCATAAATCAGCGGCAGCAAGGGGAGATACCTCTCTGTGAAATTTAAATGTTAGATAGCGTGGATTGACAGCACCCACACACGGGTACATAGTGTTCGTTTTGAGACCCCCCCCCCCCCCCCAAATAAAAAAATAAAAATGATAGGAGTTTTGTTACTTTCTATCTAGTCTCTATACACCACTAGCAGTATACTGCATAAAATCGGTAACAGTGTGCTGTATACAGCCGGGATGCTTGAGAATACTTTGTGCACACTACTGCTTCCAGCCAGCCAAACTGCTAATGCACACAATGAGAGGAGTTGTAGTCTTAGAAAGGACTGTTGGGTTTTTGGAACAAGGATCCCTGCCTAACCGCAACCTGTGCCCTACACTATCACTTTCCTGAATAGAAGCAGCTCTATCCCTCAGCTAATGCAGCCTGCGTGTGAGCCGAGCCTCAGGTGACCAGAGTTTTTATGTTCTTAGGTCATCTGATCAGGCCAGCCAATCACTGCTATAGACGTGCACAGGGTTGGCACGTCACAGCAGGAGGTGCCAAAGCCTTCCCTGTATGTTTATTGGCTAAAAAAAAAGGTACAAAACATGTGGGAAGGTGAGGATGAAATTTTCTCGAGCACCGCGTGGTGCTCACTCGAGTAACAGGTACATCGAGCAGGCTAATGCTCGGATGAGCATGCTCGTTCATCTCTACTAGTAATGGCTCAGTGTATTATCACCTCAGTATATGGCTTGATAATCTACTACAACCATTGGGTACCAGAATTCCTGGCTACATTACAGATCCCACGGCCATGTTACAGGTTTTATATACATTAGAACGGTCCGCTCACTATTCTTGGATCACCAGAGATCCTTCCTTTCTTTAGACATGTTGTGTCTCATCTACCTGACTCTATTTATTGACATGTATGAGCTGTACTGTATCTGCAAGTGTTTGCCTTTTTAGTCAAACCTTTTTAGAAATACCAGCCCTTGACAAGAGTGCAGAGATCCTACTTCTGCTGGGTAGAGACATTCTTAGGGTGCACAAAATACAACAGCAAATTATTGGACCTCACGATGCACCATTTGCCCAGTCCCTAGACTTAGGATGGGTCATCATAGGCAATGTCTGTATAGACAAGATGAAAAAGCCAACCGAGATTTCCTCATTTAAAACACACATCTTGCCAAGTTTTCACAGTACTTATTTTCATCCATGCCCACACCATTATCGGGTGAAGGAGAAACTGACCAATGGTGAATGGCATCATGACCAACAAGACAGCACGAACACTATCCTCTGGGATGACAGTCTTGGATCAACAGTGTTCAATACAACAAGTGACGACAAGTTGGCACCTGCTAGAGAAGACATTGAATTTCTCGAGGTCATGGAAAGGGAATTTACCCAAGATGACTCCAATAGCTGGGTAACTCCCTTACCATTCCGTTCTCCAAGAGTAAAGCTACCTAACAACAGGCAGCAAGCTACCACTAGATTCTCCTCTCTGAAACACACTCTTGAGAGAAAACCAGTAATGGAAAAACACTTTGTAGACTTCATACAGAAGATATTCGATAAAGATCATGCAGAACCTGCACCACTGGTAAGGGAAGGAGAAGAATGCTGGTACCTTCCATCCTTTGGTGTGTATCACCCCCGCAAGCCTGAACAAATCAGAGTCGTGTTCGATTCCAACGCTCAGCATGAAGGTGTCTCTATCAACAACCTGCTCCTCACAGGCCCTAACCTAAACAACAGCCTCATGGGCGTTCTAATTTGCTTCAGACAAGAACCCGTTGCAGTTATGGCTGACATTTAGCAAATGTTCCATTGCTTCATCGATAAGGAGGATGACAGAAACTATCTCAGGCTCCTATAACACAAGGACAGTGATGTCAACAAAGAGGTCATAGATTACCGGATGAAGGTACATGTCTTTGGCAACAGTCCATCACCTGCTCTAGCAATCCATGGACTGAGAAGGACAGCTCAAGAAGGTGAGAAGGAGTACAGATCTGATGCTCGTCAATACGTCGAGAAGAACTTCTATGTCGGCGATGGACTTAAATCTTTACCCACAAGTGCAGAGGTGATTGATCTCCTCACCAGAACCAAGGAAATGCTGTCTGTTTTGAACCTTAGACTTCACAAGATTACCTCCAACAGCAAGGAAGTAATGAATGCCTTTCCATCTGACGATCATGCAATCAACTTGCAGGACCTTAACCTCAGCTCTGAAGTTCTTTCTATACAATGCAGCCTAGTATTGCTGTGGAATATCGCAAAGATACAGTTATATTTCAAGCGTTAGCTTGCGACAAACCTTTCACCAAGCGTAGGAGTTTTATTGGTCATGAATAGAGATGAGCGAGTATACTCGCTAAGGGCAATTGTCCTTAGTGAGTATGCTCGCTCATCTCTAGTCGTGAACAGTTTTTATGATCCTCTCGGGTTCATAGCCCCCATCACTATTCAGGGCAAGATAATTCTGAGACAACTTACTACTGAGAATATGGATGCTCCTTTACCCGTTGAGAAACAACAAAGGTGGGAAAAATGGAAAAGGTCCTTGAAAGTATTAGAGCAACTCCAAGTACTGCACTGTTATGCTCCCAGTTCTCTTTCAGCTGCCGTCAAAAGGGAAATACACATCTTCTCTGAGGCATCAATGGAAGCCATAGCCACAGTGCCCTATCTGAAGATCTCAGGAACCAACAATGAGCCACACTGTGGATTTGTACTAGGTAAGGCCAAGATAACCCCAAAACCTGCACATTCCATACCAAGACTTGAACTCTGTGCAGTCGTGCTAGCACTAGAGATTGCCGAAGTCATAAGGGATGAATTGGATGTCGCAATAGATTCATTCACCTTTTACACAGACAGTAAGGCTGTTCTCGGTTATATACACAACCAAACAAAACAATTCTATGTGTATGTTGGCCACCGAGTAGAACGGATCAGAAGGTTCTCCACCCCTGACCAGTGGTGGGATGTGTATGCATCCTAGTCTGGGTGCATGGGTTCCTAGGGGCAGCAAGGGCCCATATCCGAAGACAACTGGGCTGCCCTTTATTGGGGCAATGTCCTCGCTCAGGTAGGTCAGTGTCACTTACCCTAATAGAAGATATGGACAGGTGTTAATTTGTGGTAGTTCACCTGGTGTTTTCCTAGTCAATCTGGATCATGTTCATGTGGACCTAGTTCTCATTTGCCCACACTAACGTAACACTCCCCGACCCTCGCTGATCTCTATATATTTCCATGGGAGGAATCTTGTCTATATAGCTCCCATGACCCGTTTCTGCAAAAGATCAGTTGGTAGGAGAGATATATAGACTACCTCCTCCTTGTCTGGCAGGACTTTCCCAGTTTGGTTTCTGTTTCCTATCTGAATAATAATAGTTTTTGTATCTTACTTTTCGGGAACCTTCTGACTCTCTCTTCTTGATGTCTTCCTTATTGAAGACCCTTTATCAAAGAAAATTAATACTAAATTGTATAGGAAGCTCTTGGCGACTCCCTATTACACGCACAGAGCTGTCGCCCCCTCATGTGGTTTTGGAGCCAAAGGGCCTGTGCATCAGAAAAAGATTCTAATCAAGAGTGTTGTGTTATTTCTGACAGGTTGCGCCATCGCAGTTACCACAGTGGGATCAATGGGACCAAAAATATATCTAGCACCTTTATCCATTTTAAAACTAATCATAACTCCGAAGATTGTGTTCATAATTCATAAGTCCAGGTTACTGGTGATATTGTATAAACTGGTATGTGAATAGTTGTAGAGTGTTGGAGCGATTAGAATGGATCAGGTGGTGATTTGAGAAGCCCAGGAAAGCTGGATTTAAATCAGCCTGTATTCTAATAACTCCAAGACTCTGCCGTGACAGTTGAGTGCGCTCAAAGTAGTCAGTAATTGAGGACAGAGGCAGGATCATTAGGTATCACCCCACCCCACCCTCTCCCCCATTCCATGACACCTATCAGGACTCGAACCCTAGACTTCCTGCACTCCAGTAAGCAGCTCTCTTCCCTGGGATATCCAGTTGCTTGCTGAAACCCAGCCTTGTTCTGTTTCTTTGCTCCTACTAAATCTGTTTCCTGTCTCCCTGCCCTGGCTCAGCCCTGCTACTAATTATGACTCCCTAAAAAAGCCTAACTGTGCCTCAGATCCAGTGAGTGATTATTGTGCTCCACCACCTTGATCAAGCTTCTCTTCCTCCTGCTCCTCTGCAATTGCACCGATACCTCTTGCTTCCATTAGGCTACACTTCCATCTCATCCCATTGTACTGCATACCTGTCACAGCAAGTCGGAGATAAGATACAGCTACACCCTATCACCCACAGAGATAAACCATGATGTCGGGACCATCATAGTACTGCCAAGAGGTTATTTGCAGGACAGGCATGATGGGCTCTGTTCTTCTCCAGGTTTAATTTTGTTGTGTCCTACCACCTAGGTTGCCAGAATGGCAAGGCAGATGCATTATCCAGGATATTCTCAGAGCCTGAAGAGAAGTTGAATACTGACCACACAATTCTGTCTTCAAATAATTTTTTTAGGTAGCCTGCATTCTGAGGTCCTGCTAACAAGGTTTAAAGGAGGCTACAAAAGTGACTCTTTTCTGAATCATAACTAGAGAAGCTGATATTTATGTGCAGCACAAGAGAGGGGATTGGCTGGAGAAAATCCACACCCAGCCTGCTCAATTTTCCCACATATGTGAAGCTGTGATGCTGTAAACCCATATAATACAGGTGTGGAAACAAAATCAGGTTCCTTCTGATTTCACTGTTTGTTCCAAATTGGTTATCAGAGAAGACATGCACATGGAGAGATGACACTGACAAGTGCTTGTATCACCGGTAGTCTACATTCTAGTTTATATCAAAAGTAACTTAGCTTTTACAAAGGATTGCATTACAAAATAGGAGTATCCAAAAAGGGATGTGTTCACACCTGATTGGTTACATACATATTTAGGCGTGTTACAAGGGACTGCTGATAAGTCTTTGACTTTACCCAGAAAGAAACGAGATAGCAAGATTAAACGTTACATTTATCCCCCATACTCTCCACTGATGCCAACACACTTCTTACATCGGTATTTCAAGTTCTGTAAGCCTTGCAAAAAGAAGGATTTCGATTGTGCCTCAAACTAGTCATCCGTAGCAGCCATGGCATCAGAAATGGTGGGAAATTTGGTACCTTTGAGGTGTTTCTTCAGGTTTGGAAATACGATAGTCGGAGGGAGCTAAATTTGGTGAATAAGGTCGGTGGTCAACCAGCTGGAAGCCTAGCTCCACCAGTTTTGCCATGGCCGCTTGTGCAGTGTGAGCGGCGGTGTTGTCTTGCAGTAACAAGATTCCTTTGAACAGCTTGCTGCACCTTTTGGCCTTTAGAGCTGCCTTCAATTGGTCCAAAAGTTCAATGTAATCCCTTGCATTGATGGTGGAACCATTTTTTAAGGTGGTCCACTAGCAGCACGCCCTCCTTATCCCAGAACACAGACGCCATCACCTTAGAGGCTGATTTTTGCACCCTGAACTTTTTTGGGCCAGGAGAACCACTGTGCCTCCACTTTTTTGACTGCTCCTTGGTTTCAGGGTCATACAAATAAATCCAGGTCTCATCCATAGTGACCAGTTTATCCAGGAAGCTCTTATCAATCCAGAAACGCTGACATATGGACCGGGAAGTTGAGACATTGCCTCTTTCCACAAAGATGTACAATACGGGTATCCAAAGCAATTTCCTACTTAGACCATAATGAGTCCAGCAAACTTCTGGTGTGCAAAGTTAAGCAGAAACACATAAAAGCTAGACTACCCGACCTGCTTGATCCACACTCAAAGCACAAAAGTAGTAACCCTCAAGACATAGTGGAAGCATTTAACAGATTTTATGCAAAACTATATAATCTTAAAGATGATCCCTCAACGCATCAACCAACCGAGGAAGATGTGGCCGCTTACTTGAAAAGCATTCACCTCCTCTCCCTTGATCAGGATCAATTGAAATTTTTAAATGCTCCTTTTAGTATAGAAGAAACCTCAAAAATAATAGCAGGAGCAAAAAACGACAAAGCACCGGACCAGGACCAGACGGTTTCTCAGACGAATATTATCAGATTTTCCAGGTTGAACTCATACCCCATTTAACAAGAATATATTTAATGAGGCCATGAAAAAAGGAAGCCTTCCAAAAAACTAGCTGCAAGCCACAATTATAGCCATCCCCAAACCAGAGAAAGACCCCTCTTCCCCAGCTAACTTTAGACCCATATTCCTGTTGAATAATGATACAAAAATGTACACTAAAATTCTCACTCAACATTTGGGCAAGATTCTACCGGAAGTAGTCCATAGCGATCAGGTGGGGGTTTTTGCATGAAAGACAAGCTTCAGATGGCACAACGAAAGCTCTCAATCTTATTTTCAAGGGGAAAGACCTGCAAACACCTTCTCTGCTCCTAACGCTGGACGCGGAGAAGACATTCAACAGAATCCACTGAAACTACCTTTGCGGTGTTGCAAAAATTTTTATTTCAGGGCGATATCCTCAATTTCACGATTCCAGGCTTCTTCTTGAAAGGGAGGAGGACCCGAGGAATCAAACTAATTGATGATGTCATGGAAAATAAAACTCTGAAGACTTATGAAACCCTAGCCAAAAAAGTCAAGTTACCCGACTCAGACAGATATAAATACATTCACATCAGGAATTTTATATCCAACCAGCCAGATCTAACCCTCAGCATGCCTAAATACCTCTATGAGCCTGTATTTAAATCACCTCAAAGCAAATGCACAATAAGATTCTTTTATGATATTTTAATGGCGAAAAGGAGGAGGAGGATAAAAAATTAAAAAGAGCACATATCTTCAATTGGGAAAAAGATCTAAACAACACATTTAGCCCCCCACAGTGGTCCAGGGCTCTTCAGTGCCCAATATAGAGTTCAACATGCCCTAGGCTAATGGAAGTACATTATAAAGTAATTACTAGGGGGGATTAGTCTCTCATTCGATTAGCTGACTACTTTCCGGGGTCCTCCAGTTCAGGTTGGAGAGAATGCAGGGGGAGAGGATCCCTTTTACACATTTTTTGAACCTCTGGAAATCAGTATTTAAATAACTGGATTTACAGGAATAAAAAAAATATACTGAATCCATAACTAGCCTTGTTTCTGTTGGGAATAGAAAGCACCCCTATGGATTACAGGAAGGTAGTAACTCATGTTGCCCTTTCAGTAAAATATTCCATATCCAGACACTAGAAAGCCCTGGAACCACCAAAAATCCAGACAATTAGAACTAAATCTCAGAACACTCAATATGAAAATATTTTCGCTCTCAAAAATGATAGGCTTCAAGCGTATAATTCAACCTGGCACCCATGGCATAGTTATATCAGCACATGTAATACCTCCAGAACATAATGGAGACACTGCTGAGAAATTCTGAACAAGACAGTGCAAGTGGAAGCGTTGGTATATTATCTTAGACAATACCTTGGAATCACTACTCTGAACCCTACCTCCACCCCCTTTCCAGCACCTTCCCAAACCCCTCCTGTTATTTCTTGGTCAATCCTGTTTTTTTTTTTACTTTTTTTTACTTTTTTTTTCTTTTTGGGGAGGGGGGGGGGGGTTTCAAAGAAAATATGACAAATTTGGATACAGAAGTTGTACTAAGCAATGATTGTTTATAGATATCATGTTGTTCTGTCTTTTTTAGTAAAAATTATTGAAGATAAAAATAATTGTTGCGTTTTCTGAGAAAATCCCATTTTCAGAGTTTGTCACGTGTATTATATGTCTACTTGGGATTTTCAACAATTGTCTATTTTTAATTAATAGTAGGTGCAACAAAGCACCCAAGCAAGTGCTCATTACTGAATTTCAGAAGTCACTCATAATTCTACACGAGTAGTCTTAAAATACAATATTTTCAGAAATACAGCATTGATCAGAATGATACACAGTTATGAAATACAAGTATTGTGTACTATTTGTCAATAAAACTAGTTTGGAGAGAAATAAAAATGCTACTTCCCCGTGTGAATTCCCTGATGCCTAAAGAGATGTATTTGCTGGGCAAAACGTTTCCCACATTCTGGACATGAAAATGGCTTCTCCCCTGTGTGAGTTCTCTGATGTGAAACAAGATTTGATTTCACACTAAAATGTTTGCCACATTCTGAACATGAAAATGGCTTCTCCCCTGTGTGCGCTCTCTGATGACTAACAAGTTGTGATTTCTGAGTAAAAAATTTCCCACACTCTGAACATGGAAATAACTTTTTCCCTGTGTGAATTCTATGATGTGTAATGAGCTCTGATTTCCATTTAAAACATTTCTCACAATCTGAACATGAAAATGGCTTCTCTCCTGTGTGAATTCTCTGATGACTAACAAGATGTGTTTTATCAATAAAACATTTCCCACATTCTGCACATGAAAATGGCTTCTCTCCTGTGTGAGTTCTTTGATGTCTAACAAGCTTTGATTTCCATTTAAAACATTTCTCACATTCTGAACATGAAAATGGCTTTTCCCCTGTGTGACTTCTCTGATGTCTAATAAGCTCTGATTTCCATTTAAAACATTTCCCACATTCTGTACATGAAAATGGCTTCTCCCCTGTATGAATTCTCTGATGTCTAACAAGATCATATTTCCATTTAAAACATTTCTCACATTCGGTACATGAAAATGGCTTTTCTCCTGTGTGAGTTCTCTTATGTATAACAAGATGTGATTTCCATTTAAAACATTTCCCACATTCTAAACATGGGAATGGCTTCTCCCCTGTGTGAATTATCTGATGTTTAACAAGATGTGATTTCCATTTAAAACATTCTAAATAGGAAAATGGCTTCTCCACCATAGGATCTCCTTGAGGTTTAGCATTCCTTCTGTGACTTTTCGTCTGCTCAGCAGTCTGTGATGAATCAGTAAATGACATCTGTACAAGAGGATCAGATGATGGATCTTTGCTGTGAAGGGCTGAGGGGATATCTGGGATAATGGCGGGTTCTTTATATGTATCTTGGGTGATACCACAATCTTCTACTTTACAGTCTGCAGATATCAGAAATCTCTCAAAGTTCCCGGTATCATCATCTGTCAAAAATTAAACAATGTTTACTATTTTTGAAAAATATACTGCATTTTTCGGACCATAAGATGCATCTAAATTTTTAGTTGGAAGGAAGTAAAAAAAAATATTCTCTCTCTCTAGTGGTGCTGTTGCTTATCTCTCAGCGGAGGAGGAGCCGTCACAATAGAGGCCTGTATGTGCCAGCAGTACAGTATATACAGCCCCGTCCGCTCCCGCCTGTGCACTGATTCGTAGGTAAAACAGGGGCTTACCAGCCCCGTAAAGAACCTGCTTCTTTCATAGCTGCGCTTCAGCCAGCATGGAAGTTCATAGTCTCGCAACGGTGAGTGAGAGAGACACAGCAAGACTATGAACGTTGCTTAGCAATGCTTGAATCTCCATAACAGCGATTGTCGTAATACTTAACATGAGAACTTTGATGTGGCCCGACGGTCACTCAATGTCCCACTTCAAATTTTAGGATTTTACAGCGATGCTGAGGATCTAAGGAATCCAACAACACCAAGATTAGATTCCATGAAAGATTCGGTGAGTTTCATTCAAACATAAACCGGACATCGAGCTACTCAGATACAGAAATCACCTTTCTAGATGCTGCCATAAAAATTCAGAACAGCCCCATACAGACATCCTTGTACCCTAAGCCTAGTGATGGCGGATCTAGGAGAACCAGACAAAAAGTATCCAGCAATGTTGTGGACTCTATGTTGAACTCGCCCCAAACTGTATTACCTGCGGACCTGCAGCCTCTGTCGGTCCTCGCACGAGCCAAAAAACCATCTCCAGAGCCGATAGTAAATTCTAGATGAAGCCGGCTTCCTAGCCTTTATCATTGTTTGGATTACGCCTTCCGTGAACCCTTGTCTCCTTAATACTTCGGTCTCAATAGACACGCCGTTAAACGTAGCGACCTGGAATTCGGGTGGAAGAGGGGTCCTTGGGACAGCAGATCTTCCCGCTCTGGTAGTTGCCACGGTACATCGGCCAGAAGCTCTATGAGGTTTGCGTACCAGCTCCTTCTCGGACAGTCTGGTGCTACCAGAATTACTGGCCGCCCTTCCCTCTTGATTTTTCCCAATACCCTCGGAATAAGGGGGAGAGGGGGAAACATGTAAGGAAGTCTGCCCATGGGATGTCTATGGCCAACAAACGGACGAACCTTGTAGTTCATCCTGGATGCCATCAAATCCACGTCCGGGGTGCCCCACTTCTGACAAATTGTCTGAAAGACGTCTGGATGTAACTCCCATTTGCCGGGATCCACTGTCTCCCAGCTGAGAAAGTCTGCCACCCAGTTGTCCACACCTGGGATATATACTGCCGAGATGGACCGCAGGTGGCTCTCTGCCCAGCCGAGTATTCCGGCCACCTCGCCCATCGCCCTTGCGCTCCACGTGCCCCCTTGATGGTTGATATAAGCCACCGCTGTAGCGTTGTCTGTTTGAACCCGTATGTCCTTTCCCTTGAGGCTGGGTTTGAAATGATGGAGCGCTAGGCGTATGGCTCGTAGTTCCAAGGCATTGATTGGGAGTTTTGCCTCGCTCTGCGACCAATGTCCTTGTGCCGACTGACTACCCGATGTCGCGCCCCAGCCGGAACGGCTGGCGTCCGTGGTCAATACTACGCGATGCTTTGGGGCTAGTGAACGACCTGCCTGAATCCTCCTGGGATTCAGCCACCATCTTAGGGTGTTCTGGGCCCGGGGGGTTACCTGAATTTGATGATCCAGGGTCAGTAGAGACCTGTTCCAGTGTGACAGGATCAGGTGTTGGAAAGCCCTTGAATGGAATTGCGCAAGTGGTATCGCCTCGAATGATGCTACCATCTGATCCAGTACCATCATGCAATGTCTGATGGTTACTGGTCTGCCACGCATCAGGGACCTTATGCTGATGAGGAGCATCTCTCTCTTCGATTGGGGGTAGCTGAATCTGGTGCTTTCTGGTATCGAACACCATCCCCAGAAACTCCAGGCATTGTGTCGGGGCTAGGCAGGACTGGCTGTGATTGATCATCCACCCAAACTCCTCCAACGTCTGTAGGGTGATGAGCAGGCTCTCGAGGTTGCTGTGCTGGGATGGTGCCTTTATCAGGATGTCATCTAAGTATGGAATGGCTACCACGCCTCTTGCGTGGAGGAGCGCCATTATTGCCGCTAGGACTTTGGTGAATACTCTCGGAGATGTCGAGAGTCCAAACGGTAGGGCCGTAAACTGATGTTTTTCTTGGGCCTCGAAGCGCAGGAATTTCTAGTGTGAGTCGCGGACCGGGATGTGTAAATATGTATCCTTGATGTCTACTGAGGACAGGAACTCCCCCGGTTCCATGGATGCTATTACGGACCTGAGTGACTTCATCCGAAGTGTCTTGTCCTGATGTGTTGATTTAGCCATCTTAGGTCGAGTACTGGCCTGGCCCTGCCATCCTTCTTGGGGACTAGAAAGAGGTTTGAATACAAACCTTGTCTTCTCTGTCCCGTTGGTACTGGCTTCACTATACTCTGGGCCAGCAGGTTCTCTATTGCCAGCTGGAATTTTGCCACCCTCTCTGGAGCCACTGAAACCCTGGATCTGAGAAAGAAATCCCGAGGTCGAGTTGCGAATTCGATTGCGTACCCGACAGAGATAATCTCCCGTACCCAGGCATCAGCAACACGGAACTCCACCATATCTCTCGGAACCTGCTGACAATGGGTGGGGGCGGAAACTCATGCTGTGCTTTTCGTGCCTGAGCCCCTGGCCGCTCTTGCCCAGGACCGCCAGGTTGGTCTTGACTTAAAGGACGGGCTCTTTCCCTGGTCTGCTGGGGTCCTTCTAGGCTGGGACCACTGACCCGTTGCCGACCGGGATGGAAACTGGCGGAAAGATTGAAAAAAGGGTCTTTTCTTAGATGGTGCCTTCTCTCTCCTCGTCGGGACCTGCAGGAGGGAAGTACTCCTGCCACCTGTAGCGTCCTTAATTAGGTCATCTAATTTGGTCCCGAAGTGTCTGCTGCCTTCAAAGGGAAGTTTCGTGGGGACCATCTTTGATGCTGCGTCTGCTGACCATCCTTTTAACCAGAGGGTTTGTCGTGTGACAACTTATGCGGCGGATGCTCGGGCCACAAATTTTGCTGCGTCCAATAATAATAATAATAAACTTTATTTGTATAGCGCCAACTTATTCAATCCCGCCGCTCAAACGAATTTGCCTGCTTGTATGATATTATCTGTGGCCTCCAACAGCTCGCTGGGTCGAGCGCCCGCCAGGATGTCTTTACGGAGCTGTTTTGCCCAAGCCACGGAACCCTTGCTTACTCAGGCGGAAGTGAAAATGGGCCGTAGAGCTGTGCCCGCCGACTGAAACGCTGATTTTGCTAGCGTGTCCAGCTTCCGCTCTTGTGGGTTCGTTAATGTCGCGACCTCAGCTGAGGGTAACGCTGTGCTTTTCGATAGACGCGAAACGGGCGGATCCACTGCTGGGGGTGCCGACCACTTCTTTACGAGGTTTTCTAGAAAGGGATATGTGACCTCCCAGGATTTCCTTGGGTGCCTAAACCGTTCGCCCGGGTTTTGCCATTCTTTTTCTATGACGCCTGTAAAGTCTTGGTGGCCAGGAAATACCTGTTGTGGCCGTTTCTGCTTCTTGACGGAGACTGTCGCCGGGGGTGCCTCCGTCGGCTCATCTGACACCTGGAGAGTCTCTTTAACAGCTACCACCAGACTGTCCATTAGGGTGCCTAGTCGGGACACTTGCTCATCATCCAAATTGGAGAGGGATAACACCCCTGACCGTTCGTCCTCCTCTGAACCACTACTACCTCCTGCCGACGACTGCGGCTGTTGTGCCTGGGCCGCATTCTGGGAGGCTGAGGAGCAAGAGACCCGGGCGGGGTCGGGCCAGTCTTGCTGAATACCAGGACCGCGAGGAGTGCCTCGACCGATGGTACGTCCGGATGAATTCACTAGACCCATGTGATCCGTGGTACGAGTCCCTGGACCGGTGGGACCTGAGGACCTGGATGATCTCCTGGCACGACGGGACCTGCGGGAGGTGTCCTCGCTACTACAGGATCTCCGTCTTTTATGTGATCTTCCCCGAGAACGTCCCGGGCAGCATGCCTCAGAACCAGACTCTAGGCGGCGTAGAATTGCCGCTGATGAACTGGCTAGGCCTGAGACCGCCGCGGCAAGGGACCTGGCCCATTCAGGCTCGGCCGCCTGCTCCACAGGGGCGGCGGGGAGCAACGAGGTCCCTGGAGCTGGCCGAGCCGGGACGCATTTTGCGCAGCGGGGATCGTCCTGACCGCATGGAAATTTAGTGTTGCATAACGCACACGCATAATATTTAGCCCTCCCCATAGCCGGGCTGGAACCCTCTGGTCTGGGGTCAGACATGGCGTCCTGCAACGATAGGATCCCAACAAGCGGGGAACTACTCGTACTGCCGCGGGCGAGTACCTGCAGGGGGGAGAGGAACACGGGGGAGTGCTGCCTCGGCAGGGCTTACACGGTCCTACAGCTGTTTTGCGGGTGTCCTCGTCCAGCTGGAGCATCTGGGTCCTGAAGGACGTGACCGTCCTCCGGACGCTGACGTGGATTCCAGCTGCTGAAGAAGGCTGGTGTTATCCTGGGCAGATGCTAGCTGTTGACGCCTGATGATACGACTCACTGGCGATCTGTTGCAGGCTGAAGCTGAGACTGGTGTTGACCCTGACTGGCGCTGAGGTTGACGCTGGAACTGGCGCTGAGACGCCGATGAAACTGGAGTTGCAATCGCCGCCGAAACCAGAGCTGTGCTAAAACCGGCGCTGAGACCGGAGTTGCACTGAGCCCGGCACCTGAGCTGACTTCTGGGGGCAACTGCCTAACACAGCAGACCGCAAGGGTACTGCTGCATGCAAGCTAGGAGCGGCCATTTCTCAGCCAGGCCGCCCCTTTAAATAGCCCGCGCGGCCGGAGGGGGCGTGGACGGCCCCGGAAGCCCAGCCGCGGACCGGAAGTGCCCCATTTAGCCGGATGTTGCCGAGGATGGCGCCCCACCCCCTGGGGCGCCGCAACTCGCTCACCGCCCAACGAGCTCTGCAGTACAGCGTGGTGGCTCTGTCCTGGCTCGCATCTGCCACTGCTCGCGGCCATACCACTCGCGGTCCCCCTGCTACTCGCGGTCACCCACTGCTCGCGGTCACCGCGGACTCCGGCTTCTCCCGCGGTGTTCCTCCGGCCATGCTCCGGGTCTTGGTCCACCGTAGTGCTTTCCGGAGGTAAGGGCTTCTGCGCTGGTTGCTATTTCCTGTAGGGGCTGATCTCCCGGGGGATTCTGTGGGTCCCGCACGTCCATGGGAAGGGGGGTTCCTTTGGGGTCTCAGCCAATTGCTCTGCAGATGCTGCTCTTCACGTCTGTGTTTTCCAGCAGTGTTCCCCCCCCCCCCCCCCCGGCGCACACCGTGCAGAGGGGCGCCACTCCAGTGGGGAGGGGACCCTATCGCTGGCGGGCTTCAACGCCAATGCGCAAGGCAGGGTCGGGCCACTTTTTTCTTCGATGGGTAAGACGCCGCAGAGTGGTGGAGACACCCACTGCTTGCGTCTTCCCCCGGAGGACAGGCAAGCCAGGGAAAAGCCCCGACTCCCCGTACGCTTGGTACGTCTGCCTCCTGCAGACACTAAGCTAAAGACTGATTAGCTGAGTGCCTGCAGGGGGGATATAGCCGGTGGGAGGAGCTAACACTTGTGCTTAGTGTTGCCTCCTAGTGGCAGTGGCTATATCCCATGGTCTGGCTGTGGCCCCCAATGATACGAACGAGAAAAAAAATGCTTTTTTGGGGCTTTTTCTCATATAAGCATAAAAAAAATAACGAAATCCCACATACTTGGTATCGTCATGCTTGTAACAACGCGTACAATAAATGCTAATTTTTAGCATTTTGCCTCCCAAAAAACATAATAAAAGTGATCAAAAAAGCCATATGTACCCCAAAATGGTACCAATAAATACTACAGCTCGTCTCACAAAAAATAAGCCTCCACAGAGCTCCGTCCATAGAAAAATAAAAACTTACAGGACTCTGAATGCAGCAACTTAGAAAAAAAGATTTCCAAAAAACAGGGTTTTTATTGTAGAAAAATAAAAAAACCCATAAAAAATATAAGAATTTTGGTATAGTTGTAATCGTACCGACCCGCAGAAAAAATGTGTTGTCATTTATACTGCGTGATTAACGCTTTAAAAAAAAATCTGGCAGAATTGATGCGTTTTCTCTCCCTGCAATCATAAAAAGAACAATATAGTCTATGTACCCAAAAATGGCACCAATAAATACTACAGTTCTCCACGCAAAAAAGAAGCCTTATACGGCCGCATTGACGGAAAAATAAAAAAGTTATGGCTTTTTGAAACTGGAGATTAAAATCTGCTAAAAATCGTTTGGTTCTCAACGCCAAAATAGGCTGTGTCCTTAAGGGGTTAAATATGATACAACAGCCAACTTCATATACTAAATAAGAAGACTTTATTGTTTGACGATCTGCCTTCACAATACACCTAACTAATCTGTTACTCCTTACTCTAGAGGCTTAAAGTATATGAACTGAAGGCCCATACAGGGTCCTGTAATCCTGATGTAGCCCATGGCAATCACCTGGTAGGGGACGTTTATCAGAAGAGAACAATTCTTTACGTTTCGAGTAATTACTCCATCGAGCACCGCAATTTGCGAGTACTTCAGTACTCGGGTGAAAAGATTCGGGGGGTGCCGGGGTGCGGCGTGGCGGCACGGGGGGGGTAGCAGCGGGGAACAGGGGAGAGCCCTCTCTCTCTCCCTCTCCCCCCCACTCCCCACTGCAACCCCCCACTCACCCACGGGGCCCCCCGAATCTTTTCGCTTGAGTACTGAAGTACTCGAAAATCGCGGTGCTCGGGTGAAAAAGGGGCGTGGCCGAGTATGCTCGCTCATCTCTATTCTTTACCCTAACTTTTTGACAAACAACTGAAAATGCATCAAAAACGATTCCCGCGCAACTAAAACTCAGCTGACTGCTGGCGTAAAGGGCATCCGACCACTAAAGATTCTACACATTTTTCAGCCCCCTTTTCCTATATACTCTAGATTTGACCATATTGTTGTATCTACTTCCTTTTTAACAACACACGAAAATCCTTTCGGTACCCTGGTCCGACCGCAGGGGACCAATCACATGTAATTCCCCAATACCTACTAATACGTCTCGGTCCCTTAATGATTCCCTTCTAACCATCCGTGTAGTTGTGTCCTCTTCAGGCTTTGTTCACATGGGCAACAAAGTCGCACGATTTTATCACAATGCTACAAATTGCATGTATGTGAAGCCCATGCTTTCCTCTGGGTTCCTTTACACATGAGATGTTTTGTAGTATGCAACAATCCGACACAAAAACCTCGCCGGTCCTGTGATATGCCCGCGACACGCGAGGTTTTGCAGCTCATGTTTCCCTATGGAGCCTTCCTCTCTGTTGCATCACTGTTTTCATGCAGTGCGATGCAACGCTGACAGGAGTAAATCCTACTGTCAAAGCTATAACCTAAGCCCTAGCCACAGGAAAAAAAAATACACATACATCCCCTAGAGAGCGCTGTCAGCCCGGCCGCGTCTTCTTCCCGGTCCCCGACACTGGTCTTCTCTTCTAGCCATGGATCGAAAAATCCCCACCTCCTGGAAGCGCTGCCTCTGATTGGCTGACAATTAGCCAATCACAGCTAGCGCTGAATGAACCAATCACAACCATTCATCAAGTGCTGGCAGCAAATCACAGCCAGCACTTCCAGAAGGTGGGGATTTTTCAATCCTTGGCCAGAAGAGAAGAAGAACAGTGTCGAGGACCGAGAAGAAGCTACAAGCAGAGCCAAGGACAGCGCTTCTAGGTAATGTATATTATTTTATTTTTTTTGCAGCTATGGGTTATTGTCAGGGTAGGGCTTATATTTCAAGCCCCCTCCCCGAAAATCCTCGCATGTGTTGGTACAAAGTTGCGGCATCACCGCAAGAAACCGCAGCGATATCACATGGACCAGCGATTCTATATCACTGCGATTTTCTCGTGGTGATGCCGTGTCACTAGAGATGAGCGAACGTACTCGTCCGAGCTTGATACTCGCTTGAGTATTAGGGTACTCGAGATGATCGTTACTCGAGACGAGCACCACGCGGTACTAGAGTCAATTCCAATTCCTTCCCTGCATGTTTTGTGCCATTTTCTGGCCAATAGACATGCAGGGAAGGCATTACAACTTCCTCCTGTGACGTTCCAGCCCTATCCCACCCCCCTGCAGTGAGTGGCTGGTGAGATCAAGTGACCGCCGAGTATTAAAAGCGGTCCCACCCGAGGCTCGCCTCACACACACGATGGCAGAGATTAGGGAGAGTGCTAGGCTACTGTTTGCGTCTTCAAGAACCCCAACGGTCCTTCTTAGGGCCACATCTGACCGTGTGCATTACTGTTGTGGCTGCTGGGAGCAGTTTTGCACTTTTTTTTTTTTTTTTTCATCTTGGGCTATGCTGACTATTGCGCTCTCAGTCTGCAGCCAATTAGACAGAGTATAGGGGCAGTACTGGTCAGGCAGGGACAGTGGTATGTGTAGAATCCTGTCAACAAGTACCCCAAAAAAGCTCCTCCTTAGGGCTACCTGTGAGCATGTGCATTATTGTTGCAGTGGCTCACTATTAGCCAGCTAGGCCTTTCTGCAGCCCAGCGTATAATTTTTTCGGCCTACAGTGTGCGTTACATAACCACTGTGACCCTCCATGTGCAGGCCAATAATTGCCTAATTTTTTATACTGCCTATACTTCTGCCACATAAATGTTACAGGGGTCTGCCTATACTGCTGCTACATAACGGTTACTGGTGTCTGCCTATACTTCTGCCACATAAATGTTTCAGGGGTCTGCCTATACTTCTGCTACAAAAATGTTACTGGGTTCTGCCTATACTTCTGCCACGTAAATGTTACAGAGGGTCTGCGAATACTTCTGCTACAAAAATGGTACTGGGGTCTACCTATGCTTCTGCTACAGAAATGTTACAGGTCTGCTTATACTGCGGCAAGAGACATGTTACTAGGGTCTGCTTATACTGTGGCGACAGACATGTTACTGGGGTCTGCCTTTACTTCTACAGAAATAGTATTGGGGTCTGCCTATACTGCTGCTACAAAAATGTTACAGGGGTCTGCCTATGCTTCTGCTACAATAATGTTTCAGGGGTCTGCCTATACTGCTGCTACATAAATGTTACAGGGGTCTGCCTATACTGCTGCTACAGAAACATTACCGGAGTCTGCCTATACTGTTACTACAGAAATGTTACTCGGCTCTGTCTATGCTGTTACAACAGAAATGTTACTGAGGTCTGCATATACTTCTGCTAATGAAATGTTACTGGGGTCTGCATATACTTCTGCTAATGAAATGTTACTGGGGTCTGCCTATACTGTTACTACTGAAATGCTACTCGGCTCTGTCTATGCTGTTACAACAGAAATGTTACTGGGGTCTGTCTATACTGTTACTACTGAAATGTTATAAATACTGGGCTCTGCCTGTACTGCTGCTACTAAAATGTTACAGGCGTCTGCATATACTGCTGCTGCTGAAATGTTACAGGGGTCTGCATATACTGCCACTACTGAAATGTTACAGGGGTGTGCCAATACTGCTGCTACATAAATGTTACAGGGGTCTGCCTATACTGCTGCTACAGAAACGTTACTGGGGTCTGCCTATACTGTTACAACAGAAATGTTACAGGGGTCTGCATATACTTCTGCAACATAACTGTTACTGGGGTCAGCTTATACCTTTGCTACTGGAATATTACAACTGTCTGTGTACACTACGGGTGCACTAAGTCTTCCCATCGCGGTGTTCTACCTATCTGGCCCGAAAAAAAACAACAGACTGACTAGGGCATGGCGTGTGGGCCGTAGCCAACATGTATTTCCTCTCACGTAACCTCAGCTATCCGGGGCACTGCAATGGGATTTCTTTCTGTACCGTTTGTGTGTTCCTGCTAGCCACTGTCATGGAATATAAAGTGTTAAGTTTCAGAATGCAATAAGTGTATGTTTCTTACCTTGTATTGGACTATTGACCCTTAAATAGAAGGCTAAAACCTATGCTTTGTAGTGTCAGGAACTAGGATTTTAAGATAAGAAGTCAACAGACAAATTAAATAAAGCTAAGCTATGTTAACAGAGAAGACCCACAACTATAGCAGAACTATTGTCTAATGCAACAGCAATATCCTGATTTAGGTAATTTCTATGTCTGAGACAGGCCTTAAGAGCTTTGAGACTATTTGGTAGATGTCAATAAGTCTTACGATCAATAAGTGTTTTCACCTTTCTAACAGTAAACTACGTAACACTAATCTTTGTACCAAGCAACATTTGGATACGCCCTCGTCTTTCTGTATAAGAGTTGGCAATGGTCATAATAAAGTAGAATTTCCTTGAGATTCTCACTGGAGAAGTGTCTTGACATAACATGGAGGGATTTCATGCTATTGATAGATAATTGCAAGCAAATCTCCTCATCACGGGCTTCCATATCTACCAATTTGGCACCTGGCAACAAGGTCATCAGATCGGTACCGGTGTGGTCCGATAACACCACCCATGCTGCGGGTGCACACAGACCTGCCATAGCGGAGTTGTACCTGCCTGGCACTTTAAAAAAAACAAAACAGAATGTCTAGGGCATGGCGTGTGGGCCGAAGCCAACATATTTTTCTTCTCTCACGTAACCTCAGCTATCCGGGGCACTGCAATGGGATTTCTTTCTGTACCGTCTGTGTGTTCCTGCTAGCCACCCATGCTGTGGGTGCACACAGACTTGCCATAGCGGAATTGTACCTGTCTGTCCCCAAAACACTGACAGACTTGGGTAGGGTGCAGAGTGCAAATGGTTTACCCCTAGCATTGTCGATGAGGTATCCGACACCCAAACAGAATGAATAGTGTGTGGACACATGGAGTCCCCATTGAACACAGGGTCGTGCGGGGGGGTTGGGCAGCATGTAACCCAGGAGAAGAGGCAGCGGTGCGTCCCGCAGGCAGTGATTGTGCTTAGTGGAGGTAGTGTGGTGCTTAGCTAAGGTGTGCCTTGCTAATGAGGGTTTGTCCAAAGTAAAAATTGTTGGGGGGGGGGGGGCACTCTTGCCGCTACTGTGGCTTAATAGTGGGACCTGGAAACCTAAGATGCAGCCCTGCATGTTGCCCCTCGAAATGAAAACCTTACCGAGCATCGGTCATATACAAAAATGCTCGAGTCGCCCATTGACTTCAATGGGGTTCATTACTCGAAACGAACTCTCAAGCATCGCAGAAAGCTTGACTCGAGCAACGAGCACCCGAGCATTTTGGTGCTCGCTCATCTCTACGTGTCACCCATAGGAACAAGGCCTTAACACCACAATTAGAAGAATATTTCACAATAAATGGTTCATCTGCCTCCCCACCCATCTCATTATCGAAAGCGTATGCAGTGGTACTTTGACGCTTTCTTACACAATTAGCTGCCTGGCGTAAATGTGAACACATAGCACTGCGATAATATGAATGGTAGAGTTGGAAGGGTCCTCCAGGGTCATCGGGTCCAACCCCCTGCTCAGTGCAGGATTCACTAAATCATCCCAGACAGATGTCTGTCCAGCTTTTGTTTGAACACTTTCATTGATGAAGAACTCCCGACCTCCCGTGGCAACCGGTTCCACTCATTGATCACCCTCACTGTCTAACACAGTTATTCCCAACCAGGGTGCTGCAGCTCTCTGGCTGTGTACTGGTGTATCTTAACGCCACTGGAAGTGTGGGTGGCGACAAGATACAGGCAGTTTGACAGGCCATTCACGCCCCCAGCACCGTATAGGCTGGTTATGCAACCCAATCACGCCCCCAGGAACTCATTGTCTACTATGTCAGCTACAGGCGGCCAGGCAGACACCCGCAAACCCAGCGGACAGCGGCCCAGGCACAGTGCGGAGGGGGAATGCTTTTGTGACAGCCTCGTCACAGTATGGAGCACCGGGGCTGCGCTGGACAGCAGCCACCAGGAAACAGTCAGCGTGGGACCCGGGAGGAGAGGGCCCACGACAGCTTTCAGCGATATGTGGCAGCAGCTGGGTCAGGAGTTGCACAGCAGCCTCCGGGACACAGTGAGCAAGGGCCGCCGCAGTCAGCGGCGGGACACAATGAGCGTGGGACTGCAAGCAGGAGGTAAGTATATGGGTTGGGGTTGTTAATGTTATAACTGAGGGGGGGGGGTTATTGTTATTGCTGGGGGGGTAATGTTATTACTGGGAGGGGAAATAATGAAATTGCTGGAGCCACAATAGAGGGTCGCTATAACTAATGGGGCCACAATAGTAGTCGCTATTACTATTGGGGTCACAATAGGAGTCGCTATAACTACAGGGGTCGCTGTTACTGCCGGGGCCGCGACAGGGGTCGCTGTTACTGCCGGGGCCGCGGCAGGGGTCGCTGTTACTGCCGGGGCCGCGGCAGGGGTCGCTGTTACTGCCGGGGCCGCGGCAGGGGTCGCTGTTACTGCCGGGGCCGCGGCAGGGGTCGCTGTTACTGCCGGGGCCGCGGCAGGGGTCGCTGTTACTGCCGGGGCCGCGGCAGGGGTCGCTGTTACTGCCGGGGCCGCGGCAGGGGTCGCTGTTACTGCCGGGGCCGCGGCAGGGGTCGCTGTTACTGCCGGGGCCGCGGCAGGGGTCGCTGTTACTGCCGGGGCCGCGGCAGGGGTCGCTGTTACTGCCGGGGCCGCGGCAGGGGTCGCTGTTACTGCCGGGGCCGCGGCAGGGGTCGCTGTTACTGCCGGGGCCGCGGCAGGGGCCGCTGTTACTGCCGGGGCCGCGGCAGGGGCCGCTGTTACTGCCGGGGCCGCGGCAGGGGCCGCTGTTACTGCCGGGGCCGCGGCAGGGGCCGCTGTTACTGCCGGGGCCGCGGCAGGGGCCGCTGTTACTGCCGGGGCCGCGGCAGGGGCCGCTGTTACTGCCGGGGCCGCGGCAGGGGCCGCTGTTACTGCCGGGGCCGCGGCAGGGGTCGCTGTTACTGCCGGGGCCGCGACAGGGGTCGCTGTTACTGCCGGGGCCGCGACAGGGGCCGCTGTTACTGCCGGGGCCGCGACAGGGGCCGCTGTTACTGCCGGGGCCGCGACAGGGGCCGCTGTTACTGCCGGGGCCGCGACAGGGGCCGCTGTTACTGCCGGGGCCGCGACAGGGGCCGCTGTTACTGCCGGGGCCGCGACAGGGGCCGCTGTTACTGCCGGGGCCGCGACAGGGGCCGCTGTTACTGCCGGGGCCGCGACAGGGGCCGCTGTTACTGCCGGGGCCGCGACAGGGGCCGCTGTTACTGCCGGGGCCGCGACAGGGGCCGCTGTTACTGCCGGGGCCGCGACAGGGGCCGCTGTTACTGCCGGGGCCGCGACAGGGGCCGCTGTTACTGCCGGGGCCGCGACAGGGGCCGCTGTTACTGCCGGGGCCGCGACAGGGGTCGCTGTTACTGCCGGGGCCGCGACAGGGGTCGCTGTTACTGCCGGGGCCGCGACAGGGGTCGCTGTTACTGCCGGGGCCGCGACAGGGGTCGCTGTTACTGCCGGGGCCGCGACAGGGGTCGCTGTTACTGCCGGGGCCGCGACAGGGGTCGCTGTTACTGCCGGGGCCGCGACAGGGGTCGCTGTTACTGCCGGGGCCGCGACAGGGGTCGCGGTTACTGCCGAGGCCGCTATTACTGCCGGGGCCGCAACAGGGGTCACTATTACTGCCGAGGCCGCGACAGCAGTCCCTATTACTGCCGGGGCCGTGACAGGGGTCACTATTACTGCCGCGGCCGCGACAGGGGTCGCTGTTACTGCCGCGGCCGCAAGAGGGTTAGCTTTTACTGATGGGGTCGCAAGAGGGGTCGCTATTACTGCGGAGGCCGCAACAGGGGTTGCTTTTACTGCTGGGGATGCAACAGGGGTCGCTATTACTGCCGAACACTTTATATCTTCTCTTCTCAAGATCACAAACAATCCCCTGACTTTACCGCCTCTTGAAATCTGTAGCCTAAGACACCCACAAGCTCCAGGCCTCATCTCTCAAATATACTGTGGACTGGTAAACTCCTCTTACTGCACACAACTGCTGAATGTCTCACGCTGGGAGGAAGACACGGGCAACACTCCTTCTGATGAAGATTAGCCCAAATATGGATATCGACCAACAGCAGCGCTCGAGCCAAAAGGCTTTGGATCCAGGTTTATTGTTCTACTCTGTAACATACTGCAATATACGTAGAGCTCCCTGGGAGGCGCCGCTGAACAAACACATGGGATATATTCCTCCAGATTCACAGACAATAATCTTCATTTACTTTTTAGCCTTGAAACAAACCATCGGCCATTCTGGGCAAAAACATCTCTGGAGTTCAGTGAGGTGAAACCCAGAACAAACTGCTAGTTAATTAACGACAAGTCAACTTCAGTGATTGCTGACAGACGAGAGATTTCTAAGAATCTGGACCCCATGGATGGAATATGCCCTCCCTCCCCAAAACAACAGACCCCTAATTACTTTATTACTAGGTTTTTATAAGACCATCAAATAGCCTAAAACATCTTCAAGACATTGACTCCACAGGAGAAGGTTCCCCCCTTACCTCCCCCCTCCCTTCTACCTTCCTTTCTCCATGACTCGGCCCTGGCCAGGCCATTACTCTACATGCTTACAGCCTTATAATAAAAAGCTCGTTATGTTCTCACTATTTGGAAAATCACCAGTTATATCCTTCCAATAGAATTCCTGTAATTCTGTGATGTAACTAATTCACAAAAGGCTTCATCTTTAACTTGTTGGACTTTGTAGTAAACTTCAGGCCAAAAACTTCAGGCTGAATAAGCCCCATATCCATCCAGTTCAGCCTATTACCCCCAATGTTGATCCAGAGGAAGGCAAAAACCCCAATGAGGTAGAAGCTAATTTTATTCATTCAAGGGAAAAAATTCCTTCCTGACTCCAATCTGGAATAATCCCCGGATCACCGACCCTTCGGAAGGAATTACTGATAAACAATAGTAAATAACAAAAGAAAACCTACTGATCGGCCCACAAACCTCAGATGGGACAGCTTCCACCCAAAATACATTGAGGAAGTAAGGGACTCGGCCCATGAGTACCTCATGACGCTTATCTGGGGCTTTTCCTACAGACAAGTAGATCTTGAGGGGTGAGACCTTTATTTTGGGCATGGTGTCCACAGATCAGATATCGGACTGGACATCTCCAACGGTTCTGGAAGCTCTGGTGGAATTAGTGACACTCCTGCCGGCTAATACTACACCAATAGGACACTTAGGAGGCCAGTGATACAGGGGAAAGTTATGGAAGCTCGTTTGTTCAGAGATCACATCTTCTGTGACTCTGCTGTATTTAGTGGTTACTACTCACCTGTAGGAATCTCCTCTTTACACCGCTGATCGCCCCTCACATTTATCTCTGTAGTATTAATATTGGTCACATCTTCATCCTGATACAAAAGCTGTGAGACAAATATTGTAGAAGTCAGCAGACAGTTGGAGAACATAGTAACATAGTTTGTTAGGCCAAATGAAGACAATGCCCATCTAGTCCAGCCTTCTATCCTCCTGTGTTGATCCAGAGGAAGGCAAAAAAAAAAACAAGAGCAGAAGCCAATTAGCCCTTTTGGGGAAAAAAATTCCTTCCCGACTCCCTAATGTAAGTCAGTCGTGTGGAATGTTTTATGACATGATGACCTGACATGAGTAATTATCTGAGCCACATAGCTGCAGGTCTAGAAGCTGGACATAGATATTACATGGCGGCTCAATGACCCCTCAGGGTCCTCATACACATGTATATCCAGCATGGCTAGACACGCTGCACGTTGTCTCAGTGGAGGAGATCAGCGTCTACCAGACACATCCGCTGCTTGTCTCGGGGGAAATAAAGGAGCAGATAGATATAAATCCAACCTGTTAGCTCCTTATTCCCACCAGCAGTCTCCACCGCCAGAAAACTGGGAGAAGATCCAGACAAGATGTAATGTCTCTGGTCAGCGGTAATCCTGCCATCTCCACCGGCCTCATCACACAAGGAGAAGACATCTAATAAGACTGAAGACAAGAGCTTCACAGCCTTCTGCAGATCAGAGGGACATCTCCATCTACCTGATGGTCCTGTGGAAGAAGAGGATGGGGACATCTCTCTGGGGTTCTTCTCTTACTGGGTGGAACTGCAGGAAACACAGACGGACACTGAAGTCATTCTTTATATACAGATAATAAAGTCCCCGTGGATTTAGTCCCGTCTATTACCTGGTGATGGGAGCGGCTGGCGGGTCTCCATCATGGCCTCCTTGTACAGATCCTTGTGTCCTTCTAAATACTCCCACTCCTCCATGGAGAAATAGACAGCGACATCCTGACACCTTATAGGAACCTGACAACACAATATACAGTCATCACCCAGAAGCCTCCAGTGCTGTTACTGTATAATGTCCCAGCATTCCCTGCAGCGTCACCTCTCCAGTCAGCAGCTCAATCATCTTGTTGGTGAGTTCTAGAATCTTCTGTACATTGATGTCCTCATGTATCAGGGGGTGAGGTGGGGGCCCCGCGATTGGGCTCAGGGGTCTTCCCCATCCATCACACATGGGAGCCCGACAGCCATCACTAGAGGTCGTCTTCACTACTGTGTAATCCTGTATATAGGGAGACATTAATAAATATCACTACAGACATTTCAGAAGTCCATCACTTCTCCAGTGACATCATCTGTTATCCCCATAGATAAGAATGATGTAATGTGACATCATCAGAATCTCTTACCTCTCCAGTCACATCATCTATTACCATAATTTCTAAAGAAAATTGCATAAAGATAACCTAATGGTTTTACCCTACCAAAAGATAATGATATAAAATTATATACTTTATTGACATTTATGCGCGTATTACAGACAAAGACACTTTAAAAATAAGGAATAGGTGGCTAAACTAAATCCTTACTGATTCCATAAAAGAACTGAATATATATTGCTAGGCGGGCGGCTGTGAGGACAATTGTCTTTAGCCACTAATATCATCACACAGCATGCAGTGTTTGGGGAAATGACGTAACTGCTGGCAACCAACATATATAGCAATATATATTCAGTTCTTTCATGGAATCAGTAAGGATTTAGTTCAGCCACCTATTGCTTAATTTTAAAGTGTCTATGTCTGTATTGAGCGCATAAATGTCAATAAAGTATATAATTTTATATATTCTCTTTTGGGAGGGTAAAACCATTAGGACATCTTTTTGCCCCTTGTAATTTTTTGAAAAGTATGTTTATTTAGCCCGGTATACCTTAAGGATGCACTTTATCTGCATACATCATCCATTATTAGCATAGATAAGAATGATGTAATGTGATGTCATCAGACTCTCTTCCCTCTCCAATGACATCATCAGACTCTCTCCCCTCTCCAGTGACATCATCAGAATGTCTCACCTCTCCAGTAAGCTGGAGGAGTATCTCTAGGGTGACATTTAATATACTTTCCGCCATCTTGCTCTTGTCCTTCACCATCCTTCATGGGTCAGCGAGGATGAATTTTCTTATAGACGGATCTCAGCAGAGGATCCGGTGTTGTAGAACCTGAAGGGAAAGACGGTTAAACAATATAAAAGCTGCACAAAACAAGAAGGGGAAAGATTAGAGGAGAGATTAAAGGGCAGCTGTTTTATGATGCCAGAACTGCCGACAGCAACACATCCTGACAGCCACACGGCAGACATGCAGGTTCTATCAGAGATGCTGCAGCGTAAAGAGAACACACTTCACAAAGTATTCCGAAGTGGGGAGAAAAGTCATAGGGGCGGTCCCTGCAGACTTCTCCCAACCCCCACTCCTCAGTTCCCCAGTAATCAGCACCCACACATGTACTGCCCTCTCAGTGCTCACAGCACTCCTCTTCCTCTGCGGTGCACTGATGAACAGGGGGGCAGTGCAGTATACATGCAGTATATTCAGCACTGATCGGCTGAAACTTGGTCCAATCAGTGCTGTGCTTGATTCCAGCATTGCTGCCAGCTCATCACCCCACCTCCTCCAAAGCCCACCTCATCTCGCTGCAGCTTCCTCTCCACCCACATGGGCAGAGCCAATCAGGCTTCAATAAGACTGCACAGTAATTTCATCATCAAGACCAACGAGCAGGATTACAAGGCGGCCTCCCCCTCGTAGACGTGTGCAGACGAGACGTCCCCCCCCCCGTAGACGTGTGCAGACGAGACGTCCCCCCCCCGTAGACGTGTGCAGACGAGACGTCCCCCCCCCGTAGACGTGTGCAGACGAGACGTCCCCCCCCCCCCGTAGACGTGTGCAGACGAGACGTCCCCCCCCCGTAGACGTGTGCAGACGAGACGTCCCCCCCCCGTAGACGTGTGCAGACGAGACGTCCCCCCCCCGTAGACGTGTGCAGACGAGACGTCCCCCCCGTAGACGCGGCAGACGAGACGTCACCCCCCCGTAGACGTGTACAGACGAGGCGCCCCCCCCCCCATAGACGTGTACAGACGAGACGCCCCCCCCCCATAGACGTGTACAGACGAGGCGCCCACCCCCATAGTGAGGTAAAGACGAGGCCTCTCCCCCCCATAGACGTGTGCAGACGAGACGTCCCCCCCATAGACATGTGCAGACGAGACGTCCCCCCCATAGACGAGTGCAGACGAGACGTCCCCCCAGATAGACGAGAGCAGACGAGACGTCCCCCCCCATAGACGTGTGCAGACGAGACGTCCCCCCCCATAGACGTGTGCAGACGAGACGTCCCCCCCCATAGACGTGTGCAGACGAGACGTCCCCCCCCATAGACGTGTGCAGACGAGACGTCCCCCCCCATACACGAGTGCAGACGAGACGTCCCCCCCCATAGACGAGTGCAGACGAGACGTCCCCCCCCATAGACGAGTGCAGACGAGACGTCCCCCCCCATAGACGTGTGCAGACGAGAAGTCCCCCCCCATAGACGTGTGCAGACGAGAAGTCCCCCCCATAGACGTGTGCAGACGGGAAGTCCACCCCCATAGACGTGTGCAGACGAGAAGTCCCCCCATAGACGGGTGCAGACGAGACGTCCCCCCCATAGACGTGTGCAGACCAGACGTCCCCCCCATAGACGTGTGCAGACCAGACGTCCCACCCCCATAGACGTGTGCAGACCAGACGTCCCCCCCCATAGACGTGTGCAGACCAGACGTCCCACCCCCATAGACGTGTGCAGACCAGACGTCCCCCCCCCCATAGACGTGTGCAGACGAGACATCCCCCCCCCCATAGACGTGTGCAGACGAGACATCCCCCCCCCCATAGACGTGTGCAGACGAGACATCCCCCCCCCCATGGAAGTGCGCAGACGAGACGTCCCCCCCCCATAGACGTGCGCAGACGAGACGCCCCCCCCCCATAGAAGTGCGCAGACGAGACGCCCCCCCCATTGACGTGCGCAGACGAGACGCCCCCCCCATAGACGTGCGCAGACGAGACGCCCCCCGCATAGACGTGCGCAGACGAGACGCCCCCCCCATAGACGTGCGCAGACGAGGCGCCCCCCCCCATAGACGTGCGCAGACGAGAAGTCCCCCCCCATAGACGTGTGCAGACGAGAAGTCCCCCCCCATAGACGTGTGCAGACGAGAAGTCCACCCCCATAGACGTGTGCAGACGAGAAGTCCACCCCATAGACGTGTGCAGACGAGAAGTCCACCCCCATAGACGTGTGCAGACGAGAAGTCCACCCCCATAGACGTGTGCAGACGAGAAGTCCACCCCCATAGACGTGTGCAGACGAGAAGTCCACCCCCATAGACGTGTGCAGACGAGAAGTCCACCCCCATAGACGTGTGCAGACGAGAAGTCCCCCCGATAGACGGGTGCAGACGAGAAGTCCCCCCCATAGACGGGTGCAGACCAGACGTCCCCCCCCATAGACGTGTGCAGACCAAACGTCCCCCCCCATAGACGTGTGCAGACCAGACGTCCCCCCCATAGACGTGAGCAGACCAGACGTCCCCCCCATAGACGTGTGCAGACGAGACATCCCCCCCCATGAAAGTGTGCAGACGAAACGTCCCCCCCATAGACGTGTGCAGACGAGACGTCCCCCCCCATAGACGTGTGCAGACGAGGCGTCCCCCCCATAGACGTGTGCAGACGAGACGTCCCCTCCCCATAGACGTGTGCAGATGAGACGCCCCCCCCCATAGACGTGTGCAGACCAGACGTCCCACCCCCATAGACGTGTGCAGACGAGACGTCCCCCCCATAGACGTGTGCAGACGAGACGTCCCCCCCCATAGACGTGTGCAGACGAGACATCCCCCCCATGAAAGTGTGCAGACGAGACGTCCTCCCCCATAGACGTGTGCAGACGAGACGTCCCCCCCCATAGACGTGTGCAGACGAGACATCCCCTCCCCATAGACGTGTGCAGACCAGACGTCCCCCCCCCATAGACGTGTGCAGACGAGACGCCCCCCCCTCACATAGTCAGGTACAGACGAGACGGCCCCCCCCATACTCAGGTACAGACGAGACGGCCCCCCCCATAACTCAGGTACAGACGAGACGGCCCCCCCCCCATACTCAGGTACAGACGAGACGGCCCCCCCCCCCATAGTCAGGTACAGACGAGACATCCCCTCCGATAGTCAGGTACAGACGAGACGTCCCCCCCCCCATAGACGTGTGCAGACGAGACGTCCCCCCCCATAGACGTGTGCAGACGAGACGTCCCCCCCCCCCCCATAGACGTGTGCAGACGAGACGTCCCCCCCCATAGACGTGTGCAGACGAGACGTCCCCCCCCATAGACGTGTGCAGACGAGACGTCCCCCCCCATAGACGTGTGCAGACGAGACGTCCCCCCCATAGACGTGTGCAGACGAGACGTCCCCCCCATAGACGTGTGCAGACGAGACGTCCCCCCCATAGACGTGTGCAGACGAGACGTTCCCCCCCCATAGACGTGTGCAGACGAGACGTCCCCCCCATAGACGTGTGCAGACGAGACGTCCCCCCCATAGACGTGTGCAGACGAGACGTCCCCCCCCATAGACGAGTGCAGACGAGACGTCCCCCCCCATAGACGTGTGCAGACGAGAAGTCCCCCCCCATAGACGTGTGCAGACGAGAAGTCCCCCCCATAGACGTGTGTAGACGGGAAGTCCACCCCCATAGACGTGTGCAGACGAGAAGTCCCCCCCATAGACGGGTGCAGACGAGACGTCCCCCCCATAGACGGGTGCAGACCAGACGTCCCCCCCATAGACGTGTGCAGACCAGACGTCCCACCCCCATAGACGTGTGCAGACCAGACGTCCCCCCCCATAGACGTGTGCAGACCAGACGTCCCACCCCCATAGACGTGTGCAGACCAGACGTCCCCCCCCATAGACGTGTGCAGACGAGACATCCCCCCCCCCATAGACGTGTGCAGACGAGACATCCCCCCCCCCATTGAAGTGCGCAGACGAGACGTCCCCCCCCCCATAGACGTGCGCAGACGAGACGCCCCCCCCCATAGACGTGCGCAGACGAGACGCCCCCCCCATAGACGTGCGCAGACGAGACGCCCCCCCCCATAGACGTGCGCAGACGAGACGCCCCCCGCATAGACGTGCGCAGACGAGACGCCCCCCCCATAGACGTGCGCAGACGAGGCGCCCCCCCCATAGACGTGCGCAGACGAGAAGTCCCCCCCCATAGACGTGTGCAGACGAGAAGTCCACCCCCATAGACGTGTGCAGACGAGAAGTCCACCCCCATAGACGTGTGCAGACGAGAAGTCCACCCCCATAGACGTGTGCAGACGAGAAGTCCACCCCCATAGACGTGTGCAGACGAGAAGTCCACCCCCATAGACGTGTGCAGACGAGAAGTCCACCCCCATAGACGTGTGCAGACGAGAAGTCCACCCCCATAGACGTGTGCAGACGAGAAGTCCACCCCCATAGACGTGTGCAGACGAGAAGTCCACCCCCATAGACGGGTGCAGACGAGAAGTCCCCCCGATAGACGGGTGCAGACGAGAAGTCCCCCCCATAGACGGGTGCAGACCAGACGTCCCCCCCCATAGACGTGTGCAGACCAAACGTCCCCCCCCATAGACGTGTGCAGACCAGACGTCCCCCCCATAGACGTGAGCAGACCAGACGTCCCCCCCATAGACGTGAGCAGACCAGACGTCCCCCCCATAGACGTGTGCAGACGAGACATCCCCCCCATGAAAGTGTGCAGACGAAACGTCCCCCCCCATAGACGTGTGCAGACGAGACGTCCCCCCCCATAGACGTGTGCAGACGAGGCGTCCCCCCCATAGACGTGTGCAGACGAGACGTCCCCTCCCCATAGACGTGTGCAGACGAGACGTCCCCCCCCATAGACGTGTGCAGACCAGACGTCCCACCCCCATAGACGTGTGCAGACGAGACGTCCCCCCCATAGACGTGTGCAGACGAGACGTCCCCCCCCCATAGACGTGTGCAGACGAGACATCCCCCCCATGAAAGTGTGCAGACGAGACGTCCTCCCCCATAGACGTGTGCAGACGAGACGTCCCCCCCCATAGACGTGTGCAGACGAGACGTCCCCTCCCCATAGACGTGTGCAGACCAGACGTCCCCCCCCATAGACGTGTGCAGACGAGACGCCCCCCCCTCACATAGTCAGGTACAGACGAGACGGCCCCCCCCATACTCAGGTACAGACGAGACGGCCCCCCCCATAACTCAGGTACAGACGAGACGCCCCCCCCCCCATACTCAGGTACAGACGAGACGGCCCCCCCCTCCCCATAGTCAGGTACAGACGAGACATCCCCTCCGATAGTCAGGTACAGACGAGACGTCCCCCCCCATAGACGTGTGCAGACGAGACGTCCCCCCCCCATAGACGTGTGCAGACGAGACGTCCCCCCCCATAGACGTGTGCAGACGAGACATCCCCCCCCATAGACGTGTGCAGACGAGACGTCCCCCCATAGACGTGTGCAGACGAGACGTCCCCCCCATAGACGTGTGCAGACGAGACGTCCCCCCCATAGACGTGTGCAGACGAGACGTTCCCCCCCCATAGACGTGTGCAGACGAGACGTCCCCCCCATAGACGTGTGCAGACGAGACGTCCCCCCCATAGACGTGTGCAGACGAGACGTCCCCCCCATAGACGTGTGCAGACGAGACGCCCCCCCCTCACATAGTCAGGTACAGACGAGACAGCCCCCCCATACTCAGGTACAGACGAGACGGCCCCCCCCCCCATAGTCAGGTACAGACGAGACGGCCCCTCCAATAGTCAGGTACAGACGAGACGGCCCCCCCCCCATAGACGTGTGCAGACGAGACATCCCCTCCCCATAGACGTGTGCAGACCAGACGTCCCCCCCCATAGACGTGTGCAGACGAGACGCCCCCCCCTCACATAGTCAGGTACAGACGAGACGGCCCCCCATACTCAGGTACAGACGAGACAGCCCCCCCCATACTCAGGTACAGACGAGACGGCCCCCCCCCCCCATACTCAGGTACAGACGAGACGGCCCCCCCCCCCATACTCAGGTACAGACGAGACATCCCCTCCGATAGTCAGGTACAGACGAGACGTCCCCCCCCATAGACGTGTGCAGACGAGACATCCCCCCCATAGACGTGTGCAGACGAGACGTCCCCCCCCCATAGACGTGTGCAGACGAGACGTCCCCCCCATAGACGTGTGCAGACGAGACGCCCCCCCCTCACATAGTCAGGTACAGACGAGACGGCCCACCCCATACTCAGGTACAGACGAGACGGCCCCCCCATACTCAGGTACAGACGAGACGGCCCCCCCATACTCAGGTACAGACGAGACGGCCCCCCCCCCATAGTCAGGTACAGACGAGACGGCCCCTCCAATAGTCAGGTACAGACGAGACGTCCCCCCCCCCCATAGACGTGTGCAGACGAGACGTCCCCCCCCATAGACGTGTGCAGGCGAGACGTCCCCCCCCCATAGACGTGTGCAGACGAGACGTCCCCCCCATAGACGTGTGCAGACGAGACGTCCCCCCCATAGACGTGTGCAGACGAGACGTCCCCCCCATAGACGTGTGCAGACGAGACGCCCCCCCCTCACATAGTCAGGTACAGACGAGACGGCCCACCCCATACTCAGGTACAGACGAGACGGCCCCCCCCCATACTCAGGTACAGACGAGACGGCCCCCCCCATACTCAGGTACAGACGAGACGGCCCCCCCCATAGTCAGGTACAGACGAGACGGCCCCTCCAATAGTCAGGTACAGACGAGACGTCCCCCCCCCCCATAGACGTGTGCAGACGAGACGTCCCCCCCCATAGACGTGTGCAGACGAGACGTCCCCCCCCCATAGACGTGTGCAGACGAGACGTCCCCCCCCCATAGACGTGTGCAGACGAGACGTCCCCCCCATAGACGTGTGCAGACGAGACGTTCCCCCCCCATAGACGTGTGCAGACGAGACGTCCCCCCCATAGACGTGTGCAGACGAGACGTCCCCCCCATAGAAGTGTGCAGACGAGACGCCCCCCCCTCACATAGTCAGGTACAGACGAGACGGCCCCCCCCATACTCAGGTACAGACGAGACAGCCCCCCCCCCATACTCAGGTACAGACGAGACGGCCCCCCCCATACTCAGGTACAGACGAGACGGCCCCCCCCCCATAGTCAGGTACAGACGAGACGGCCCCTCCAATAGTCAGGTACAGACGAGACGGCCCCCCCCCATAGACGTGTGCAGACGAGACATCCCCTCCCCATAGACGTGTGCAGACCAGACGTCCCCCCCCATAGACGTGTGCAGACGAGACGCCCCCCCCTCACATAGTCAGGTACAGACGAGACGGCCCCCCCCATACTCAGGTACAGACGAGACGGCCCCCCCCCCATACTCAGGGACAGACGAGACGGCCCCCCCCCATACTCAGGGACAGACGAGACGGCCCCCCCCATACTCAGGTACAGACGAGACATCCCCTCCGATAGTCAGGTACAGACGAGACGTCCCCCCCCATAGACGTGTGCAGACGAGACGTCCCCCCCCCCCATAGACGTGTGCAGACGAGACGTCCCCTCCCCCATAGACGTGTGCAGACGAGTCGTCCCCCCCCCATAGACGTGTGCAGACGAGACGTTCCCCCCCCCATAGACGTGTGCAGACGAGACGTTCCCCCCCCCATAGACGTGTGCAGACGAGACGTCCCCCCCATAGACGTGTGCAGACGAGACGTCCCCCCCATAGAAGTGTGCAGACGAGACGCCCCCCCCTCACATAGTCAGGTACAGACGAGACGGCCCCCCCCATACTCAGGTACAGACGAGACAGCCCCCCCCCCCATACTCAGGTACAGACGAGACGGCCCCCCCCCATACTCAGGTACAGACGAGACGGCCCCCCCCCCATAGTCAGGTACAGACGAGACGGCCCCTCCAATAGTCAGGTACAGACGAGACGGCCCCCCCCCATAGACGTGTGCAGACGAGACATCCCCTCCCCATAGACGTGTGCAGACCAGACGTCCCCCCCCATAGACGTGTGCAGACGAGACGCCCCCCCCTCACATAGTCAGGTACAGACGAGACGGCCCCCCCCATACTCAGGTACAGACGAGACGGCCCCCCCCCCCATACTCAGGTACAGACGAGACGGCCCCCCCCCCCCATACTCAGGGACAGACGAGACGGCCCCCCCATACTCAGGTACAGACGAGACATCCCCTCCGATAGTCAGGTACAGACGAGACGTCCCCCCCCATAGACGTGTGCAGACGAGACGTCCCCCCCCCCATAGACGTGTGCAGACGAGACGTCCCCTCCCCCATAGACGTGTGCAGACGAGTCGTCCCCCCCCATAGACGTGTGCAGACGAGACGTCCCCCCCCATAGACGTGTGCAGACGAGACGTCCCCCCCATAGACGTGTGCAGACGAGACGTCCCCCCCATAGACGTGTGCAGACGAGACGTCCCCCCATAGACGTGTGCAGACGAGACGTTCCCCCCCCATAGACGTGTGCAGACGAGACGTCCCCCCCATAGACGTGTGCAGACGAGACGTCCCCCCCCATAGACGTGTGCAGACGAGACGCCCCCCCCTCACATAGTCAGGTACAGACGAGACGGCCCCCCCCATACTCAGGTACAGACGAGACGGCCCCCCCCCATAGTCAGGTACAGACGAGACGGCCCCTCCAATAGTCAGGTACAGACGAGACGGCCCCCCCCCATAGACGTGTGCAGACGAGACATCCCCTCCCCATAGACGTGTGCAGACCAGACGTCCCCCCCCATAGACGTGTGCAGACGAGACGCCCCCCCCTCACATAGTCAGGTACAGACGAGACGGCCCCCCCCATACTCAGGTACAGACGAGACGGCCCCCCCCATACTCAGGTACAGACGAGACGGCCCCCCCCTATACTCAGGTACAGACGAGACGGCCCCCCCCCATACTCAGGTACAGACGAGACATCCCCACCGATAGTCAGGTACAGACGAGACGTCCCCCCCCATAGACGTGTGCAGACGAGACATCCCCCCCAAAGACGTGTGCAGACGAGACGTCCCCCCCCCATAGACGTGTGCAGACGAGACGTCCCCCCCATAGACGTGTGCAGACGAGACGCCCCCCCCTCACATAGTCAGGTACAGACGAGACGGCCCACCCCATACTCAGGTACAGACGAGACGGCCCCCCCCCATACTCAGGTACAGACGAGACGGCCCCCCCCATACTCAGGTACAGACGAGACGGCCCCCCCCCCCATAGTCAGGTACAGACGAGACGGCCCCTCCAATAGTCAGGTACAGACGAGACGTCCCCCCCCCCCATAGACGTGTGCAGACGAGACGTCCCCCCCCATAGACGTGTGCAGACGAGACGTCCCCCCCCCATAGACGTGTGCAGACGAGACGTCCCCCCCATAGACGTGTGCAGACGAGACGTCCCCCCCATAGACGTGTGCAGACGAGACGTCCCCCCCATAGACGTGTGCAGACGAGACGTTCCCCCCCCCCCCATAGACGTGTGCAGACGAGACGTCCCCCCCATAGAAGTGTGCAGACGAGACGCCCCCCCCTCACATAGTCAGGTACAGACGAGACGGCCCCCCCCCATACTCAGGTACAGACGAGACGGCCCCCCCCCCCATACTCAGGTACAGACGAGACGGCCCCCCCCCCCATACTCAGGTACAGACGAGACGGCCCCCCCATACTCAGGTACAGACGAGACATCCCCTCCGATAGTCAGGTACAGACGAGACGTCCCCCCCATAGACGTGTGCAGACGAGACGTCCCCCCCCCATAGACGTGTGCAGACGAGACGTCCCCCCCCATAGACGTGTGCAGACGAGACGTCCCCCCCCCATAGACGTGTGCAGACGAGACGTCCCCCCCCATAGACGTGTGCAGACGAGACGTCCCCCCCCATAGACGTGTGCAGACGAGACGTCCCCCCCATAGACGTGTGCAGACGAGACGTCCCCCCCATAGACGTGTGCAGACGAGACGTTCCCCCCCCATAGACGTGTGCAGACGAGATGTCCCCCCCATAGACGTGTGCAGACGAGACGTCCCCCCCATAGACGTGTGCAGACGAGACGCCCCCCCCTCACATAGTCAGGTACAGACGAGACGGCCCCCCCCATACTCAGGTACAGACGAGACGGCCCCCCCCCATAGTCAGGTACAGACGAGACGGCCCCTCCAATAGTCAGGTACAGACGAGACGGCCCCCCCCCATAGACGTGTGCAGACGAGACATCCCCTCCCCATAGACGTGTGCAGACCAGACGTCCCCCCCCCATAGACGTGTGCAGACGAGACGCCCCCCCCCTCACATAGTCAGGTACAGACGAGACGGCCCCCCCCATACTCAGGTACAGACGAGACGGCCCCCCCCCATACTCAGGTACAGACGAGACGGCCCCCCCCCCATACTCAGGTACAGACGAGACGGCCCCCCCATACTCAGGTACAGACGAGACATCCCCTCCGATAGTCAGGTACAGACGAGACGGCCCCCCCCATAGTCAGGTACAGACGAAACGGCCCCTCCAATAGTCAGGTACAGACGAGACGTCCCCCCCCCATAGACGTGTGCAGACGAGACGTCCCCCCCCATAGACGTGTGCAGACGAGACGTCCCCCCCCATAGACGTGTGCAGACGAGACGTCCCCCCCCAAAGACGTGTGCAGACGAGACGTCCCCCCCCCAAAGACGTGTGCAGACGAGACGTCCCCCCCCCATAGACGTGTGCAGACGAGACGTCCCCCCCCATAGACGTGTGCAGACGAGACGTCCCCCCCATAGACGTGTGCGGACGAGACGTCCCCCCCATAGACGTGTGCGGACGAGACGTCCCCCCCATAGACGTGTGCGGACGAGACGTCCCCCCCCATAGACGTGGGCGGACGAGACGTCCCCCCCCCTCCCAATCGACGTGTGCGAACGAGACGCCCCCCCCCCATCGACGTGTGCAGACGAGACGTCCCCCCCCCATAGACGTGTGCAGACGAGACGTCCCCCCCCATCGACGTGTGCAGACGAGACGTCCCCCCCCATCGACGTGTGCAGACGAGACGTCCCCCCCCCATCGACGTGTGCAGACGAGACGTCCCCCCCCATCGACGTGTGCAGACGAGACGTCCCCCCCCCATAGACGTGTGCAGACGAGACGTCCCCCCCCATAGACGTGTGCAGACGAGACGTCCCCCCCCCCATAGACGTGTGCAGACGAGACGTCCCCCCCATAGACGTGTGCAGACGAGACGTCCCCCCCCATAGACGTGTGCAGACGAGACGTCCCCCCCCATAGACGTGTGCAGACGAGACATCCCCCCAATTGACGTGTGCAGACGAGACGTCCCCCCCCATAGACGTGTGCAGACGAGACGTCCCCCCCATAGACGTGTGCAGACGAGACGTCCCCCCCATAGACGTGTACAGACGAGACGCCCCCCCCCCATAGACGTGTACAGACGAGACGCCCCCCCCCCCCCATAGACGTGTACAGACGAGACCCCCCCCATAGACGTGTGCAGACGAGACGTCCCCCCCCATAGACGTGTGCAGACGAGACGTCCCCCCCCCATAGACGTGTGCAGACGAGACGTCCCCCCCCCATAGACGTGTGCAGACGAGACGTCCCCCCCCATAGACGTGTGCAGACGAGACGTCCCCCCCATAGACGTGTGCAGACGAGACGTCCCCCCCCATAGACGTGTGCAGACGAGACGTCCCCCCCCATAGACGTGTGCAGACGAGACGTCCCCCCCCATAGACGTGTGCAGACGAGACGTCCCCCCCCCATAGACTTGTGCAGACGAGACGCCCCCCCATAGACGTGTACAGACGAGACGCCCCCCCCATAGACGTGTACAGACGAGACGCCCCCCCCCATAGACGTGTACAGACGAGACGCCCCCCCCCCATAGACGTGTACAGACGAGACGCCCCCCCCCCCATAGACGTGTACAGACGAGACCCCCCCCCCATAGACGTGTACAGACGAGACGCCCCCCCATAGACGTGTACAGACGAGACGCCCCCCCCCCATAGACGTGTACAGACGAGACGCCCCCCGCATAGACGTGTACAGACGAGCCGGCCCCCCCCCCCCATAGTGAGGTAAAGACGAGGCCTCCCCCCCGAATAGTAATGTACAGACGAGACGTCCCCCCCATAGACGTGTGCAGACGAGACGCCCCCCCCCATAGACGTGTACAGACGAGACGCCCCCCCCCCATAGACGTGTACAGACGAGACGCCCCCCCCCCATAGACGTGTACAGACGAGACGCCCCCCCATAGACGTGTACAGACGAGACGCCCCCCCCCATAGACGTGTACAGACGAGACGCCCCCCGCATAGACGTGTACAGACGAGCCGGCCCCCCCCCCATAGTGAGGTAAAGACGAGGCCTCCCCCCCGAATAGTAATGTACAGACGAGACGTCCCCCCCATAGACGTGTGCAGACGAGACGAGACGTCCCCCCCATAGACGTGTGCAGACGAGACGTCCCCCTCCATAGACGTGTACAGACGAGACGCCCCCCATAGTCGTGTACAGATGAGACGCCCCCCCATAGTCGTGTACAGATGAGACGCCCCTCCATAGTCGTGTATAGATGAGACGCCCCCCCATAGTCGTGGACAGATGAGACGCCCCCCATAGTCGTGTACAGATGAGACGCCCCCCCATAGTCGTGTACAGATGAGACGCCCCCCCATAGTCGTGTACAGATGAGACGCCCCCCCATAGTCGTGTACAGATGAGACGCCTCCCCATAGTCGTGTACAGATGAGACGCCCCCCCATAGTCGTGTACAGATGAGACGCCCCCCCCCATAGTCGTGTACAGATGAGACGCCCCCCCCCCATAGTCGTGTACAGATGAGACGCCCCCCCCCCATAGTCGTGTACAGATGAGACGCCCCCCCCCATAGTCGTGTACAGATGAGACGCCCCCCCCCCCATAGTCGTGTACAGATGAGACGCCCCCCCATAGTCGTGTACAGATGAGACGCCCCCCCCCCATAGTCGTGTACAGATGAGACGCCCCTCCATAGTCGTGTATAGATGAGACGCCCCCCCATAGTCGTGGACAGATGAGACGCCCCCCATAGTCGTGGACAGATGAGACGCCCCCCCATAGTCGTGTACAGATGAGACGCCCCCCCCATAGTCGTGTACAGATGAGACGCCTCCCCATAGTCGTGTACAGATGAGACGCCCCCCCATAGTCGTGTACAGATGAGACGCCCCCCCCATAGTCGTGTACAGATGAGACGCCCCCCCCCATAGTCGTGTACAGATGAGACGCCCCCCCCCCATAGTCGTGTACAGATGAGACGCCCCCCCATAGTCGTGTACAGATGAGACGCCCCCCCCCATAGTCGTGTACAGATGAGACGCCCCCCCCCATAGTCGTGTACAGATGAGACGCCCCCCCCCCATAGTCGTGTACAGATGAGACGCCCCCCCCCATAGTCGTGTACAGATGAGACGCCTCCCCATAGTCGTGTACAGATGAGACGCCCCCCCATAGTCGTGTACAGATGAGACGCCCCCCCCCATAGTCGTGTACAGATGAGACGCCCCCCCCCCATAGTCGTGTACAGATGAGACGCCCCCCCCATAGTCGTGTACAGATGAGACGCCCCCCCCCCCATAGTCGTGTACAGATGAGACGCCCCCCCATAGTCGTGTACAGATGAGACGCCCCCCCCCATAGTCGTGTACAGATGAGACGCCCCCCCCCCATAGTCGTGTACAGATGAGACGCCCCCCCCCATAGTCGTGTACAGATGAGACGCCCCCCCCCCCATAGTCGTGTACAGATGAGACGCCCCCCCCATAGTCGTGTACAGATGAGACGCCCCCCCCATAGTCGTGTACAGATGAGACGCCCCCCCCCATAGTCGTGTACAGATGAGACGCCCCCCCCCCCCATAGTCGTGTACAGATGAGACGCCCCCCCATAGTCGTGTACAGATGAGACGCCCCCCCATAGTCGTGGACTGATACATAATAACAGACCAGAAGATGTAAAATGTCTCCTAACTGCTGCTAATCAGTAATTCTATCTACAGGAGATACATTACAGGGGGATAAACCACCACAAGTCCCAGCAACCCTCCAACCCCCACAGGAGGACACAGACCTGCCGGACAGCAGCTTCCAGGACCTTTGATGATGTCACCGCCATGTGACCACCTGTGTGGGAGGAGCCACTATGGAGTCAGCTAGCAGGTTCTGTTTTCTGGGTTGTCGGGTTGCTGTGAGCTGCAGCAGCAGAGAGGAGTCATTATGGAGGTCGCTGGTCGGCCGAGAGCGGGCGCTCTATTCCTCTAGGACTGATACTGAACGATGTGCTTCCAGGAGCTGTGAAGATGTCATCATCATGTGACCACCTTGTGGGAGGAGTCAGGGATCACATGACCATAAGAATAGGTGTGATTGTTCTCAGTAAGAGATACAAAGTCATCTTGCAGATATGATGTGTTTGTAACATTAGAAAGGCCCATTGACAATCACGTTAGAAAAACACAAGTGCGAAGGAGCCCTTATAGTGGCTTCCACCCCCTCGGGGGCCTTCCTCAGGCATCATGGAACTAATCCAATTCTGCTCCCAATGGTTGTAGTAGATTGTCCAACCACAGAGAGGCGATCAAACACTCAGCCAATACTGGCTATAATTGGGGGTAAAGGAGGAGGAAGGAGGTTTTATGAATTCTGGGTAGTAAGGGTCTACCAACAGATAGTCCTGTAGTTTGTGGTGTATTATCCCTTCCTGCAGCAGTGTGGATGAAGCGCTGTGTGCAATAACTGTATAAAGAGAGGAAGCGTCTCTGGAGATCCAAGAATAGTGAGCGGACCGCTCTAATGTATCTAAGACCTGGGATGGATCTCAGTCAGAGAAACCAAGTAACCTTGGAGACATGAGACCCTTCAATGGCTAACAAAAACACATGATGTTACAGCGAGCTTTCAGATCTACTATAGACCCTTCATGAGACGAGACCCTCTGGATGTAACAATAAATGTTCACACATGAAAGGACATAGAGATTGGAGACTGATTTGCACTTAAAACAATCCCAGACAAGCTGAGCAGAGAAGTAAATACTTAATCAGTCCACTGCACCAAGGAATGTGACAGTTTTATGATGGGCTATCTCTCATTCTGACCTGCACATAAAGGAGATGGAACAATACCTCCGCAGCGCCACCTATTGGATGGCAGCATTCCTTCAATTCAATGAACTAATTTTTATGAAGTCTTAAACAAACGATGATTGCGAAGCGGACATCCCTCTTGACCTCCTTCAGACCTTTCATATTCTCCACTGATGCAAGAACCTCGCTCTGAGGTTCATTCAATTCTTGAGGGTATCAAAAATGGCCATGAATTTATACTCCCGAATTCTTCTGTGACGCTGCGACTTGAAGTTGCCCTTCAGTATGATGACTCCCATCTGCTCTATGATGTGTCTGTTATCATGCGGAGGCAGCCGGGGTCGCAGGTGGTTGGTCGGCGCGGTGCGCGCGCTCGTGGCTCCGGGCGGCGGTGTGCTCGCAGGCGTCTGTGAGTGCAGCTCTGTGCACGAGTCCCTGTTATGAGATTCTGCTGGGAGGTGTCGCCTCCCTCTCTCCGCCCCTGGGCGGAGGCTTCTGTTTATAAGGCTGGCAGTGAGGTCCATTCACTGCCAGTTATTGGTTTCTGTTCCAGTGTGCTAGTGGCTTGCCTCTGTCAGTCTCCTGTGTCTCCGCTTTGCTTTATCTGCCAGGTTATCCATCTGCCTCGGTCTGCTATATTTTCTGTGGGTTTATTCATCTACCCTTCCTGTCGGTATCTTACCCTGTTCCATCTGGTACGCCAGCGTCCCTCCTCGGTCCCTAGCGAGTGTAGGGACCGCTGCCCAGTTGCCCGCCTGGGGTTAGCCAGGAGTGGAGGCAAGTAGGCAGGGACAGGGGTTGCGGGTAAGTTCTAGGGCAACCCGGGCCGGCGTATCATCGGGTAGGATACCGTAACATAATAACTGGCCCTTTAAAACTTGTTTTCCATGGAGGCGATCAGCTCTCTTGCGAACCAGCTGCAAGCACTGGTGCCTGTGATCCAGGATTTATCCGCCCGCATGGTGGCGCAGGAGCAGCAGGGGGTGTCGCAGGGGCCGGACGCCTCAACCAGCCCAGAACCCAAGTGCCCTCTTCCCGAGGTGTTTTCTGGGGAGAGGAACAAGTTTTTTATTTTCCTACAGGCGTGTTGCTTGTTTTTTCGGATGCGTCCCCGTTCTTCCGGGTCGGAGGCTCAAAGGGTCGGGCTGATAATGTCCCTGCTGCGGGGCTTTTTCCATCCCCGAGGGTTCCCCCTGCCTGCAGTCCGTGGACGCATTTTTTCTGGAACTCGGGGGTATCTTCGACGAACTGGACCGAGTGGGGTTGGCGGTTTCACGGTTGCTGGCGTTGCATCAGGGGTCGCTTTGTGTGGGGGATTATTGCTCCAACTTCAGACGCTATACGGGTGACACTGCATGGAACGATAGCGCCCTGAAGGACGTTTTCTGCAGGGTCTCTCGGACGCGGTAAAAGAACTGTTGATTTCCCATCCCGTTCCCGGGTCCTTAAAGGAGGCTATGGAGCTAGCGGTGAAGGCAGATAGGAGGCTCAGGGCTGGGAAGCAAGATAGACAGGTCCGTAGAGTCAGGGAGGTCGGTTGTCCTGTTCCCTCTTCTTCCGTATCAGTCTCTGTTCCCGAACCGATGGAACTGGACCCGCTGGACTCCAAAGAGCGACGCTGGATTCGATTGATGCATCATCCCTGCCTCTACTGCGGGAAAGCTGGACATCGGGTTATAACCTGCCCCCTGAGGCCTCAGCGCCCACAGCCTGGACCGGCGGAAAACTCAGAGTCCTAGGCGATTGTAGGAAGGATCGCCTAGGACTTCAGGTACTTCCTGAACTTCTGGTACCTTGTCAGGTTAGTTTCCGGAATTTTTCCCGACCAGGGAAGGCGTTTATTGATTCCGGAGCAGCCACTAACCTGATAAGCATGCGTCTCGTTAGACCCCTGATGGCTGAATTTGTGGCGCTGAAGACGCCAATTCATTTTACTAGTATTGATGCTACTCCTCTCGCTACGGGTCTAGTGTGATGGAGGACTCCAGTGCTGCAGTTCACGGTGGGGGTTCTCCACTCGGAAGAACTATCTTTCCTGGTTATGGAAAAGATGTCGATTGATGTGGTGCTTGGTATGCCCTGGTTGGCACTGCACAATCCCCAATTTGATTGGTTCACCCGGGAATTGACTCATTGGGGATCATCCCGTCATAATCACCTATCTACCATAGCTGTGTGCTCTGCAGATACGGTGCTCATTCCGGAGTATTTGTCAGACTTTCAGGATGTATTCTCCAGAGAACTGTCTAAGGGAGTGGGACTGTGGTATTGATCTGATTCCCGACAGTCCCATCTCTAAAGGAGCCATTTTCAATTTGTCAGGCCGCGAGCACGAAGCCCTCAAGTCCTATATCTCGGAGGCTCTGGCCAAACGACATATCCGGCCGTCCAGGTCCCCTGCCGGGGCAGGTCTCGTCTTTGTAGAGAAGGACAGGACATTGAGGCCTTGTGTGGATTATCGGGCTTTGAATAAAATCACAGTGAAGAACCAGTGCTCCTTGCCCCTGATTCCTGACTTGTTGAATCAGGTGGTAGGGGCCCACTGGTTCTCCAAACTGGACTTAAGGGGGGCTTACAATTTAATTCGCATTCGAGAGGGAGATGAATGGAAGACGGCGTTCAACACCCCGTTAGGACATTTTGAATGTCTGGTCATGCCGTTCGGACTCTGTAACGCCCCCGCTGTGGACCAGGGTTTTATGAACGCGGTCTTTCACGACTTCCTGGGGGTATTTCTGGTCATCTATCTTGATGACATTCTGGTGTATTCTCCTGACTGGGATTCACATGTGCGGCACCTGAGGTTGGTTCTGACCCGTTTGCGCGAGTATCAACTTTTTGTCAAGTTGGAGAAATGTACATTTGGTTCTAAACAAGTATCCTTCCTTGGGTTATGTGATCTCACCCACGGAGATCCAGATGGAGTCTGATAAAGTAGAGTGACAAGGTGTAAATAGGGGGAGGCAACAAAAAAGCACGTCTTGCTGAGTTGTGGAAAGGCTCCCCCCGGAGGCACTGACTGGGCTGACTTGAGCAAGGATGTTGGAGGATTAGCTAGCTAAGTCCCAACCAGTCTTTGGTTTTAACGGGGCGATGGCCTTGAGAGTGACCGATTGGGTCCCCAGGAGATCAGCTTGGGCGAGAGCCAAGCCCCCTGAGTGTCTCCCAGTGTTTGGTTAAAACTGGGTATTAGCCATCAATGTGGCTAATTGGATACCCAGGATGTCAGCCTGGGTGAGCACCAGGTCCCCCTGTGTGCCCCTGAGTGTCCTACAGTGTTTAGTCAAAACCGGGTAATAGCCCCATCAATGTAGTGGGCAGGAGTTTCAGGAGGCCGGGCACAGCCCACAGTTGCTCCCGCTGTCGTCCCCTGAAGCGAACAGAGAAAAATATTGAAAAATTCAATAATCTTGAAAAATTCTTGAAAAGTCCAAATACTCCAGGTGCGATCAAATAAGATGGACCTAGCTGGCCATGCCGGGCTGCGGTTCCCAGAAAGTTCCTTATCCCGGGGCTTACCACGCAGCAGTACGGGTATAGGAGTGGGGTTGGTGGGGCTGGTAGGGATAGAGGCCGGGACCAGGCCCCGCAGCCCCGATGGCTGGGTGAGAGTTCCAGGAGGTTGGGCTGAGCCAGGGTGTAGCGGTGGTGTCTGAGAACCGGGATGGGGAAAATCCTGGGTGGTCTAGGCTGAGGGATGGTTCCAGGAAGGCAGACCAAGTAGGCTGGTTTCTCCTGATAGAGCCGACAGGGGTAAAATAAGGGTTTACAAAATGTCACGACAAACAACTTGTCGGCACTACTGGGAAAGAGCTATGTTCTTGGACAATTTTTCTCAAAGTGCTGAGAAGGAGTGGGGACAAGGCTCTCTGTCAACGCACTGCAGCCACCCCTCTGCCACCTCTCTCGGGGCAGAGTCACTGAGTCCCTGAGTCCCCACTCTGCCTGTCGGTCCTGAGAGGCCGATAGGCAGCCATCCAGCCCGGGGACCCCCTCCGAGCAGTCGAGCACCTTACTGCTTCTGCCGATTTTGGAGGTGGACAAAGCCCGCTTAACACCCTATGGTAGGCTAAACCTCCGTGCACTGGGGCCCGGCTAAAACGCCGTGCCTAAGGCCGATTTCGGTGGGGTGTCCTCGGCTGTGAGGTAAGGTGAAGTGGGTGTCAGAGAAATTGTATAGAATGATAAATAAATCGTAGATAGACAGCAGAAGGATAGATACATAGATGATGGATGGATATATTAATGGCTAGATAGATGGATAGATAGATAGAAGATGGATGGATAGATATATAGATGGATAGCAGATGGAGAGATACAGACTATAGATAGATAGAATGATAAATAGAGAGATAGATAGATAGATATACACATACCCCGGGTTCGGACCACTTCTCTTCCATGTGATAGCAGTAGGGAGACAAAGCAGCTTCCGTTCAGCAGGAGGGAGGGGCAGCACATGATCAGTTCCTGCCAGCCCATGTGACTGCCTCTCTCCTCCTCCTTCCTGCTCTTTCCTGCTTCCTCTGAGGTTGGCCGCTCTGACTGCCGGGTGATCTGTGCTGTGCGGCAGACAGAGCGGTTAACCATTAATGCACTGAAAGTGCATTTATGGATGGTGGAGGGTGGTGGAGGGGCCCCCTGAGCGCAAAAGCCGGGTTGCCACGGCGACCCTAGCGACCCCTGACACTACGCCTATGTCTCCAGGGGAGAGCCAGCCCGGGAGGTCTTCAAAAGGCGTATCAGCGATTGTTAAGGGGTTAAAATGTATCAGATTGTAACGTCTGTCTCCTGACATCTGTGGTACTACTGGTTCTCTGGATCTTTCCTGCACAGGTGTGGGGATTGTGCTGGCTGGGCATGTCTCCAGCCAGCCAACCACTCTAGGTCAGTACACATAAAAGCTGTCTTCCCAGGTGTTGCTGTGGCTAGCTGCCTTCCCAGCTGTGGGTGCGGTCAGCTGTCTTCCCAGGTGTGGGTGCGGTCAGCTGTCTTCCCAGGTGTGGGTGCGGTCAGCTGTCTTCCCAGGTGTGGGTGCGGTCAGCTGTCTTCCCAGGTGTGGGTGCGGTCAGCTGTCCTCCCAGGTGTGGGTGCGATCAGCTGTCTTCCCGGGTCTGGGTGTGTTATGTGACCGCTTCTATGTGTAGTGGAGCCATTATTGCCCACATCCATCATCTGGATGCTTAAAGCTACAATTCAGATGATCTAGTAGAGTAGATGTTACATGTTACATTTTTTTATTGTTTGATATGAAAAAAAATCTTTATATTAGTGGTGGCCCCACGGGGCTCCTTATTCTCCCCGTCCTTCTTTGATCTCCATATATCTCCATAGGAGGAGTCTCGTCTATGTGCCTCCCATAACCTGATTCTACAAAAGACCCGTTGGTACGGGAGATATACGACCTTCTTGTCTTGCAGGATTTTCCCAGTTTGGGTTCTGATGTTGTTTCCTATCTGAATAATACTAGTTTGTCATTTTTACTTTTCCACAACCTTCTGTCTCTCTTCTTGATGTCTTCCTTATTGGAGACCCTTTTATCAAAGAGAAGTAATACGGAGTTGTATAGAAAGTCCCGGCGCCTCTTTATTACATGCACAGAGCGGCCGCCTGTCATGTGGTTAGAGTTCTAGGAGAGTTTATTAGAGTCAGAAGGGCCTGTGCATCGGAAAAAGATCCTAATCAAGCGTTGTGTTATTTCTGACAGGTTGCGCCATTGCGGTTACCGCAGTGGGATCATAAATGGGGCCACAAATATACATAGCAACATCAAAAACCAGTTGGCACAATCTACACGATAATCCAATTATTTGACACCATCATGCAACACCAGGCTCACCCTGTAGGGGCTGCTACATTTCTTTAGTTTTTTTCTACTACTTTTAGTTTTTTTTTTTCTTTTACATTAATCATACTTAGAGATGAGCGAGCACCAAAATGCTCGGGTGCTCGTTAATTGAGTCAAACTTTTCGTAATGTTCAAGAGCTCGTTTCGAGTAACGAACCCCATTGGAGTCAATAGAAAACTCGAGCATTTTTCAAGGTGACCGATGCTCCACATAGGGGAGGTTGTGTGAATCACCTGGAAACACCACAGAAACGGATAGGGAATGGCAGGGGCAGCATGCATGGCTGCATCTAAGGTTCCCAGGTCCCACTATTAAGCCAAAATGTGGGCAAGAGCCTGGTGGTCACCCCCTTAACAATTTACTTGGGCCAGACCATAATCAGCAAGACACACACGCTGGCACATCTCAGCTAAGCACCACGCTACCTACAACCAAGGACAATCATCACCTGTGGGTGACACCGCTGCCTTTTCTCCTGGGTTACATGCTGACATTGCTGCCAAATCCCCCGCAAGAACCTGCGTCTACAGCGTGCTCAAATTTTTCCCTGTGCAGCGTTCAGCTGCCCTCATGCCACACGCTGGCTTGACAGTCACACCACCCTCATGTCTATTTATAAGTGCGTACTGGATTAGAAGGAATCGGAGGCACACACTGCAGAGGATTGGTAGCGACCCTCTTTGAAATTGTGGGCGATAGCCGGCAATGCTGATGAGAATTGCTGACAAAATTAACATACGATCATAATTCCACCTCCATCACAAAATTTCATGAGCCACAAATGTGGGCATAAAGGGGACCCAGATGCCAGTACTTCTACACATCTCCACAATTCTGCAACGCATTGTAAAACCAAAGATTGGTTTGGAACATGAGGTGTTGCAAAAGTAGCCACCACAGGTATACAGTGACCCTGTGAAAGTCTCATGAAATCAGTTACGCTTCCTGTGAATGCTTCAAACCAGTGTCTCAGATAACTGTGGTAACACGAGAGATAATACATAGCGACCAGCACTGTTCCCCAGGGATGCGTCGACTATCAGACCCAAACCAAACCGACTGTTTACCACTCAGGGCATTATACGTCAGTGGACATCCAAAAACAGGCAGTGCACAATGAGTTGAGCTGTTATACAGCCGGCAAGCTTGCGAATGCCTAGTGCACATTACTAGGCACAATTAACGTGAGCATAAAGCGGACTCTGATGCTAGTACTTCTAAGCATCAGCAAAATTCAGCCACCCTTTCTAAAATGAAAGATTTCTTTTAAGCAGGAGGTGTTCCCAAAGTAGCCACAACAGGTCTACAGTGACCCTTTGAAAGTCTCATTAAATTGGTTACGGTTGCTTTGATTGCTTCATTGACAGCATGACCCACAGTTATAGACAATTAAAATGCAAAACTTTATTAAGCTTGATTAAAATAATTACTGGGCTAACAAAAACCGACAAACAGAAAAAGAGACACCAAGCATATATCCCTCAGAGCTCACTATATTGATTGGAGCTGGATAGGTCACTATCCCTTGTAACAGGGTGAGAGGAATGGTCTGGAGTGGAAGGTATGTGTCACAGAGGTTATTAGCCTCTGTGATGTAGTCCGGTCCTCTTTCACTCCAGGCCAGATCTTACAACCTGTCCAGCATGCCATTTAAGGAGACAGGTGGAAGGTAGAGTGAGGTGTGTGTGCCTGGGAGATTCAGGTTGCAGTTACTCTGTGACTTCCAGTGTGAGCAGAGAGGCGCTGTGGATGAGGCGCTGCATGGTTCCCGCAGGACCCCTGGGGATACGTCTGCCCTTGGACTAGAGCCTGAAGAGATTGAAGGCATAAGGACCAGCTGCCCTCTGGACATCCACAAGTCTGTGCACCTCTCTGGACTTGTATGGTCTCCTCAGCTGAGGATTTACCTGCTCCACCTCCGGACTGAGGAGGGTTAAACTTGAACAGAGACTTTTGTTGTTGCTATCATTTATTATTTCTCTGGAGACCCAGTCGTTTATGTTTCTGTTAAAGACTGTATAAATAAACCAAACAAGAAGAAAAGTGACTGTTTGGCGTGCTCTTTAACCCCCGCTGTGCTACACCGTATAGGGATATTGCTTGTATCGGCTTGCCTCATGCAGAATTTGTTGTGGCAACCAAAAGTCAATGGAGACTTTAGACTGGATTTATCCAGAGAGAAAGTGTTGGTGTATGATGTCCACAACAACTCTGTTAGTTGAAAAAATGTAGCAAGTCAGATAAATAGTTAAATTCCTTCTGATCCAAAAACTTCCAGTAAGGAAGCAAAGATTAAATAATACTCTACTCAAAAGGTGTGAGGTAGCCAGACTAGCAAAATGGCCTGTCTGGTTACTCAAAAAACGAGTTCAAAGTTCCCACAAGGGTGCAGGGTATATAGTGCCTCACTGTTGGAGATGTGAAAAGATTGAACTATTGTTTTTGATAAGCTGATCCCATTAGCAATTGTTCAAGGTTCGAAGCGTTTCTATGTCTAATAGATACATTTCATCAGGAACCCTTAAAGCAATCACCTGACCGCTACACCATTCCCAATGTGGGAATACCCAATGGGTTCAGAACCTTGACAGTTGAATTATAGGGGAGAGCTGTCATTAGTGAATGGCAGCAGGGATATCTATGCAGTACAGGCTTAGGTAACTTGCCTGACCAGCTGGTTTGTACAATGTATCAGGGTGTTAAAGACCTCCTGCTACAGCACAAAGCAGCTTGCAGCCGTTAATTCACTTAGGTTACAGAGCGGCCTGTGCTATACTAGCTTAGATGGGTAGCTAGTTAGGATTCTAAGACTTGGAGGCTAACGACCTATCCCAGCAGCTGTGACTAAGTGCAGAGTACGCTGCAGTTGAATCGCTTGACAGCATGAAGTATGAAGAAATTAGAGTGGCTGAACATGCCAGAGTTGCACCCTGACCAGGACCTTGGCCTCTGCAAAATTCAGCAACCCTTTCTAAAATGAAAGATTCTTTTTAAGCAGGAGGTGCTCCCAAAGTCGTCACCACAGCAATACAGTGACCCTGTGAAAGTCTCATTAAATTCTTTTGATTGGTCAAAACCAGTGTTGCCAGAGCTAATACATGGCAACCAGCACTGACCCCCAGGGATGCGTGCGTGTATCAGACCCAAACCAAAGCGTCTGTTTACCACTCAGGGTATTTTATGTCCGCTTTAATCCTAAAATACGCAGTGTACCATGAGTTCTGTCTGGTTACACAGTGCTGATCAGAATTGCAACCTTTCTGTAGCAAGAATATAGGTGAACCCCTGAAATCTTTCTGTAGCAAGAATATAGGCGAACCCCTGAAACCTTTCTGTAGCAAGAGTATAGGCGACCCCAAGAAAAATTTGTGTAGCAAGAGTATAGGTGAACCCCTGAAACCTTTCTGTAGCAAGAGTATAGGTGAACCCCTGAAACCTTTCTGTAGCAAGAGTATAGGCGAACCCAAGAAACATTTGGGTACCAAGAGTATAGGCGGACCCCTGAAATATTTCTGTACCAAGAGTATAAGCAAAACCTCCGAAAATGTATTTATTAAGAGTATAGGCGAAGGCCAGAAACATTTGTGTACCAAGAGTATAGCCGACTCCCGGAAAAATTGGTGTACCAAGAGTATAGGTGAACCCCTAAAAAACTGGTGTACCGAGAGTACAGGCGAACACCTGAAAAATGTATGTCATAAGAGTATAGGCGAAGCCCGGAAAAAATTGGTTTACTATCAGTATAGGCGAAGGCCAGAAAAATTTGTTTGCTAGGAGTTTGGACGAAGCCCTGTAAAATTGGTTTGCTCTGAGTATAGGCGAGGTGCAGAAAAACGTGTGTGCCAAGCGTACAGGTGTTCCCCCTGAAAAATTGGTTTACCCACGGTGTAGGTGTAACCCAGAAACATTTTTTAAAGATAGAGCTTGTAGTTGCTTAATTTGCTAACAGAGCCTGGAGGCAGCCTTCCGAAAAAATTGTTTTAACAGAAGCTTTTGGCCCTCTGAAAAATTGGCTGTTCAGCGTGCTGACATGCTGGTTTAAGAGGAGAAGAAAGATCAGAGAGGGATAGACCAAGCTGCGTCTCCTCTTTTTTGGGGGATAGAGGGTGCATGGTTCTCCTGTTCCAGCTGAAAGAATCTTTATGTTCCGCTGCTTTCCACTGGTGGAGAAGAGAAGTCTAGGGAAATCCAGGCTTTGTTCATCTTAATGTGTAAGCCTGTTGGCGCTGTCAGTTGACAGGCAGGTACGCTTATCTGTGATAATTCCCCAAGCTGCACTAAACACCCTCTCTGATAAACACACTAGTGGCAGGGCAAGCCAGCACCTCCAAGGCGTACAGCGCATGTTCGTGCCACATGTCCAGTTTGACACCCAATAGTTGTATGAAGCAGAGGGATCACGGAGGACGTTGGTACGGCTGGCAATGTACCCCCTTACCATCTTTTTACAGTGTTCCCTCCGACTCAGCCTAGACTGGGGAGTGGTGACACAGTCTGGCTGGGGAGCCATAAAACTCGCAAAGGCCTTGGAGAGTGTTCCCCAGCCTGCGCTGGACATGCTGCCTGATTCCCGTGCCTCCCCTGCTACTTGACCCACTGAACTATGTCCTCTACCACTAGCGTTGTCAGGTGGGAACCTTAGCATCAGCTTTCCACCAGGGACCTGTGGTATTGCATCACTATCATACTCCTTTCCTCTTCGAGAATGAGAGTGGAAAGGTTCTCATTTTACCATGAATCGAGAAGGGTGAACACCCAGTAATCCTGGTTGGCCAGAATGCGTCTAACACGAGGGTCACAGGAAAGGCAGATTAACATGAAGTCAGCCACGTGTGCCTGAGTCCCAGTATGCAACACATCGTTGTCCTCACTTGGAGAATGACTTTCATGATCCTCCTCCTTCTCCTCTTCAGCCCATACATGCTAAACAGATGTGAGGAAGTAACATGGGTACCCTCTGCAGTGATGGCAGCAGTCTCTTGCCCCTCCTCCTCCTCCTCCTCCAATAGGCGCTGAGAAACAGGCACGATTGTGGTCTGGCTATTAAGCGACATATTGTCATCCCCTATCTCCTGTTTTAAACGCAAAGTGTCGGCCTCTATGCTTAGCAGCGAACTTCTCAGCAGGCAAAACAGCAAGATGGTAATGCTGATAATAGCCGCATCACTGCTCACCATTTGTGTAGACTCCTTAAAGTTTCCTAGGACCTGACAGATGTCTGCCATCCATGCCCACTCCTCTATGAAGAACTGCGGAGGCTGACTACCACTCTGCCGGCCATGTTGCAGCTGGTATTTTTACAGCATCTGTGGTGGACTTCCTGAAATTCGCGCACCTGCGACGTACCTTGCTGAGCAGGTCAGACAAATGGGGTAGTTTTTCAGAAAGAGCTGAACCACTAGATTAAACACGTGGGCCAGGCTTGGCCCATGTGTAAGTCTGCCAAGATGCAGAGCCGCCACCAGGTTACGCCCATTATCACACACGACCATGCCTGGTTGGAGGTTCAGTGGCGAAAGCCACTGGTCTGTCTGCTCCATCAAACCCTGCCAAAGCTCTTGTGCTGTGTGCCTCTTCTCTCCAAAGCTGAGTTATTTCAGCACAGCCTGCTGACGCTTCCCCACCGAAGTGCTGCAGCGCCTCAAGCTTCCGACTGTTGGCGATGTGCTCACACGTGGTAATTCAGAGGTGGAGGGTGTGGAGGAGGAGGGGGGGGGGGGTTGGGAGGAGGTGGCATAATAAGCCGGAGAAACCTTCACCGAGGTAGGACTCACAGTCCTCAGTGTGGGTAGCACGTGAGGGGACCCAGGGTCAGACTCAGTCCCAGCCTCCACCAAGTTCATCCAATGTGCTGTCAGGGAAATGTAGTGTCCCTGCCTGCCAGCACTTGTCCACGTGTTGGTGGTTAAGCGGACCTTCCCAGTAACCGCGTTGGTGAGAGCACGGTTTATGTTGTGTGAGACGTGCTGGTGTAGGGCGGGGACGGCACACCGGTAAAAATAGTGGCATCTGGGGACCGAGTACTGATCATGTTGCGGAAAGCCTCAGTTTCCACTAGCCTGTATGGCAGCATCTCCAAGCTGAGCATTTGTGCGATATGCATGTGTAAAGATTGTACATGCGGGTGGGTCACTGCATATTTCCGCTTTCGTTCCAATGATTGGGTTAGCGACAGCTGAATGCTGCGCTGGGACACATTGGTGGAGGCAGTGGAGGACCATGGAGGTGAGGGTGTGGGTGGAGGCTGGGAGGTGCTCGTGCCTGCGTCCTGGGAGGGGGATGGCATTTCTGTGCCAGGTTGTGACACTGGGGAAGATGCACTGGTGTAACCCGCAGGTGGTGAATGGCCTTCGTTCCACTTCGTGGGGTGCTTAGCCATCATATGCCTGCACATGCTGGTGGTGGTCAGGCTGGTAGTGGTAGCTCCCCGGCTGACCTTGGTGCAGCACAAGTTGCACACCACTGTTTGACAGTCGTCAGCGCTCTCAATAAAAAAGCTCCACACCTTTGAACACCTAGTCTTTTGCACAGAGGCTTGCAGCGAGGAGGTGCTGTGGGGAACAGTTGGTGGATTTTTTGCTCTGGCCATGCTTCTCCCCCTGGCCACCCCACTGCCTCTTCCAACCTGTTTTGCTGCTGGTGTTGCCTCCCCCTCTGAAACTCTGTATTCAGTAGGCTTTGCAAGCCAGGTGGGGTCAGTCACCTCATCGTTCACCAGCTCTTCCTCTGAATCCTTTGTCTGCTCCTCCCTCAAACTTACTGCCCTAACAACAACCTCACTGACAGACAATTTTGTAGAACTAATCTCTGATGTGAATTTGAGGTTCAGATTGTTCTTATTGATGACAGCTACAAATTCAGCGAATTCATCCAAATTTCCAGTCCAGAGTATAAGGATATCATCGATGAATCGCATCCAGTTCAAAATGTGTTGTGACCACCTGGTGTTTTCATCAGAAAATATGACCCTTTCCTCTCACCGGCACAGGGCGTCCCCATCGCTGTACCCCTGAGCTGGCGGAAGTACTTAGAGTCAAAAATGAAGTAATTATGTGTTAGTACATAATTAAGGAGATCTACCACAAATTTATTGTGCTGGTGGTATTGAAGTCCTCTCTGGGATAGATAGTATTAAATGGCCGCTAATCCACCCTGGTGTGGAATTGAACAATACAGTCCCTCCACGTCCAAGGTGGCCACTGCATAGCGCTGAGAACTAGGGCTAATTCACCGCACACAGGCTGGTAGATTTGAGAGATTCTGCACAGCGGCAGAAAAAATTAACCCACTGTATAGCGCTGAGAACTAAGGCTAATTTACTGCACACCGAGGAGGAGGAGGAGGGAGAAGTGGGTTTTTACCCTTTCTGACACCTGAAATAAAAGTGAAAGTGGAAGTGTTTCTTCCACCGCGGGAGCAATGGGATTATGTGATCGCCGGGATTCCCTGATATAACAGAGCTGCAGGGTCGTAATAGACCCTGGCGAGCTCTGCCAGTGAGTAGTGTCACTACAGTGGGATGTTTTCCCCTGTAACTTGTGCTCCTATGGACGCCCTAGCTACAGTGGGAAAGTGTCAAATAAAAAAAAACTAAAAACATGTGAATGTCCCCCAGAGGTCTTATATGATGTAATGGGGGACATAGATAGTAAAAAACATAATTACATACATAAGTTAAAAAAATTACAGAATAACACAAAAATATATACATAAGAAAGAAAACCCAAAACCAATGCCAACCAAAACCGTCGCTATATGCCCCCTGTAATCTAAAACCATACATATTATAGATCAAAATGTCAGAAACAAAATGAGGAATCCGTTCCCATACTTCATTTCAGCATAAATATACTAATTAAAAGTAAAAAAAACTGTACGTTTAAGAAATCATTTTTTACCCCCAATAAAACTAAAACATAGAGAAAAAGTCAGTCAAAAATTATATTTAAAAAATCGCCCTATATGTCATGAGAAAAAAATGCAGCAAAAATAATTTTGTTTGCTAAAGCAATAAAACCGCCACATGGGTAAAATCCCTAAAATGTGTCTGGCCCTTAAGGTACAAAACAGCTTGGTCCTTAAGGGGTTAACATCTTAAACTTGGCTCCTGACTAAAGGTTGGTTCAGATGTGGCCAATCAGATGTGCTCTTCATTATACAAACCACAACCTGGCACTGAAAGGGTGTCCCGCCAACAAGAGGAGGTGATTGGTTAAAAAAATTTCTTTCCAGAGATGCTTATTGGATTATGCAGATGGGAAGCAGATTCCCATGCGGCCCTAACCTCAGATCTGATCTTAAGTTTATATATAAGGATGAGCGAGTATACTCGTTAAGGCACTACTCGTCCGAGTAATGTGCCTTAGCCGAGTATCTCCCTGCTCGTCCCTAAAGGTTCGGGGACCGCCGCAGCTGACAGGTGAGTCGCGGCGGGGAGCAGGGGAGAGCGGGCGGGAGAGAGGGAGAGAGAGATCTCCCCTCCGTTCCTCCCCGCTCTCCCCAGCAGCTCCCCGCTCCACGGTGGCCCCCGAGTCTTTAAGGACGAGCGGGGAGATACTCGGCTAAGGCACATTACTCGGACGAGTAGTGCTTTAGCGAGTATACTCTCATCCTTATTTATATACTATTAGCTTATGTTTCTGCACTGTTTTTCATGTGTCTCATTTCCTCATTAATTATTCATTAGTGGGAGTGGTCATTCATTAGGGGCATGGTGAGGCTTTTGTTAGGTCATACTCTGATACTGTTAGATTCCCTGCTTCTTGGACAGGCTATATGCTATAGTTACCGATTAGTTTTTTGCTGAAACACATAGGAAACGTCACACAGTTCAGTGTTTTTTTTTCTTTCTAAGGATATATTCTAAATAATTCATGTTTTATGAGAAATGCGGGAGCGATAATTCTGCATCACATGACCAGGTGATGATCCGTGTATGCAGGACTCCGCTGTGCTGGTTGTGATTCACGCTGGATGAGCAGCAGAGCTGTGTGTGTTCTATTTCCCTGCAGCAGAGCTCTGTGTCTGATATATGATGTGTAGCTATGTACACTCATTGTCAAAATAATCACACCGATAAAAGTTTTTTGGGGCATACGGTACCATCTCAGGCAGATCTGTAAATGATGAGAGGTGTGGTGATTAGATGAACGGTCTTGTCACCGGAGGCCCTTAAACTGGTTCCCACCATGGCCTATAAAAGGCTCTCAGAGGCTCCTTGTGTGTAGTGACCTCTTCTTCCACTTGTGTAGAGCTTGTTGACCACTAGACGCCTCTACGAAGCAGAGAAGCGATTTCACTCCATTACCAGAGTATGAGAGGGTCGCATTATTGGACTAAGGACCCCCCAACAGACCACCAGTAGAGAGGTTCATCTGACCAGACTGTAAGGAGGTGTTGGGACCAGTGGATGGGGGCACACAAGGCAACCGTGCTCAAGACCGCCAACAGACCACCAGTAGAGAGGACCACCCGACAAACCCCAGTAGCTCCAACTGTTTCATTGTCTGCCATCTAGAGACAGGTAGCACTATTGTTACACCTCTGTGTCTGTCGGAACCATTTCCAGGCACTTGGCTGAAAGACATTTGGTGTCACGACGCCCATTACGTCTACGGCCTTTATCACCCACTGTCACCTCCGTTTGCAGTGATGTTGTGAACAATGAAACTAGATGCTACAGAGTGGAACCGGGTTGTCTTCAGTGATTAATCCAGGTTTTACTTGGCTGCTGATGGTGTCTGTGTTCGTGTCTGGAGACCTGGGGTGAGCTCCGTAATCCTGGCTTTGCTGTGGAGCCGCACAATTATTAATTCTATTATTGATAGAGGTGAAACCATGAACGGTCTACCAACTACCTAATACTTGATCTAACATCCTTGCAGCGCTTCATGGATGTTTGACCCTTGATTATTATACTAATACATGCAAATGAATTATTTTACTATTCCAATAGCCCTTCAATTCTGCGCAATAAATACTAGATGGTTTTATAGGAGAATGTTTGCATTAATCGAACCTTGTAGGATAAATGGAATATTAGTCTTTAAGGACCTATTCATCTGATATCACGACCGATGGAAAACGTTTTCAGTATGTTTTATAATGGTTTAATGGTACATCGAGATATATTCAATTGATGTTGAACTGACGCGAGGCCGCACTATCGAGGTCAAACAACCATTTGATGCCACTTATTATGAGATTCTAATTTGTATTTCTATTTTTAAGCTTTTTCCATTTACCCTCTTGTGTCATCTTACTTTTATTGAGAAGAAAAGAGATTTTTGTCCAGTTAAAGTCTGAGAGCGGGTGCATTATTGGAATGTGAGAAGCTGGATGGCTATGTCAACTAATTGCCCACCATGGTGGGCCATTTTGAACAGGCTGTTAGGAGGTGTTGCAACAAGAGGATGTGCGAGGCCACACAAGGCAACTGGGCTCAGGATGCCCCAGACAGACCACCAGTACAGAGTATTGTATGACTGTCCAACAAGCACCAGCAGCTCCACCTGTTTTGTTGCCTGCTGTCCAAAGAGAGGTGGCACCATCATTACACTCCTGTGTCTGTCAGAACCATTTCCAAGTACTTGGCTGAAGGACATTGGGTCTCATGGTGCCCATTACATACACTGCCTTACCTCCATTTGTAGTGTTGTCATGAATGATGAAACTGGACTGCAACGGAGTGGAACCAGGTTGTTTTCAGCAACAAATCCAGGTTTAGTTTGGGTGCTGACGACAGGCGTGTTCGGGTCTAGAGCACCTGAATCCTGCCTTAGGTGTGGAACAGCACACTGCCCCCTGTTGGTGTGATGGTCTGGGGAGGCCATTGTATACAAGAGTCGGTCCTCCCTAGTAGTGGTACGAGGGACAATGACAGCTCAGCGTTATGTTCAGGACATCCTGCAGCCACATGTGTTCTCCTTATAGCCAAGAGGCATTTTTCAGCAGGATAATACTTGGCTGCACACTCAAGGGCATCAGATGAATGTCCCCACAACATTTCCACGCTTCCATGGCTGCCCGGTCGCTGGATTTATTGTTAATAGAATGTGTACGGGACCATCTGGGATGCCAACTTCTACAGCCTTCGAGACTGCATGATCTAGAGGCTCAATTAAAGCAAATATGGCATGATATGTATGCCTCCATGCTCAGCCATCTCACATCTTGTATCCAATGTAGAGGTAGTACAACAGGGTCCTAGAGCCTCCAAGCCCAACTGTATCACATCTTGTATCCATGCTAGATGTGGTACAACAGAGTACTAGAAATTCCATGCCCACACATATCACATCTTGTATCCAAGCTAGAGGCGGTACAACAGGGTACTAGAGCTTCCATGCCCATCTGCATCACATCTTATATGCAAGCTTGAGGTAGTACAACAGGGTACAAGATCCTTCATGCCTGCGTGTATCACATCTTGTATCCTTTGGCTCTGATACTATAAGCACTTACTTATATCAGCATTACAATCACACAGAGTTTTATTTGATTCCAATAACTCCTTCTAGGTGCTTAACAATAAGCAACTCCATTATAGACACAACTGTGTGCTTATAGGACAATATATCTCGGTAAGATGCAGGTGATAGGAACCAGGGCTGTGGCGTCAATAGTCCCATTTTGGCAGAGTCAGTAGAAATATACAAACTCTGGATATATGTGCTATTGTTAGCCGTTCACGACCTTCGATGACCCTAAAGCGGAGCTCCCTCCATGTTTTATCCTTTTAAACCTGAATGCATTGGACTCCTTAATTGGGAACAATTTTTTCTTTTATTATAAATGCAGCTAAAATCCTGCTCCCCAGACACTGGAGAGATAGTACAACCCCCCCCCCCCCTGTTCTAGAATGGTATAATAAGGTGAATACTATCTGCTCCTTTGAAAAGATCAAAAACAGACAAGAAGGGGACTTGGAGAAGTTTCAGTAGTTGTGGAGTGTTTGGTTTACTTTCTTTTATGGAAACCATGATTAATCAACAAATATTACCAATACCCCCTAGCTACTGGATTACTTTCAACTCACTATTTTATATTACCCAACCAATGTATAATTTTCTGTATTTCATATCATACGGTCTATATTGCATATCTCAATGGGGCTGTCATTGTTTTCTCTTATGTTTGTCGGTTGTTTAACTGATTTACACTTTGATTACTTCCCTTCCATGATTCTACCTTGATGTATTTTCTCCAGCCCCATGCCCTCAATGAATAAAGAAAATATACAAAAGAAAATGGCTTCCCTTCTGTGTGAGATCTCTGATGTGAAACAAGATGTGTTTGATGGGTAAAAGATTTACCACATTCTGCACCTTAAAATAGTTTCTCCACTGTGTGAATTCTCTGATGTAAAACAAAGAGTGACTTCTTATTAAAACATTTCCCACATTCTGTGCATATACATGGCTTCTCTCTTGTGTGAGTTTTCTGATGTCTAACAAGATGTGTTTGACGGGTAAAAGATTTACCACATTCTGCACATGAATATGGCTTCTCTCCTGTGTGAATTCTCTGATGTGAAACAAGATATTTTTGATGGGTAAAAGATTTACCACATTCTGCACATGAATATGGCTTCTCCCCTGTGTGAATTCTCTGATGTGAAACACAATCTGATTTCTTATTAAAATGTTTCCCACATTCTGAACATGAAAATGGCTTCTCTCCTGTGTGAATTTTGTGATGTGAAACAAGTTGTGTTTGATGGGTAAAAGATTTGCCACATTCTGCACATGAATATGGCTTCTCCACTGTATGATTTATCTGATGTGAAACAAGATTTGATTTGTGATTAAAATGTTTTCCACATTCTGTGCATGAAAATGGTTTCTCTCCTGTGTGAGTTCTCTGATGTGAAACAAGATGTGATTTCTGATTAAAACATTTACCACATTCTGTGCATGAAAATGGCTTCACCCCTGTGTGATTTCTTTGATGTAAAACAAGATTTGATTTGTGATTAAAATGCTTCCCACATTCTGTACATGAATATGGCTTCTCTCCTGTGTGGCTTCTCAGATGTAATACAAGATTTGATTTCTGATTAAAATGTTTCCCACAATCTGTGCATGAAAAAGGCTTCTCCCCTGTGTGAATTCTTTGATGTTGAATAAGATATGATCTACATTTAAAACATTTCCCACATTCTGAACAGGAAAAAGGCTTCTTCCCTGTAGGATCTCCTGGATGTTTAGCATTCCTCCTGTGACTATTCTTCTGCGTATCAGTCTGTGATGAATCAGTAGATGGGATCTGTAGAAGAGGATCAAATGATGGATCTTTGTTGTAAATGGCTGAGGGGATATCTGGGATAATGGCGGGTTCTTCATATGTATCTTGTGTGATACCAAAATCTTCTTGTTTACAATCTGCAAATATCAGATATTCCTCTGAGTTCCCGGCCCCGTCATCTGCTAAGAAGTAAACAGATTTTTACTATTTTTATACAATATACCATATTTTTCGGACCATAAGATTCAACTAAGTTTTAGTTCGAAGAAAGTAAGAAAAAATATTTCAAACCAAATGATGTGCAAAATTATTTAGTAGAGTAAACATCCGCAGCCGACACACTGTTATGGGGACATGGCAGCAGTATACGGTCAGGAGAACATTGTAGATAGGCAGAGAACAGAGCCTATTCTCTGCCCCTCTGTGTATTACATTTCAAGCTCCTGGAGCTGCGGGTGCTGGAGATATCAGAAGTGGGATTAAGAAATGATGTTAGCTTGTGGAGGCCAGGACAAAAAGATGCAGTGGCAGATTTGTAGACAGACCCCTCCTCGCCCACCCACCTCAGATAAGAACTCTGTGAGCCATAAAACCTCTCTTGCACCCACATTTCCAGGAAAAAAAGAAACAACTTTTTTAGAGGTACATTCACAAGATGAGACGCATAGAGATTTTATCTCCATTTTCTGAAGGAAAAATGTGAATCTTAAGCCGGCTGCACACAAATGGGTCGGATTCTGCATGCAGGATCCCGCAGTGGAATCCAACCCTGTGCCAAGGTGGCATCTTCACTTACCTGTTCAAATTAAAAACTCTCCCATTTAATCCACAGGTGCAATAAACTAGCAACCCAAAGTAGTTCATACTGACATAACAGTACCTTTCCCTTCTAGAAGTGGCTTCCAGGACCCTTAGGCCCCAGTTTACGGGATTACGTCTATTAAAGATTTCTACGAGATGATCTGTGTTAACATCTGCAACTGGAACCCACGTACTTTCCTGTAGACTAGTGATTTCCAACCAGGGTGCCATGGCTCTCTGACTGGAAATCACATTGGTACTGTAGTACCTTGACGCAGTGGTGCAGCAAGGTGGGTGCAGGAGGGGCACTGCCCCCTAGCGCCAGCTAACCCTCCCCGTCAGTCCTCACATGAGGGAACACACAGACTTGCAGAGAAGGCCGCTTCCAGGACATCTGATTTTGTCACGTCATGTGATACTCTGTGTGGGAGGAGTCAGGGATCACATGACCACAAGGGAGCTTAGTAAATGTAGGACCCTGCTGTGTTCTGTGTGTTGGAGCTGTGGGGGTCAGGATGGATGGATGCAGTGAGTGAATGGAGCTGTGGGGGTCAGGATGGATGGATGGAGTGAGTGGAGCTGTGGGGGTCAGGATGAATGGATGGATTGAGTGAGTGAAGCTACGGAGATCAGGATGGATATAGTGAGTAGGTGGGGCTGTAGGGGTCAGGGTGGATGGATAGAGTGAGTGAGTGAGTGGAGCTGTGGGGATCAGGATTGATGGATTGAGTGAGTGGAGCTGTGGGGATTAGGATTGATGTAGCAGAGCTGTGTGCGTGATGTCTGGGGATCAGGTTGGATGTAGCAGAGCTGTGTGTGTGATGTCTGGGGATCAGTATGGATGTAGCAGAGCTATGTGTGGGATGTCTGGGGGTCAAGATGGATGTAGCAGAGCTGTGTGTGTGTGATGTCTGGTATCAGGATGGATGTAGCGGAGCTGTGTGTGTGATGTCTGGGGATCAGGATGGAAGTAGTAGAGTTGTGTGTGTGATGTCTGGGGATCAGGATGGAAGTAGTAGAGTTGTGTGTGTGATGTCTGGGGATCAGGATGGAAGTAGTAGAGTTGTGTGTGTGATGTCTGGGGATCAGGATGGAAGTAGTAGAGTTGTGTGTGTGATGTCTGGGGATCAGGATGGAAGTAGTAGAGTTGTGTGTGTGATTTCTGGGGATCAGGATGGATGTAGCATAGTTGTGTGTGTGATGCCTGGGGATCAGGATGGATGTAGTGGAGTTGTGTGTACAATGTGTGGGGGTCAGGATGGATGTCTGGCCAGCCCTGCAGTGACAGTGTCGGGACCCAAGGATGAGAGCAGAGGAGCAGTAAATGTGGTATGTACTATGTATTGTATGTAATCTTGTATGTTTAGGTGGTATAAGTTGCATATCACTATATGCAGGGATGTATATCTCCTGTATATAATTATATATGTGCAGCTGGTATAATCTATACATCCCCTGTATATAGTGATGCCCGGAGGTCAAATAAGATGTTGTAATAATCCACACCCTAGGCACACCCCCTTTTGGTAGGGGTGCTACGCCATAAAGACTTTTTCCCAGGGGTGCCCCAAGGCTGAAAAGGTTGGGGAACACTACTCTAGACCATAACCCCACCAATGAACCTAATACTGCAGTTTGTTACGCACCCAACGGGAATCCACAATGCAACTAAGCCCAAACTGGAGTTCCCCATTCACCTCTACCAGAGGAGACGAATCATCTCTCGAACCCACATACGGTTTTAATAATGATTTGTGAAAGACGTTCACTATCCTCCAAGAGTTTGGAACCTCCAACCTAAAAGATACCGCATTAATTTGTTCAATGATTCTGAATGGACCAATGAACCACGGACCTAGTTTAACAGACCATTTCCCCCTCCACGAAGTCTACCCCCACTGAATATATATATATGCCATCAGCTACCCACTTGAACTTGTATATAGTCACATTTCTCTGTTCCTCCTCCCAAACCTTCCTGAGGTTGGAAGAGAACTTATTTTTCTCTGGTATCTCCGACCGTGCTTTAGATAACGCACCGAAACAAAAGTGACATCCATTATTACAAAAAAAAGTAATGTGCCTATAAATTCCAAAGGCCTATTATTCAAATCATACTCTGCTAAGGGCCAAAATTCAGACCACTCCTCCTGAATATCAGAGGCATAACACCCTAAATAATGCTCCAAACTTTGATTACACCTCTCAGTTTGCCCATTAGACTGCGAATGATACGCAGAGGAAAATGAAAGTTGGATACCTAACTGGGAACACATAAGGGGCCAAAATTTGGAAACAAACAGTACTTCCCGGTCAGAGACAATGTTTGCTGGCAACCCATGTAATCTTACGATGTGGGAAATAAACAACTTTGCCAATATCATGGCACTAGGGAGCACCGGCAATGCCACAAAAACGGGATTTTTTTCTTACCGATAATTCCCTTTCTGGAAGACATCATGACAGCATACGCTGGAGGTTGCTCACCTGCTGACCTGAAGGGACAGGAAGAGGCAGAGTATAAAAAGAACCTCCCCTCCACCAACACCAGTGCGTTCCAAATGACCACAGTGACCAGCTATTTAACCAGAAGGTGTGTTTTTATTGACATCACACACCTCAGAAGTCAAAGCATACACATTACCTCATGTGTTGGACAAACTAGGGTAACCATGTTGGTAAGGGGGGGAAAAAAAGCCCGTATGCTGTCATGATGTCTTCCAGAAAGGGAATTATCGGTAAGAAAAAATTCCCGTTTTCCCCATGACATCATGACAGCATACGCTGGAGGAATACCAAATAAGTGGCATGGGCTTTTTAGGGAGGGATTACGGCTTGGAGCACCTTCCTACCGAAGGATGCGTCCTGACTATATTTAAAGTCCAGCCTATAATGTTTAATGAAAGTATGGCCTGAAGTCCATGTGGCTGCGTTACAGATTTGCTCAATCGACGCGTGCGCTCTCTCTGCCCAAGAGGATGCCACCGCTCTCGTTGAGTGGGCCTTCAATCCTTCTGGAGGGGGGATGCCCTTGGCCTTGTAAGCCTCCTGGATGGCTCTCCTGAGCCACCTGGCGATCGCATCTTTAGAAGCGGCCTTTCCTTTGGCCTGCCCCTGAAATTGAACGAAAAGTTTGTCAGACTTCCTGAAACTTTCCGTTGCCTCAAGGTACGCTAGTACCGCTCTTTTGACGTCTATATTGTGGAGCTTTTGTTCTTTTCCATTTTTGAAATTTTGGCAAAAGGCTGGAATAACTATTGGTTGGCCCTTGTGGAAATCTGACAATACTTTAGGCTGGAAGGACGGGTCTAAAGAAAAAACTATTTTGTCTGGGTGGATAGTCATATATGGGGCCCTTCGTGAGAGGGCCTGGATTTCCCCCACGCGTCTGGCCGACGTAACTGCCACAAGCAGGGCTACCTTGTACGTCAGCCAGGCGATGGATAGATCCGTAATCGGTTCGAATGGGGGGGGGGGGGGGGTCGCAGAAGGCCTGAAGGACTATGGTCAGATCCCAGGGTGGTGCCGTGGGCCGTGTGAATGGATGTAATCTGCTCGCCCCTCTAAGAAATCTCCTAATCCACCTGTGCTCCGCCAGCGCGAGATCGAAGAATGCCCCCAAGGCCGCAATTTGGACTTTGAGGGTATTCGGACTCAAACCTTTATCCAGGCCCGCCTGGAGAAAATCTAAGATTTTACGGACGTCTGGCTGGTCCAGCTGCTGGATGTCCTGGCCTAACCACTCCGAAAATTTTTTCCAGACTTTGGAGTAGATTTTGTGTGTCGAGGGTTTAAGGCTCTCGCTAATGGTGGAAATAACATTAGGGGAAAGACCCTTCCCTAGGAACTTTACCCGCTCAAGCTCCAGGCCGTAAGCCTGAACTTGTGAACTTCCGGGTAAAGAAGAGGGCCCTGCGACAGTAGGTCCGGTCTTGTTGGAAGGTGGAAGGGCTCTCCCACTGACAGGGATCTCAGGAGGGGGAACCACGGTCTTTTGGGCCAATATGGTGCTACAAAAATTACTGTTAGGGTTGACTGCAGTAACTTCCTTAGCAGGAGCGGGATTAGTGGTAGAGGGGGAAAGGCATACGCTAGGTCCCAATCCCAGGGGTGAGAGAGAGCGTCCGTGCCCAAGGCCTGTTTCTCTGCGCCTCTGGAAAAGAAAAGCCGGCATTTGGTGTTTGCGCTTGACGCAAAGAGGTCTACTTCTGGTACCCCCCACTTCTCCACAAGAAGGCTGAACACCTCTGGATGGAGTTCCCACTCTCCTGGGTCCACTTTCCTTCTGCTTAAAAAGTCCGCGGCTGAGTTCTCGGCTTCTTTTATATGAAAGGATCCGCCCCGCCCCGCCAGTCGTTGTAGTGGAGGATTCCTGGTGGTACCCTGGTGGCGAATGAGTGATACTGTTGTCATATTGTCTGAGAAGATCCTCACATGCTTCGCCACTAACCGTGTTTGCAGGCTACGCAGGGATTTCCATACCGCTTTAAGCTCCCTAAAGTTTGATGACCTAGCTTTCTCGTGAACGTCCCAGGCCCCCTGTACATAACCGCCTTCAAAGTGGGCCCCCCACCCTTTGGCGCTGGCATCGGTCGTGATTATTACTGCCGGGTCCAAATTCCAATCGGATGCCTTAGACAGGTTGTCCGACGACACCCACCAATGGAGTGAAGCTCTGGCTTCCGCAGAAATAGGGATTGTCTGATCAAGCGAAGCCTGCAACTTGTCCCAATTCTGGAGAATTAGTGACTGGAGTCCGCGACTATGGAACTGGGCCCAGGGGACCACGCCGATGCACGAAGTCATTAGTCCCAGGATCCGCATTGCGTCTCTTATCATTACCCTATGTTTTTTATAGAGGTTGGAACATTCCTCTATGATAAGATGTTTTCTTAGGGGAGGAAGGGACGAATTTTGTAGACTGGAATCCAGGATGACACCCAGGAATTTCTTCCTGGTTTCTGGCTCCATGTTGGATTTTGACTCGTTAATAATCCAGCCAAGCTCCTTAAATAATTGCAATGTGGACTCCAAGTGTGATCTCAGAGTAGACGGGGAATCTGCCACCAATAGGAAGTCGTCCAAGTAGGGGATGATCATGACACCCTGATTTCGTAAGAAGGCCACCATTTCTATCACGACCTTGGAAAAAATTTGCGGAGCCGAGGAGATTCCAAATGGGAGGCAGACAAACTGAAAGTGGCAGATTTCCTCCTCCACCCCCAGCGCAAACCTCAGGAACTTTTGTGAGTTGGCGTAAATAGGGATGTGAAAATAGGCATCCTTAAGGTCTATTGTAGCCATTACGTTATCTCTGGCAATTAGAGGAGTTGCCGTTCTAATGGTTTCCATTTTGAATTTCCTATATTCAATGAATCTATTCAGTTGTTTGAGATTGATAATGGTGCGGTGGGAGCCATCTGGTTTGGGAACCAGAAAGAGGGGGGAATAGAAACCTTTTCCCTGTTCCTTCTTGGGGACCGGGATAACCGCGCCGAGACCCTGCAGGTTCCGTACGCCCTCCAACAGAGCCTGTTCTAGGCCTAGAGACTGGGTTGGGGTTATCATAAATCTGTCCGGGGGGCGGGATAGTAGCTCGATCCTGTACCCCTCCGCCACTAGGTGCAGTACCCACTCGTTAGTTGTAATACTACGCCAGCTATTGGAACAGCGAGCCAGTCTACCCCCTACCGGGCCCGAAAGTATGGGCTGAGGGACAAAAGTTAAAGTCTTACCCCTTCCGCCCTTCGGATAAGACCATCTTCCGGTCTTCCCCTTCCCGGCGTACGTAGACGAGGGATGAGGAGTGAAGGGTGTCTTGGGTGGTCTGGTGGCAGGCAGTCCGTGACTCTTGTCAGCTGCTTTCTCCAGCAGACGATCCAGGTCTGGTCCAAATATGCGCCCGCCCCGGAACGGTAGGGTACATAGCCTATTTTTGGAAGCTGAGTCCCCCGACCACTCTTTTACCCACACTGCCCTTCTGGCGGTGTTCGATAGTGCTGCCATGCGGGCTCCGAAGCGGACTGTTTCCATTGAAGCATCCGCCAGAAACCCTGTTGCCATCCGTAGCAGAGGGATGCCACTTGCGAACTCCTCCCTAGGGGCTTTTTGGTCGACTAGGGCTGCGAATTGGTCCAACCAGATTGCCATGGAACGAGCCACGGAAGTGGCCGCGATGTTGGATTTCATGATCAGACCGGAGGTAGACCAGGCTTTACGCATGGTTGTGTCCACCTTATGGTCCAACGGGTCCTTTAAGTGGGACGTATCCTCAAAGGGTAATCCGGACTTTCTGGATACCATGGCAATTGCCGCATCGACTTTTGGTATCTCGTCCAAAAAGGACACCTCATCTCCCGGAAATAAAAGGCGTTCTTTGAATTCCCTAGGAATTAGCGGAGCCTGATCCACGCCCTCCCACTCATTTAGAATCAGCTGCTTGAGCGTGGCGTTTACGGGGAATGAAGATTTCCGTTGCGGGAGTAACCCCGCGAACATATCCTCCTGGACTGTGCGGGGTTGCTGCACGTCTTCCTCCACCTGCATGGTTCTGCGTACAGCTTTTAGCAGTTGATCCATGTCTGAGGTAGAGAAAAGATATTTTTTTGTCCTCCTGCGTCACTTCCCCGTCAAAATCCATATTTTCCGCTATGTCGGAGTCGGACTCAGACACCGCCGGAACCGACCTGCGTGTAACCCCGGAAGGCCCAGGTTGGAGGTCCGAGAGGGAGGACTGCACTTCTTCCCAGACGACTGACCGAATTTCGGCCATAAGGGAAGTTTTTTCCTCCAGCATAACTTTTGCGGAACAGGTAGCACATAACGTTTTTGTGCAGGAGTCGTCGAGTTTGGTTAGACATACTGGACATTTGTTACTCCTTCGTCTAGCCTCCCTCGGTTTTTGAGTATCCCTGTCCTGTAAGACAAGGGAAACTCTGTTCGGGAAGTGTATGTAGTGCAGGTGTAGGTTGGTCCACCGGACCACTTACAGTTTGGAGGGTCTCTGGGTCCTCTCTGGCCGACATCTTGCGTCTTGCAGGAACGCTTCCTGTACTTAGGATCGTTCCTTAGCGTGGGGAAACACCACCAGCTGATGCAGGGGCAGCAGATTTTTAAATTCGGCGCCGGCCGCCCCAGGCCACGCCCCCTTCGCAGGCCACGACCCCTTTGCGGAGCGTCTGATGTCACCGCGCTGTATTCCGCCGCCCTGGAGCGCTCCTGTTGGCCCTGGACCCGGAGATGGCGGCCGCCGCCTGAAATGACGGCCGCAGTGGTGCCGGCAGCCCGTACTTGGACCCCGGCCCACGCAGTCCCCGGAAAGCGCCCAGATGGGGTCCTTCCCACTGGGGTTGCCGGGGCTGCCCGAAGAAAAACGCCGCCGCTTCGCCGGTAAGTCCTCCTCCGGCATGGGACAGCGTCGCTGGAGCTCTGCCGTTGCTGTCCTGAAGGGACAGGAAAAACACTGGTGTTGGTGGAGGGGAGGTTCTTTTTATACTCTGCCTCTTCCTGTCCCTTCAGGTCAGCAGGTGAGCAACCTCCAGCGTATGCTGTCATGATGTCATGGGGAAATGGCACATCTTATTAAAGTGATCAACCAACACCCATATAACAGTATTCCCCTAGCACGGTGGCAAATCAGTTATAAAGTCCATAGACAAATGTGTCCAAGGCTTCTCAGTAATTGGCAACGGTAAAAGTCTGCCCGAAGGCCGGGACTGCTTTCCATTTGGAGTACCTCTTGCAGAGATATAGCGATATTGGGGAATTATGATTTTTCCACATGTCCCCACCCAACCTCCTGAATGACATCAGAGGGGGGGGGGGGTAGGTGTGTTCTAAGGAGTCCTTTATAACCTGGTCCCTAAGGGTCCTGGGACCCCTTTTTAGAAAGGGAGATACTTTGGCTGCAGTGCTGAGATTGCTGCCAGATTAGCAAAGTCCGGTCCAGGTTTTAGATTTGGTTCTGCATCTTCTAGCTCTAGCTTCTAGGCACATCTGTGGGTAATTAGCTAGGTATTTACTTGGGCTGATACTGAGCTATGTGCTGTGTATTGTCAGTTGCTCTCTGCCTGAGCTGGCAGTCAGTGGCTCCCATGGTCAGAATGTTGACCACTGCTTTTTACTTCGGACAGCTCTGTGTGCTGCGGCTTATGTTGCAAAAGCTAAGTGCTGTGTTTTATTTTGGTTTGTCCCTTATCAGTTTGGCCAAGTAGGGTTACTTAGGCACCAGGAACGAGTGCAGGCCCACATCTATCGACGCGATCAGTCTGCCGTGGTAGGCATGGGTTTCTCTCTCGCTCGTTACATAATCAGGGAAAGACTTCCTGTTTATTATCAGTTTGTTTTGGCCGCTGCACTGTGAGCAGTTATTGTGCACATCTGCTAGTGCTTGTCCAGCACGTCCTGTGCAGACGTAACAGAATACACAGCCATACTTACTCAGTGGGATATAGTTTACCTTTGTTAAAATGAATCCCATTGAGGTGTTATCTAGTCAGCTAAAGGCGCTGGCATTGGAGGTTGCTGGGATTAAACAGCAGCAACTTGTCTGGGAGGCTTACATTCATCGGCCTAAGATCGATCTTCCAGATCGTTTTTCTAGAGACCTGTCCTCGGGTGATGAGCTTTAGAGGGTCGGAATCATCATTTCTAGGTTGCAGGGTGCCCCTCGGGCATGGGTATTTTTCTTGCCCCCTCTTCTGAAGCTTTGTGCTCTGTGGATCGGTTCTTTAAGGTCTTAGGGTTAATTTATAGAGATGAGCGAGCACCAAAATGCTCGGGTGCTCGTTGCTCGAGTCGAACTTTTCACGATGCTCGAAAGCTCGTTTCGAGTAACGAACCCCATTGAAGTCAATGGGCGACTCGAGCATTTTTGTATATGACCCATGCTCCGGATAGGTCTTCACTTGTGAAAAACCAGAAAACATCAGAAAGTCATGGAAACACCATAGAAACGGATAGGGCAGGGGCAGCATGCAGGGCTGCATCTCAGGCTCCCAGGTCTCACTATGAAGCCACAATAGGGGCAAGAGTCTGCCCCCCCCCCTAACAATTTTTACTTCAGACAAACCCTCATTAGCAAGGCATACCTTAGCTAAGCACCACACTACCTCCAACCAAGCACAATCACTGCCTGCGGGTCACACCGCTGCCTCTTCCCCGGGGTTACATGCTGGCCAAATCCCCCCTGCGCGACCCTGTGTACACAGTGCACACAAAAGTGTCCCTGCGCAGCCTTCAGCTGCCCTCATGCCACACGCTCGCTTCATAGCTACACCACCCTCATGTCTATTCATAAGTGCGTAGGGTTGGCAGGGCCAGGCAGTGACCCTCTTTGAAAGGGAGGGGGAGGGGGGGGCAATAGCCCACAATGCTGTTGAGAATTGATGAGAAATTGACGTTCGATCTTCATTCCAATCCTGTGCCACCTCCGTCAGGAGCTGCAAACGTGGGCATAAAGGGGACTCAGGTGCCAGCAATTTTACACATCTCCACAATGCAGCAATACTCTGGGTGGGAAGCACGTGAGCGGGCCCAGGGTCAAGCTCGTTCCCAGCCTCCATCTTGTGTGACCCAAGGTGCCGCGAGTTACATAGCAATGGGAAATCCATGGGTCCACACACTATTCATTCTGTGTTGGTGTCGGATAGCTCAATCGACACTGGAAGGGGAAAGCCATCTGCACTCTGCACCCTAAACAAGTCAGTCGGTGACTTTGTGCCAGACAGGTAAATCACCGCCATGGGAAGTCTGTGTGCACCCACAGCATAGGTGGGTCCTAGGCGACCCAAGAAGTGAACCATGAAGAAATCAGAGTGCCCAAACATGGCAGACTTTTACTATGCCGAGGACATAGGCCTCTGCTCAAAGCCTCAGCAATAGCGGGCATACAGCGGACTCCGATGCTAGTGCAGCTGTGAACGTCTCATAAGTGCAGTATCGCTCCTCTTATTTGGCCCAAAGCAGTGCCTCAGATAACTGGGGTAACACGAGAGAAAATACATATTGGCCTTGGCCCACAATTTCTGCCCTAGTCAGTCAGTGTTTTTGGGCCAGATAGGTAAAACACCGCGATGGGAAGTCTGTGTGCACCCATAGTATAAACAAACCCCTGTAACATTCCAGTAGAAAAGGTATAAGCAGACCCCAGTAACATTTCGGTAGCAGAAGTATAGGCAGACCCCTGTAACATTTCGGTAAAGAATTGAGGAGGCTGACTCCCACTACGCCGCCCATGTTGGAGTTTGTATTACACTATTGCTCAACGCTGCTCATACAGCCTGGCCAACATGTGCAGTGTAGAATTCCACCATGTGGGCACGTCGCACAGCAGTCGGTGCTCTGGCAGGTGAAACCGATGTTGCAGGGTCCTCAGGGTGGCAGCATCCGTGGTTGACTTGCGGAAATGTGCGCCCATGCGGCACACCTTGCCGAGCAGGTCAGACAAGTGGGGGTAGTTTTTCAGAAACTGCTGAACCACCAGATTGAAGACGTGGGCCAGGCATGGCACGTGTGTGAGGCTGCCGAGCTGCAGAGCCGCCACCAGGTTACGGCCGTTGTCACACACAACCTGACGCTTCCCCACCGCTGTGCTGCCGAGCCGCCCGATACCGACTGCTAGCGACGTGCTGCTCACACCTCTTAATTGAGAGGTAGAGGTTGCGTAGGAGGAGGAGGAGGGGGAGGGTTTGGAGGAAGTGGCATAAAACGGCGCAGATACCAGCACCGAGGTAGGACCCACTATTCTGGGTGTGGGTAGGACGTGTGCGGTCCCAGGCTCTGACTTGGTCCCAGCCTCCACCAATGTGCCATCAGGGAGATATAGTGGCCCTGCCCGCCAGTACTTGTCCACGTGTCCGTGGATAAGTGGACCTTCCCAGTAACTGCGTTGGTGAGGGTACGATTAACCCCTTAGTGACCAAGCCTGTTTGCGCCTTAATGACCAGGCCAAATTTTGCAAATCTGACACGTGTCACTTTAATATGGAAAAACACCAGAAAGGTTTTGCATATCCAAGCGATTCTGACATAGTTTTTTCGCCACATGTTGTACTTCATTTAGGTGGAAAAAGAGACCGATAGAATTTATGTTAATTTATTAAAAGTGCCAAGATTTATATTTCCATCTGTTTACTTTATTTTGGGCGCACATTGGAAAATACGGGTTTTTTTTTAACCATTTAGGAGACGTACAAATTTAACATTACTTTTCAGCATTTTGAGGAACACTTTGTTTTCCTGCACCAAGTCAAGATCGGAATGGCTCATAGGAGTCAAAATGATAGATATCCCCAGAAGTGACCCCATTTTAAAAACTACACCCCTTAACGTATTCACTGAGAGGAGAAAAACTAAAATTTCATATTTTTGCAAATATGTAATTTTAAAGACAGGACTTTTTTCTATAGTACACATGAAAATGAGGATTTGCACCCCAGAATGGATACCCCTGTTTGTCCTGTGCTCAGAAACATACCCATTGTGGCCCTAATCTTATGTCTGGATGCACAACGGGGCCCAAAATGAAAGGAGCAACCGGTGGCTTTCGGAACAGAAATTTTGCTTGAAGGAGATTTAGTCCCCATTGCCCACTTGTAGAGCCATTGAGTGACCAAAACGACGGAGAACCCCCACAAGTGACCCCATTTTGAAAAGTAGACCCCTAAACGAATTTATCTAGGGGTACGATGACTTTTTTGACTTCACAGTTTTTGAATGAATCTAAGCCAAGCAGAAGGAAAAATTATGATTTTCATTTTTTTGGCAATTTTATCAATTTAAAAACTGTTTTTTTTTGTACAGCACACATAGGAATAAAGATGTTCACCCCAAAATGGGTACCCCCGTTCGTCCCGTGTTCATAAACATACCCATTGTGGCCCTAATCTACTTAAAGGAAACATGGCTAGGCCTATAATGGAAGGAGCACCCGTTGGATTTCAGGGTACAACGGAATAAATTCCAGGCCCCATTGCCCACTTGTAGAGCCATTGAGCGGCCAAACGATAGAGAACCCCTACAAATGACCCCATTTTGAAAACTAGACCCCTTAACTAATTTATCTAGGGGTGTACTGCGTATTTTGACCCCACAGTATTTGAAGGAATCTAAGCAAAGCAGAAGGAAAAAATTATGATTTTCTTTTTTTGGCAATTTTGTCAATTTAAAAACAGGCTTTTTTGTACAGTGTATATAGGAATGAAGACGTTCACCCCAAAATGGATACCTCCGTTTGTCCCGTGTTCAAAAACATACCCCTTGTGGCCCTAATCTACTTACAGGACACATGGCTAGGCCCATAATGGAGGGAATGCCTGCTGGATTTCATGGTACAACTGAATAAATTCCAGGCCAGATTGCACACTTAGGGTGCCTACCCACTTGCGATTTTTTTTTTCCTGTGATGTTTTGCGTTTTTTCTCAAGAGCCATTAGTATAGAATGTGTTCTTGTCCATCTGGGTTTTTTTTCCCCTTTCGTGGGGTTTTTTCACATAGGAACTGTCAGTTGCATATGTGTCCTTATTTTTCTCTTAATGCACCCATGATTGTCAATGGAGGGCTGCAAAAAACCCGCAAAAAATGCAGCGGAAAACGCGCGAAAACGCCGCGTTTTTCATGCGCGAAAATCGGCAACGAAAGTGGTTAGGTGCCCTTATACGAAAAAAACATGGACTTCCTAAAAATAATCCCCCCACCCCCCGCCATCCCCATTTTTTGGCATTCCTTAAATTTTAGATAAAAGTAATAATATAAACTGCGTTTTATGTCCGAAGACAGGGGTAATTACGGAGGCTGGTTGGGATGGGCACATGGGGCAATAAAACCGGGTATCCCCCCTCCTCTCTCGCTTTTTTGGGGGTATTTCTTGACCTCAGCGGCAGGGATGGGGTGTAAAAAGTGGCGCTCAGTGAGTCTTCGTAAGCTTGCTGAGGTGCGGCGGTCTCACACAGAAGGCGCTCAACAAGCTGCTCCTGGAACTGCATGAAGGCGAGCGTTCCCGGGGCTTCTTGTAAATTACGGATTACAGGTAGCGGTCTGAATAACGCAGGGCTCACACGGCCGGATGCAGAATCCGCTTGCGGAGGCCTGCAGCGGATTCCTGCTGTGAGCCCGGCTGTAACCCTGCGTACGGCCACGTAATGTACTGCGCATAACTGCCTACTCACACAGGCGGTCATGCCCAGTACACCGTTTTTGTTTATATTTCCCACGCCATCGCTTAGAGATGACCCGGGTACCCGCAGCCCGTGCACAATGTATTTGCACATGGGCTGCGAGTATATCCGCGTTCATAGAGCACAATGGGCTCTAGGTCGCGGATATCCGCGGTAAAATATAGCATGCTTTGTTCTGTTTCTGCAAGTGGATTACCTCCCGCTGACATCTCCTGCCTCCCGGCTACCTACAGGAGCCGGGAGCCAGGAGACTTTAAATTTCCCGGGCCGCCAGGCCTTCTGCGCATGCGGCTGACGTAATGCCGCCTGGCTTCGGGACCCGGAAGAACAGGAGAGCAAGAAGCAGTGCGGCGGACGGGGGTGAGTAATTTCAGCTGCCCTGATGAATCCGATCCATCAGGGCAGCTGAATCTTTAACTTTTTAAAAACTTTTTTTAACTTTTATGCGATCGGCGGGGGCTATCAATTGGACAGCGCCGATCGCATTGCCGGGGAAGGGGGGTGTCCCTGCAGCCCTGGATGACAGCTCCATGCTGTCGGCTACCTGCGGGCTCCGACAGCATGGAGCTGTCACGTCCAGAGCCCGAGGGGCTTTATTCTCTGCAGGACACGTTTTTACGTCCTCAGAGAATAAAGCCCACTTGGGTAGGACGTAGAAACACTATGGGCTGGTTGTTAAGGGGTTAATGTTGCGGGAGACATGCTGGTGTAGGGCGGGGATGGCACACCAGGAAAAATAGTGGCAACTGGGGACCGAGTAGCACGTGACCACCGCCACCATCATGTTTTTGAAAGCCTCTGTTTCCACAAGCCTGTACGGCAGCATCTCCAGGCTGATTAATTTGGCAATGTGCACGTTTTAAAGCTTGTGCGTGCGGGTGCGTGGCGGCGTATTTGCACTTTCGCTCCAACTCTTGTGTTAGCAACAGCTGAACGCTGCGCTAAGAGACATTGCTGGATGTAGTGGAGGATGGTGGAAGTGAGGGTGTGGGTGCAGGCCGGGAGGCGCTCGTGCCTGTGTCCTGAGAGGGGGATTAGATCTGTGTGGCAGGTTAGGGCACAGGGAAAAAGGCAGTAGTGCGACCCGGAGGCAGTGAATGGCCTTCGTCCCACCTTGTGGGGTGCTTGACCATCATATTCCTGCGCATGCTGGTGGTGGTGAGTCTGATAGTTGTGGCTCCCCGGCTGATCTCGGTGCGACACAGGTGTCACACCACTGTTCGTCAGTCGTCCGCGCTCTCACTGAAAAACATCCACACCTTTGAACACCTAGGGTGTGGCTTAGCAGTCAAAGGGAGAAGTCACAGGGCTTCTTCAATTCTGCTGTCCACGTGGGGAAAAAAAGAGCTCTATCAACTCTACTGACTCTAAAAGGCAGTATTTCCTGTTCCCCTAGCCCTCTTTAGACCTGTGTAGCTGCACCTTCTGCTGACCCATGGCACTGGATTGTGGCCTGCTGTAGTCCTGGAGCCTCCTGCCCGCAACTACAGCCCTCCCTCACTGTCCGACTAAGCCCAGATTCTCCCACATACTGGCTTGCTGCGGCACCACTTCTACTCCTCTCCGCTAGTGTGAAAGAGATTCCCCTGTGACATCGGAGGCCTCTGCACCACATGAGGCTCCTGCCCGCGGCGCTGCTGACTGCCGGCATTGAAAAAGAGGCTAGCTCTTGCAGTATCCTGCTGCCGCTGAGGAGGAGGCTTCCCCACATATTATCCAGCCGCCAAGCATGTCCTTACAGACACCAGAGATCACGGTGAGTGAGCGATCGATGCCTCCCCCCCCCCCCACCTTCCCGTGATGAGGAAAAGATGGTGGATTTCAGTTTAGCCCATAATACTCTGGTGGATTCTCGTAACGAGGTGGGAGACAACATCCCAGTAACTAAACTGAAGTTTGCAGATCTGGAGGACAGGTCAAGGAGGAACAACCTCAGTTTTAAAAACACCCCAGAAAACCTAAAGGATTCTAAGCTTGTGGAATTCCTCACTGACCTCTTTTCTGCAATCATTCCTAATGCACCAAAATCTGATCAACTTATAGATAGAGCCCATAGGGTTTCCAAATCCTAAAATCTACACCCAGGGATGTTCTCGTAAGGTTGCATTTTTTTCACTTCAAAGATGCTGTTCAAAAAGCTTCCTTTAGAACCAATGACCGTCCAGAACACTTCCGGCAAATCACGAAAAAGACCCTCCCAAACATCCATCCAAGACCTTCACCTGAATGCAGAAATACAAGATCACAAGAAAACAGGACTGCCACCTAACCACTTACTTTACTAACATCTCTTTTCTTCAGTCATAGGTGGCCACATTCTATGATCTTGAAATGCTCCAAAAATTCTTTTAGTTCTATGCCTCAGCCTTATTCTATTCTCTTAATCTCCCATGTTACTTATCACCCCCCATTACAGGTGTTTAAACTCTTTCTCAGCTTATTCTTTGGTTCACGTAGAACCAAGGCTTGGTATTATATTTTACTTGTTTTTATGTTTAAGATTTTTGGTACATAAGTAAGCTATTGTTAAATTTCCTAAAAATTAACATCAAGTTTTTCATTTAAGCTCAAGTTGTTTTTCTCTTCAAACACAGGTGTGATATTGGGGAGAGGCTTCTGGAGCCTAGGGTCGGGTTTGTGGTCCCAGCAGGTGCATTGTATATACTACAGGACTACATGGTAATTAAACTATGGTTCACTAAATGTTAAGGGCCTTAGTAGTCCCTTTAAATGTTCCCCTTTCTGTAAAGAAGCCCTCAAACAAAATTCTGACATCTTTTGTGCCCAAGAAACCCATCTGAACGAAGTAGACACTATTGGGCTCAAAAACTAAAATTTCCCATGTATTTTCTCCGCACATGCTACCAAACAGATTTGTTATCCATGTATGTCTGATTAATAATGCCCCCTATACTATCCTCACAATATACTCACCAAACTCCAAACAATCCGCTTTTGTCTGGAAAGTCCTGGATCACCTCTCTAATGTTAAACAAGAAGCATCGATACTTGACAACTCCCTAGACAGAAGCGGTACATCTCCCACTAGTAATTCTTGGGACCAAAAAGATCTTATTTTCCAGAGTGACTTATATGACCACTAAAGAATCCAACAAGCTAGTAAAAGAAACTACACATTTCTCTCATACCCACATAAAGTATACTCCCGTATCGACTACTTTCTAGTAGACAAATTGGTTCTTCAAAAAATATATTGGACAGACATAGGTCTTATAACCTGGTATGATCATGCTCCTGTTTCCCTGGCTGTTAATGAGGTGTTTAACTTCACGCCATCGTCCCTATGAAGGCTGAATAATTCCATCCTCAGCAACTTGGAATTCTCAGGTGAAACTCAAACGTTTGGAAGAATACTTCTATGTAAATGATACTGATGACGTCTCAGTTGCGTCTATATGGTGTGCCCATAAAGCTGTAATAGGAGGCCACTTTCTAAAAAAAAAACACCTTTTGAAAAGAAAGAGAATAAAAGAGATAGATCACCTCCTGTTGCATATTAAGCATCTAGAAGATATGAATAAAAAGAAATTTGTTGATAATACACTTCTTGAATTGAAAAAGCGCGATTCTGCTTATATGTCCTCATGCGAACAAATACAAGATGTACCTCTGTAGATCCAAGTTAATTAATTATAGCCAGGGAAACAGAGCTTCTAAACTTCTGGCTAGGAGAGTAAAAACCTCTGAATCCCAAACTAGAGTCCTATTAATCCCCGTGAAATAGCAGAGGAATTTGCACATTACAGCTCACTATAGAATTGGAAAACCTGATGCGCATATGATCAATGGCTGTTTGGAAAATGTTGCTTTTCCTTGCAGCTCCAAGTCACAATCTGAATATCTTGACAGTGAGATCTCCCAGACAGAGATTTTAGACACTATTGCTTCTTTCAAAATAAAAAAAATCCCCTGGCCCCAATGGCCTATATAATGAATATTATAAAAAAATGGCAAATGTATTAGCCTCTTATTTCTCAAAAAGTTTTCGTCATGCCACTCAACTGGGCTTTTTTCCTCCGGAGATGTTTAGCACCTTGATAGTTGCAATCCCCAAGGCAGGAATGCAGCTTACCTCCCTTGCTGACTTTAGGCCCATCGCATTACTTAATTCCGATGTAAAGAATTTTGCCAAGATCTTGGCTTCTAGACCTAATCCAAAATGCCCAGGTGGGTTTCATCAAAAACAGACAAACCTCAGACGCCACTAGAAGATTAATCAACCTGGTAGATGTGGAAGAGTCTGGTTGGATTCCTTCTCTGCTTCTCTCACTAGATGAGGAGAAGGCATTCAACAGGATACATTGGAAGTATCTCAAAGTCACTCCGGACACATTTGGTTTAGAGGAAAATTTCATATCCCCTACAATGTCCCTGTATTCCTCTCCTAATGCCTGTGTCTACTCATCAAGCTTCAGGTCTAAAACCTTTCTAATTTGCAATAGCACTAGGCAGGGCTGCCCCATGTCCCTACGAATATTTGCTCTACTAATAAAGCCTTTCGCAGAGCATATTAGATTGCCCCAGATGTGCGTGGGATTCAGGTGGGTGCTAGAGAGCCCAAAATAGGCCTTTTTGTGGATGATGTCTTCCGAACTCTCACGAGCCGAGTTCTTTCCTTGCCGGTGGCAATCACCATAATTAATAGGTTCTCTGCTGCCTCTTATTACAAAACGAACAACTCATGGCCCATGAGCAATCCTACATGAGAAAATTGTCGAACAGTCTCAATAGTCTATGATCTTTCTTTGCTCACTAAATAGCGAAGGGGCCAACAGTGGCTATTCCATCCATGGGAGGTAGTTCACCGGAAGGGTGAATTCCAGTACGTTCAATCCCACTGTGCACTAAATGAAAAGGTGCTTATCTATATCCAAACCAACTAGGCTTGTCCACTAGCCTAACGGTGCGGACCAAGTCTTAATACACATTGGTTTTATAAATATTTCCCATAAAAGCCAAAATAAATCAAAAGAGTAGTCCTTAGTACTGTTTCCTTAAATAAGTTCCAGCTGTAAGCATGAATATACCCAGAGTTCGATCTATCTTGGGTTTCAGATTGGAAAACACCAAAATGGTTCACTCGATAAATCTAGATGTTAGTTACCTAAAATGGTTTACTCTATAAATGTTAATCTGGCTCAGTGTGTTTCTGTCGCGAAAGCAACTCCTCAGGAGCCTTATTGGTAAAGAACAGAGAACCAAAAAATGGGCCAAAAATTTTTAAATGATAAGGACAATGCCTAGAAGTGCTAGGATATGGGAAGATGATCTAAAAATACCAGTCTCTCATAGTCAATGGTATGAGTCATACTCCATAATTGGCTCTATTTCTAAATGTGCTAACCAAAATTTCTGTAAGAAACTATATGGATGATATTTAACTCCTGCTTTATTAAACAAGTTGTCTCCTTGCTGGAGATGCAGGGCGATGGACGGATCACTGCTGTACCTGTGGTGGTGCTGCCCGTACCTGTCCGATCTCTGGGGGTTAGGATTTTCAGCTCATAAGAGATTTCAGTGGCATCCAGGTTTCTCCCAATCTCTCTCTGGCCCTATTAAAGCTATCACTCTGCGCCCCCGATCTTGCACGCTCTGATCGCATGTAGATCAAATATTGCTGGTGCAGTTATTCCGTGATCTCCATCTGACATAATCAAATGCGTTAAAGGGGTTGTCTCACGGCAGCAAGTGGGTCTATACACTTCTGTATGGCCATATTAATGCACTTTGTAATATATATCGTGCATTAATTATGAGCCATACAGAAGTTATTCACTTACCTGCTCTGTTGCTGGCGTCCCCGTCGCCATGGATCCATCTAAATTCGCTGTCTTCTGGCGTTTTTAGACACGCTTGCGCAGTCCGGTCTTCTGCCTGGTGAATGGGGCCGCTCGTGCCGGAGAGCTGGTCCCGCGTCGTCATCGTAGCTCCGCCCCGTCACGTGTGCCGATTCCAGCCAATCAGGAGGCTGGAATCGGCAATGGACCGCACAGAGCCCACGGTGCACCATGGGAGAAGACCCGCAGTGCATCGTGGGTGAAGATCCTGGTGGCCATCTTGGTGAAGGAAGAAGGAAGAAGGAAGACGTCACAGAGCGGGGATTCAGGTAAGTAATGAAATTTTTTTTTTTTAACACATCCTTTGGGGTTGTCCTGCGCCGAACGGGGGGCCTATGGGAAAAAAAAACCCCGTTTTGGCGCGAGACAACCACTTTAACAACTGTTGGCATGAGAGCATGCACTCTAGTGCCTTTAACAGAAGGGGAAGTGTCAGGTGGGATTGGATGGCTTGGCTCCAAAGTTCTTACTCTTATTTTCCTAAATTGATAGCCTAATGTTTACTCTTAAACTCAAGACGGAATGTTTTCTTGACCATCGATTATCTAACATCCAGATCACGAACTTTAATTACTATATAATGGTTTCAGCCTACACGGTCACCTAGAATTGTACCACTGTTTTTATTTTCTTTTTTTCTTTTTCAATTTTTACTTAACACTTATACTGTTGAAAACTTAATAAAAACCTAATATTTTAAAAGAAAAAAAATCCTTGTAATTCTGGAATAATCCCCGGATCACCGACCCTTCTGAAGGAATTAATGATAAACAATTGTAAAAAGCAAGCAAAACCTACTGATCGGCCCACAAACCTCAGATGGGACAGCTTCCACCCAAAACACATTGGGGAAGTAAGTGACTCGGCCCATGAGTACCTCATGCTGCTTATCTGGGGCTTTTCCTATAGACATGTAGATCTTGAGGGGTGAGACCTTTATGTTGGGCATGGTGTCCACGGATCAGATATCGGACTGGACATCTCTAACGGTTCTGGAAGCTCTGGTGGAATTAGTGACACTCCTGCTGGCTAATACTACACCAATAGGCCACTTAGGAGGCCCAGTGATACAGGGGAAAGTTATGGAAGCTTGTATGTACGGAAATCACATCTTCTCTGCTGTAATTAGTGGTTACTACTCACCTGGATAGTCATCTATAGGAATCTCCTCTTCACACTCCTGTTTGACAATCACATTTATCTCTGTAGTATTAATATCGGTCAGATCTTCATCCTCATACAAAAGCTGTGAGACAAATATAGTAGAAGTCAGCAGACGGTTGGAGAAGTCGTGTGGAATGTTTCATGACATAATGACCTAACAGGAGTAGTCTGAGCCACATAGCTTCCAGTCTAGAAGCCGGACATAGATATTACATGGCGGCTCAATGACCCCTCAGGAACCTCATACACATGTATATCCGGCATGGCTAGACACGTTGCACGTTGTCTCAGTGGAGGAGATCAGCGTCTACCAGACACATCCGCTGCTTGTCTCGGGGGAAATAAAGGAGCAGATAGATATAAATCCAACCTGTTGGCTCCTTATTCCCACCAGCAGTCTCCACCGCCAGAACACTGGGAGAAGATCCAGACAAGATGTAATGTCTCTGGTCAGCGGTAATCCTGCCATCTCCACCGGCCTCATCACACAAGGAGAAGACATCTAATAAGACTGAAGACAAGAGCTTCACAGCCTTCTACAGATCAGAGGGACATCTCCATCTACCTGATGGTCCTGTGGAAGAAGAGGAGGGGGACATCTCTCTGGGGTTCTTCTCTTACTGGATGGAACTGCAGGAAACACAGACGGACACTGAAGTCATTCTTTATATACAGATAATAAAGTCCCCGTGGATTTAGTCCTGTCTATTACCTGGTGATGGGAGTGGCTGGTGGTCCTCCATCATGGCCTCCTTGTGCAGATCCTTGTGTCCTTCTAAATACTCCCACTCCTCCATGGAGAAATAGACAGCGACATCCTGACACCTTATAGGAACCTGACAACACAATATACAGTCATTACCCAGAAGCCTCCAGTGCTGTTACTGTATAATGTCCCAGCATTCCCTGCAGCATCACCTCTCCAGTCAGCAGCTCAATCATCTTGTTGGTGAGTTCTAGAATCTTCTGTACATTGATGTCCTCATGTATCAGGGGGTGCAGTGGGGGCCCCGGGATTGGACTTCGGGGTTTTCCCCATCCATCAGCCCGACAGCCATCACTAGAGGTCTTCTTCACTACTGTGTAATCCTGTATATGGGAAGACATTATTAAATATCACTGCAGACATTTCCAGAGACCATCACCTCTCCAGTCACATCATCTGTTATTCCCATAGATAAGAATGATGTAAAGTGACATCATCAGAAACTCTTACCTCTTCAGTGACCACATCCCTTATCATTTCTAAAAACAATTGCAAAAAGCAAGAAGATGGCCTTATGGTTATAGAGAATGATATGAAATCGTATACTTTATTGACATTTATGCGTGTATTACAGGCAAAGACACTTTAAAAATAAGGAATAGGTGGCTGAACTAAATCCTTACTGAGTCTATAAAAGAACTGAATATATATTGCTAGGCGGGCTGTGAGGACAATTGTCTTTAGCCACTAATATCATCACACAGCATGCAGTGTTTGGGGAAATGACGTAACCGTTGGCAACCAATAATAGGATGCACAGGGTGTCAGTTACTACTAGCTATCTATTCTCATTTTTCTGCATGGTAGAGCCATCCCAAAACCTAGTCTACAAAACATGTAACACGTGTAACACATGCCCTCCCAACATGCTTCACCACGCAAGCTTTATCGTGGGAGCTCAGGTAGGCTATAGGCTGTGTGTTACATGTTTTTAGACAAGGTTTAGGGATGGCTCTAGTAGACAAATAATGATTATAGGCAGCCAGACGTTGGGGCCATCCTTTGTGGTCTGACAGAGACCTCTCTGACATCTCCAGCCTCTGTCACAACTGTGATTGATGCATAATCAGCAGAGCAGTTCACTGGAAGCTTATAATTCAGCTTTTATAGCACCTCTAGTAACTGACACCCTGTGCGTCCCATTATTGGTGACAAGCGATTACGTCCTTTGTGATTATATTAGTGGCTAAAGACAACTGTCCTCATTTTTTATGCACTCACTAAGGATTTAGTTCAGCCACCTATACCTTAAAGACACTTTAAAATTGTCTGTTTTGAGCGCATAAATGAGAATAAAGTATATAATTTTATATATTCTCTTTTGGGAGGGTATAAACATCAGACCATCTTTTTGCCTTTGGCAATCTTTGGAAACTTATGTTTATTTAGCCCATTATACCCCAATAATGCACCCTTTCTATACTCATAATCCATTATGGGGGTATGTTGCGGCATATGGATGGTCCGCGAGTTTCTGGATCCCCTCCAACAGATATTGGACCCGAAATCCTAACCTGGTAACTTTCTTTTAATTTCTCCTGTTTGTTTGAAATCTGTATTCATGTTGTATTCCTTATGCTCCCATGCAACAACCTTTTTCCTTGTAGACCTTTGTACATATTGCACCGCTGGACCTTTTTTAGAATAAATCTACAATTTATCAGTTCAGCCTTGTCTGTTTTACAAGAAACCATAATACTACAAGACAGACTGTATTTATTCATAAATCGGGTCCAATGCCCATGAAAATTGGTGGGGCAGCATTTAAGTGCCTTTGTATGCATATTGTAGAGCTCTGGCGTGCGTTGGAATGGAAGAGGTTGTGATTTGAGCTTTCGCTTCGCATGCGTGCCGGAGCCTGGGAAAGCTGGATACAAATCAGCCTGTATTCTAACGACTTCAAACTTCAGCCATAGATAAGAATGATGTAATGTGACATCATCAGAATCTCTCCCCTCTCCAGTGACATCATCAGACTTTCTCCCCTCTCCAGTGACATCATCAGAATCTCTCACCTCTCCAGTAAGCTGGAAGAGTATCTCTAGGGTGACATTTAATATACTTTCCGCCATCTTGCTTGTCCTTCTCCAACCTTCACGGGTCAGCCGGGATGAGTTCTCTTATAGACGGATCTCAGCAGAGGATCCGGTGTTGTAGAACCTGAAGGAAAAGAAGGTTAAACAATATAAAAGCTGTGTAAAGAAAACACACTTTACAAAGTAGTCAGAAAAGGGGAGAAGAGTCATAGGGGCGGTCCCTGCAGACTTCTCCCAACCCCCACTCCTCTGTCCCCCAGTAATCAGCACCCCCACATGTACTGCCCTCTCAGTGCTCACAGCGTTCCTCCTCCTCTGCGGTGCACTGATGAGTGGTTGGCAGTGCAGTATATATGCAGTATATTCAGCACCGATTGGCTGAGCCTTGGTCCAATCAGTGCTGTGCTTGATTCCGCCTCCCCCATAGCCCATCTCTCATCCTGCTGCATTTTCGTTTCACCCCACATGGGCAGAGCCAATCAGACTTGATTAGAACAGCACATTAATTCCATCATGCTGCCCTTCAAGCAAGATTAGAAGGTGGCAGACCCCCCCATAGTCATGTACAGATGAGACGCCTCCCCCCCTTTAGTAGTGTACAGTTGGGACTCTACCCCATAGTCATGGACTGATAAGATGTTTAGTCACAGAGACGGGAAAGTCTATATATTATATATAAGAAGCCCTTCACAGGTATAGGCTAAAAGAAAATAAACTTTATTTGAAACTCTTTAAAAACACATGGGCTGACTAACAATACAGACCAACATAAAAAGACACACCAAAAGAAAGAGGAGGGATGTAGGGTGCAGCTTATAACCATGAAGGTGCACGGAATTCATCCGATGACAGAGGTCAGTATCAGGTAATACATGAGATATATGATGTACTTTACCGCTCTATGTGACATACCGTCTGCCACTATTCATTACTGAAATACATGAGAAGGGTGACTCCTCGCACATCACTGTGACCAGTCACTAAGTGGGTTATATTATCATATATATCTCATGTATTACCTGATACTGACCCTTGTCATCGGATGAATTCCGTGCACCTTCATGGTTATAAGCTGCACCCTACATCCCTCCTCTTTCTTTTGCTGTGTCTTTTTATGTTGGTCTGTATTGTTAGTCAGCCCATGTGTTTTTAAAGAGTTTCAAATAAAGTTTATTTTCTTTTAGTCTATACCTGTGATGGACTGATAAGATGACACCCCCCCCCCCCATAGTCGTGTACAGATGAGACACCCCCCCATAGTCGTGTACAGATGAGACACCCCGCCAATAGTCGTGGAGAGATGAGACGCCCCCCCATAGTCGTGTACAGATGAGACGCCCCCCCAATAGTCGTGGAGAGATGAGACGCCCCCCCATAGTCGTGTACAGATGAGACGCCCCCCCATAGTCGTGTACAGATGAGACACCCCGCCAATAGTCGTGTACAGATGAGACGCCCCCCCCCATAGTCGTGTACAGATGAGACGCCCCCCCCCCATAGTCGTGTACAGAAGAGAAACTCCCCCATAGTCATGTACAGAAGAGAAACTCCCCCATAGTCGTGGACAGAAGAGAAACTCCCCCATAGTCGTGGACAGATGAGACGGCCCCCCATAGTCGTGTACTGATGAAATGCCCCCCATAGTCGTTTGCAGATGAGACACCCCCCCATAGTCGTGTACAAATGAGACGCCCCCCCATAGTCGTGTACAGATGAGACGCCCCCCCATAGTCGTGTACAAATGAGACGCCCCCCCCCATAGTCGTGTACAAATGAGACGCCCCCCCCATAGTCGTGTACAAATGAGACGCCCCCCCATAGTCGTGTACAGATGTGACGCCCCCCCCATAGTCGTGTACAGATGAGACGCCCCCCCATAGTCGTGTACAGATGAGACGCCCCCCTCCCCATAGTCGTGTACGGATGAGACGCCCCCCCATAGTCGTGTACAGATGTGACGCCCCCCCCCCCATAGTCGTGTACAGATGAGACGCCCCCCCATAGTCGTGTACAGATGAGACGCCCCCCCCAATAGTCGTGTACAGATGAGACGCCCCCCCCAATAGTCGTGTACAGATGAGACGCCCCCCCCAATAGTCGTGTACAGATGAGACGCCCCCCCATAGTTGTGTACAGATGAGACCCCCCCCCCCCATAGTCGTGGACAGATGAGACGCCCCCCCATAGTCGTGTACAGATGAGACGCCCCCCCATAGTCGTGTACAGATGAGACGCCCCCCCATAGTCGTGTACAGATGAGACGCCCCCCCATAGTCGTGTACAGATGAGACGCCCCCCCATAGTCGTGTACTGATGAGACGCCCCCCCCATAGTCGTGTACAGATGAGACGCCCCCCCCATAGTCGTGTACAGATGAGACGCCCCCCCCATAGTCGTGTACAGATGAGACGCCCCCCCTATAGTCGTGTACAGATGAGACGCCCCCCATAGTCGTGTACAGATGAGACGCCCCCCATAGTCGTGTACAGATGAGACGCCCCCCATAGTCGTGTACAGATGAGACGCCCCCCCCCATAGTCGTGGACAGATGAGACGCCCCCCCCCCATAGTCGTGGACAGATGAGACGCCCCCCCCCCATAGTCGTGTACAGATGAGACGCCCCCCCATAGTCGTGTACTGATACATAATAACAGACCAGAAGATGTAAAATGTCTCCTAACTGCTGCTAATCAGTAATTCTATCTACAGGGAATACATTACAGGGGGATAAACCACCACAAGTCCCAGCAACCCTCCAACCCCCACAGGAGGACACAGACCTGCCGGACAGCAGCTTTCAGGACCTGTGATGATGTCACCACCATGTGACCCCCTGTGTGGGAGGAGCCACTATGGAGTCAGCTAGCAGGTTCGGTTTTGTGGGTTGTCGGGTTGCTGTGAGCTGCAGCAGCAGAGAGGAGTCATTATGGAGGTCGCTGGTCGGCCGAGAGCGGGCGCTCTATTCCTCTAGGATGCATGTTAGCCTATTACTCCCCACTTCTACACAAGCCAACCTAAACAACCAATCATCGGGAGTCAGGAAACTAAAATAACCAATCACCAGGAATCAGCCAACCCAAATAACCAATCACCGGGAATCAGCCAACCTAAACAACCAATCACCGGGAATCAGCCAACCCAAATAACCAATCACCGGGAATCAGCCAACCTAAACAACCAATCACCAGGAATCAGCCAACCCAAACAACCAATCACCAGGAATCAGCCAACCCAAATAACCAATCACCGGGAATCAGCCAACCCAAACAACCAATCACCGGGAATCAGCCAACCCAAATAACCAATCACCGGGAATCAGCCAACCCAAATAACCAATCACCGGGAATCAGCCAACCCAAACAACCAATCACCGGGAATCAGCCAACCCAAATAACCAATCACCGGGAATCAGCCAACCCAAATAACCAATCACCGGGAATCAGCCAATCCAAACAACCAATCACCGTGAATGAGTAAATCCAAACTACCAATCAGGTTGTGAATGGTGTGCCTTTGGGGAGTAATTTAGATATATGCCTCTAGGACTCATACTCAACGGCATGCTTCCAGGACCTCTGATGATGTCATAATCATGTGACCGCTTGTATGGGAGGAGTCAGGGATCACATGACCAGGGGAAAAAAGGAGTGATTGTTCTTACAATGTAAACAAGTTTGCCCCGGTGTGGCCAGTAGAGTGAAGTGTGATGGTTGTCAGCGAGAGAAGTGTGATGGTTGTCAGCGAGAGAAGAGTGATGGTTGTCAGCGAGAGAAGTGTGATGGTTGTCAGCGAGAGAAGCCCGGCGGTCCTGTAGATAATAATAATCTTTATTTGTATAGCGCCAACATATTCCGCAGCGCTTACATAGACGGGGGGATACAGAAAGACAAAATACAAACATTACAGAACCAGGGTTACATAGTAATCAGCTGATGGAAACAATAGGGGTGAGGGTCCTGCTCCAACGAGCTTACATACTACAAGTAATGGGGGGATACAGAAGGTAAAGGGGCTGGAGATGTGCACCGTATGGCGGGGTGGAGATGTGCACGGTATGGTGGGGTGGAGATGTGCACGGTATGGCGGGGTGGAGATGTGCACGGTATGGCGGGGTGGAGATGTGCACGGTATGGCGGGGTGGAGATGTGCACGGTATGGCGGGGTGGAGATGTGCACGGTATGGCGGGGTGGAGAGTGAGGGGTGATATACACATAGACAATGGTCAGACATTTAGCCGTGTGACGGCAGAAACAGTATGACTGCAGGAGTGGTTTATGATGGCTAGCAGGGATTGCAGTCAGTAGGTCAGGGAGCATGTTATCAGGCGGAGTACAAGGGGGTTTGTTTAGGGAATGCGGTATGCCTCCCTGAAGAGGTGCGTTTTTAGAGCACGCCTGAAGTTCTGCGAGTCCTGGATTGCTCGGGTAGCCTTTGGTAGTGCGTTCCAGAGGACCGGTGCTGCTCTGGAGAAGTCTTGGAGGCGGGAATGAGAAGTTCGAATTAGAGGGGTGTGCAGTCTAGTTTCGTTAGCAGAGTGGAGAGCCCGGGCTGGGTGATGGATTGAGATGAGGGAGGCGATATAGGGGGGCGCTGCACTGTAGAGGGCCTTGTGAAGGTGGCCAGTTTAAGTTGTATTCTGCATTTAACGGGCAGCCAGTGCAGTGACTGGCACAGGGCAGAGGCGTCCGAGTAGCGGCTGGACAGGAAGATGAGCCTGGCTGCCGCATTCAGGATGGATTGGAGAGGGTAGACTCTGGTGCAGGGGAGGCCGATCAGCAACGAGTTGTAATAATCGAGCCGGGAGTGGATGAGGGCAACAGTGAGTGTTTTCAGCGTGTCCACGGTGAGAAAAGAGCGGATTCTTGCGATGTTCTTGAGGTGCAGCTGACATGTTCGGGCCAGAGATTGGATGTAGGGGGTAAAAGAGAGATCAGAGTCGAATATGACCCCAAGGCAGCGGGCATGTTGTCTAGGAGTTATGGTGGCGCCACACACCGAGATGGAGATGTCAGGATGAGGTCGGTTAGTGGAGGGGGGAAACACCAGCAGGTCAGTTTTAGAGAGGTTTAGTTTTAGATAGAGAGAGGACACAGTGTTAGAGACAGCGGACAGACAGTTGGTGATGTTTTGGAGTAAAGAAGAAGAGATGTCACGGGAAGAGGTGTATAGCTGGGTGTCATCAGCATACAGGTGGTATTGGAGGCCAAATCTCCTTATGGTTTGTCCAACTGGGGCTGTGTAGATAGAGAAAAGGAGGGGCCAAGGACCGAGCCTTGGGGGACCCCAACAGCAAGGGGAAGAGAAGGAGAGGTAGAGACAGCAAAGGAGACGCTGAAAGAGCGGTCAGATAGGTAAGAGGAGAACCAGGAGAGGGCAGTGTCCTTTAGGCCGATGGAGCGAAGCATACTGAGGAGGAGTTTGTGGTTGACAGTGTCAAATGCTGCAGAGAGGTCGAGAAGGATCAGTAGGGAGTAATCACCCCTCGATTTGGCTGTTAGTTGGTCATTTGATACCCTTGTAAGGGCAGTTTCTGTCGAGTGTTGAGGTCTGGCCAGACTGTAGGGGGTCTAGGAGAGAGTTCTCTGATAGGCAGCTTACAAGGCGGGAGTAAACCAGGCGTTCTAGTAGTTTGGAGATGAAGGGGAGGTTCGAGATGGGTCGGTAGTTGGCAGCATCAGTCGCGTCCAGAGTCGGCTTCTTTAGCAGTGGGGATATGATGGCGTGTTTGAAAAGAAGAGGGAAAGATGCCAGAGGTCAGAGAGAGGTTGAATATAGTGGTGAGATGGGAGATGACCACTGGGAAGAGGGATCAGAGGAGGTGTGAGGGGAGAGGGTCACTAGCGCAGGTGGTGGGGCGGGCAGAGAAGAGCAATTTGGAGACTTCCTCTGTCGCTGGTCTGAGTACAGACAGTGAGCAGGAGCTAGATGCAGTGCTGACAAGACTAGGGTCAGGGCTAGTCTGGGATTGGGAAGTTATTTCTTGACAGATGTCATCAATTTTCTTTTTGAAGTAGGAAGCCAACTCAACAGCACTGAGATCCATCACCGGGGGCTGCGGTTTAGGGCTGAGAAGGGAGTGAAAAGTATCAAAGAACCATTTAGGGTTGTGGGATAGTGAGGAGACGAGAGGTGAAGTTGACTTGTTTGGCATGGTGGAGGGTGAGGTTGTAGGTTCTGAGCATGAATTTGTAGTGGAGGAAGTCTGCGGACGTTTGCGACTTCCTCCACAGCCGTTCAGCACTTCTAGAGCACCTCCGGATGAAGCGTGTTTGAGGCGTGAGCCAGGGTTGCCGCGTTCTACATCGGATGGCTCGGGTCCTGGGGGGCGCTGCTTCATCCAGGGCATGTTTGAGAGCGGTGTTGTAGTGATCGGCAGCCAGGTTGGGGCAGGAGAGGAGAGAGATAGGGGACAGAGAGGACTGTAGGGACTCGGCAAAGTCTTGGGTGTGAATGGCCTCAAAGTTCCTGTAGGTACGGTAGGTAGGTGGGTGTGGAGAGATGTTAGGGAGCGTGACAGAGAAAGAGAGGAGGTTATGATCCGAGAGCGGGAGAGGGGAGTTAGTGAAGTTGGAAGCAGAGCAGAGCCGGAGGAAGACCAGATCCAGAGTATTGCCATCCCTGTGAGTGGGAGAGGCTGTGAGTTGAGAGAGACCAAGGGAGGAGGTGAGCGAAAGAAGCTGAGAGGCAGATGGGGAGTTGGGGTCATTAGTGGGGAGGTTAAAATCACCTAAGATGAGGGTTGGGATTTCACAGGATAGGAAGTGGGGGAGCCAGGCGGCAAAGTGGTCCAAAAACAGGCGAGCAGCACCTGGGGGGCGGTAGATAACTGCTACTCGCATGGACAGCGGGCGGAAAAGCCATAGCATATGTACTTCAAATGATGGAAAAGTGAGTGAGGGTACAGGGGGGATGACCTGGTAGGTACAATTTGGGGAGAGAAGAGCACCTACTCCTCCGCCAGGTGTGGCAGTTTTGTTTGTTAGTGGTATTAGGGGGTTTGAGGCTTAGTAAGAAAGTATAGAGTGCATGCGAGCTGTGCATAGGGGAGGACAGGAGAGAGGGGCTAATGTGAATAGTGCCCCCCGGAGGTGGGCACTTGAGAGAAGTTCTGAGACTGAGAGCAAGGATTAGGAAAGAGGTGACAGCATTAGCGATAGCTTTGAAATGCAAAGCATTTAAGCAGAGTTTGTGGCCTACCTGCCTCTTGCCCTGTTGAACTGCCATGTTAAATTGCATAGAAGTCACACTTGATCACGGTCACACTTCATCACAGGGAACGGCCACATGCGTGTCAGTGAATGGATACTACTTTTAAAACCAAGCAACAGCCAACACCTGGGAGGGACTAGTTCAATTAGATTAGTTAAGCAACTGGCTAGTGACCCACCCAGAGGGTTTATGGCTCGCTTACATAAATAACACCTCCACACTAAAAGCTGGACATAGAAGTGGGGGATGAGACTATATGGGGGGGGGGGGGGGATGCACAAATATGGCCAGTAGTCAAGCTAGGCAAGAAACACATACCATAAACATAATAGTAAGAAGATGCAAGAAAATAGCAATGGTGCAGGTTAAGCAGAGATGAAGCAGCGGGGGAGGGGGGGTGGACTTCAATCGCAGGAGAAAACACATACCTGTTGAGAAGGAAAGGCTAAGCAGATATTAATTCATGCCATGTTAAACTGCATAGAAGTCACACTTGATCACGGGCGCACTTCATCACAGGGACCACATGCGTACATTGCCTTACTGATGCATCTTACTGGCCACATAAAGACATGATGTTACAGCGGCTTCCACCCCCTCGGGGGCCTTCCTCAGGCATCATGGAACTAATCTAATTCTGCTCCCAATGGTTGTAGTAGATTGTCCAACCACAGAGAGGTGATCAAACACTCAGCCATCACTGGCTATAATTGGGGGTAAAGGAGGAGGAAGGAGGTTTTATGAATTCTGGGTAGTAAGGGTCTACCAACAGATAGTCCTGTAGTTTGTGGTGTATTATCCCTTCCTGCAGCAGTGTGGATGAAGCGCTGTGTGCAATAACTGTATAAAGAGAGGAAGCGTCTCTGGAGATCCAAGAATAGTGAGCGGACCGCTCTAATGTATCTAAGACCTGGGATGGATCTCAGTCAGAGAAACCAAGTAACCTTGGAGATATGAGACCCTTCAATGGCTAACAAAAATACATGATGTTACAGCGAGCTTTCAGATCTACTATAGACCCTTCATGAGACGAGACCCTCTGGATGTAACAATAAATGTTTACACATGAAAGGACATAGAAATTGGGGACTGATTTGCACTTAAAACAATCCCAGACAAGCTGAGCAGAGAAGTAAATACTTAATCAGTCCACTGCACCAAGGAATGTGACAGTTTTATGATGTGCTATCTCTCATTCTGACCTGCACATAAAGGGGATGGAACAATACCTCTGCAGCGCCACCTATTGGATGGCAGCATTCCTTCAATTCAATGAACTAATTTTTATGAAGTCTTTAACCCCTTAATGACATGGCCTATTTTGGCGTTGAGGACCAAGCGATTTTTTTCGTATTTTTCCATCTCCATTTTTCAAAAGCCATAACTTTTTTATTTTTCCGTGGACGCGGCCGTATAAGGGCTTGTTTTTTGCGTGGCGAGCTGTAGTTTTTATCGGTGCCACTTTTGGGTACGTAGACAATATCGTAAAATTTTTACATTTTTTTTTTATGATAACATGGAGATAAACCGCATCAATTCTGCCATAGATTTCTTTTTCTTTTTTTTACAGCGTTAATCATGCAGCATAAATGACACACAAAATTTTTTCTGCGGGTCGGTACGGTTACAACGATACCAAAATTGTTATATCTTTTTTAGGTTTTTACACTTTTTTGCACTTTTTTTTTCTATGTACGGAGCTCTATGAGGGCTTATTTTTTGCGAGACTAGCTGTAGTTTTTATTGGTACCATTTTGGTGAATGTACGGCTTTTTTGATCACTTTTATTGCACTTTTTGGGAGGCAAAATGCTAAAAATTAGCATTTTCCCTGTTTTTTAGCTTTTTTTTTTACGCTTTTTGTTGTACAAAATGAAAAGTGTGTTCAACTTTTTGTACACGTCGTTACGGACGCGTCAATACCAAATATGTGGGGTTTTCATTTTTTTCCCCTTTTTTTTATGCTAATATTAGAAAAAGCATAAAAAAAGGGGTGTTTTTTACATTTTTTTTTTACATTTTTCTTTTTTTACATTTTTCTTTTCTTTTTTTTTACACTATTTGAGTCCCTCTGAGGGACTTGCAGCACTGTGCCTATGATTGCTGTGATAAGGCATGGCAGAGCTACTGCTCTCCCATGCCTTATCGCCTATACAGCGATTATAGGCACAGGCAATACAGGACGCCAGTGCGACAGGCCGGGCTCACGCGATGACATCGCGAAAGCCGGCCGGAGACACAGAGGGATCGCGATCCCTCTGTGAACTCTTTCCCTGCCGCGATCTACTTAGATCGCGGCAGGGAAGGGGTTAACAGCGGGGGGCGCATCTCCGATGTCCCCCCGCTGTTGCAGCGGGACGCCGGCTGTGAGTGACAGCCGGCTCCCGCTGCGGGATAGCACGGGATCATATGTGATCTCACGCTATCCCCAGGACGTACCGGTACGTCCTGTTGCGGGAAGTACCAGGCTCCCAGGACGTATCGGTACGTCCTGGAGCGGGAAGGGTTTAAAAAAACGATGATTGGGAAGCAGACATCCCTCTTGACCTCCTTCAGACCTTTCATATTCTCCACTGATGCAAGAACCTCGCTCTGAGGTTCATTCCATTCTTGAGGGAATCAAAAATGGCCATGAATTTATACTCCCGAATTCTTCTGTGACGCTGCGACTTGAAGTTGCCCTTCAGTATGATAACTCCCATCTGCTCAATGCCGTGTCCGTGACCAAAAAATGTTTTGCTTCAGGTATTTCCGTCTTCAAATTGTGTGGCAATGAGATCTCATCCTGGCTCTCAGTTTTTGTCCTGCTTCCCCATTATAACCCCCCCCCCCCCCCAACAGGACATTTACTGCCCCGGATCAGGTACACAACATCAGATGTGGAACATGTGAATGTCCCCAGGATCTTATAGTCCTGCTGTGTGTTGGGGTTATGTATCCTGTCTGCAGTCCGTACATGTCAGCAGGTCTTACAGCTGCTTACATTACAAGGATCTTATAGTCCTGCTGTGTGTTGGGGTTATGTATCCTGTCTGTGGTCCGTACATGTCAGCAGGTCTTACAGCTCCTTACATTACAGGGATCTTATAGTCCTGCTGTGTGTTGGGGTTATGTATCCTGTCTGCGGTCTGTACATGTCAGCAGGTCTTACAGCTCCTTAAATTACAGGGATCTTATAGCCCTGCTGTGTGTTGGGGTTATGTATCCTGTCTGCAGTCCGTACATGTCAGCAGGTCTTACAGCTGCTTACATTACAAGGATCTTATAGTCCTGCTGTGTGTTGGGGTTATGTATCCTGTCTGTGGTCCGTACATGTCAGCAGGTCTTACAGCTCCTTACATTACAGGGATCTTATAGTCCTGCTGTGTGTTGGGGTTATGCATCCTATCTGTGGTCCGTACATGTCAGCAGGTCTTACAGCTCCTTACATTACAGGGATCTTATAGTCCTGCTGTGTGTTGGGGATCCGTATCCTGTCCGCGGTCCGTACATGTCAGCAGGTCTTACAGCTTCTTATATTACAGGGATCTTATAGTCCTGCTGTGTGTTGGGATTTGTATCCTGTCCGCGGTCCGTACATGTCAGCAGGTCTTACAGCTCCTTACATTACAGGGATCTTATAGTCCTGCTGTGTGTTGGGGATCCGTATCCTGTCCGCGGTCCGTACATGTGAGCAGGTCTTACAGCTCCTTACATTACAGGGATCTTATAGTCCTGCTGTGTGTTGGGGTTATGTATCCTGTCCGCGGTCTGTACATGTCAGCAGGTCTTACAGATCCTTACATTACAGGGATCTTATAGTCCTGCTGTGTGTTGGGGTTATGTATCCTGTCTGCAGTCCGTACATGTCAGCAGGTCTTACAGCTCCTTACATTACAGGGATCTTATAGTCCTGCTGTGTTGGGGTTATGTATCCTGTCTGCGGTCCGTACATGTCAGCAGGTCTTACAGCTCCTTACATTACAGGGATAAGTTCCTTTTTGTGTGTTAGAGGGCAATGCACACCTGATTATAAGAGTAAATTGTCTCTTGGAGGGGTGTAACATGTGAGCTCAGGACAAAGATCACAAAAAAATCTCTGCAAAAGCATTATAGGCTGTATCATCAATAACTATGCTAAAGCAACCACCTTTACAGTCACAATGATACCACTGAATGGCTGTGATTGGTTAACCCAGCGCCAGCTTTCATTGGCTGACACAGTGCTGGATTAGCCAATCAAAGCATTAGCTCGCTGGAGGCGGGGTATTCAAGCCCCACTTTCAGGAAGAAACGCTCTGTCGGCATGGAGGTGGACGCGGCAGCCTGCAGCAGTGTCACAGGCCATTGCAAGGACCAGAACGCTGGCGGTAGGTGAGTATTAGACCCCCCCCCCAAAATAAGCTTGCAAGCTTCTTGACTTGAGAGCAGGCTCATAACCTGAGTTTTTGCTCTTAAATCAGAGCAAAAATTTGGGAGAGAGCCTGCTCGCAAGTCAAGAAGTTCGCAAGCTGAGACATTCAGAAACCAAGGTACCACTGTATTCCTACTATAGGAAATACTCCAGTGATTCCTATTACTTCAGATCAAGCAAAATATTTTTGGATGTTTTGATATATAGTATGTATGGTTTTGGTTTACAGCGCACATACGGCGACAGTTTTTCTTGGCGTCGGATTTCTGTTATTTTCTTTCTCATGTATTGTTGTGTTATTCTGTAATATTGTTCTACTGAGGTATGTAATCATGTTTTTTACTATCTATGTCCCTCATGATGTCATATAAGACCTCTGGGGGACATTCCTTTTTTTTTATTTGACACTTTCCCACTGTAGCTGGGGCATCCATAGGAGCCACATCCATAGGAGCCCCAGTTACAGGGGAAGCAACCCCTGCAGTGACAGTAGTCACTGGCAGAGCTGACCAGGGTCTAGTATGACCCTCCAGCTCTGCTGTAGCAGGGAACCCCGGCGGTCACATGACCCGCCAGCTCCCGGAGTGGAAGACTCCCACTTTCACTTTCAGTACACAGTGCTCATTGAGCACTGTGTACTCGGGGAAGCAGAGGGCAGAAAGGGTTAAAAACCCCTCCTGCCTTCTTCTCCAAGTTATCATCTGTCACTAACAGCAGATAACCCATTCCTTCCTTTGATTGATTGCAGAGGCAGGAGGCTTAAAGCACCACCGTAATTTTACTATCAGCGGTTCTTTAAGCCCAGGGCCAGGCGCCGTAAATTTACTGTGCCTAGTCCTTAATGGGTTAACAATTAACTGCTCTCTCTCCCATTCGTTTACAAGAGCCCATTTCTCCTGCAGATCTTTTCTACAACCATTAATAAATCAAAAATATCCAATCCAGATTTTTATCCCCTAAAACAAGAACTTGTTTCGGACGCATCAAATTCAAGTGGAAATAGAACATACCGGCTTATATTCCGGATGTAACAAGAAAGTACATAATACGTCACTGAGCCGAAGAAAAGCTCCATCCTATTATTATAGTCCGCCCCGCAGATAAGCGCGTTCCTACTGTGATACCTGAGCTACACGGAGCTGAAGCAGTTATATTATTATCGGACGTCTCCACTTATCACTCGCTTAATATCCATCCAATAGAAGCATTTAAAACTGTTTCTCTAAACTGCTGCAGGAAGGTTTGTCCTCAGGGATAATACACCACAAACTACATGACTATCTGTTGGTAGACCCTTATTCCACGCATTACCCAGAATTCATAAAAACCTCTTTCCTCCTCCCTTATGCTCAGTAATAGCTAGTAATGGTGTTTTATTGCATCTGTATATGGTTGGATAATCGACTACAACCATTGGCACCAGAATTCTCGGCTACTTTAGAGATCCCACAGCCATGTTACAGGTTTTAGATGCATTAGAACGGTCCGCTCACTTATAGCAACTATTCAGAGGATCTAGAGGAGTAGATCTTACATGTTACATCTTTTTTACTTTCTCGCAATTTTTTCATGTTTGACAAAAAAAAAATTCTTCAGATTTTTGGTGGCCCCACGGGCTCCTCATTCTCCCCATCCTTCGTTAATCTCTATATATCTCCAAGGGAGGAGCCTCGTCTATGTACCTCCCATAACCCTATTCTGCAAAAGACCCGTTGGTACAGGAGGTATATAGACGACCTTCTTGTCTTGCAGGATTTTCCCACTTTCTGATGTTGTTCCCCATCTAAATTATACTCGTTTTTGTCTCTTACTTTTCCACAACCTTCTGTCTCTCTCTTCTTGATATCTTCCTTATTGGAGACCCTTTTATCAAAGAGAATTAACCCTTTCCAATCCACTGTCTGACGTCTAAAGACATTATGATTTAAGGCTGTACAGCTCCGATGTTGGATGATGTCCGTCGGGGTTCTCTTACTGTATACTGCCAGCCTCTCTGCTGTCGGAGCCTATCTAACGTGTTACCTCATGCAGTACTGGCTTTAGCCAGCATATAGCGCTGTTGTATAACAGCAGAAAAAAGTAAGCCCCCTAGGAAAACTAGGATACAAATTGGATTGCAAAGGGTTAATACTGAGTTGTATAGGAAGTCCCGGAGCCTCCCTATTACATGCACAGAGCGGCCACCGCTCATGTGGTTAGAGATCTAGGAGAGTTTATTTGAGCCAGAAGGGCCTGTGCATCGGAAAAAGATTCTAATCAAGAGCGTCGTGTTATTTCGGATAGGTTGCACCATCGTGGTTACCACAGTGGGATCATAAGTGGGGCCACAAATATACATAGCAACATCAAAAACCAAAAATAGGTATGCAGAGGTCAGATCAGCGCTCCTAAAGGCGTATAGATAGAAGATAGGAGTAAATACTTAAATGGACTTACCCAGTACTAAGTGGGGCCCTATGGATGAAGGGTGCCCCACTCGTACCTCCTGGTCCAGGTGTGCCTATAATGCAGAAAATTCTTCCTCCCAATCCTCAGGTGGAGAGCAGCTCAGGATCTTTGTGTCGCCAAATGTAGGGGACCCAAATGTATAACCAATAACCAAACCAATAACACCAAAAACCAGTTAACACAATTTACACGGCAATCCAATTATGTAATTCCATTCCTTTTTCATTGAAAGATTGTTACAACATACATTTGAAAACATTTTCAGGGCAACACTGTAGGAAAGCGTACTATTCTTAAAACTCCTTATACACATTTGAAACAATAGCAATAGACATTTCCTTTCATTTTACATTTTAGTTCGTATTTTAACATGTCCTGCTAATAAACCTTAAATTTGTACCTTTGAAAGAGAGGCGTTCTCTCTGTTGATTGACTATACCTATTTTTTAATAAATACTAATATAATGAGTGGTTGAGGATTGGGGAGATGATGGGGGAAGGGGGTTGGTGTTGCGTTCAATAACGTGCAACCACGATAACATAAATAAAAGGCACAACTGTGCAAAAAGGAAAACAAAAACTAAAGGGGGATGCTCTCCCTATCGTCCCCTAACCCGGGAGGGGACCCTGCCTACTCGGCAGACTAACCGCGCTGAAAAGTGCGAGCCCACACTCGAACCTGGGCCACTGACCAGTCCCTAACTGGGAGCCCTAGCACAAAACAAAAGGAGAACAAAACCAAACAAAACAGCAAAGAACTTATCCAGCAGAGCTTCCACCACACTGTGTTGCTCCGTCGCTGTCCAACATGGAACTGCAGTGAATCATTGACCAGCACAGGAGTAACCGTTAGCCCTGCTTAAATAGCAGCAGAGCTACTTAACACCAGGTGTTGACTGACATTAATCTTGTCACTACCACACCTCTCAGCTCCAGGAGAGGTAGGAATGCAACTAAACCCTGGTTTGGCCTGACAGCAAGGTGGGAACCTCAGGACGGCTGCAACAGTACCTCCCCTTCTGGGAGGGGCCCCAGGACCCTCAAGATCAGGACGACCAGGGTTTGATCTGTGAAATTTTTTGACTCGGCGGGAGTCCAAAATGTGACTTATTACCAACTGCTCCTCCCCATACGTTAGCACAGGAGCCGGGGGTGGAGGGTCATTCCCAGGATCGATGAATCTTTTGAGCAGAGATTTGTGGAAAACATTGTTGATTTTCATCGCCCTGGGAATTTCTAACCGGAAGGCCATCGCGTTAGTCTTCTCAATTATTTTAAACGGACCGATAAATCGCGGGCCCAGTTTAGCGGACTGTTGTTTGAGTTTTATATTTCTGGTAGACAACCAGACCAAGTCTCCAACACGGAATTCCGCCCCCTCTGGGCGGTGACTGTTAGCAACTCGCTTTCTCCGCTGAACTGCTCGCCGTAACTCGGGACCTCGGCCATAATAGGCCCAGAAGAATCCGGCTGCCCCGGTGCCGTAGCAACACACTTCTTCAATTTCTGAACCCTCTCAGGATCCATCTTAAAACCCTCTTGGGTATAATCTTTGAGCGTCAGTCTCTCAGGAGGGGATATGCGGCTCCTGGGGAACTCGTGGTCAGGGAGGAGTTTAATTGCACAATCCCCCTGTCAGAGCGGTGGCAATCTGTCTGCCCCCTCTGGGGAATACACATCAGAGAGGTCAGCGATGACTTCCGGCAGCTCTTCTGCCTGAATAGAAGCTCGATCGACCGAAATGCAACCAGACAAACACCTAGGGCTCCATTTAACAATGCCCCCCTTCTCCCAGTCTACCACCGGGTTGTGTAGACGTAGCCAAGGCAGCCCCAAGACTACTTGCGAAGGGAGGGATTCTATGACATATAATGTTATAATCTCCCTGTGGAACAGCTCAATTTTTAAACAGACGTTAGGCACACAAAACCTCAGACTTCTCTGCGATAGTGGAGCAGCATCAATGGCGGATACGGGAATGGGAAACTCCAGAGCCTTCATCTCTAAGCCTAAACGTCTGACCGTCTCCCGATGTATTAAATTAATACTAGCTCCACAATCCAGAAGGACTCTTATGGGGTTGCCCACACTATCAGACAGGATCTCAGCAGGAAGCACCAGTCTGGAGGGTGATATCCAGGCAATTTGATGGCCTAGAGGGGCCCCCTCAATAATCTCCCAGTCATCAAGTCCTGGCTGGTAATTATGACGGGGACAACACTGACCATTCGACCAATGCGGTTGCAAGAAAGGCAACAACCTTTACACTGTACTTTGTTCCCATTCCTAGCCCTGGCAGCCAGAGACCCCAACTGCATGGGCTCCTCCACATCTGCTGATAAGAAGCCAGAATCTATGGAGAGTTCCTGATGCCTCTCCCTGATCCGTCTCCAAGCTTTGATAGCCAGAGACATGGCCTCATCTAGACTGCGAGGTACTGGATAACCTACCAGTACATTCTTGATTTTATTGGATAGACCCCAATGGAACTGGTTCTTTAAAGCAGGGTCATTGCACTACACTGTGTTGCTCCGTCGCTGTCCAACATGGAACTGCAGAGAATCATTGACCAGCACAGGAGTAACCGTTAGCCCTGCTTAAATAGCAGCAGAGCTACTTAACACCAGGTGCTGACTGACATTAATCTTGTCACTACCACATCTCTCAGCTCCAGGAGAGGTAGGAATGCTACTAAACCCTGGTTTGGCCTGACAGCAAGGTGGGAACCTCAGGACGGCTGCAACAGTAGGAAGTCAAAACACATCTCAGATCTAGTATCTCATTATTATTCTCCGGGCATAATGCATATTGTTTTGTTTTTGGACCTCCAGCTGGTATCCTTGTATCTTTTCTCACTCAACTAGCATGTTTTTAAGCCAACTATTCCATATTTCCTTAAAAGCATGGCAATCTAATATTTCTTACTGCCAAGGCTTTTCCTTATGAACAATGTTTGTTTTTTTATTCTGTGGCCTGTCTCATGGTAGGGATATTGGGTGATCTCCATCCTCTAGCTATCAATAACTTTACAGTGAGAAGGATGTGGGCTGTGAAAGTTCTAACTTTTCTTGGAATTTGACTAGAGATGAGCGAGCGTACTCGACCACACCCCTTTTTCGCCCGAGTACCGCGATTTTTGAGTACTTCCGTACTCGGGTGAAAAGATTCGGGGGGCGCCGTGGGTGAGTGGGGGGTTGCAGCGGGGAGTGGGGGGGAGAGGGAGAGAAAGAGGGCTCCCCCCTGTTCCCCGCTGCTACCCCCAGCGCCGACACGCCTCCCCCCGGCGCCCCCCGAATCTTTTCACCCGAGTACTGAAGTACTCGAAAATTGCGGTGCTCGATCGAGTAATTACTCGAAACGAGTACGTTCGCTCATCTCTAAATTTGACCCATTCCCAGAAGTAGCACTGCTAATTGGGGATTTGGTGGAATCTTTCTCCCCATTGGTCTATACATTATTCTGGCTGTTTCTTCTCATAAAGGTTCAATCTTCTTGCATTCCCAGAAAATGTGTAAAAGGAGCCAGGTACATCACAACCTCTCGAACAAGTTCCACAATTCCCAGGGAAAAGTCTGGCCAGTCTATTAGGGAAGTAATACCATCCTGTGACCACTTTAAAGTGAACTTCCAACAGGTTGGCACAAGACGAGCGTCTTTTGGCTTCTAGGAAGGCTTTAGACCATTGGGTCACAATGAATTTCCACCTAGGGTCCCTTTCCCAAGTTAAGATCTGGGCTTTTTTGTATTCTTTTCCTCCTCCTCGTTCCCTCCAATACATAGATCGTAAATAATTTTCAGAGATGTTGTGGGAGATAGGGGATTAAGTACGTATGCATACAAAGCGTTTGGCACTGAGGCAGCAAAAGCGGTGGCTATCAATGAAGCTTTTTATCCTAAAATATTGGAATATGTCTGATCTTGGAATATCATACTCCTTTCTCAGGTCTTCAAAGCTTTTAATTTTATTTACAGATATTATATCCTTAATACATCTAATCGCTCTCTTTTTCCAAGTCCCAATTTTTAAGCCGCTAATCAAAGCCTAAAGACTTTTGATTGGTAGGTTTTCTTGGGAGGGATTCTTAAGTTTGCTTTAAAACTTGGAACCAAGCCATAATTGAAGCTTTTATTTTCGGGCTTTCTGGAGGAGAAAGTGCGGGGGCCCAAGCATACATCAACATTACTACTTTGCAATAGTACTCCTGCGAGTTGTTCTCAATTAGGTCAGCTAATGTCTTTCAAAGGTGAACTCCAATATTTGATTTGCTTAAAGGGGTTGTCCCGCGCCGAAACGGGTTTTTTTTTTTTAACCCCCCCCCCCCGTTCGGCGCGAGACAACCCCGATGCAGGGGTTAAAAAAACAACCCGCACAGCGCTTACCTGAATCCCGGCGGTCCGGCGTCTTCATACTTACCTGCTGAAGATGGCCGCCGGGATCCTCTGTCTCCGTGGACCGCAGGGCTTCTGTGCGGTCCATTGCCGATTCCAGCCTCCTGATTGGCTGGAATCGGCACGTGACGGGGCGGAGCTACACGGAGCCGGCATTCTACACGAGCGGCCCCATAGAAGACTGCAGAAGACCCGGACTGCGCAAGCGCGGCTAATTTGGCCATCGGAGGGCGAAAATTAGTCGGCTCCATGGAAACGAGGACGCCAGCAACGGAGCAGGTAAGTATAAAACTTTTTATAACTTCTGTATGGCTCATAATTAATGCACAATGTATATTACAAAGTGCATTAATATGGCCATACAGAAGTGTATAGACCCACTTGCTGCCGCGGGACAACCCCTTTAATTAAAATTGCATTGTAATATGCTGAAATCTTCAGTATTCCCTTACCCTCTCTTTTACTTGGGCATATAATATTGATGCTGCTACTCTTGGTTGCTTACCATTCCTGATAAACTTTTGTAGCTGTTTCTGAAGTACATGTATTAACTGTAAGGGAATGGGAACTATCATTGTATGCAAGATGTAGTGAGTCTTGGGAAGTACCATCATTTTGTGCAAGTTAATTCTGCCTAGCCAGGAGGGTTCTGTCCGGGTAAAACCTCACAGCTCCTCTTGTAGGGCGTTAATTAGTGGATCTGGGTTCACTTCTGGCATTTTTTCCTGCGGGTATGAAGGTTTTATCCCTAGAAATGGAATTCCAGATTTCTCCCACACAAAAGGAAATTCCTTTTTAATGATCTCTTCAAGATTCTTGGGGGTATTAATTGCTAATATTTGAGATTTATTGGGGTTTACCTTATAAATGGAGACCCTTCCAAATTTTTCTATAGGTTAGTAGTAGAATGATGTCATCTGCAAATAATCCTATTTTATGTTGCCCGCAGGACATTGGTATGCCTCTTATTTTACGGTTTATTCTTATAGCTTCTGCTAAGGGTTGTAATGTCAGGATAAACAGGATGGGTGACAATGGGCAGCCTTGGCTTGTCCCATTTGTTATGCTAAAAGAGCTTGAAAGCACTCTATTTATTAACACCTTTGCTGTTGGTGCTATATACATTGCTTTTATTGCATCTGGGATCTGTCCTTTAAATCCAAATTTCATCAATACTGTGAATACATAATCCCATTGTATTCCATCGAACGCCTTCTCTGCATCCAGGGTGGGGAATAGAGAAGGCGCTCGCAGGGTCTCTGCTTTGGACATCAAATCAATGACATGTCTTGTGCCATCTGAGGCCTGTCGACCCTTTACAAATCCCACCTGATCACTATGGACTAGGGTTTTAGTAGAGATGAGTGAGCACCAAAATTCGCAGGTGCTCGATACTCCAGTCAAACTTTTTGTAATGCACGAGAGCTTGTTTCACGTAATGAACCCCATTGAAGTCAATGGGAGACTCGAGCATTTTTCAAGGTAACCAATGCTCTGCATAAGGGAGGTTGTGTGATTCACCTGAAAACATCAGAAACACCCTAGAAATGGATAGGGAACAGCAGCGGCAGCATGCATGGATGCATCTTGGGCTCCCAGGTCGCACTATTAAGCCAAATTGTGGGCAAGAGCCTGGTGGTCACCCCCCTAACAATTTACTTAGGCCAGACGATAATCAGCAAGGCACACGCGCTGGCCCATCTTAGCTAAGCACCACACTAGGTGGAACCAAGGCCAATCACCGCCTGTGGGTGACACCACTGCCTCTTCTCCTGGGTTATATGCTTGCATTGCTGTCAATCCCCCCTAGGATGCAGGCACGAGCCTGAGTCCACTGCGTACTGAAATTTTTCCCAGCGCAGCATCCAGCTGTCCCCATCCCAGACAGGGTAAGGCGCACCCCTTCACCTACTCAGTAGTCCACACCATACTGAAATTTTCCCTGCGCAGCGTTCAGCTGCCCTCATGGCACATGCTGGCTTGATAGCCACACCACTCTCATGTCTATTTATAAGTGTGTCTTGGAAGAGGAGGAACAGGTAACACACACTGCAGAGGGTTAGCAGGGCCTGGTAGCGACCCTCTTTGAAATTGTGATGAGAATTGCTGATAAATTAATGTATGATCACAATTCCAATCCCATACCAGCTCTGTCACAAAATTTCATGAGCCACAAACGTGGGCATAAAGGGGACTCAGATGCCAGTACTTCTACACATCTCCAAAATTCAACAACCCAATCTAAAACAAAAGATTTTTTTACCCAGAGTGCAGGTGAAACGCTGAATGATTTGTTTACCAAAAGTATAGGTGAAGCCTTGAAAGATTTGTTTATTAAGAGTGTAGTTGAACCCCTAAAAAGATTTGTTTACCAAAAGTGCAGGTAAAAACCTGAAAGATTTTTCGAGCGACAACTCACACTTGCTTCATGGGATCCAGGTGGTGGTCCACCGACAGGCAAGCTACCGCCTGTCCCAGCCCCTGCCTCTCCCCAAGGGGCTTTTTAACCAGTGCTCCAGGGATAGACAGCATGAACTGTAAAGAAATTAGAGTGGCCAAACCAGGACAATACATTCTGTTTCGGTGTCAGATAGCTGGACACTGCGCTGGGATACACTTGTGGACTCTGGGGGCGTATGAAGCTGGAACCAGCACGTTTGCTGAACTCTAGTGGTGCAGAGCCGCCACCAGGTTACACCCATTGTCACACACGACCATGCCTGGTTGGAGGTTCAGCAACGAAAGCCACAGATCTGTCTGCTCCATCAAACCCTGTAACAGCTCTTGGGCGGTGTGCCTCTTGTCACCTAAGCTCAGGAGTTTCAGCACGGCCTGTTGACGCTTCCCCACGGCAGTTGTGCAGCGCCTCGAGCTATCGACTGAAGGTGTAGAAATGAGTAACAGGTGGCGCTCACTGATTAGATAACCAAAAGATAGGCCATGTGTGGTAAAAGGTGTATCACTGATGATGAATCCCCCGTTCAAGGGAAAAAATGATAGGTGCGCCAAAAGTCAATGGAGCATCCTATGCAGTGTAGAAGAGTAGCTTGAGAAGGCTCCAGTCATATGGTATGGTGGCGAAGTAAAATAGGTACAAGGAAAAAAGAAAATTCTCAGCGCTCTAGGCAGTATCCAAACAGTAGATGTATAAAGCTAAGTAATAATTGATAACTTACTTAACGGAGGCACCTGTGCTCAGGCGCCTCCTACTCCTGGCAGGTGTATCAAAGAAACCGGCACCGGCAGCAAGGGTTCCCCAATTTATTAACAGTACAACGCATTTCGGCCTTTTTCAAGTACATTAAAAAACATGATGTTACACAATAATATATATAATACAATAAATTGGTAAATTACCTCCCGGTGTCCTACGGGTTGATGCAGTCTCTGATTGAACTGATTGCCCTGGAAGGAGGGGAGTACTTCCGGATCGCATCTGTGTGTCATGTAACGTGACACCTGACGTGATGACGTGGCCCGGGATAGCGTGGTCACATGTTCACGCCGCGTAATGACACAGCGGTCATGTGACCTGACCTAAGATGGTGTATGTGACGTATCAGTAGCACATGACCGGGATAGCGTGGTCACATGTTCACGCCGCGTAATATGACCTGACCTAAGGTAGTATATGTGACGTATTGGTCACATGGGTAGCACATGACCTGATTGAGAGGTAGCGCGATCATGTGACATGCTCTAGATGTCATGTGACATGATCCTGGGAAGTGTATATGTCATGTTGGTCACGTGTGTACGTGATGCTGTGAACTAATCTCAGTGTAGAATGGTATATATGGCATGTATAAAATACATGACTAGATCGTAAAAAATGCGACGGTCATGTATTAGGCACCCAGCACGGACAAGGGTGCTATTGCCCGGGGTTGCATAGTCTCGTGATCACGACGCGGGATGACGTAATCATCATGGAACATAATCTGAATGTAGGATATTTAACTTATACATATAACTTGTGTGAGGAGGTTTAAAATATCTATAGTAAATTATTATGTTGTCAATATCTTAATCGATGGTATAATCGACCTTATGTGATAAGACTACTAAATGGCAATAAAAAACTTTTCATATAAAAACTATTTATAAAAGGATATATTTTAATATAATAACTCTATAATGGGTTTTGTTTAAATTGGACATTATTAAATGAATAAAATATAAGTTATTAATATAATATATTACAATTAATTTACATTTTCTCCAAGGTCGATGTATAAGTTAAATACCCTACATTCAGATTCCTATTAAATATTCAAATTCTTAACATAAAACGGAATTCAACCTTTAACCCATAAATTGCCGCCAAGGACTCCACATGGCATTAAAGGGGTTGTCCCGCGCCGAAACGTTTTTTTTTTTTTTTTTAACCCCCCCCCGTTCGGCGCGAGACAACCCCGATGCAGGGGTTAAAAAAACAACCCGCACAGCGCTTACCTGAATCCCGGCGGTCCGGCGTCTTCATACTTACCTGCTGAAGACGGCCGCCGGGATCCTCTGTCTCCGTGGACCGCAGGGCTTCTGTGCGGTCCATTGCCGATTCCAGCCTCCTGATTGGCTGGAATCGGCACGTGACGGGGCGGAGCTACACGGAGCCGGCATTCTACACGAGCGGCCCCATAGAAGACTGCAGAAGACCCGGACTGCGCAAGCGCGGCTAATTTGGCCATCGGAGGGCGAAAATTAGTCGGCTCCATGGGAACGAGGACGCCAGCAACAGAGCAGGTAAGTATAAAACTTTTTATAACTTCTGTATGGCTCATAATTAATGCACAATGTACATTACAAAGTGCATTATTATGGCCATACAGAAGTGTATAGACCCACTTGCTGCCGCGGGACAACCCCTTTAAAGCTATACAGGTTGTTGCTAGACTTCGCTTGTATTTTTTCATATAAATGATAATCTTCCCAAGTGTCTAGTGAATCTTTAGGCCTCATGTCCACGGGCAAAAGAAGAATTCAAATCCGCAGTGGATTTTAACTCTTCTCCCGCACGCGGATCTGCACCCCATAGGGATGCATTGACCACCCGCGGGTAGATAAATACCCACGGATGGTCAATAAAAGGGATTTTTTTTTAAAATGGAGCATGAAAAAATCTGGCCCATGCTCCATTTTCGGAATTTACTCACCTGCTCCGGATCTTCCCTTCGCCGCGGCGCCATCTTCTCTCCGTCGTGGCCGGATCTTTTTTCTTCGGGCCGGCGCATGTGCGGGGCACGCACACGACGTGCCCTGCGCATCCGCTGGGCCAAAGAAAGAAAATCCGGCCGCGACGGAGAGAAGATGAAGCCGCGGCGAAGGGAAGATCCGGAGCGGGCGAGAGGTGAGTTAATTCTTTTTTTTATGCCTCATGTCCGCGGGGCAGGAGGGACCCGCTACGGATTCTTCATGGAGAATCCGTAGCGGGCCTGATTTTCCCCGTGGACATGAGGCCTTAAAGGAGATGTCTCGAGGAAGCAGTGAATTTTTTTTTTTGCCCAGTCCCCCCCATTAAGTATACATTACTAAGCCCCCCCTGTAAATGACATTTCTAGCTGGTTTATACTTACCGTTCCAGCGTTTCAGCAACTTATAAAAGTTTCCCCAAGATGGCCGCCGGCTCTTTTCCCGTCGCTCGCTGCAGCCCGACGTGCGCGCTCCCGAGACGCTGCCAGCTGTGTCTCCATGACAACACGACGCCCCGCAGCCGCCGACCGGACCCACCGCAGCCGCCGACCAGTCACCCACAGCCAGGCAGCAGGTAACCGGCGCTAGCCCCTGGCTCCCCAGCGCTACGCTCCCGGCTCCCCAGCGCTACGCTCCCGGCTCCCCAGCGCTAGACCCTCAGCCCAGGTGAAGGCCCCGGAGCCCAGCGCTAGGCCCCGGAGCCCAGGTGAAGGCCCCGGAGCCCAGCGCTAGGTTCCGGAGCCCAGCGCTAGGCCCCGGAGCCCAGCGCTAGGCCCCGGAGCCCAGCGCTAGGCCCCGGAGCCCAGGTGAAGGCCCCGGAGCCCAGCGCTAGGTTCCGGAGCCCAGGTGAAGGCCCCGGAGCCCAGCGCTAGGTTCGGGAGCCCAGGTGAAGGCCCCGGAGCCCAGCGCTGGGCTCCGGGGCCTTCACCTGTCAGTGAACATCACCCCCGACCCATCACTTACCTGGGCGGCTTCTCGGGACAGCTGGACACCTGGGCGGCTTCTCAGGACGGCAGCTCCAGTTTCTGCACCTTCCTCTAACAGAGGATGGTACAGAATGGCCGCTCCAGCGCGCTCCTGAGCAGTGACAGCTCATCTGCGCATGCGCAGAAGAGCTGTAGCGGGGAGCACACTGAAGCGGCTCGTGCTGAAAGGAGAAGACCGGACTGCGCAAGCGCGTCTAAAAAAGCAAGCTGCCAGGGATTTTAGACGGAACCATGGAGACGGGGACGCTAGCAACGGAGCAGGTAAGTGGAATAACTTCTGTATGGCTCATATTTAATGCACGATGTACATTACAAAGTGCATTAATATGGCCATACGGAAGTGTATACCCCCACTTGGTTTCGCGAGACAACCCCTTTAATGTCTAGGGAGCGTGTTTTCCATTTCTTAGCTATAATGAGTTTTGCTGTCAGTAGGAAGTGACAGGTCCATTTTCTATGTATCCTAGGGATAAGATCACTCTCTAGCAGTAAAAGAGCCAAATGTGAGCTACTCCTCAAACAAAAGCCGTTATTTTTTGGATGTGGTTAAATACATCTTTCCAGAATTTTTTGAACTTGAGGGCACTCCCAGAAAATGTGATATATGAGCCATTCTGACTACAGTTTCTCCATCATTCTCTGCTTAGTGTAGGGATGCTTCTTGCTAGTTTGGTGGGAGTATAGTACCATCTTGTCAAGCCTTTATAATGAGTCGTATGAGTATAGCAGTTGGATCATAATTCCTCCAATTACAGATTTATGGGTGTTCCATAGAGTTGAGCCAACGTACTCTGTCGAGCTTGATGCTCGTTCGAGTATTACCGTACTCGATGGTGCTCGTATCTCGAACAAGCATCAAATCGTGTTCGACCCCGCCCCAGCTTTTGGCTCCTCCCTGCTGTGACGTGCCTGTTTTGGCCCCTCCCCACCACGACGCAGCGCACGTCATTTGAAAATTTTTGATCTGGCAGGAAGGAGAAAGGAGAGAGAGAGAAAAACACACGAACCAAGAAGAAGAAAAAAAGCTCGGGACCATGCGTTCCACATACAAAAATGCTCGAGTCTCCCATTGTAGTCAATGGGGTTCATTATTCGAGTAGAGCTCTCGAATTTTACGAAAAGCTCGACTCGAATAATGCGGACCCGAGCATTTGGGTGCTCGCTCATCTCTAGTGTTCCACAATACAAATGGATTGGTTTCTAGCAGATCACTTAGTGTAAAATATTCCTGTAGAGGTTTTTAACTACAGATGAGCGAGCACCAAAATGCTCGGGTGCTCGTTGCTCGAGTCGAGCTTTCCGGAATGCTCGAGAGTTCGTTTCGAGTAACGAACCCCATTGAAGTCAATGGGCGACTCGAGCATTTTTGTATATGTAATATTCCTGTAGCAAAGGTATAAGCTCACCCCAGTAACAGTTATGTTGCTGAAGTCTAGGGAGACCCCGGTAACATTTCTGTAGTAGCAGTATAGACAGACCCCAGTAACATTTCTGTAGTAACAGTATTGTCCCGGAACTGGGGTCCGGATACTGGAAGTCCCTAAAAGCTACCCGCAACCCCTGTCCCTACCTACTTGCCCCCCTGGGCTAGGCCCCAGGGCGACAACTGGGCGACGGTCCCTATACTCACTAGGCAAGCGGGGCAGGGGGTCAGACTTACAAACAAATACCGAGACAAACAGATACAGTGGCAAGTCAGGAAGTCCAGGTCAGCAACAGGAGAATACGTGGTACCAGGGATTAGGCGAGGTCAAGGTCAGGTCCAAAAGCAGGGGGTCACAACGGGAAAGCAGATCAGAATAACGCAGGTGTAGCCTGGAGACAAACATACACTGGCAATGCAGGAAGGAAAAAGACATGTTTAAATGCTGTCAGAACTCCCGCCCCAGCAGCTGATTGGGGCGGGGAGCTTGCCAGCAGCCAGACCCAGGCCTAAGTCAGAGTGCAGAGACCCAGACATCCAGCAACGAGTGCAGAACGCTGATAGAATGTCATGGCAACAGGGACGGCATCGCCACATACCCAGCAACCCGATTACCCGGGCGCTGCCTCCTGAGCACAGGAGTGTGCGACCGGAGCCAATGTCCGGGAACCCGGCGGCCAGGGGACTTCCCCAAGACCGGGGCTCCCCTGCGCCGCACCCGATCAGCTCGGGTGATAGGATCTGTGGTGCGGGCGCGGAGACCCCGAGAGCAGGCGGACCTGACAAGTATAGGCAGACCCCTGTAACATTTCTGTAGCAGAAGTATAGGCAGACCCCTGTAACATTTACGTGCCAGACGTATAGGCAGACCCCAGTAACATTTTAGTAGCAGAAGTATACGCAGACCCCCTAGTAACATTTATGTAGCAGCAGTATTGGCAGACCCCTGTAACATTTCTGTAGCAGCAGTATAGGCAGACCCCTGTAACATTTCAGTAGCAGCAGTACAGGCAGAGCCCAGTATTTGTAACATTTCAGTAGTAACAGTATAGACAGACCCCAGCAGCATTTCTGTAGTAACAGTATAGGCAGACCCCAGTAACATTTATGTAGCAGCAGTATAGGCAGACCCCTGTAACATTTCAGTAGCAGCAGTATAGGCAGACCCCTGTAACATTTCAGTAGCAGCAGTACAGGCAGAGCCCAGTATTTGTAACATTTCAGTAGTAACAGTATAGGCAGACCCCTGTAACATTTATGTAGCAGAAGCATAGGCAGACCCCAGTGCCATTTTTGTAGCAGCAGTATAGGCAGACCCCAGTACCATTTCTGTAGAAGTAAAGGCAGACCCCAGTAACATCTCTGTTGCCGCAGTATAGGCAGACCCCAGTAACATTTATGTAGCAGAAGCATAGGCAGACTCCAGTACCATTTTTGCAGCAGAAGTACACGAAGACCCCTGTAACATTTCTGTAGTAACAGTATAGACAGATCCCAGTAACATTTCTGTAGCAGAAGTATAGGCAGACCCCAGTAACATCCTTGTGTCAGCAGTATAGGCAGACCCCTGCAAAGTTTACATGGCAGCAGTATAGGCAGACCCCAGTAACATTTTTGTAGCAGAAGTATACGCAGACCTCTGTAACATTTCTGTAGTAAAGACTATAGACAGATCCCAGTAACATTTCTGTAGCAGAAGTATAGGCAGACCCCTGTAACATTTACGTGGCAGCAGTATTGGCAGACCTCAGTAACAGCCTTGTGGCGGCAGTATAGGCAAACCCCTGTAAAATTAACGTGGCAGCAGTATAGGCAGACCCCAGTAACATCCTTGTGGCAGCAGTATAGGAAGACCCCTGTAACATTTACGTGGCAGAAGTATAGGCAGACCCCTCTAACATTTAAGTGGCAGCAGTATAGGCAGACCCTAGTAACATCCTTCTGGCAGCAGTATAGGCAGACCCCTGTAACATTCAAGTGGCAGCAGTATAGGCAGACCCCTGTAACATGTAAGTGACAGCATTATAGGCAGACCCCTGTAACTTTCTTGTAGCAGAAGTATAGGCAGGCATAGCCCAGTAAAATTTCTGTAGTAATAGTATAGGCCAACCTCTGAAACATTGGGATACCATGAGTGTAGGCGAAGGCAGGAAAAATTAGTTGGATAAGAGTGTAGGAGTGGGCCCCAAAAATTAGTGTACCCAGAGTACAAGCGTATCTCTGAAAAATGTATCAACCGAAAGGGCAGGTGAAACCCATAAACATTTTTTTAAAGATACAGCTCACTGTTGCTTAATTTGTAACAGAGCCTGGAGGCAGCCCTGTTGAAAAAATTGGTTTATGTTACAGTCTCAATACTTTTGAAACTTTAAAAAATTGTAAAAACATTGGTAGATGTAATTGAGCCTTTTGGGCCACAGAAAAATTGGCCGTTCAGCGCGATGACATGTTGTTTCTGGAGGAGGAGTAGCAGGAGGAGGACTAATGTCCTCCGGTTGCAGCGAGAAGAATCTTTAGGTTCCGCTGCTCTCCGCCAGTGGAGAAGAGAAGTCTGGGGAAATCCAGGCTTTGTTCATTTTTATGAGTGTAAGCATGTCGGCACTGGCAGTTGACAGGCGGGTACGCTTGTCCGTGATGATTCTCCCAGCTGCACTAAACACCCTCTCTGACAAGACGCTAGCGGCAGGGCAAGCCAGCACCTACAGGGCATACAGCGCAAGTTCATGCCTCGTGTCCAGCTTTGACACCCAATAGTTGTATGGAGCAGAGGCATCACGGAGGACGGTGGTACGATCGGCTACGTACTCCCTCACCATCTTTTTACAGTGCTCCCTCCGACTCAGCCTTTACTGGGGAGTGGTGACACAGTCTTACTGTGGAGCCATAAAGCTGGCAAAGGCCTTGGAGATTGTTCCCCTGCCTGCGCTGAACATGCTGCCTGATCTCCATGCCACCCTGCTACTTGGCCCTCGGAACTGCGCCTTCTGCCGCTAGCACTGTCAGATGGGATGTTTACATCAGTTTGTCCACCAGGGCCCTGTGGTATTGCATCACTCTCGAACCCCTTTCCTCTTCGGGAATAAGAGTGGAAAGGTTCTCCTTATACCGTGGGTCGAGCAGTGTGGACACCCAGTAATCCGTAGTGGCCAGAATGCGTCTAATGTGAGGGTCACGAGAAAGGCAGCCTAACATGAAGTCAGCCATGTGTGCCAGGGTACCAGTACGCAACACATTGCTGTCCTCACTAGGAAGATCACTTTCAGGATCCTCCTCTTCCTCCACGGGCCATACATGCTGAACAGATGGGAGGCAAGCAGTATGGATACCCTCTGCAGTGGGCGCAGCTGTCTCTTCCCCCTCCTCCTCCTCCCCCTCCTCCTCCAAAACACGCTGAGATATAGACATGAGGGTGCTCTGACTATCAAGCGACATAGTCTCTTCCACCGTCTCCTGTTCCGACCGCAAAGCGTCAGCCTTTATGCTTTACAGAGAACTTCTCAGCAGGCATAGCAGAGAAATGGTGACGCTAATGATTGCAGCATCGCCGCTCACCATCTGGGTAGACTCCTCAAAGTTTCCGAGGACCTGGCAGATGTCTGCCATCCAGGCCCACTCCTCGGTAAAGAATTGAGGAGGCTGACTCCCACTACGCCGCCCATGTTGGAGTTGGTATTCCACTATTGCTCTACGCTGCTCATACAGCCTGGCCAACATGTGGAGTGTAGAATTCCACCGTGTGGGCACGGCGCACAGCAACCGGTGCTCTGGCAGATTAAATCGATGTTGCAGGGTCCGCAGGGTGGCAGCGTCTGTGGTGGACTTGCGGAAATGTGCACAGATGCGGCGCACCTTGCCGAGCAGGTTAGATAAGTGGGGGTAGTTTTTCAGAAACCGCTGAACCACCAGATTGAAGACATGGGCCAGGCATGGCACGTGTGTGAGGCTGCCGAGCTGCAGAGCCGCCACCAGGTTACGGCCATTGTCACACACAACCATGCCCGGTTGGAGGCTCAGCGGCGAAAGCCAGAGGTCGGTCTGCTCTGTCAGACCCTGCAACAGCTCGGGGGCCGTGTGCCTCTTGTCACCTAGGCTGAGTAGTTTCAGCACGGCCTGCTGACGCTTGTCCACCGCTGTGCTGCCGCGCCACACCGACTGCTGGCGACTTGCTGCTCACATTTCTTAATTGAGAGGTAGAGGTTGCTTGGAGAAGGAGGAGGGGGAGGGTTTAGAGGAGGTGGCATAGACCGCCGCAGATACCAGAACTGAGGAAGGACCCGCTATTCTGGGTGTGGGTAGGACGTGTGCGGTCCCAGGCTCTGACTCGGTCCCAGCCTCCACCAAATTCACCCAATGTGCCGTCAGGGAGATATAGTGGCCCTGCCCGCCAGTACTTGTCCACGTGTCCGTGGTTAAGTGGACCTTCCCAGTAACCGCGTTGGTGAGGGCACGATTGATGTTGCGGAAGACGTGCTGGTGTAGGGCTGGGACGGCACACCGGGAAAAATAGTGCGACTGGGGAACGAGTAGCGTGGGACTGCCGCCGCCATCATGTTTTTGAAAGCCTCCGTTTCCACAAGCCTGTACGGCAGCATCTCCAGGCTGATCAATTTGGCAATGTGCACGTTTAATGCTTGAGCGTGCGGGTGCGTGGCGGCGTATTTGCGCTTGCGCTCTAAGCTTGCGCTAGCGACAGCTGGAGGCAGCGCTGTGAGACATTGCTGGATGGGGCCGAGGACAGCGGAGGTGAGGGTGTGGCTGCAGGCCGGGAGGCGCTTGTGCCTGTGTCCTGAGAGGGGGGTTGGATCTGAGTGGCAGGTTGGGGCACAGGGGGAGAGGCAGTGGTGCAACCCGGAGGCGGTGAACGGCCTTCGTCCCACCTTGTGGGGTGCTTGGCTATCATATGCCTGCGCATGCTGGTGGTGGTGAGGCTGGTAGTGGTAGCTCCCCGGCTGATCTTGGCACGACACAGGTTGCACACCACTGTTCGTCGGTTGTCCGCGCTCTCACTGAAAAACATCCACACCTTTGAAGACCTAGGCCTCTGCAGGGTGGCTTGGCACAAGGGGGTGCTTGGGAAACAGTTGGGGGAGTCTTCGCTCTGGCCCTGCCTCTACCCCATGGCCACCCCACTGCCTCCTCCAAGCTGTCCTGCTGCTGCACTTGCCTCCCCCTCTGAAGCCCAGTCCTCAGTAGGCTTAGCAAACCAGGTGGGGTCAGTCACCTCATCGTCCAGCAGCCCTTCCTCCGAATCCTCTGTGCACTCCTCCCTCGGACTTACTGCCCTTACTACTACCTCACAGACAACTGTGTCTCATCATTGTCCTCCTCACCCACTGAAAGCTCTTGAGACAGTTCCCGTAAGTCCCCAGCCTCATCACCCGGACCCCGGGAACTTTCCAAAGGTTGGGCATTGGTCACGACAAACTCCTCAGGTGAGAGAGGAGCCATTTTTTCGCAATCGAGGCAGGGGCCCGAGAACAGTTCCTGGGAGTCTGTCTGCTCATCAGAATGTGTCATTTTCATGGAGTGAGGAGGCTGGGAGGAAGGAGGAGCAGCAGCGAGAGGATTCAGAATTGCAGCAGTGGACGGCGTAGAAGACTGGGTGGTCGATACATTGCTGGTTGCATTTTATGCCATCCATGACAGGACCTGCTCACACTGCTCTGTTTGTAATAAAGGTCTACCACGTGGACTCAAAAAATTGTGATATGAATCTGGGGACCCCAGAAACGTGCCTCTCTCCTAAGCCCGCAGCAGCCGGCTGCGATTCACCTGGACCAGGAACTCGGCCTGTGCCCACACCCTCACTTGGACCTCCACGTCCTCACCTGCATCCACATCCACATCCTATAACCCTACCCCTCAGCATGGTGTATTACGAATAGAGCAGACACAGAGCGGTGTGAATAATTATGGAATTATTGGCGTACACTTTCACGCTGACAGCGGTTATGTTACGCTAACTCCAGGCAGAAACAACGAATAAGGAAGGCTGCAAACAGGCCTAGCCGTGCAATAGTGATTCACTAGAACTCCCAGCAGCCAGGCAGTAAAATGCCCAAGGCCACAGGTAGCCCAACGAAAGAGCTTTTATTTAAATTGTTTTGAAAAAGAATACAGGCTATATAGCGGCTATATGACTTTCCCTCTATCAGGGGCTGTGGCCGTACACTGTGCGTGAAGTTGACGGCAGACAGAGAGCGGTGTGAATAATTATGGAATTATTGGCGTACACTTTCACGCTGACAGCGGTATTGTAACACTGACTCCAGGCAGAAACAATAAGGAAGGCTGCAAACAGGCCTAGCTGTGCAATAGTGATTCACTAGAACTCCCAGCAGCCAGGCAGCAAAATGCACACGGTCACAGGTAGCCCAACGAAGGAGCCTTTATTTCAATTGTTTTGAAAAAGAATACAGGCTATACAGCTCCTATATGACTTTCCCTTTATCAGGGGCTGTCGCCGCATGCTGTGCGTGAAGTTGACGGCACACACAGAGCGGTGTAAAAAATTATGGAATTATTGGCGTGCAGTGGGAGGCTGACAGCGGTAATGTAACGCAAACTGCAGCCAGAAAAAAAATTATACGCAAGGCTGCAAAAAGGCCTAGGTGGGTAATAGTGAGGCACTACAACTCGCAGCAGCCAGGCAGTAAAATGCACATGGTCACAGGTAGCCCAACAAAGAACCATTGGGGTTCTTTTAGACAGGATTCTACACTACCACTGTCTCTGCCTCACCAGTACTGTCCCTATACTCTGTATAATTGACTGCAGTCTGAGAACTCTATAGCCTGCACAGCCCGAGAGGAAAAAAAAATGTTTATGTGCAAAACGTCTCCCAGCAGCCACAACAGTAATGCACACGGTCAGATGTGGCCCTAAGAAGGACCGTTGGTGTTCTTGAAGATGCTAAAAGTAGCCTAACACTCTCACTATAGCACCAGCAGCACCCTCCCTAATCTCTGCCAGCGTGTGTCTGAGGCGAGCAGCGGGCGGGACCACTTTAAATACTCGGCGGTCACTTGATCTCGCCAGCCATTCACTGCAGGGGGGTGGAATAGGGCTGGCACTTCACAGGAGGAAGTGGTAATGCCTTCCCTGCATGTCTATTGGCCAGAAAATGGCGCTAAACATGCTCAAGTAACGAGCATCTCAAGTACCCTAACGCTCGAGCGAGCATCAAGCTCGGACGAGTACGTTCGCTCATCTCTATTTTTAACCTTTCCTGGTGCACATGGAGCCCCATTAAGTAGGTATTGTTTCTCTAGATCTCAGATCTCAATTACATGGTTGGCCTTAGATCGTGCCTTAGATATTGCCAATAGGACCGGGGCATGATCTAACCACATGATTGTGCCAATAGAAGCTTTTCTCATCCTCTGCACCATAAAAAAAAATCAACCAAAGACTTGTCAATTCTGGAAAAGGTTCTATGCCTGGATGAGTAGAATGAATATTCTCTAGACTGAGCGTTAAGGCATTGGAACGTATCATATAATTCCTCTTGGCTATCCAAAAGAACGAGGGTGCAGACACCCTGCCCAGGCTGCTAGAGTCTATCTCCCTGTCCGACACTAAGTTCAAGTCTCCGCATATTAGTAGGGAAAAATGACTCATTTGTCAATAGAACTAGTTTGGAGAAAAAATATTGCTACTTCCCCGTGTGAATTTCCTGATGCCTAAAGAGATATATTTCCTGGACAAAACGTTTCCCACATTCTGAACATGAAAATAGCTACTCTCCTGTGTGAGTTCTCTGAGGTCTAACTAGATTTGATTTCGCAGAAACCTCCTACATAAACAATTAGAACCAGCAAAAACATAAGAACAGATACTAACATTTGAAATTATCAAAATGTTGTTCACCCAATGTCGGTGGGCATTGGATGAATAGAAACTGGGGGTGGTCAGCATATCAAACCATCTATAACTGGCTCCAGTTTACAGAGGAACTAACAGATCAGTTCACATGTGACGACCATGTTTGTCTGCGATTGACCATTCTTGATTGATCCTTGAGGGAGATTTACCAGCCCTTTTCGGGGTTTTCTGGGAGACCTGGACATTCCACACCTTCAGGAGAGACAGGCCCTCCTCCACGGATGCTGCGACCTGGAATGTTCCATTTCTGGAGATCAGTAATTTAGTAGGGAAGCCCCATCTATATTTGATATGAGCGCCTCGAAATGCTGCCGTGACCTCTGCGAATTGTCAGCGTGACTGTAGTGTAGCGGCTGAAAGGTCTGGGAATATCTGTATGTTCTCGTATGGGGCTGGCAGGCATCCCCTATGTCTTACAATGGACAGAATCTCTTCTTTAATTTTAGAAAAATGGATCCTAGCTAAGATATTACTTGGAGCAGATTCGGGAACAGAACGAGCTTTCAGGATCCTGTGAGCTCTGTCGATAGAGTATTCCATGGCAGGGAGATCTGGAAGAAGTGTTTGGGGCATCTTGAGTAAGTAGTGGGGGATATCAGATGGAGACACCGATTCCGCAATTCCCCTAGACTTGAGGTTATTTCTTCTTGAACGGTCCTCCAGATCTATAATTTTTCTCGCAGGTGGATTACTTCTTCCTCCAGATTTCCATGAGCATCAACCATTGCGTTATGTGCTCTAGTGAATTCTCCCAATTTCTGCTCAATGTGATCAGTGCGGGTGGCCAAATGGTCAATATTGGATTGGAGTTGACCTGAAAGGTTTTATATGTCTTGTGAAATGTCCTTCTGTAGGGATAACAGCAGGTCTTTCAAAGTACTGGTGGTTAGAGGACTTTCAGAGTCAGGGTAGGCTTGAAGGTTACTGGAGGTCTCTATCCATGGAGATAACTCTGGGGATGAGTTGTTTTGGCTCTTTTTGGCTGCTGGGGCTTTTGAGGAAGGGGAGGCCGATAGAGGTCCTTGGGCGCCTCTCTTGCTATTTTCCCTGGACATGACAGGAGAAAATGAATCTTATGTGGATTTTTTGGATGGGGAGTTGTGTCCTTGGGAGCTAGTTTCTTCTTTCGCCATTTCAGGGCTGTGTGTATGTGAGACTGTCTCCTTGTTCCTGCTGCGTGGTCGGGATGGGAAGAAATCTGAGAGTCTCCTTGGAACAGCAGGTTTAATACGACGCTTTCCCATTGTAGTATGGCAATGTAAGATTGTAAGAGTTGAGTTAGGCACTGTTTTCGTAGAGATAAATCAGATGGGGAAACCGTTATTTGTAGAGTACGTTGGAAGACGTAGTAAGGCAGTCAATGATCCTTAAAGCATAATTAGCGCTAAGTGCTCATGTTGTAGGTTGCTCTGGAGCCATGTTATTTTGGCAAGGGTGGTTTCAAGCAGCCATGGTTTTCTGTTCCCGTCAAAATGATCGGGACGGGATGGCAGGGTGAGATATAAGCATTTGTTATTAGGTTGCAACAGTAATTTGAAAGAGATGAGTTTTGAATGCAGCACCAATGTTTGCCACTAGATGTCAGCAGCACTGTCAGGGAGATGTGAATGGGGATGCAGTTCTATGTTTTACCACTAGATGGCAGCAGCACTCGAGAAAGTGTGAGTGGAGATGCAGTTTTGAAATTCACCACAAGATGGCAACAGCAGCTCCAGGAGAGAGCAGTGCAAAGCTCCTGATAATGCTTTCAGTCCGGAGTGAGGGGCGGCCCGACTACTTATCAGGTAAGCGTTTCCCTTTCCTCTTGTGTTATTTCTTTACTAGGCTTGGGGAGGGGGATATGGGAAGGGCTGTCTGTTTCCCCTTCTCAGGCACGGTGACAGGTCACTGCCGCCGAACCCACCGCTGTGTTTATATCCTGTGCACGGAGGGACCCTTCTGCCTCTATTCCCTCACTGCTGGCCGCCTAGGATGTTGATGAGCCCCACTCACACCATACAAGGTCAGCCTGTCTGCCGTGCAGGCTGTAGTCGGCTCTCTCAGGACCTGTCAGCAGGCTCAGTCTCCCCTGCTGGTGCCTCTTCACTCTCAGCCCACACCTGACTCCCCCGTCCCGGGGGCCGCTATGGCCGCGGGTGCAGTCCGGCTGCTGCTTCCTCCTGTCTCTCCCGGCTGCTATTCACGGGACCTCCCACTAATTTAGGCCCGGCTTAGGTGATTGCTGCTAGGCCGTAGTCCCTCGGGTTGGTGCAGCGGCACACAGAGCCCATCTTTTTGTTCTCCCTTTCTCAGGGGAGGTGATAGTGGGGTTTTTAGTTGCCTTTGGGCTCTGTAGGTCCCGGTAACAGCAGGAAATGTGTGCTTTCCCGGGGAGCACTCCGGACCAGCGTCTGCTCTGTTCCCTGGTTAGGCCACGCCCCAGGATCTCGGCTTTTAACCTGGCGTTGTCGGTTACCTCGTGAGCACTGAGGTCATGGTATGCTTTCTGGGGGTCTGCCGTGAGGAACGGTGCTAGAACCTCCACCCACTCAGCCTTGGGGAGTTTCTCACGTTCGGCGGTTCTCTCAAACACCGTCAGATAGGCCTCAACATCATCATCAGGTGTCAGCTGTTGCAGAAATTTTTGCACCGTCCTTGGGCCTGGCTGTAGTCAGAGCTCCGTGCTTCCTCAAGGCCGGATGGTTTAGGAGGACATCCGTAAGCCAGTTCATCTGCGCCAACAGCTCCTCCATAGCTGGGGTTGGTGCCTGCATAACACACTTGCAGGCTTTACCCAGGTCATTTACCAGGTGCCGTGCCATTGCCCTCAGCAGTCAGGATTGCTGCCCGCATCCAAATACCAAATTTAATAGTGTCCTCCAGGGAGTGGGGGGGGGGGTGGGGGGGGGCGGCAACGACACACTGGACTCATGTGTGCATAAAAACTTGCTTCAGTCCTTATTCTGTAAAGCACACTCCAGGCAAATGCAACAGAAAAAGTCCATATAACACAAAAAGGTGCACTACGCTGCAAGGTATTACTCCCTCCTCAGCTTGTCAGACACTGACTCCCTGGAGCTGCAGTCTTTTATGCCCCAGTAACGGGGTCAGTGCCTACAGCTGAGCCTTCTGAGAAGCAGGCTGAAGTTGTGGACAGGACCGCCACCCTGTCCAGACTAAGAGCCTGGGAGGGAGATATACTCCATCCACAACTTCATCCTTTAAATGCCTACAATATATATATAAAATCGATAATTCTAGCCTTAACATCATTTAGTGTTTAACTACTGAAAAGAATAAATACATCGTTAGGGAATTTATCAATCATTGCAAAGACACCGTCTTACAACTCAGAAATAAATTTCAGAAATTTAAAAAAAAAAAATTACAATCGTGGTGGACCAACATCATCTTTCACATAAATCGTCAAAACACATATATCTAACTTTTTATTAGCTTGGTTATCAAAAATAATAGTTATAGAGGTGTGGCCTGGATGGTGGCGAGAGAGGAAGTAAGAATCTGAGCTCCGTGGCACCAACCTGAAGCGACATCAGCTACCGGCACAGAGGGTCCTGACCATCACACACCAAAGGAGAAGAAGCTCTAGATCGGGATACAGCACCATGACGAAGAGGAAGGCAGTGCCCTCCAGTCCTAACTGCCAGACAGAATTCTTCACAGCACGGCCGGCAGCAGAGGAGACAGAGGTACAGGAAGCAGTGCTATCAGAAGAGGAGGCAGTAGCTGGAGGAGAATACAAAACCCAGGGAGTGGGAAAGAGGGCTTCCCCCTGCCCCATGTCTCTAAATATCAGCCATATCAGTAGCAAGGAGTGAGGGGAATCCCACAGAAAGGAGAGAGGAGGCAGTGTACAGCAGCAGCTCCAAGATGGCACCGGCTCACAGCCCCCACCATGAGGCTCTCAGTCCAGAAAAGGGATCAGCAGCCAGGGGGGACTACTGGAACCATAGGGATGATGGAGGGACTTCCCTCTGTTCCCTGTTTTTAGGACAGGCATCGGAGGCTCCGCCAGTAATAGAAAGAAAGGGCAGCCCCACAAGAAAAAAGGAGATGGCACATAACTACAGTGCTAAGAGAGCGCCCCCTCCATTAGGCTCACAGCTCTGCAGGCAGGAAACCCCATAAGCTGTGATAACAATAGCTCAGCAAACAGCAGACCCAGGCTAACTAGTGAATCGCTAGAATCAGTGCAGATGTCTTATCAGGCACCACCGGCACTAGAAGCAGCAAGAGATCCCATTCTTGATATTAGCTGCTCACATCAAGCAGCTTCAGAAATATTCATAATGGAGATGATTTTAGCCCTCAAAGGTTCTCTTCAGAGAGATTTCTCAACACTCAGCACAAATGTTAACTCCTCCATTGCTGAAATGGGCACAAGAGTGGATCATTTAGAAAATAAAGCAGCAGAAATCACAAGTTCCCACAATAAACTGATTGATGGTCACTACAAGTTAGTAGAGGAAGTGGACACTGAAAAATAAAATGGCAGATCTTGACGATAGGAGCAGGCCCAATAACCTCAAATTTAGGGGTATCGCTGAGCTTCAAAACTACATACAGCAACTAATTCTACATCTCTTACCTACACCACCATCAGAAGAATGAATTCTCAATAGAGCCCACCATCTACCTAAACATAAAATCGTTCCAAGCCACCTACCTAGAGGTGAAATAGTATGGGTACATTTTTTCTCATTAAGAAAACAGAAATGTTTACATCTCAAAAATCTAAAAATCTGCCCACCCCTTATAAGCATGTAAAGATCTTCTCGGATCTGTCACGAGGAACCACACAAACCAGGAAAAAAATTCGCCTCCGTAACACTAACTCTAAGAGAAAACTAAATTCCATACAAATGGGGACACCCAACTACAGTGATCAGAAAGAGGAATAATAACAAACGTGGTCCACACACCAAAAGAAGGGCATAAACTCCTCAAAAAATGGCATGACAAGAATGGCACAATATGCAAAATCAGCACCCCAAATAAAATTACTGGGATGCATCTCTCCAAAATTAACAGAAATTAACTCCCCCAGGCCAAAAACCTATGTGCTTCTACATACAGGTCGCAAATCCACTATAGTTGGACTTTACCCCCCCCCCCCCCCCCCCACAAACATCCCTTATTTGGTTACATGCTCTTACCAAGAGACACAGAAGGCTGATGTCAATTACCTTACACCATATTTTGGTTACCCAGTTGACATTCCAATCACATACCTGCCTTTCCTGACATCCTTAGTAGTGATCATCCTTCACCTTGATATACCAAAACAAGGCATCCAGTGGGCCCCTTCAGGGCATCCCCAAGAAGAGCAAGATGCAATAGTTGCAAATAAGGAAGATAGAATAATACCTCTGCTGCGCCACCTATTGGATGGCAACTTTCCCATGTCTGCTCCATGAGACATTGCCTCTTTCCACAAGGCCATACGAGAGATGGCACCCCTCTATATCTAATAGAGAAACATCAGGAGTGTAACTTTCCTATCTTTAAATGTGAGAGGTATCAATTTTCCATATAAGCATACGGCCTTATGAAAAGAGGAAATGGCTCATAGAGCAGACATAGTATTCATAGCATTCAACAAACCCATTTTGAAAAATCCTCTCAAATTTTCGCATGCCAGCTTCACCATAAGAAATCGGAAGCACTTATAGCTATTAAAGGGGTTGTCCCGCGCCGAAACGGGTTTTTTTTTTTTTCAACAGCCCCCCCGTTCGGCGCGAGACAACCCCCTGATGCAGGGGTTAAACAAGAACACCGGACAGCGCTTACCTGAATCCCCGCGCTCCGGTGACTTCTTACTTACCTGCTGAAGATGGCCGCCGGGATCTTCTCCCTCGGTGGACCGCAGGGCTTCTGTGCGGTCCATTGCCGATTCCAGCCTCCTGATTGGCTGAAATCGGCACGTGACGGGGCGGAGCTACAAGGAGTCGCTGTCCGGCACGAGCGGCCCCATTCAGAAAAGAAGAAGACCCGGACTGCGCAAGCGCGTCTAATCTGGCGATTAGACGCTGAAAATTAAACGGCTCCATGGAAACGAGGACGCTAGCAACGGAACAGGTAAGTGAAAACTTTTTATAACTTCTGTATGGCTCATAATTAATGCACAATGTACATTACAAAGTGCATTAATATGGCGATACAGAAGTGTATAGACCCACTTGCTTTCGCGGGACAACCCCTTTAAGGACTCAATGGACTTTCAGATCATTGACTCAATGGTGGATGAGGGGGACAGTTATTATGTCCTGGTCTGTAAAATTAATGGGTCTGCAATGACAATCGTTAGTGTATATGCACCAAACGCCTCACAAATAAAGTTTCCTTAACAAAGTAATGAGGAAAACAAAAAAATACATAAAGGGAACTTGGTGGTTTACGAAGACTTTAATATCATCTCTGACAAAGATTTGGATAGCAGCAACCAGGGCAGGATGTCTGCACCCACCTTATCCCCTCTACGATTCTTTCAGAAATCTTAATGCAAGCTCTAGAGAATATTTCTTCTATTCCACAAGATACAGAACATTCTCTAGGATTGATATGTTCCTTCTAGATTTCTTCATGTTACCCAGAGGTACCAAAGCCCTGATAGGAACAACTACATGGTCTGATCACGCACCTATTTTATCAACCCTTACACTATCTCCCACATTCCACACCAATAAAGTATGGCGCAATCACACTCTTCTCATGAAACTCCCAAACTACAAAAAAAGATAAGCATCTAAGAATACTTTATAAACAACAATTCCCAAGAAGAAGACTGCTTTACTCCAAAGAACGCCCACAAAGCAGTGATAAGGGGGATGTTGATACAACAAGGATCCATATACAAAAAAGAAAAACTAGACACCCTACTGTCTCAGATAAAAAAGAGAGTCAGGACTAAGATCCAATCCAACTGACACGTTACACAGAGATATTCTAAAAGCTAGACACGAAGTCAGAGACCTTTTAATAGGTGAATATGCTAAATAAATACGGTTATCAAATGCAACTTACTACTCAGACCTGTTAGGACTAGCAGCATCTGCACTTGCTGCTGCACGTCTGGGATCTGCACTCGCTGCCTTTTGCCTAGGTCTGGCTGCTGGCAGACTCCCCGCCCCAATCAGCTGCTGGGGCGGGAGTTCTGACAGCATTTAAACCTGCCTGTTTCTCTCTAGCATTGCCAGTGTTAGATTTGGATTTCCTGCTACACCAGCGTACTGCATACTTCTGACTCCTGACTCCTGACTCCTGTTACTGACCTTCTGCCTCTGGACCTGACGTTGCCTTTGCCTGACCCTCTTGTACCGCGTACCCTCTTGTTGCTGACCCGGATTGTCTGACTCTCCTAGCTGTTGTTTGTTCCAGTGCCTGTCTGTTTGTTAGTCCCCGTGTCCCCCTTCCTTAGTGAGTGTAGGGACCGTCGCCCAGTTGTCGCCCTGGGGCTTAGCCCAGGGGGGCAAGTAGGAAGGGACAGGGGTTGCGGGTATTTTCAGGGACCTCCAGTTTCCCGGACCCCGAGCCCTGACAGTAACACTGGCCGAACGGAAGTCGGATCCCTACATCCGACCAGCAACCTTGAAACCCACTATGGAGGCTGTGGCGGCCTTAGCCAACCAGGTACAGATTCTGACGGACCTGGTCCAGGACCTGACTGCTCGCCTGCAGCATCAGGAGCAGCGAGGGGCTTCTAATATGATGCAGCTCCCTGCCACTCCTGGTACGGTTTCTGAACCCCGAGCAACACCTCCTGACTTCTTTTCCGGTGAGAGAAGTCAGTTTTTTGTGTTCAGAGAAGGCTGCAAGCTTTATTTTGACCTCCGACCCCACACCTCTGGCACAGAGTACCAGAAAGTGGGTTTCGTGATAACTCGCCTGAGGGGAGAACCCCAAAATTGGGCCTTCTCCTTACCAGCCGACTCCCCCACCCGACAGTCACTAGACGCCTTTTTTGCTGCCTTGGGCCAGCTGTACGACGAACCCGACCGTGCTGCCTACGCTGTTGCCAAACTGTTGTCCTTGCGACAGGGTCAGAAGGTGGCAGAAGATTATTGCTCCCAATTTAGACAGCACGGCACTGAGTCGGGGTGGAACGACTCAGCCCTCAAGGACTTGTTCTTGACTGGTCTATCTGAGGACCTAAAGGAGCTGCTGGTGGCCCAGCCGGAGCCTGGTACCCTGGAACAAGCAATGTCGTTAGCCATCCGAGCCGACCGGCGCCTGAGGGCCAGACTATCTGCTCGGCCCAGTCTGATCCATCCGGCCTTCCCGGCCACTTCTGCGGCAAGACCGACAACCTCACCTCCCCCCGCTGAACCCATGGAACTGGGGACGATGTCACCTAAACAGCGAAGGGAATATCGGTTAAAGAAGAACCTTTGTTTCTATTGCGGAGAGTCTGGTCATCGCATCGCTACCTGCGGGAAAAGACCTCGGCAGGAGAAACTTCCGCTCCTAGGCAGTTGTCAAGAGGACTGTCTAGGGGCTCAGGTACCCCCTGTTGTGTCTAAAATGTTCTTGCCCTGTGTTTTGAAGCTCCATTCCTTCTCTCGTGCAGGACAAGCCTTTGTTGATTCTGGGGCAGCAGCAAACTTTGTGAACTTTGATTTTGTGGCTCAGATTTTTGGTTCCTTGCTACGTTTAGATCCTCCTATTCAGATTGCAGGGGTAGACTCCACTCCCTTGCATGCCGGCCTCGTCAATCTGGTTACCCCAGAGTTGACATTCACCATAGGAGCCCAGCATACTGAGACTTGCACCTTCCTCGTTATGAAAGACTTGTCGGTGGACATAGTCTTAGGGCTCCCTTGGTTAAGAGAACACAATCCCATTATTAATTGGAACACGCTGGAGCTGGTCAAGTGGGGGTCCCACTGTACTAATCACATGAATCCAGTGCACCTGGATACTTCTGTTTTGGAGGGGGTCGAGTTACCAGACGATATTAATAAGTTTTCTGATGCTTTCTCCAAACAACTCTCTGAAGGATTGCCTCCTCTTAGAGAATTTGATTGTGAAATTGATCTGATCCCAGGTGTTAAACTCCCAAAGGGTCGGATCTACAATGTAACTGTTCCTGAGAGAGAGTCCAGGAAGGACTATATTCAGGACAGTTTGACAAAGGGATATATCACTACACCATGTGATATTCAGATGGATCCCGTTAGGGTGAAGGCTATCACGGAATGGGCTCAGCCAGTTACCCTAAAAGCCCTGCAGCGCTTCCTGGGGTTTGCTGAATATTATCGTAAGTTCATCAAGAACTTCTCCGTGGTGGCTAAGCCTTTAACGGATCTCACCGGAAAGGGGGCGGATGTGAGTAATTGGTCGCCAGATGCACTTGCGGCCTTCGCCACCCTGAAGGCTGCTCTCTCTTCAGCACCCGTCCTCATCCAACCTGATCTATCCAGTCCGTTCGTGGTGGAGGTAGACGCCTCCGAGTTTGGAGTAGGAGCGGTACTGTCCCAAGGTACCTCCACACTCACAAACCTTAGGCCTTGTGCCTACTTTTCCAGAAAATTCTCCTCTACAGAGCGTAATTACGACGTAGGTAACCGGGAGTTACTAGCTATTAAATGGGCTTTTGAGGAATGGAGGCACGTCCTGCAAAGGGCCCTCCATCAAATCACTGTACTTACAGACCACAAAAGCCTCATGTATCTAGACTCCGCCAAGAGGTTGAATGCTCGACAAGCCCACTGGGCTGGGTTCTTTTCACGGTTCAATTGTGCAGTGACTTACAGAACTGGTTCAAAGAATGTTAAAGCAGATGCCTTGTCTAGGAGTTTTTGTACCCCGGAACCTGCAGAATCCGCCGAATTTGCATTCAATATTCATGACAATTCGTCTTCCCAAGTTTCGCCGTTTCTCTGTAATTATGGTTTCCATCCTCAATTTGCACTCTCTACTCCTCCTGTTTTGAACACTCCACCCGCTAATACTGCTATTGATGAACTGTGCACAGTTTGGGCCCAGGTTCATAAGAACCTTCAGGGTTCCCAGGAGAAGGTACTTAGTGCGTTTCTTATTAGACTGCCTATCACTGCACCTTTTTGGGTTGGGGAGCAAGTTTTATTGTCTTCTAAGAATTTGAGACGGAAGGTTCCGTCTTTAAAACTTGCACCGCGGTTTATTGGTCCTTTTTCTATTTTGCAGGTTATTAACCCACTGGTTTATAGATTATCTCTTCCTGGGGCTTGGAAGATTCATAATGTTTTTCATAAAAGCTTGCTAAAAAGATATGTGACTCCAGTTTTGCCCACCCGTGACCCGCCCTCTCCTACGCTGGTGCAAGGAGAATTTGAATTTGAGGTGGAAAGTATTGTTGACCCCAGGCGGCTTCGGCACTCTATACAGTATCTGGTCCACTGGAGAGGGTTTGGCCCTGATGGACGGACTTGGGTTCCTGCCAGAGATGTTCATGCCCCACGTCCGGTCCGATTATTCCACAGGGCCCTCCCTCTTAAGCCCGCTCCGGGTCTTGGGGGTCCAGTGTCCCCCCCGTAGAAGGGGGGGTACTGTTAGGACTAGCAGCATCTGCACTTGCTGCTGCACGTCTGGGATCTGCACTCGCTGCCTTTTGCCTAGGTCTGGCTGCTGGCAGACTCCCCGCCCCAATCAGCTGCTGGGGCGGGAGTTCTGACAGCATTTAAACCTGCCTGTTTCTCTCTAGCATTGCCAGTGTTAGATTTGGATTTCCTGCTACACCAGCGTACTGCATACTTCTGACTCCTGACTCCTGTTACTGACCTTCTGCCTCTGGACCTGACGTTGCCTTTGCCTGACCCTCTTGTACCGCGTACCCTCTTGTTGCTGACCCGGATTGTCTGACTCTCCTAGCTGTTGTTTGTTCCAGTGCCTGTCTGTTTGTTAGTCCCCGTGTCCCCCTTCCTTAGTGAGTGTAGGGACCGTCGCCCAGTTGTCGCCCTGGGGCTTAGCCCAGGGGGGCAAGTAGGAAGGGACAGGGGTTGCGGGTATTTTCAGGGACCTCCAGTTTCCCGGACCCCGAGCCCTGACAAGACCATAATGAGTGCAGCAAGCTTCTGGTGCACAAAGTTAAGTAGAAACACATAAAAGCTAGACTACCCGACCTGATGGATCCACACTCAAAGTACAAAATCAGTAACCCTCAAGAGATAGCGGAAGCATTTAACAAATTTAAACTATATCTTAAAGAAGACCCATTGACGCATCAACTGACCGAGGAAGATGTAGCCACTTTCTTGAAAAGCATTAACCTCCCCTTGTTTGATCAGGATCAATTGAAATATTTAAATGATCCTATTAGCATAGAAGAAACCTCAAAAATAACAGCAGGAATAAAAAAGACAAAGCACCGGGACCAGTTGGTTTTTCAGGAGAATATTATCAGGTTGAACTGGCACCCCATTTAACAAGAATATTTAATGAGCCCATGAAAAAAGGAAGCCTTGCAATAGAGATGCTGCAAGCCACAATTGTAACCATCCCAAACTAGATAAGGACCCCTATTCCCCAGTTAACTTTAGACCCATATCCCTATTAAATAATGATACAAAAATGTACACTAAAATTCTCGTTCAATGATTGGGCATTGTCCATGGAAAACAAACTTCCGATGGCACGAGGAGAGCCCTCAATCTTATTTTCAAGGGGAAAGATCTGTAAATGCCTTCTCTGCTCCTAACGCTGGACCTGGAGAAGAAGTTCAACAGAATCCACTGAAGCTTTACCTTCACAGTGTTGCAAAAATTTGGACTATAGGGTGATATCCTGACAGCCAAACAACCATTATACTCTGCACCTTCCGCCAAGGGTTTAGTACAGTGATGGCTAACCTTTTAGAGACCAAGTGCCCAAACCGCAACCTAAAACCCACTTATTTATCGCAAAGTGCCAACACGTCGGGGGCGGGGCTTATCACCATGTATGATTTTACCCCCGTTGTTCTAAAAAGGACAGGGCCGCTTCAAAATTGACAGTATGCAGATTTTGACTGCTTTTAGATGCGGAAATACTGCAGAATGTCCTCAGAGGAAATTTCTGTGGAAAATTCTGCAGCATTTCTGCATCCAAAAAGTAGTCAAAATCTGCACCCTGTCTATTTTGAAACAGCCCTGCCCATTTCCGCCACATGTAAACATACCCCAACGGTAATAGTGACCCAGCCCCAGCAGTAATAGTGACCCCCGCATCACAGCGGCCCCAGCGGTAATAGTGACCCCCCACAGCGAGATAATAGTGACCCCGACCACACAGCAGCCCCAGCGGTAATAGTGACCCCCACCCCCCAGCAGTAATAGTGACACTCCCCAGCAGCCCCAGGGTTAATAGTGACCCCCACCCCACAGCAGCCCCAGCGGTAATAGTGACCCCCACCCTACAGCGGCCCCAGCGGTAATAGTGACCCCCCACAGCGATAATAGTGACCTCCACCACACAATAGCCCCAGCGGTAATAGTGACCCCCACCTCCCAGCAGTAATAGTGACACTCCCCAGCAGCCCCAGGGTTAATAGTGACCCCCACCCCACAGCGGCCCCAGCGGTAATAGTGACCCCCAGCGGTAATAGTGACACACACCCCCAGCACCCCCAGCGATAATAGTGACCCCCACCCAGCAGTAATAGTGACCCCCACATCACAGCGGCCCCAGCGGTAATAGTGTCCCCCACCCCACAGCAATAATAGTGACCCCCCAGCGGCCCCCAGTGCATTAGGGACACCCCCCAGCAGCCCCCAGTGCATTAGGGACACCGCCAGCAGCCCCCCAGGGCAGTAGTGACGCCCCCCAGTGCAATAGTGACACCCCCCCAGTGCAATAGTGACACCCCCCCAGCGGCCCCCCAGTGCAACAATGACACCCCCCAGCGGCCCCCCAGTGCAACAATGACACACCTCAGCGGCCCCCCAGTGCAGTAGTGACACCCCACAGCGGCCCCCCCAGTGCAGTAGTGACACCCCACAGCAGCCCCCAGTGCAGTAGCGACACCCCCAGCGGCCCCTCAGTGCAGTAGCGACACCCCCCAGCGGCCCCCCAGTGCAGTAGTGACACCCTCCAGCGGCCCCCCAGTGCAGTAGTGACACCCTCCAGCGGCCCCCCAGTGCAATAGCGACACCCCCCCCAGCGGCCACCCAGTGAAATAGCGACACCCCCCCCCCCAGTGCAATAGTGACACTCCCCCAGCGGCCCCCCAGTGCAATAGTGACACCCCCCCAGCGGCCCCCCAGTGCAATAGTGACACCCCCCAGTGCAATAGTGACACCCCCCAGCGGCCCCCCAGTGCAGTAGTGACACCCCACAGTGCCCCTCCCAAGACCCACATACTTACCTCCTCCTCCTCCGCCTTCTACTGGAAGCTGATGCTCCTCTTCTGGTCAGCATGCTCCGGCATGCATATTAACTTTTTCGTACCCACTTCTGCTTCAATAGGTAATTCCCAGCAACCTGATTGGTTGTTTGGTGAATCAGCCAACCCAAACAACCAATCAGGTTGCTGGCAATTGCTGATTGCTGCAGAAGTGGGGAAGAAAGTGTTAATATGCTCCCGGCACACACACTGACACACACGCTGCTGGAAGCCTCCCCCCTCCCGGCGGAACCAAGTAGTAGGAGACGTCGGGGTAGGGGGGAGAGGGATTCCAGCTGCACGCTGAAGTCAGTGTGTGCCGGGATCAGCGCGGCTAGCAGTGCTGTTTGTGAATGCCGGCAAGTGGTGAGCGGCCGATGGGGCGCGTGCCAGCAGGGAGAGCTCTGCGTGCCGCCTCTGGCACGCGTGCCATAGGTTCGCCACCACTGGTTTAGTAAATAAGATATTGTCCATTAGAGAGAGAGAGGGAAAAAAAGGAAAAAAAGGAAAAAAAGAAAAAAAGCTCGGCACCGGGCGGGTCAAATACAAAAATGCTCGGATCTCCCATTGACTTTAATGGGGTTCGTTACTCGAATAGAGCTCTCGAATATTACAAAAAGCTCAACTCGAATAACGAACATCCGAGCATTTTTGTACTCACTCTTCTCTAGCGGCCTCTGTAAAGCCAAAAATACCAAGGCCTATATGCCTGACTATTCGAACCTCACTGGAGACTTATATATCTCTTATCCAGGTGACCAATTCCCACACCCCTAGGCATCAGATACCTCACCCTGTAGGTGTCCTCGACTTCATGATTCCAGGCTTCTCCTCGGAAGTGTGGAGGACCCGAGGAATCAAACTAATTGATGTCATGGAAAATAAAACCCTGAAGACTTATGAAACCCTACTACAGAATTCAAAATAACCCAACTCAGACAGATATAAATACATTCAGATCCGAAATTGTATATCCAACCAGCCAGATCTAACCCTCAGCATACCTAAATACCTCTATGAGCCTGCAATTAAATCACCTCAAAGCAAATGCACAATGAGATTTTTTAATGATATTTTCAACGGAGAAAAAGAGGATGAAGAAAAATTGAAAAGAGCACATATCCTCAATTGGGAAAAAGATCTAAACTACACATTTTCCCCCACAGAGTGGTCCAAGGCTCTATATTGGGCACTGAAGAGTTCATCATGTGCCAGCTGAATAGAAGTAATTACTAGGAGGGGATTACTTTCCAGGGACCTCCCGTTCTAGCTGGAGAGAATGCAGAGGGAGAGGATCCGTTTTACACATTTTTGGGGTGTCTGCTAATTTTTAACCTCTGGAAATCGGTATTTAACTTAATAACTGGATTTACATGAATAAAAACTATACTGAATCCATAACTAGCCTTGTTTCTATTGGGAATAGAAAGCTTCCCTATGGATTTCAGGAAGGTAGTAGCTCATGTTGTCATTTCAGTAAAACTTTCCATATCTAGATGGTGGAAAGCCGTGGAACCACCAAAAATGCAGATGATTATAGAACTAAATCTCAGAACACTGTAAATATGAAAAAAGTTGTGCCATCAAAATGAAAGGCTTCAAGCATATAATTCAACCTGGCACCCATGGCATAGTTATATCAGCGCATGTAATGCCTCCAGAACATAATAGAGAAACTGCAGAGAAATTGTGAACAAGACTGTGCAAGTGGAAGCGTTGGTATATTATCTTAGACAATACCTTGGAATCACTACTCTGAACATCCCTCTACCCCTTTTCCAGCACCTTCCCAAACCCCTCCTGTAATTTCTTGGTTAATCTGATTTTATTTTCTTGTTGCACTACCTAATGATTGTCTGTGGATATCATGTTGTTCTGTCTTTTTCAATAAAAAATACTGAACATAAAAATAATAGTGATGTTTTCTGGGAAAATCCAATTTTCAGAGTTTGTCACATGTATTCTTATGTATACTTGGGATTTTCGACAAATTAATTTTTAATTAATGATAGATCCAAAAATGATCCAAGCAGGTGCTCATTAGCAACTTTCAGAAGTCACTCATAATTCTACACAATTATCCTTAAAATACAATATTTTCAGAAACACAGCATTGATCAGAATGACACACAGTTACAGAATACAAGTATTTTGTACTATTCGTCAATAAAACTAGTTTAGAGAAGAAACATTAGCTACTTCCCCGTGTGAATTTCCTGGTGCCTAAAGAGATATTGTCATGGATGACCTTTGGGGGTCCACGGCGTGATCAATAGGAATGTTTGCATCCTTCCAAATTCATGTTATGAGGCTGTGCGCACAGCCTGAAGCAATCACACTGACACAAGTTCAGTAAATGAAAACGTCCTCATTTCTGCTTTATTTGTGGGCACGTAGCCTCTTTTATATAGGTTAACATATCTGCCCTTTATGGGCAGGCCAAAGATTGCATAGATAAAACGTATGGATAGACAATTGGATAAGTTCTTTAAGGTCCTTCCTGCATCCGGTCATCTGTTGCTCTTGGCGTTGCCCGTCACATGGTATCAGTCAGGAGGGGGCAAGATGGGATGAGCGAGTTGTCTTTGGTACCACGTGTGGATGGTCCGGTATGATTGGAGGTTCTGACTTGAATTATTAGCATAAATTTGGGGACTTGGCAAACATAGTCCGAGAGCGACAGCCCCAACCTTTTCAAAACAACTCTATTATCTCTCTGTAAATATGAAACACAAACTAAACAAGGTTGATTTAGTTTAACTATTCCCTGCAGTTAATAAAACATATGCCAGGTGCTTCTGGCAACACAACATTTTCTGCATTCTTTAACCCTTGTATTCTTAAAAAGACCCCACAGGATGTGAGTGGGGTATAACTTTTTTACACTTGTATGAAAGACGTACAACAAAGATTAGATATCATAACATCAAGACATATAAACGAACAGTAGTTATTTGTCACAGATTCTCCATGAACTTGCTTCCTCTTCTACCGATTGGGTCTAATCCACCTGATCTAACAATTTAGTACATCACTGAACGTCCATCTGTCACTTTAGACACCAATACGAATGTACCTTAAAACTTCTATCTTTCCTGCCTTCTAAGACAATATAATTCATTAGATGCATTATAGCCTTCTATTTTTATTAAAGCAACAAAGCTACTTCCTAAATTTAGTATCAAATCATTCCCTCGGCGATTATGAGGAAGGAAAGGGGGGCTTGTCTGAGCCCGCAGCTTCGAGCAAGCAGCCTTTCTCTTACTAAAAGCAAGCTCAGTTAACCATTTGTTTATATTCACATCCTATACTTTTAAACAATTTAGCAGCAACACAGTTTATCAATCTGCCTTTACTAGAAGGGATCCAATAATGCACATTTAACCTACAAATTCCAAACCCACAATGAGCCGCTGTGTACGGTTCATCAATCTTGGCTATAACCCAGCCAATGCGTTCTCATTGCCAACAATCCCTTCTTATAGTTTGAGTAGGACATAGAGGTGGGACGTACACACAGATAAACAGAGCACTAGTACAACTGGCCTAGTCTCACTGTCCCCTTGGGATACACCAGACTGAATTGCCTCAGCCTGGTCATCTGACAGCCTCTGCCTTACCCCTGAGTCTTATATGCAGACCTCCCAGTGGTGGAGTCCCTGCTCAGACCATCTGTTAGCCTCTCCCGTCCTCCTGAGTCTGATATGCAGACCTTTCAGGAGTGGAGTCCCTACACAGACCACCTGTTAGCCTCTCCCGCCCTCCTGAGTCTTATAAGCAGACCTCCCAGGAGTGGAGTCCCTACACAGACCACCTGTTAGCCTCTCCCGCCCTCCTGAGTCTTATAAGCAGACCTCCCAGGAGAGGAGTCTCTACAGGCCCTACCTTGGGCAGCCTATTGACTTCACCAGTTAACCAGTACTCTCTCAGACAACAGTCAACAGGCATGCCAACTATTCCTTTTTAACATACGACAGGTTCTATCACATGGTTAAGACTTAAAATACCTGTCTGATGGGTCCAGACTGATCGGATCGGGCACGAGCACACGGGCAAGCCTGGAGCTGGCCACACAGGTATAGATAATTATCTTACCGCATTCAGATTTTTTGGGAGGGCCCGCCCGGTCCTAAGGTTGCCTTGTGCGTCCGTGTCTGCTGTTATTTCCGGTCGTATCCGAACCCGAATCGACCATGTCCCTTCGTGGTCGCCAATTGTCTTGGATGATTTTTGGGGGTCCACGGCGTGATCAATAGGAATGTTTGCATCCTTCAAAAATTGATGTTATGAGGCTGTGCACACAGCCTGAAGCAATCACACTGACAAGTTCAGTATATGAAAACTTCCTCATTTCTGCTTTATTTGTGGGCACGTAGCCTCTCTTATAGCATTTACCATATCTGCCCTTTATGGGCAGGCCAAAGATTGCATAGATAAAACGTATGGATAGACAATTGGATAAGTTCTTTAAGGTCCTTCCTGCATCCGGTCATCTGTTGTTCTTGGCGTTGCCCGTCACATGGTATCAGTCAGGAGGGGGCAAGATGGGATGAGCGAGTTGTCTTTGGTACCACGTGTGGATGGTCCGGTATGATTGGAGGTTCTGACTTGAATTATTAGCATAAATTTCCTGTAATTATTTGCATGAATTTCCCGTAAACTGCCTATGCTGATTAGTGTGTTTGCTAAAAGCGGTAATGTTAAGACTGTGGTTTCGTGTATCTGGCTTGTCCTGCTAAAGTCTGCTAGGAATTGGGAAACAGAGAGTTTCACTGTATATTCTTGTATGAGGAAGTGGATATATAAAGAGAGATATGTATATGTGCAAGTAAACAAGGGATGGAAAAATACTGTCATAGGTATATAGAAGATAAAGAATGTTTAGTATATAAAGGATATATGAGGGAGAATGTCCGCTACAGCTATATGAAAGTATATGTCCACTGTCACTGAAGTATAGATAGTGTATATCCACTACAATATATCTGCTGGGCAAAACGTTTCCCACATTCTTGACATGAAAATAGTTACTCCCCTGTGTGAGTTCTCTGATGTCTAACTAGGTTTGATTTCACAGTAAAATGTTTGCCACATTCTGAACAAGAAAATGGCTTCTCCCCTGTGTGAGTTCTCTGATGTTTCACAAGATCTGCTTTCTGAGTACAACATTTTCCACATTCTGAACATGAAAATGAATTATCCCCTGTGTGACTTCTCTGATGTCTAACTAGACGTGATTTAAGAGCAAAATGTTTACCGCATTCTGAACAAGAAAATGGCTTCACTCCTGTGTGACTTCTTTGATGTGAAACAAGAGTTGATGTCTGACTAAAAAGTTTACCACATTCTGCACATGAAAATGGCTTCTCTCCTGTGTGAATTCTCTGATGTATAACAAGATCCGATTTCCATTTAAAACATTCCTCACATTCTGTACATGAAAATGGCTTCTCTCCTGTGTGAGTTCTCTGATGGAGAACAAGAACTGATTTACGAGTAAAACATTTCCCACATTCTGCACATGAAAATGGTTTCTCTCCTGTGTGAATTTTCTGATGCATAACAAGCGCTGAATTCGACATAAAACATTTCTCACATTCTGAACAAGAAAATGGCTTCTCTCCTGTGTGGCTTCTCTGATGTATAACAAGATGTGTTTGACAGGAAAAACATTTCCCACACTCTGCACATGAAAATGGCTTCATCCCTGTGTGAATTCTCTGATGTATAACAAGATGTGATTTCCCTTTAAAACATTTCCCACATTCAGAACAGAAAAATGGCCTCTCTCCTGAGTGAGTTCTCTGATGTTGAACAAGATTTGATTTCACAGTAAAACATTTCCCACATTCTGAACAAGTGAACGGCTTCTCCCCTGTGTGAATTCTCTGATGTGAAACAAGATTTGATTTCTGATTAAAATGTTTCCCACATTCTGGACATGAAAATGGCTTCTCCCTTGTAGGATCTCCTTGAGGTTTAGCATTCCTCCTGTGACTTTTTTTTTGCTCAGTAGCCTGTGATGAATCAGTAGATGGGATTTGTAGAAGAGGATCCGATGATAGATCTTTGCTGTGAAGGGCTGAGGGGATATCTGGGATAATTACAGGTTCTTCATATGAATCTTGTGTGATACCACAATCTTCTACTTTACAGTCTGCAGATATCAGACATCCCTCTGAGCTCCCGGCACCGTCATCTGCTAAGAAGTAACAGATTTGTACTATTTTTCAACAATATAATGTATTTTTCGGACCATAAGAGGCACATAAGTTTAAGTTGGAAGAAAGAAAGAAAATTTTAAACAAAATGGTTTGCAAAAATGTTTAACAGAATAGACATCTGCGGCCGACACACTGTTATGGGGCATCTGCGGCCGACACACTGTTATGGGGCATCTGCGGCCGACACACTGTTATGGGGCATCTGTGGCCGACACACTGTTATGGGGCATCTGCGGCCGACACACTGTTATGGGGCATCTGCGGCCGACACACTGTTATGGGGGCATCTGTGGCCGACACACTGTTATGGGGGCATCTGTGGCCGACACACTGTTATGGGGGCATCTGCGGCCGACACACTGTTATGGGGTCATCTGCGGCCGACACACTGTTATGGGGCATCTGTGGCCGACACACTGTTATGGGGCATCTGCGGCCGACACACTGTTATGGGGTCATCTGCGGCCGACACACTGTTATGGGGGCATCTGTGGCCGACACACTGTTATGGGGGCATCTGCGGCCGACACACTGTTATGGGGTCATCTGCGGCCGACACACTGTTATGGGGTCATCTGCGGCCGACACACTGTTATGGGGCATCTGTGGCCGACACACTGTTATGGGGCATCTGCGGCCGACACACTGTTATGGGGTCATCTGCGGCCGACACACTGTTATGGGGGCATCTGCGGCCGACACACTGTTATGGGGGCATCTGTGGCCGACACACTGTTATGGGGGCATCTGCGGCCGACACACTGTTATGGGGCATCTGTGGCCGACACACTGTTATGGGGCATCTGCGGCCGACACACTGTTATGGGGACATCTGCAGCCGACACACTGTTATGGGGGCATCTGCGGCCGACACACTGTTATGGGGACATCTGCAGCCGACACACTGTTATGGGGGCATCTGCGGCCGACACACTGTTATGGGGGCATCTGCGGCCGACACACTGTTATGGGGGCATCTGCGGCCGACACACTGTTATGGGGCATCTGCGGCCGACACACTGTTATGGGGCATCTGCGGCCGACACACTGTTATGGGGCATCTGCGGCCGACACACTGTTATGGGGCATCTGCGGCCGACACACTGTTATGGGGCATCTGCGGCCGACACACTGTTATGGGGCATCTGCGGCCGACACACTGTTATGGGGTTATCTGTGGCCGACACACTGTTATGGGGGCATCTGCGGCCGACACACTGTTATGGGGGCATCTGCCGCCGATACACTGTTATAGGGGCATCTGCGGCCGACACACTGTTATGGGGTTATCTGTGGCCGACACACTGTTATGGGGACGTCTGCGGCCGACACACTGTTATGGGGGCATCTGCCGCCGATACACTGTTATAGGGGCATCTGCGGCCGACACACTGTTATGGGGGCATCTGCGGCCGACACACTGTTATAGGGGCATCTGCGGCCGACACACTGTTATGGGGACGTCTGCGGCCGACACACTGTTATGGGGACATCCGCAGTTGACACACTGTTATGGGGTTATCTGCGGCCGACACACTGTTATGGGGGCATCTGCGGCCGACACACTGTTATGGGGACATCTGCGGCCGACACACTGTTATGGGATCATCTGTGGCCGACACACTGTTATGGGGACATCTGCGGCCGACACACTTTTATGGGGCATCTGTGGCCGACACACTGTTATGGGGGCATCTGTGGCCGACACACTGTTATGGGGGCATCTGTGGCTGACACACTGTTATGGGGCATCTGTGGCCGACACACTGTTATGGGGCATCTGTGGCCGACACACTGTTATGGGGGCATCTGTGGCCGACACACTGTTATGGGGGCATCTGCGGCCGACACACTTTTATGGGGCATCTGTGGCCGACACACTGTTATGGGGGCATCTGTGGCCGACACACTGTTATGGGGTTATCTGCAGCCGACACACTGTTATGGGGCATCTGCGGCCGACACGCTTTTATGGGGCATCTGTGGCTGACACACTGTTATGGGGCATCTGCGGCCGACACACTGTTATGGGGCATCTGCGGCCGACACACTGCTATGGGGCATCTGTGGCCGACACACTGTTATGGGGGCATCTGCGGCTGACACACTGTTATGGGGGCATCTGCGGCCGACACACTGTTATGGGGGCATCTGCGGCCGACACACTGTTATGGGGCATCTGTGGCTGACACACTGTTATGGGGCATCAGCGGCCGACACACTGTTATGGGGGCATCTGTGGCCGACACACTGTTATGGGGGCATCTGTGGCCGACACACTGTTATGGGGGCATCTGCGGCCGACACACTGTTATGGGGCATCTGTGGCTGACACACTGTTATGGGGCATCAGCGGCCGACACACTGTTATGGGGCATCAGCGGCCGACACACTGTTATGGGGGCATCTGCGGCCGACACACTGTTATGGGGCATCTGCGGCCGACACACTGTTATGGGGCATCTGCGGCCGACACACTGTTATGGGGCATCTGCGGCCGACATACTGTTATGGGGGCATCTGCGGCCGACACACTGTTATGGGGCATCTGTGGCCGACACACTGTTATGGGGCATCTGCGGCCGACACACTGTTATAGGGCATCTGCGGCCGACACACTGTTATGGGGCATCTGCGGCCGACACACTGTTATGGGGCATCTGCGGCCGACACACTGTTATGGGGACATCTGCGGCCGACACACTGTTATGGGGGCATCTGCGGCCGACACACTGTTATAGGGCATCTGCGGCCGACACACTGTTATGGGGCATCTGCGGCCGACACACTGTTATGGGGCATCTGCGGCCGACACACTGTTATGGGGCATCTGCGGCCGACACACTGTTATGGGGCATCTGCGGCCGACACACTGTTATGGGGCATCTGCGGCCGACACACTGTTATGGGGCATCTGCGGCCGACACACTGTTATGGGGCATCTGCGGCCGACACACTGTTATGGGGTTATCTGTGGCCGACACACTGTTATGGGGGCATCTGCGGCCGACACACTGTTATGGGGGCATCTGCCGCCGATACACTGTTATAGGGGCATCTGCGGCCGACACACTGTTATGGGGTTATCTGTGGCCGACACACTGTTATGGGGACGTCTGCGGCCGACACACTGTTATGGGGGCATCTGCCGCCGATACACTGTTATAGGGGCATCTGCGGCCGACACACTGTTATGGGGGCATCTGCGGCCGACACACTGTTATGGGGTCATCTGCGGCCGACACACTGTTATGGGGGCATCTGCGGCCGACACACTGTTATGGGGTCATCTGCGGCCGACACACTGTTATGGGGGCATCTGCGGCCGACACACTGTTATGGGGGCATCTGCGGCCGACACACTGTTATAGGGGCATCTGCGGCCGACACACTGTTATGGGGACGTCTGCGGCCGACACACTGTTATGGGGACATCCGCAGTTGACACACTGTTATGGGGTTATCTGCGGCCGACACACTGTTATGGGGGCATCTGCGGCCGACACACTGTTATGGGGTTATCTGTGGCCGACACACTGTTATGGGGGCATCTGCGGCCGACACACTGTTATGGGGACATCTGCCGCCGATACACTGTTATAGGGGCATCTGCGGCCGACACACTGTTATGGGGTTATCTGCGGCCGACACACTGTTATGGGGGCATCTGCGGCCGACACACTGTTATGGGGACATCTGCGGCCGACACACTGTTATGGGATCATCTGCGGCCGACACACTGTTATGGGGGCATCTGCGGCCGACACACTGTTATGGGGACATCTGCGGCCGACACACTGTTATGGGATCATCTGCGGCCGACACACTGTTATGGAGACATCTGCGGCCGACACACTGTTATGGGGGCATCTGCGGCCGACACACTGTTATGGGGACGTCTGCGGCCGACACACTGTTATGGGGACATCCGCAGTTGACACACTGTTATGGGGTTATCTGCGGCCGACACACTGTTATGGGGGCATCTGTGGCCGACACACTGTTATGGGGGCATCTGTGGCCGACACACTGTTATGGGGCATCTGTGGCTGACACACTGTTATGAGGACATCTGCAGCCGACACACTGTTATGGGGGCATCTGCAGCCGACACACTGTTATGGGGGCATCTGCGGCCGACACACTGTTATGGGGGCATCTGCGGCCGACACACTGTTATGGGGGCATCTGCGGCCGACACACTGTTATAGGGCATCTGCGGCCGACACACTGTTATGGGGCATCTGCGGCCGACACACTGTTATGGGGCATCTGCGGCCGACACACTGTTATGGGGCATCTGCGGCCGACACACTGTTATGGGGCATCTGCGGCCGACACACTGTTATGGGGCATCTGCGGCCGACACACTGTTATGGGGCATCTGCGGCCGACACACTGTTATGGGGACGTCAGAGGCCGACACACTGTTATGGGGTTATCTGTGGCCGACACACTGTTATGGGGGCATCTGCGGCCGACACACTGTTATGGGGGCATCTGCCGCCGACACACTGTTATGGGGTTATCTGTGGCCGACACACTGTTATGGGGCATCTGCGGCCGACACACTGTTATGGGGTTATCTGTGGCCGACACACTGTTATGGGGGCATCTGCGGCCGACACACTGTTATGGGGGCATCTGCCGCCGATACACTGTTATAGGGGCATCTGCGGCCGACACACTGTTATGGGGACATCCGCAGTTGACACACTGTTATGGGGTTATCTGCGGCCGACACACTGTTATGGGGTTATCTGTGGCCGACACAATGTTATGGGGGCGTCTGCGGCCGACACACTGTTATGGGGGCATCTGCGGCCGACACACTGTTATGGGGACGTCTGCGGCCGACACACTGTTATGGGGACATCCGCAGTTGACACACTGTTATGGGGTTATCTGCGGCCGACACACTGTTATGGGGCATCTGCGGCCGACACACTGTTATGGGGTTATCTGCGGCCGACACACTGTTATGGGGCATCTGCGGCCGACACACTGTTATGGGGTCATCTGCGGCCGACACACTGTTATGGGGACATCCGCAGTTGACACACTGTTATGGGGCATCTGCGGCCGACACACTGTTATGGGGACATCTGCAGCCGACACACTGTTATGGGGGCATCTGCGGCCGACACACTGTTATGGGGGCATCTGCGGCCGACACACTGTTATGGGGGCATCTGCGGCCGACACACTGTTATGGGGCATCTGCGGCCGACACACTGTTATGGGGCATCTGCGGCCGACACACTGTTATGGGGCATCTGCGGCCGACACACTGTTATGGGGCATCTGCGGCCGACACACTGTTATGGGGGCATCTGTGGCCGACACACTGTTATGGGGCATCTGCGGCCGACACACTGTTATGGGGTCATCTGCGGCCGACACACTGTTATGGGGTCATCTGCGGCCGACACACTGTTATGGGGGCATCTGTGGCCGACACACTGTTATGGGGGCATCTGTGGCCGACACACTGTTATGGGGCATCTGTGGCTGACACACTGTTATGAGGACATCTGCAGCCGACACACTGTTATGGGGGCATCTGCAGCCGACACACTGTTATGGGGGCATCTGCGGCCGACACACTGTTATGGGGGCATCTGCGGCCAACACACTGTTATGGGGGCATCTGCGGCCGACACACTGTTATAGGGCATCTGCGGCCGACACACTGTTATGGGGCATCTGCGGCCGACACACTGTTATGGGGCATCTGCGGCCGACACACTGTTATGGGGCATCTGCGGCCGACACACTGTTATGGGGCATCTGCGGCCGACACACTGTTATGGGGCATCTGCGGCCGACACACTGTTATGGGGCATCTGCGGCCGACACACTGTTATGGGGCATCTGCGGCCGACACACTGTTATGGGGCATCTGTGGCCGACACACTGTTATGGGGGCATCTGCGGCCGACACACTGTTATGGGGGCATCTGCCGCCGATACACTGTTATAGGGGCATCTGCGGCCGACACACTGTTATGGGGTTATCTGTGGCCGACACACTGTTATGGGGACGTCTGCGGCCGACACACTGTTATGGGGGCATCTGCCGCCGATACACTGTTATAGGGGCATCTGCGGCCGACACACTGTTATGGGGGCATCTGCGGCCGACACACTGTTATAGGGGCATCTGCGGCCGACACACTGTTATGGGGGCGTCTGCGGCCGACACACTGTTATGGGGACATCCGCAGTTGACACACTGTTATGGGGTTATCTGCGGCCGACACACTGTTATGGGGACATCTGCGGCCGACACACTTTTATGGGGCATCTGTGGCCGACACACTGTTATGGGGCATCTGCGGCCGACACACTTTTATGGGGCATCTGTGGCCGACACACTGTTATGGGGGCATCTGTGGCCGACACACTGTTATGGGGTTATCTGCAGCCGACACACTGTTATGGGGCATCTGCGGCCGACACGCTTTTATGGGGCATCTGTGGCTGACACACTGTTATGGGGCATCTGCGGCCGACACACTGTTATGGGGCATCTGCGGCCGACACACTGCTATGGGGCATCTGCGGCCGACACACTGTTATGGGGGCATCTGCGGCCGACACACTGTTATGGGGCATCTGCGGCCGACACACTGTTATGGGGCATCTGCGGCCGACACACTGCTATGGGGCATCTGCGGCCGACACACTGTTATGGGGGCATCTGCGGCCGACACACTGTTATGGGGGCATCTGCGGCCGACACACTGTTATGGGGCATCTGCGGCCGACACACTGTTATGGGGCATCTGCGGCCGACACACTGTTATGGGGCATCTGCGGCCGACACACTGTTATGGGGCATCTGCGGCCGACACACTGTTATGGGGCATCTGCGGCCGACACACTGTTATGGGGCATCTGCGGCCGACACACTGTTATGGGGCATCTGCGGCCGACACACTGTTATGGGGTTATCTGTGGCCGACACACTGTTATGGGGGCATCTGCGGCCGACACACTGTTATGGGGGCATCTGCCGCCGATACACTGTTATAGGGGCATCTGCGGCCGACACACTGTTATGGGGTTATCTGTGGCCGACACACTGTTATGGGGACGTCTGCGGCCGACACACTGTTATGGGGGCATCTGCCGCCGATACACTGTTATAGGGGCATCTGCGGCCGACACACTGTTATGGGGGCATCTGCGGCCGACACACTGTTATAGGGGCATCTGCGGCCGACACACTGTTATGGGGGCATCTGCCGCCGATACACTGTTATGGGGACGTCTGCGGCCGACACACTGTTATGGGGACATCCGCAGTTGACACACTGTTATGGGGTTATCTGCGGCCGACACACTGTTATGGGGACATCTGCGGCCGACACACTGTTATGGGATCATCTGCGGCCGACACACTGTTATGGGGGCATCTGCGGCCGACACACTGTTATGGGGGCATCTGCGGCCGACACACTGTTATGGGGACATCTGCGGCCGACACACTGTTATGGGGCATCTGCGGCCGACACACTGTTATGGGGCATCTGCGGCCGACACACTGTTATAGGGCATCTGCGGCCGACACACTGTTATGGGGTTATCTGCGCCCGACACACTGTTATGGGATCATCTGCGGCCGACACACTGTTATGGGGACATCTGCGGCCGACACACTTTTATGGGGCATCTGTGGCCGACACACTGTTATGGGGCATCTGCGGCCGACACACTTTTATGGGGCATCTGTGGCCGACACACTGTTATGGGGGCATCTGTGGCCGACACACTTTTATGGGGCATCTGTGGCCGACACACTGTTATGGGGGCATCTGTGGCCGACACACTGTTATGGGGTTATCTGCAGCCGACACACTGTTATGGGGCATCTGCGGCCGACACGCTTTTATGGGGCATCTGTGGCTGACACACTGTTATGGGGCATCTGCGGCCGACACACTGTTATGGGGCATCTGCGGCCGACACACTGCTATGGGGCATCTGTGGCCGACACACTGTTATGGGGGCATCTGCGGCTGACACACTGTTATGGGGGCATCTGCGGCCGACACACTGTTATGGGGGCATCTGCGGCCGACACACTGTTATGGGGCATCTGTGGCTGACACACTGTTATGGGGCATCAGCGGCCGACACACTGTTATGGGGGCATCTGTGGCCGACACACTGTTATGGGGGCATCTGTGGCCGACACACTGTTATGGGGGCATCTGCGGCCGACACACTGTTATGGGGCATCTGTGGCTGACACACTGTTATGGGGCATCAGCGGCCGACACACTGTTATGGGGCATCAGCGGCCGACACACTGTTATGGGGGCATCTGCGGCCGACACACTGTTATGGGGCATCTGTGGCCGACACACTGTTATGGGGCATCTGTGGCCGACACACTGTTATGGGGCATCTGCGGCCGACACACTGTTATGGGGCATCTGCGGCCGACATACTGTTATGGGGGCATCTGCGGCCGACACACTGTTATGGGGCATCTGCGGCCGACACACTGTTATGGGGCATCTGTGGCCGACACACTGTTATGGGGCATCTGCGGCCGACACACTGTTATGGGGCATCTGCGGCCGACACACTGTTATGGGGGCATCTGCGGCCGACACACTGTTATGGGGGCATCTGCGGCCGACACACTGTTATGGGGCATCTGCGGCCGACACACTGTTATGGGGGTAATGTCGTCGGTGAAGGCTGCAGCGGTTAGCGAGTTTTTCCCGCACTTTAACCCACTGATGTCCGGGTCTTGTGTAACCCTCTGGAGCAGGGGCTCTGGAGCTATAATACAGAGGGTCTGGGGAGTGAGGGCATCCCTGACGGGTCCCAATCTAAATGTCAGATAGTGGGAAAAGAATATCGTTAATTTTAATCCTCACGTATGGTTTTGCGTACAGAGAGAAGATGGCGGAGACAAAAGCGGCAGGAATGTTAATATGAAGAAGGACTTTCTCCTCATATCTCCATTCCACTCTATCAAACGCCCTTTCCGCGTCCGTACCCACCAAGGCTAGGAGGATGCCATGACGCTGAGCATAGCGGTCTGCATGGAGTAGCCTATGGCAGTTGTCTCTACCGTCCCTCCCCTGGACAAACCCGGCCTGTTCCCCATCTATCAAGTTGGGAACATTGTCTTCAAGTCTCTTAGCTAGCAGCTTAGCCCAAAGCTTGATATGGAAGTTAATCAGGGATATCGGCCTATAGCTTCCGCATAGCTCAGGGTCCTTGTTCTCTTTATGCATCAGAGTGATATGCGCTTCCTGGGCCTGTTCGATAGGACCTCTCCCCTTAGGAGCGCATGGAAGAGCTCCGTTAGGCGTGGAACCAAGATGGATTTAAAAGATTTCTAGTAAACTAGGGTTAGTCCTTCAGGACCTGGATTTTTGCCTGGGGGACATGAATTCAATAAATTCTCCACCTCTGTTTGGGCGACAGGTGGCATTAGGGTATCTGCTAGTTTCGGCAGGCGTATATGTTGCAAACAAGAGTTTATCTGTTGACTAGTTCTCAGATCCTCTTGGGCAGTGGTCGGACCTTTTACATTATAGAAGTGGGAGTAAAACTTCTGAAATTCACTAGCAATTTCATTAGAGGAAGTGGCCAATCCTCCGGTCTGAGTTTTAATGGACTTGAAAACATTTTTGCCCTTGCTTTTTTGAGCAAAGAGGACATGAATTTACCTCCCCGATTGCCCTGTGCATGAACTATATGCTTTAGGTGCAGATGTGTTAAATTAAATTTGGATTCCAGACATTGTCTCAAGTCCCTCCTCAACTCAGTCAGCTTTTGTATATTAGCTGAATTTGGGGAAAGCTTCGTTGTCTGCTCTAGTTTTGCTATTTCACCAAGTTTATCTCTTTCAGCATCCTCTTTTTAGTTCTGGAACCCAAAGCAATCAGCAGACCTCTCACAAGGGCTTTCTGGGCCTCCCCCACCAACGGGATCAGCTATATCCATTCACGTGGGGTTGACTGAAAGGGTCAAAGGTCCACATAGTGTTTTGTTATTGGGTTAGTGATGGGGGGTCTATTTATCGGTGGGTTCTACAAGATGGATTCCATAGTAAGAGGATGGACCTCTATGGCCTCTAAGGATGACCGACCAGAGGGGAGTATTCTTACTGGAGTGCAGGAGAGACAATGGAGCCACCTGGGCTGTTTGATAGTATTTTAGTAGATTTGGGTCTTGCAGTCCTGCCTTCAGTCTATGTCTGTACAGAGTGGAACACAAAACTCTGGTATTCAGGATATATTCTGGAACCAGAACAGGCAGGGCTGTGAAAAATAGTACAAGAGTTTGGGAAGAAACATCATTTTCTGAGCGTTAACTCTCCCTATCCATGGCATGTGGTACCGGTTCTGGCTTTCTAGAAGTAGCCGGCATTCCTGAAGGAGAGGAGGAAAGTTTGGGGTGTATAATGTCTAAGAATCAGTTAAACGGACACCAAGATACTCCAGTGACCCGGGGTCCCAGTGAAAAGGGAGATTTGATTGCAGTTGAGAGATCATAATCAGCTAAGGCTGCCTGTCAATGGGCGTTGCTGTATCCTGCATCGAATCTCCGCCGCGGGAGATGCTTCCCAGGAGCAGGAGTCGGCAGACGGATCTGACAGATAGTCTCACCATGGACTGATTGCCATTAGGGAGTCGGGAAGGAATTTTTCCCCCAAAAGGGCTAATTGGCTTCTGGCCTTGGGGTTTTTTGCCTTCCTCTGGATCAACACAGTAGGATAGACAGGCTGGACTAGATGGACATTGTCTTCATTCGGCCTTACATACTATGTTACTATGTTACTATGAAAGCGTGCATTGCGTTTCTCACGGCCGGAGTACCGCCGCGGGGAACACAATGCAAAAGCGCGGGGACAGGCAGCCTAATACTATACCAATAGGCCACTTAGGAGGCCAGTGATACAGGGGAAGGTTATGGAAGCTCGTTTGTTCGGAGATCACATCTTCTCTGCTGTATTTAGTGGTTACTACTCACCTGGGCGGTTACCTGTAGGAATCTCCTCTTTACACCGCTGATCGCCCCTCACATTTGTCTCTGTAGCATTAATATCGGTCAGATCTTCATCCTGATACAAAAGCTGTGAGACAAATATTGTAGAAGTCAGCAGATGGTTGGAGAAGTCGTGTGGAATGTTTTATGACATGATGACCTGACAGGAGTAGTTATCTGAGCCACATAGCTGCCGGTCTAGAAGCCGGACATAGATATTACATGGCGGCTCAATGACCCCTCAGGAACCTCATACACATGTATATCCGGCATGGCTAGACACGCTGCAGGTTGTCTCAGTGGAGGAGATCAGCGTCTACCAGACACATCCGCTGCTTGTCTCGGGGAAATAAAGGAGCAGATAGATATACATCCAACCTGTTGGCTCCTTATTCCCACCAGCAGTCTCCACCGCCAGAACACTGGGAGAAGATCCAGACAAGATGTAATGTCTCTGGTCAGCGGTAATCCTGCCATCTCCACCGGCCTCATCACACAAGGAGAAGACATCTAATAAGACTGAAGACAAGAGCTTCACAGCCTTCTACAGATCAGAGGGACATCTCCATCTACCTGATGGTCCTGTGGAAGAAGAGGACGGGGACATCTCTCTGGGGTTCTTCTCTTACTGGATGGAACTGCAGGAAACAGACGGACACTGAAGTCATTCTTCATATACAGATAATAAAGTCCCCGTGGATTTAGTCCTGTCTATTACCTGGTGATGGGAGCGGCTGGCGGGTCTCCATCATGGTGTCCTTGTACAGATCCTTGTGTCCTCCTATATACTCCCACTCCTCCATGGAGAAATAGACAGCGACATCCTGACACCTTATAGGAACCTGACAACACAATATACAGTCATCACCCAGAAGCCTCCAGTGCTGTTACTGTATAATGTCCCAGCATTCCCTGCAGCATCACCTCTCCAGTGAGCAGCTCAATCATCTTGTTGGTGAGTTCTAGAATCTTCTGTACATTGATGTCTTGATGTAACGGGGGGTTAGGTGGGTCCCCCGAAACTGGGCTCAGGGGTCTTTCCCATCTATCACACATAGGGGCCCGACGGCCATCACTAGAGACCCTCTTCACTACTGTGTAATCCTGTATATGGGGAGATATTAAGAAAATATCACCGCAGACCTTTCCAGAGTCCATCACCTCTCCAGTGACATCATCAGTTATTACCATAGATGAGAATGATGTTATATGACATCATCATAATCTCTCACCTCTCCAGTCACATCATCTGCTATTACCATAGATAAGAATGATGTAATGTGACATCATCAAAAACTCTTACCTCTTCAGTGACCTCATCCGTTATCATAATTTCTAAAAATTGGCGAAAAGCAAAAAGATGGCCTTATGGTTATAGAGAATGATATAAAATTATATACTTTATTGACATATATGCGCTGTAGTGTTTGGAGGAAAATGCTGAGAGTGCCTCGGACCGCAAGATGATGAAACCAGTCCATACTCCAGGAAATAAAGACAGACTGCTGCCTGGAGGGAAGGATACTAAAGGCAAAACTGAAGTACTTTGGCCTTATAATGAGAAGACAGGAGACCTTGGAGAAGATGCTGATGTTGGGAAAAGTGGAAGCAAAAAGAAGAGGGGCCGACCAAGGGCGAGATGGTTGAATGATATCCTCCAGGTGACAGACTGGACACTGGTGGAGTTTTGGGTGGTGACAGTCGACAGGAAGCTCAGGCATGGGCTGGTCCACGAGGTCAAGAAGAGTCGTAAGCAACTGAACGAATAAACAATGAGCTCAATACAGACAAAGACATTTTAAAATTAAGGAATAGGTGGCTGAACTAAATCCTTACTGATTCCATAAAAGAACTGAATATATATTGGTAGGCAGACTGTGAGGACAATTGTCTTTAGCCACTAATATCATCACACAGCATGCAGTGTTTGGGGAAATGACGTAACTGTTGGCAACCAATAATGGGACGCACAGGGTGTCAGTTACTACTAGTGATCTATTCTCCTTTTTCTGCATGGTAGAGCCATCCCAAAGCCTAGTCTACAAAACATGCAACACCTCTAGTAACTGACACCCTGTGCACCCCATTATTGGTTGCCAACAGTTACGTCCTTTCCCCAAACATTGCATGCTGTGTGATTATTTTAGTGGCTAAAGACAACTGTCCTCATTTTTTATGCACTCACTAAGGATTTAGTTCAGCCACCTATACCTTAAAGACACTTTAAAATTGTCTGTTTTGAGCGCATAAATGAGAATAAAGTATATCATTTTATATATTCTCTTTTGGGAGGGTATAAACATCAGACCATCTTTTGCCTTTGGCAATCTTTGGAAACTTATGTTTATTTAGCCCATTATACCCCAATGATGCACCCTTTCTATACTCATAATCCATTATGGGGGTATGTTGCGGCATATGGATGGTCCGCGAGTTTCTGGATCCCCACCAACAGATATTGGACCCGAAATCCTAACCTGGTAACTTTCTTTTAATTTCTCCTGTTTGTTTGAAATCTGTATTCATGTTGTATTCCTTATGCTCCCATGCAACAACCTTTTTCCTTGTAGACCTTTGTACATATTGCACCGCTGGACCTTTTTTAGAATAAATCTACAATTTATCAGTTCAGCCTTGTCTGTTTTACAAGAAACCATAATACTACAATACAGACTGTATTTATTCATAAATTGGGTACAATGCCCATGAAAATTGGTGGTGGCAGCATTTAAGCGTTTTTGTATGCATATTGTAGAGCTCTGGCGTGCGTTGGAATGGAAGAGGTTGTGATTTGAGCTTTCGCTTCGCATGCGTGCCGGAGCCTGGGAAAGCTGGATACAAATCAGCCTGTATTCTAACGACTTCAAACTTCAGCCATAGATAAGAATGATGTAATGTGACATCATCAGACTCTCTTCCCTCTCCAGTGACATCATCAGACTCTCTCCCCTCTCCAGTGACATCATCAGAATCTCTCACCTCTCCAGTAAGCTGGAAGAGTATCTCTAGGGTGACATTTAATATACTTTCCGCCATCTTGCTCTTGTCCTTCTCCAACCTTCACGGGTCAGCGAGGATGAATTCTCTTATAGACGGATCTCAGCAGAGGATCCGATGTTGTAGAACCTGAAGGGAAAGAAGGTTAAACAATATAAAAGCTGCACAAAACAAGAAGGAGAAAGATTAGAGGAGAGATTAAAGGGCAGCTGTTTTATGATGCCAGAACTGCCGACAGCAACACATCCTGACAGCCACACGGCAGACATGGAGGTTCTATCAGAGATGCTGCGTAAAGAAAACACACTTTACAAAGTAGTCAGAAATGGGGAGAAGAGTCATAGGGGCGGTCCCTGCAGACTTCCCCCAACCCCCACTCCTCTGTCCCTCAGTAATCAGCACCCCCACATGTACTGCCCTCTCAGTCCTCACGGCGCTCCTCCTCCTCTGCGGTGCACTCATGGGCGGTTGGCAGTGCAGTATATATGCAGTATATTCAGCACCGATTGGCTGAGAGTTGGTCCAATCAGTGCTGTGCTTGATTCCACCTCCCCCATAGCCCGTCTTTCATCCTGCTGCAGCTTCCTTTCACCCCACATGGGCAGAGCCAATCAGACTTGGTTGAAACAGCACATTATTTCCATCATGCTTCCCTTCAAGCATGATTACAAGGCGGCAGACCCCCCATAGTCATGTACAGATGAGACGCCTCCACCCCCCCTTAGTAGTGTACAGTTGAGACTCCACCCCATAGTCTTAGACTGATAAGATGACCGCCCCCCCCCTTTCCCCATAGTCGGGCATAGATGAGACACCCCGCATAGTCATGGACAGACTCCACCCCCCCCATAGTTGTGGACAGATGAGACACCCCCCCATAGTCGTGTACAGATGAGACACCCCCCCATAGTTGTGGACAGATGAGACACCCCCCCATAGTTGTGGACAGATGAGACACCCCCCCATAGTTGTGGACAGATGAGACACCACCTCATTGTCGTGGACAGATGAGACGCCCCCCCCCATAGTCGTGGACAGATGAGACACCCCCCCCCCCATAGTCGTGGACAGATAAAACTCCCCCCATAGTCGTGGACAGATGAGACGCCCCCTATAGTCGTGGACATATGAGACGCCTCCCCCCCCCCCCCCCCCCCTTAGTAGTGCACAGTTGAGACTACACCCCATAGTCTTAGACTGATAAGATGAACCCCCCCTCCACCCTCCCCCCTTTCCCCATAGTCGGGCATAGATGAGACACCCCCCAGTAGTCGTGGACAAATGAGACACCCCCCAGTCATGAAAAGATTAGATGCCCCCGCAAGGTCGTGGACAGATGAGACGCCCCCTATAGTAGTGTACAGATGAGACACCCCCCATAGCTATGGATAGATAAGATGCTCACCCAAAGTCGTGGACAGATGAGACGCCCCCCATAGTTGTGGATAGATGAGACGCTCCCCCATAGTCATGGACCGATCAGATGCCCCCCATAGTCGTGTACAGTTGAGACTCCACCCCCCCCCCCCCCATAGTTGTGGAAGGATGAGAAGCCCCCGTTAGTTGTGTACAGATCAGACACCTCCCATAGTTGTGAAAAGATGAGACGCCCACCCATAGTCTTGGACAGATAAGACGCCCCCCCCCCAAAGTCGTGTAGAGATGAGACGACCACCCAATAGTCGTAGAGAAATGAGACGCCACCCCCCCCCCCCCCCATAGTCGTGTACAGATCAGACGCCCCCGATAGTCGTGGTGAGATGAGACGCCCCCCATAGTCTTGTATAGATGAAACAACCCCCTATAGTCGTGTACAGATAAGACAACCCTGCATAGTCGTGGAGAGATGAGACGCCCCCCATAGTCATGAAAAGATTAGATGCCCCCCCAAGGTCGCGCACAGATGAGACGCCATCTATAGTAGTGGACAGATGAGACACCTCCCATAGTCATGAATAGATAAGATGCCCACCGAAAGTCGTGGACAGATGAGACGCCCCCCATAGTTGTGGATAGATGAGATGCCCCCCCCCCCCCCCCATAGTCGTGTACAGTTGAGACTCCACCGCCCCCTCCTCCCCCCATAGTCATGGAAGGATGAGAAGCCCCTGTTAGTTGTGTACAGATGAGACACCCCCCATACCAATAGTTGTGGACAGATGAGATGCCCCCCCATAGTCGTGTACAGATGAGACGCCCTAACATAGTCGTGTACAGATGAGACGCCCTAACATAGTCGTGTATAGATGAGACGCCCCCCCCATAGTCGTGTACAGATGAGACGTCCCCCCCCCATAGTCGTGTACAGATGAGACGTCCCCCCCCCCATAGTCGTGTACAGATGAGACACCCCCCCATAGTCGTGTACAGATGAGATGCCCCCCCCCCCAGTCGTGTACAGATGAGACGCCCCCCCATAGTCGTGTACAGATGAGACGCCCCCCCCCATAGTCGTGTACAGATGAGACGCCCCCCCATAGTCGTGTACAGATGAGACGCCCCCCCCATAGTCGTGTACAGATGAGACGCCCCCCCATAGTCGTGTACAGATGAGACGCCCCCCCCATAGTCGTGTACAGATGAGACGCCCCCCCCATAGTCGTGTACAGATGAGACGCCGCCCCATAGTCGTGTACAGATGAGACACCCCCCATAGTCGTGTACAGATGAGACACCCCCCATAGTCGTGTACAGATGAGACGCCCCCCCCATAGTCGTGTACAGATGAGACGCCCCCCCCTTAGTCGTGTACAGATGAGACGCCCCCCCATAGTCGTGTACAGGTGAGACGCCCCCCCCCCATAGTCGTGTACAGATGAGACGCCCCCCCATAGTCGTGCACAGATGAGACGCCCCCCCCCCCCCCTCATAGTCGTGTACAGATGAGACGGCCCTCATAGTCGTGTACAGATGAGACGCCCCCCCCATAGTCGTGTACAGATGAGACGCCCCCCCCCATAGTCGTGTACAGATGAGACGCCCCCCCATAGTCGTGTACAGATGAGACGCCCCCCCATAGTCGTGTACAGATGAGACAACCCCCCAGAGTCGTGTACAGATGAGATGCTCCCCCACATAGTCGTGTACAGATGAGACGCCCCCCCCCCCATAGTCGTGTACAGATGAGACGCCCCCCCACCATAGTCGTGTACAGATGAGACGCCCCCCCCCCCATAGTCGTGTACAGATGAGACGCCCCCCCCATAGTCGTGTACAGATGAGACGCCCCCCCATAGTCGTGGACAGATGAGACGCCCCCCCTCCCCCATAGTCGTGTACAGATGAGACGTCCCCCCATAGTCGTGTACAGATGAGACGCCCCCCCCCCATAGTCGTGTACAGATGAGACGCCCCCCCATAGTCGTGTACAGATGAGACAACCCCCCATAGTCGTGGACAGATGAGACGCCCCCCCATAGTCGTGTACAGATGAGACGCCCCCCCCCATAGTCGTGTACAGATGAGACGCCCCCCCATAGTCGTGTACAGATGAGACGCCCCCCCATAGTCGTGTACAGATGAGACAACCCCCCATAGTCGTGTACAGATGAGACGCCCCCCCATAGTCGTGGACAGATGAGACGCCCCCCCATAGTCGTGGACAGATGAGACCCTCCCCATAGTTGTGTACAGATGAGACCCCCCCCCCCCCCATAGTCGTGGACAGATGAGACGCCCCCCCCATAGTCGTGGACAGATGAGACGCCCCCCATAGTCGTGTACAGATGAGACGCCCCCCCATAGTCGTGTACAGATGAGACGCCCCCCCATAGTCGTGTACAGATGAGACGACCCCCCATAGTCGTGTACAGATGAGACGCCCCCCCATAGTCGGGTACAGATGAGACGCCCCCCCATAGTCGTGTACAGATGAGATGCCCCCCCATAGCCGTGGACAGATGAGACGCCCCCCTATAGTCGTGTACAGATGAGACGCCCCCCCCCATAGTCGTGTACAGATGAGACGCCCCCCTATAGTCGTGTACAGATGAGACGCCCCCCCATAGTCGTGTACAGATGAGACGACCCCCCATAGTCGTGTACAGATGAGACGACCCCCCATAGTCGTGTACAGATGAGACGCCCCCCCATAGTCGGGTACAGATGAGACGCCCCCCCATAGTCGTGTACAGATGAGATGCCCCCCCATAGCCGTGGACAGATGAGACGCCCCCCTATAGTCGTGTACAGATGAGACGCCCCCCCCCATAGTCGTGTACAGATGAGACGCCTCCCCATAGTCGTGTACAGATGAGACGCCCCCCCATAGTCGGGTACAGATGAGACGCCCCCCCCCATAGTCGTGTACAGATGAGACGCCTCCCCATAGTCGTGTACAGATGAGACGCCTCCCCATAGTCGTGTACAGATGAGACGCCCCCCCCATAGTCGTGTACAGATGAGACGCCCCCCCCCATAGTCGTGTACAGATGAGACGCCTCCCCATAGTCGTGTACAGATGAGACGCCCCCCATAGTCGTGGACAGATGAGACGCCCCCCATAGTCGTGGACAGATGAGACGCCCCCCATAGTCGTGGACAGATGAGACGCCCCCCATAGTCGTGGACAGATGAGACGCCCCCCCATAGTCGTGTACAGATGAGACGCCCCCCCATAGTCGTGGACAGATGAGACGCCCCCCCATAGTCGTGGACAGATGAGACGCCCCCCCATAGTCGTGTACAGATGAGACGCCTCCCCATAGTCGTGTACAGATGAGACGCCTCCCCATAGTCGTGTACAGATGAGACGCCCCCCCCATAGTCGTGTACAGATGAGACGCCCCCCCCCATAGTCGTGTACAGATGAGACGCCCCCCCATAGTCGTGGACAGATGAGACGCCCCCCCATAGTCGTGGACAGATGAGACGCCCCCCCATAGTCGTGTACAGATGAGACGCCTCCCCATAGTCGTGTACAGATGAGACGCCTCCCCATAGTCGTGTACAGATGAGACGCCCCCCCCATAGTCGTGTACAGATGAGACGCCCCCCCAATAGTCGTGTACAGATGAGACGCCTCCCCATAGTCGTGTACAGATGAGACGCCTCCCCATAGTCGTGTACAGATGAGACGCCCCCCATAGTCGTGTACAGATGAGACGCCCCCCATAGTCGTGGACAGATGAGACGCCCCCCATAGTCGTGGACAGATGAGACGCCCCCCCATAGTCGTGTACAGATGAGACGCCCCCCCATAGTCGTGGACAGATGAGACGCCCCCCCATAGTCGTGGACAGATGAGACGCCCCCCCATAGTCGTGGACAGATGAGACGCCCCCCATAGTCGTGGACTGATACATAATAACAGACCAGAAGATGTAAAATGTCTCCTAACTGCTGCTAATCAGTAATTCTATCTACAGGGGATACATTACAGGGGGATAAATCACCACAAGTCCCAGCAACCCTCCAACCCCCACAGGAGGACACAGACCTGCCGGACAGCAGCTTCCAGGACCTGTGATGATGTCACTGTCATGTGACCACCTGTGTGGGAGGAGCCACCATGTAGTCAGCTAGCAGGTTCGGTTTTCTGGGTTGTTGGGTTGCTGTGAGCTGCAGTAGCAGAGAGGAGTCATTATGGAGGTCGCTGGTCGGCCGAGAGCGGGCACTCTATTCCTCTAGGATGCATGTTAGCCTATTACTCCCCACTTCTACACAAGCCAACCTAAACAACCAATCACCGGGAGTCAGGCAACTAAAATAACCAATCACCGGGAATCAGCCAACCCAAATAACCAATCACCGGGAATCAGCCAACCCAAACAACCAATCACCGTGAATGAGTAAATCCAAACTACCAATCAGGTTGCGAATGGTGTGCCTTTGGGGAGTAATATAGATATATGCCTCTAGGACTCATACTCAACGACGTGCTTCCGGGACCTCTGATGATGTCATAATCATGTGACCGCTTGTATGGGAGGAGTCAGGGATCACATGACCAGGGGAAAAAAGGAGTGATTGTTCTTAGAACGGAAACAGGTTTGTTCTATCTATACACTGACTTTTCTGAGCGGCTCTCTGGTTGAGAGACGGAGGACGAACGCGGCTCCCCAGCTGACTGGCCCAGCAGGACAGCAGGGAATTAAAGGCGCAGTACATATAAGACGACCTGGATAAAGGGTGTGAGTGAGGATCCTAACAAACAGGATCTTCACTGTGCACCGGGTGAGTGAGGCAAGATATAAGTCATATGATCATGATGTGATTATAGGATATACTCTGGAAGCGCTACCCTGATTTTTTGTATATTGCTCTTATTTCAACACGGACTTCCTTGGGAGATCCGGGGTTCATACAGGAGTTTCAGCGCACCGAGGAATACAGGGGGATAATGGAGAAACTGAAGGATTTGTGGGCGACACCTGACATGAGAGTCATGGAAGCCCTGATGGAAATGCAGAGTGATGTGAAGGGTGTCGACCCGACTACAGTGCCACACTTAAGGGATGAAGGTTCGGAGTGGGGAGAAACCTCAGACAATATTGAGAAAGATAAAGAGATGCAACACATGAAGAGCAAAACAGAGGATATATGGAGAAATACGCTGGACATAATGTTTCTGAAAATATATGACTATAACAAATTAGTACCCAGGGGCTTGAGGGTAAATATTCTGCCCGCATTCCCCAAAGATAAGGATTTTTCTGGTCAATGGATAATAATTAGAGATGAGCGAACGTGTTCTTAACGAACACTTACGCACCCGAACACCGGCTTTTCCGAGGACTTCCGTGTTCGCGCGTAAGTATTCGGGGGGCGGGGAGAGGCGCGGCGGCGCGGGCGGCAGCAGCGGGGAACAGGGGGGAGCCCTCTCTCTCTCCCTCTCCCACCCACTCCCCGCCGCAACCCCCCGCGCTGCCACGGCGACCCCCGAACTTTTTTCGCCCGAACACGGAATTCCTCGCGAAGTTCGGTGTCCGGGCGAAAAGGGGCGGAGCCGAACACGTTCGCTCATCTCTAATAATAATGTTGAATACATTCTCTACTTTGATGTTGTCAGAATGAATAACTAAGAGGTTATCATTGTTAGCAGCGAACATGAAAGAGTTAATAATTAATAACAATACAAATGTTTATAAAGAGGTGTATGAGTATGCGAGGAGAATTGGGAATGAAATTAGAATGCGCAAAGCTAAAAAATTAGCGAGAGATGCAAAAGATTTTGAGTTAGAAGTGTATTTCCCGAAAGACTATAAAAGGAAGATAAACAATATGAGAAAAATGGAGGGAGGAAAGAAGGAGAACAAAGGGAACAGGAGAAGAATCAGGTTAATAATAGAGAGCAGAGGAGCCCCAGATATGGAGAGCACAACATTGTAGAGAAGAGAGGTCCAAATAGACAGTACACCAATAGATTTAAAGGGGTTGTCCCGCACCGAAACGGGTTTTTTTTTTTCAACCCCCCCCCCCCCCCCCCCCGTTCGGCGCGAGACAAACCCGATGCAGGGACCTAAAAAAAAATCCGCACAGCGCTTACCTGAATCCCCGCGCTCTGGTGACTTCTTACTTATCGGCTGAAGATGGCCGCCGGGATCTTCTTCCTCGGTGGACCGCAGGGCTTCTGTGCGGTCCATTCCCGATTCCAGCCTCCTGATTGGCTGGAATCGGCACGTGACGGGGCGGAGCTACACGGAGTCGGCATCCTGCACGAGCGGCCCCATTGAGAAAAGAAGAAGACCCGGACTGCGCAAGCGCGTCTAATTTGGCCATTAGACGCCGAAAATTAGACGGCAACCATGGAGAGGAGGACGCCAGCAACGGAGCAGGTAAGTGAATAATTTCTGATAACTTCTGTATGGCTCATAATTAATGCACAATGTACATTACAAAGTGCATTAATATGGCCATACAGAAGTGTATAGACCCACTTGCTGCCGCTGGACAACCCCTTTAACATAAATAGGTACGAAAATAGATATCAGGAAAGGTATGATCACCAGAGCAGAAGACAAGGGAGAAATCAGAATAGACACAATCAGGATATGTCTGGGTGGTATAAGAGAAATAGATATAATACGGGCACACCCACCTTCAATTCAAATTTTGATAGGGAACAACGTCTAGGTAGAGACAGATATAGAGATAAAGAGAACTACACAAGGACTAGAGAACAGACTAGTACACATCCAAGGATACAAGAAAGGAGAAGACCTCAACCTAATAAAGAAGTAAAAGATAATAATACACAAACAGATATAAGATTCAACCATCAACGAGATGGGAATCATCGAGAAGATAGAACTATGGGAAGATTCCTGGATGAAGATTGTGGAACATTATACACGATAGATACAACTATTTGCAGTGAGGGGGGGGGACAGACCCCTACCCCACGGGATAGGGCCACACACCCTACACAGAGAATGAACGATATGCAGAATAGAACACAAGGAGTCGTGCTATCTACACCAAGATTAAATCCATGTGAAGTGGAGAATCTATTATTAAGTTCTCCCATGGCAAATTCACCACCGGAGATAAATGAGATATTAGATCTCAGTGTGAGTAGAAAATCGGAAGAGAACAGAAGGGAATCGGGAAGATTGTCCATAGAGAGCAACCACAAAGCACAGTTCCTTTTTTAGGAGGGAGAGGACCACTTACCCCGAAAGAACTAAGAACAACCTCATCCCCCAATCGAGATATAGGAAATATGAAATCAACTCCACAGAGGAATATGTTGAACATGCAGCCATCCAAGAAAGTGAATATATCCCAGAAAGGGAGAACGAAGATTCATCGATTCTACCAGCCAGTACGAACAACCTCGACCAACGCAAAAAGCGCAAGAGAAAACGGAGAGGGAAGAGGGGGGGGCACTCGTACTTCAAAAATCAACAACAGGACTGAATCATCCTGTGAGGAAATAGTGTCCTTTGAAGCTAAACAAAATGGGATATATAACATATCGGAATATGCACTAAGAAGAGATGAAATGGAAGTGCTCGCAAAAGGCCTCTCATTTAGTCCAACTAAGGGGGCCAATTTATTTGAGCTCTTTGTGGATTTGAATGCCTTCATTAGAAAGATAACTCTTAGCAGATATTTTTCTATTCAAGAAATGAAAAATACACAAATAATGAAAAAACAAGATTTGGAAAAATTGGAGTTCGATATAAATGACCCTATAACCACAGATTTGAAACCAAAAAACACGTTTTTTCCAGTTGAAGCGAAGGGTGAATATGTGGACCTATTCTACAATAAAACCATGAAGGACTTTACGAAAATGTGCAAGGAAAACAGACCCACATACCACAATCTAACCAAGAAACAAAGGAACATCTTGAAGAAACTGAAAGAAGAACAATCAATCGTTATAAGACAAGCAGATAAAGGAGGTGCTACCATAATAATGAATTACCAACAATACCATGAAGAAGCAGTGAGAATCCTGGGAGATGAAGAGTATTATGAAAAATTTAAGGAGGACCCAACGAGCAAGATAACCAAAGAGTTTTATTTACACTTACAAGAAGGTTATGAAAATAACAGTATATGCAAGAAAGAATACATTTATATGAAAGAAACTCCCATAGGGGTCCCATATTTTTACCACGCACCCAAGGTGCATAAAAATTTACATCATCCACCAGGTAGGCCGATAGTGGCAGGGATGGAATCCATTACTCACAGACTATTGGAATATATAGATCGCCAGCTGCAGAAATATGTAGTTAGTTTACCATCCCACATTAAAGACTCAGGACACCTTCTAGAAATCATCAGAGACATAGAATGGCAACCCAGCTACCTATGGTGTAGTGTAGACGTCGAAGCACTCTACTCTAACATTGGACACAAAATTGGAGTAGAAGCAGTGGAGAAAGTGTTAAGGGAGGATATACTCATGCCAGACCATCAGAGGCAATTCATCTCTAAAAGCATCATGTTTATTTTAAGGAATAACATCTTCACATATAATGATAAATTTTATCGACAATGTACCGGCACCGCCATGGGAACGAAATGCGCACCTACTTTTGCAAACCTTGTTATGGGTTCATTTGAAAAGGAAAGATTCGAGGACAAACGGATAAAATTGTATAAACGTTTTGTAGATGATCTTCTCATCATTTGGGATGGAACAAAAGAAGATCTGACTGACTTTATAGAAAATTTGTCAGTTAATGAATTTAACTTCAGATTCACATACGAGATTTCAGCTACGTAGATAGTTTATTTGGATCTGGAAATAGGAGGAAAAAATAATGAAATCATTACGAGAACCCACTTCAAGAAAGTCGATGCCAATAGTTATTTGAACTATAAGAGTTGCCATCATAGAAATTGGAAGAAGAATGTCCCTTATGGACAATTCCAACGGATAAGGAAGAACTGCACGAGAGAGGAAGACTACAGAGAACAAGCAAAAATAGTGGAGAAAAGATTCAGAGATAAAGGTTACCCTAAAACATTGGTAGAGGCGGCTTACATCAAAGCATTAAATCAGGAAGACAAAATAATAAAAAGGAAAGAACAGACTAACAAAGACTCCAAAAAACAGGAGAGATATGAAACAGCTTTTACCACGAAGTTTAGTGCGCATTCGGCCTAATCAATGGCATATTGAAAAAGAATTGGACCATCCTAAAGGAAGATCCATTCCTAGAAAAACAACTAGCAGTGAGACCGTTATGCATTTTTCGAAAGAACAGAACATTAAAAAATTTTATAGCACCATCTTACCCCAAAAAAGAAAAAGATCAAAAAGGAAGAAAAAAAGATGAAGAAAAAGGCGGAGTATATAAATGTAAAGAAAGGAGATGCATGTGTTGCATAAACATCAACCAGGGTACTAAGAACATACCGTTACCAGATGGAGAAGACTTTACGATCCAACAAAAAATGACATGTAGTGTAACAAAGGTAATCTACATGCTGGAATGCCCATGCGGGCTAAAGTACATAGGAAGGACCATAAATACGTTACGTGAAAGGCTTAATAAACATCGCAGCAATATAAGAAAAGGATTTGAAAAACATAGTATCTCACGACATTTTAGTACACACCACGCCAAAGACCCTTCACTTTTAACCCCTTGAGTGGCACGCCCGGAAATTTTCCGGGACAAGCTCCATTGCTCATAGCGACATAGCCCGGAAGATTTCCGGGCTATGTATCACCATGGGAGCTGCAGAGCACAATGCCACAAGCTGTGACAGTGTGCTCTGCCTGCACAAACACACACAGAGCAGTGCAGGACTTTGAAAAACCAGCAGAAGATATTGCCGATATGCCGGCAATCTTCTGCTTTGTTTACAGGTTGCCATAGAGACCATCGGCTTGTCAGAAGCAAACCGATGGTCTCTGTGGCTGGGAGAGCTGGTTGTTAGCTGTCAGAGGACAGCTAGGTACCAGCTCTTACAGCAGAGATCAGAGAAAACCTCCGATCTCTGCTGTGTTAACCCTTTACATGCTGCAGTCTATGTGACTGCAGCATGTAAAAGGCTGTCACCATCGGACCCCCGGAATGTGATCAGGGGTCCTGATGGGTCCCTGTGGAAGTCCCCTAAAGGGACAAAAAAATAAAAATAAAAAAATTATAAAAACACTTGTCTCCCTTTACTTTGTAAAAAATCAAACATACAATCACACATGTGGTATCCATGCATCATAATGACCCAGAGAAGGAAGTTAATACATTATTTAACCCCTTAATGACATGGCCCCTTTTTTTCTTTTTTCCCTATTTCTTTTTTTCCTCCCCCCTGTTTAAAAAATCACAACTTGTCCCGCAAAAAACAAGCCCTCACATGGCCATGTCAATGGAAAACTGAAAAAGTTATGGCTCTTGAGACGCAACTGCAAAATTAGTTGAAATTCAATGATTAGACCATTTTAAAAATACCTGCCCTGGTGGGCACGACAGGGTGGTAGGAAACCCGCCACTCAAGGGGTTAAAAGTTACTCCTATTGAGCATATCCAGGAAAGATCAATAGAAAAATTGAGGACAAGGGAAATGTTCTGGATATTCCGGCTCAATACCCCGGTTCCCAGGGGCCTTAATGAAGTTGTAGAGAAGTTATAAAAGACATTAAGGTTTTTAATAATAAAAAAACACAACAGACGGTTCGAAGTTTTATTATATTTTTATTAATATAGATATTATGAATTCATGATTTTAAATGATATTTAATATTTATGACTGAATTTTATAGTGGGCCAATATAAACACTGTATATACATGTTATATATTAACCTATGTTATATTTTAAGGTATTTATGAGGAGACAATAACAATAGTGAATACGAGATACATATATATATATATATAATTTTTTTAAAAACACTGATATGAATATAGATTTAATAATAATGCTAGAAAAATGAAATGTTACAATTATTGAAGAGTATTAACATAAGTGGAGGCCAGTAACACTTATGTTTTTGATGTATATAGATAGATGCGATCGTGCCCGTCCACTCTCTCTCCCACATAAGGAGCAGCGCCCGGTCTTGTGACGTCACGACATCACGTGACCTGGTCACGTGACACGTACGGAGGGGGCGTGACGCCGCAGGACGCTGGAGGAGACGCAGGACGGAGCAGACCGCAAGGAGAGAAGGGATGTGGATTTTATTATAAATAGATTGTATTTTGAATGTATTGTTACACTTGAAAAAGTCCCCATGAAGGGATGAAACGCGTTGTGTGAATAAACTTGCTAAAAGTGCCATATTCCCGGAGCGCAGATCTGTTTTTATCTATACACTGACTGTTTTCTGGGTTGTCGGGTTGCTGTGAGCTGCAGCAGCAGTGAGGAGTCATTATGGAGGTCGCTGGTCGGCCGAGAGTGGGTGCTCCATTCCTCTAGGATGCATGTTAGCCTATTACTCCCCACTTCTACACAAGCCAACCTAAATAACCAATCACCGTGAGTCAGGAAACTAAAATAACCAATCACCGGGAATCAGCCAACCCAAATAACCAATCACCGGGAATCAGCCAACCCAAATAACCAATCACCGGGAATCAGCCAACCCAAATAACCAATCACCGGGAATCAGCCAACCCAAATAACCAATCACCGGGAATCAGCCAACCCAAATAACCAATCACCGGGAATCAGCCAACCCAAATAACCAATCACCGGGAATCAGCCAACCCAAATAACCAATCACCGGGAATCAGCCAACCCAAATAACCAATCACCGGGAATGAGTAAATCCAAACTACCAATCAGGTTGTGAATGGTGTGCCTTTGGGGAGTAATATAGATATATGCCTCTAGGACTCATACTCAACGACGTGCTTCCGGGACCTCTGATGATGTCATAATCATGTGACCGCTTGTATGGGAGGAGTCAGGGATCACATGACCAGGGGAAAAAAGGAGTGATTGTTCTTCCAACGTAAACAGGTTTGTTCTGGTGTGACCAGTAGAGCGAAGTGTGATGGTTGTCAGTGAGAGAAGAGTGATGGTTGTCAGTGAGAGCAGCCCTGCGGTCCTGTGGATGTGATGCATCTTACTGGCCCCATAAAGACATGATGTTACAGCGGCTTCCATCCTCTCGGGGGCCTTCCTCAGGCATCATGGAACTAATCTAATTCTGCTCCCAATGGTTGTAGTAGATTGTCCAACCACAGAGAGGCGATCAAACACTGAGCTATCACTGGCTATAATTGGGGGTAAAGGAGGAGGAAGGAGGTTTTATGAATTCTGGGTAATGAGGGTCTACCAACAGATAGTCCTGTCGTTTGTGGTGTATTATCCCTTCCTGCAGCAGTGTGGATGAAGCGCTGTGTGCAATAACTGTATAAAGAGAGGAAGCGTCTCTGGAGATCCAAGAATAGTGAGCGGACCGCTGTAGTGCATCTAAGACCGGGGATGGATCTCAGTCAGAGAAACCAAGTAACCTTGTAGACATGAGACCCTTCAATGGCTAACAAAAACACATGATGTTACAGCGAGCTTTCAGATCTACTATAGACCCTTCATGAGACGAGACCCTCTGGATGTAACGATAAATGTTCACACATGAAAGGACATAGAAATTGGAGACTGATTTGTACTTAAAACAATCCCAGACAAGCTGAGCAGAGAAGTAAATACTCAATCAGTCCACTGCACTAAGGAATGGGACAGTTTTATGATGTGCTATCTCTCATTCTGACCTGCACATAAAGGAGATGGAACAATACCTCCGCAGCGCCAACTATTGGATGGCAGCATTCCTTCAATTCAATGAACGAATTTTTATGAAGTCTTTAAAAAAACGATGATTGGGAAGAGGACATCCATCTTGACCTCCTTCAGACCTTTCATATTCTCCACTGATGCAAGAACCCCGCTCTGAGGTTCATTCCATATTCCATTCTTGAGGGAATCAAAAATGGCCATGAATTTATACTCCCGAATTCTTCTGTGACGCTGCGACTTGAAGTTGCCCTTCAGTATGATAACTCCCATCTGCTCAATGCCGTGTCCGTGACCAAAAAATCTTTTGCTTCAGGTAATTCCATCTTTTCGTCTTTAATTGTGTGGTGATGAGATCTCATCCTGGCTTTCAGTTTTTGTCCTGCTTCCCCATTATAAGCCCCCCAACAGGACATTTACTGCATCGGATCAAGAACATAACATCAGACATGGAACATGTGACTGTCCCGGGATCTTATAGTCCTGCTGTGTGTTGGGGTTATGTATCCTATCTGCGGTCCGTACATGTCAGCAGGTCTTACAGCTCCTTACATTACAGGGATCTTATAGTCCTGCTGTGTGTTGGGGATCTGTATCCTGTCTGCGGTTCGTACATGTCAGCAGGTCTTACAGCTCCTTACATTACAGGGATCTTATAGTCCTGCTGTGTGTTGGGGATCTGTATCCTGTCTGCGGTTCGTACATGTCAGCAGGTCTTACAGCTCCTTACATTACAGGGATCTTATAGTCCTGCTATGTGTTGGGGTTATGTATCCTATCTGTGGTCCGTACATGTCAGCAGGTCTTACAGCTCCTTACATTACAGGGATCTTATAGTCCTGCTGTGTGTTGGGGATGTGTATCCTGTCTGCGGTCCGTACATGTCAGCAGGTCTTACAGCTCCTTACATTACAGGGATCTTAGAGTCCTGCTGTGTGTTGGGGATCCGTATCCTGTCCGCGGTCCGTACATGTCAGCAGGTCTTACAACTACTTACCTTAAGGGATCTTATAGTCCTGCTGTGTGTTGGGGTTATGTATCCTATCTGTGGTCCGTACATGTCAGCAGGTCTTACAGCTCCTTACATTACAGGGATCTTAGAGTCCTGCTGTGTGTTGGGGATCCGTATCCTGTCCGCGGTCCGTACATGTCAGCAGGTCTTACAACTACTTACCTTAAGGGATCTTATAGTCCTGCTGTGTGTTGGGGTTATGTATCCTATCTGTGGTCCGTACATGTCAGCAGGTCTTACAGCTCCTTACATTACAGGGATCTTATAGTCCTGCTGTGTGTTGGGGTTATGTATCCTGTCTGCGGTCCGTACAGGTCAGCAGGTCTTACAGCTCCTTACATTACAGGGATCTTATAGTCCTGCTGTATGTTGGGGCTATGTATCCTGTCTGCGGTCCGTACATGTCAGCAGGTCTTACAGCTCCTTACATTACAGGGATCTTATAGCCCTGCTGTGTGTTGGGGTTATGGATCCTGTCCGCGGTCCGTACATGTCAGCAGGTCTTACAGCTCCTTACATTACAGGGATCTTATAGTCCTGCTGTGTGTTGGGTTTATGTATCCTGTCTGCGGTCCGTACATGTCAGCAGGTCTTACAGCTCCTTACATTACAGGGATCTTATAGTCCTGCTGTATGTTGGGGCTATGTATCCTGTCTGTGGTCCTTACATGTCAGCAGGTCTTACAGCTCCTTACATTACAGGGATCTTATAGTCCTGCTGCATGTTGGGGCTATGTATCCTGTCTGTGGTCCATACATGTCAGCAGGTCTTACAGCTCCTTACATTACAGGGATCTTATAGTCCTGCTGTGTGTTGGGGTTATGTATCCTGTCCGCGGTCCGTACATGTCAGCAGGTCTTACAGCTCCTTACATTACAGGGATCTTATAGTCCTGCTGTGTGTTGGGGTTATGTATCCTGTCTGCGGTCAGTACATGTAAGCAGGTCTTACAGCTCCTTACATTACAGGGATCTTATAGTCCTGCTGTGTGTTGGGGATCCGTATCCTGTCCGCGGTCCGTACATGTCAGCAGGTCTTACAACTACTTACCTTAAGGGATCTTATAGTCCTGCTGTGTTGGGGTTATGTATTCTGTCTGCGGTCCGTACATGTCAGCAGGTCTTACAGCTCCTTACATTACAGGGATCTTATAGTCCTGCTGTGTGTTGGGGTTATGTATCCTGTCCGCGGTCCGTACATGTCAGCAGGTCTTACAGCTCCTTACCTTACAGGGATCTTATAGTCCTGCTGTGTGTTGGGGTTATGTATCCTGTCTGCGGTCCGTACATGTCAGCAGGTCTTACAGCTCCTTACATTACAGGGATCTTATAGTCCTGCTGTGTGTTGGGGTTATGTATCCTGTCGGCGGTCCGTACATGTCAGCAGGTCTTACAGCTCCTTACATTACAGGGATCTTATAGTCCTGCTGTGTGTTGGGGTTATGTATCCTGTCCGCGGTCCGTACATGTCAGCAGGTCTTACAGTGTCTTACATTACAGGGATCTTATAGTCCTGCTGTGTGTTGGGGTTATGTATCCTGTCTGCGGTCCGTACATGTCAGCAGGTCTTACAGTGTCTTACATTACAGGGATCTCATAGTCCTGCTGAGACACTCAGAAACCAAGGTACCACTGTATTCCTACTATGGGAAATACTCCAGTTATTGCTATTACTTCAGATCAAGTCAAAGAGGTTTTCTAAGCAGGGTGCAACGGGAATCACCTGGGTCAGGTGGAAGGACTGCTCCGACCTCTATGTATTGGCCAGTCCTTGTAACTGCAGGCACAGCTCTTACTGTAATCAATGGGACTCAAACCTGCAATTACAAGCCCAGCTCCCATGTATTTTAATCAGCGCTGCGCCTGCAATTACAAGCCTCGGCCACTACACAGGGGTCGGAGCAATGCCTCCGCTACAACCCCTGTCTATCCCAGTCTGAATAACCCCTTTAATTCTTTGAATAGTGCTGGACAACAAGCTGTCCCTTTGGAAATGATGTTTAACCCCTTAAGGACCAAGCTGTTTTGTACCTTAAGGACCAGACACTTTTTAGGGATTTTACCCATGTGGCGGTTTTACTGCCCTATTTTGTTTCCTTTAGCTACCAAAATTATTTTTACTGCGTTTTTTTTTCCGTGACATATAGGGCATTTTTTTGAATCTCTTTTTCACTGACTTTTTTTTTCCATTTTTTACTTTTATTGGGGGTAAAATGCTAAAAAAAATGATTTTTTTAAACATTTATAGTTATCTTTTATTATTTAGTATGAATACAGTACATGAATGGGTTCCTCTATTTGTTTTGGACGTTTTGATATATAATATGTATGGTTCTGGTTTACAGCGCACATACGGCAACAGTTTTTCTTGGTATCGGCTTTGTGTTATTTTCTTTCTTTCTTATGTATTGTTGTGTTATTCTGTACTATTGTTCTACTGATGTATGGAATTATGTTTTCTACTATCTATGCCCCCCCATGACATCATATAAGACCTCTGGGGGACATTTTTTTTAATTATTTGACAGTTTCTCTCTGTAGCTGGGGCATCCATAGGAGCGGTCACATGACCCACACGGCGGTCACATGACCCTCCAGCTCCCGGAGTGGAAGACTCCCACTTTCACTTTCAGTACACAGTGCTTATTGAGTCCAACAGTAATTTAGGGACCATAAAACTTTCACTCCGCTCTTAGTGCCTAGACAAAAAAAAGTTTGTTTGCTGTTGCCGAATTTCTTTTAAGTGCAAACCAATCCCATCCATATCTGTGCCTTGTCATAAGTATGTGTGTGTGTATATATATATATGCATATCTGTGCCTTGTCATAAGTGTATATATATATATCCATATCTGTGCCTTGTCATAAGTATGTATGTTATAAGTGTGTATAAATATCCATGCCTCTTCAGATCCAATCCATAAGCCTGAAGAAGAACCCTGCGTTGGTTCGGAAGCTCGCTATTATTACATCATGTATTTTTGTTAGCCATTAAAAGGTATCATATCTACAAGATTACGTGGTTTCTCTTGCTGGGAACAATCACATTTTGCTCCACTGGCGACACGGTACCAGATCTTTGTTTTCATGGCTCCATAGATACATGATGTTACAGCAGAGTCACTATCGAGGTCGCTAGTCGCCGAGAGGGGAGGAAGCCATGAGGCTCCTGATGCCGGCAGGGCTGATAGTGTTGCATCTTCCTTCAGTAGTGACCCCATGTTATATCAGTGACCCCATGTTATATCGGTGACCCCATGTTAGATCGGTGACCACGTGTTACATCGGTGACCACGTGTTACATCGGTGACCACGTGTTACATCGGTGACCCCGTGTTACATCGGTGACCCCGTGTTAGATCGGTGACCCCGTGTTAGATCAGTGACCCCGTGTTAGATCAGTGACCCCGTGTTAGATCGGTGACCCCAATGTTAGATCAGTGACCCCGTGTTAGATCAGTGACCCAATGTTATGTCGGTGACCCCATGTTAGATCAGTGACCCCATCTTATATCAGTGACCCAATGTTATGTCGGTGACCCCGTGTTACATCAGTGACCCCGTGTTACATCGGTGACCCCGTGTTAGATCGGTGACCCCGTGTTAGATCAGTGACCCCGTGTTAGATCAGTGACCCCGTGTTAGATCGGTGACCCCAATGTTAGATCAGTGACCCCGTGTTAGATCAGTGACCCAATGTTATGTCGGTGACCCCATGTTAGATCAGTGACCCCATCTTATATCAGTGACCCAATGTTATGTCGGTGACCCCGTGTTACATCAGTGACCCCGTGTTATATCGGTGACCCCGTGTTATATCGGTGACCCCGTGTTAGATCGGTGACCCCGTGTTAGGTCAGTGACCCCGTGTTAGATCAGTGACCCAATGTTATGTCAGTGACCCCATGTTAGATTAGTGACCCCATCTTATATCAGTGACCCAATGTTATGTCGGTGACCCCATCTTATATCAGTGACCCCGTGTTATATCGGTGACCCCGTGTTAGATCGGTGACCCTGTGTTAGATCAGTGACCCCGTGTTAGATCAGTGACCCCGTGTTAGATCAGTGACCCCGTGTTAGGTCAGTGACCCCGTGTTAGGTCAGTGACCCCGTGTTAGGTCAGTGACCCCGTGTTAGATCAGTGACCCAATGTTATGTCGGTGACCCCATCTTATATCAGTGACCCCGTGTTATATCGGTGACCCCGTGTTAGATCGGTGACCCCGTGTTAGATCAGTGACCCCGTGTTAAATCAGTGACCCCATCTTAGATCAGTGACCCCATCTTAGATCAGTGACCCCGTGTTAGATCAGGGCCCCCGTGTTAGATCAGGGCCCCCGTGTTAGATCAGGGCCCCCGTGTTAGATCAGGGCCCCCGTGTTTTATCGGTGACCCTGTGTTAGATCAGTGACCCCGTGTTAAATCAGTGACCCCATCTTAGATCAGTGACCCCGTGTTAGATCAGTGACCCCGTGTTAGATCAGTGACCCCGTGTTAGATCAGGGCCCCCGTGTTTTATCGGTGACCCCGTGTTTTATCGGTGACCCTGTGTTAGATCAGTGACCCCGTGTTAAATCAGTGACCCCATCTTAGATCAGTGACCCCGTGTTAGATCAGTGACCCCGTGTTAGATCAGGGCCCCCGTGTTAGATCAGGGCCCCCGTGTTAGATCAGGGCCCCCGTGTTAGATCAGGGCCCCCGTGTTAGATCAGGGCCCCCGTGTTTTATCGGTGACCCTGTGTTAGATCAGTGACCCCATGTTATGTCGGTTTTTCCACTTTTCTGCAATACAAATCTTTTTTTTGGAGAGGCGTGGTTTAACAGCCAAGAAGAGTGGACGCAGGGCTCCATCGCTCCCGCTACCAGAAGCCAATAGAAGAAAATATACACTCTAAACTGCGGCTATCGGTTATAATCTATCACCAAAGGCCATTCTAACCCTCCATGACCAGGTGGGTGTCCTCACAGCTGCGTCCTTGACTTCTTCCAGCGGCCCACTCCGGAGCGCTGGGGCTCAGAAGCATTCCATCTTGTATCCTGCCTATTACAGCGGTCCTCCTGTCAGCATCCCTCAAGCCCCCCCGCATACCTCTCAGCGGCAGGCGCCGCTCCTTCTCTTCAGCGCTGAGCTGAGAGGGGCTCCTCCGCAACACCTGAAGCCTCCGCTGTATCGGGGCTCCTCCCCCCGGCACCGCTGACAGCCGACGCTGTATAGAGGGCTCCCCTGCGCTCTGAACTACTGCTGGACGCGACTTCAAAGATACCAGGGACCGCAGTGAGTACTACTCTGCCTCTCCCACTCACTGGAGTCTACTCCAGTCACCCAGGATACCATATAGTCTGGGGTGAGCGGGCTCCCTGTACACGAGGCACCCACCATCTTAAAGAGGAACACTAACTAGCGGGATCACCCCCACAGCCTTCAAAAATACAGCAGAGAGTGCAACTGAGGAATATAATAGAGGAGATAAGGGCTTATAGCACCAACATCAAGTTACACTTATTGCCCTTCTCACTCCCCAAGTATAGGTAGCTTTACGAATCCCATTGGGAATTGAAAATTCCAGGACGACCATTTTAGGATTTACATTAAGGAGCTGCCTCCCGAGCTAATACTTAATTCCTCGATTTTATGCCACTCTACTGCCACCTTGTGGCTAAACTGCATTATATCAAATCAGTACTGCCATACACCAATATAGCTTCAACTGCAACGCACAACTTCAGAATCCACCCCGCTGGTTCTAACAATTAAATCAACATACTATTGCCTTTAGTGACCAACGCTCACCAATCACCAATCTATCCTTGGGTTGACCACTCTCCCTTATTACTCAACCGTAAAATCAACGAAATATCCGCAATTTCCCAGAGAGCGAGTTCAGGACTCACCTAATCCAACCATCCACTATAGGGTACAAGCTATAAACCTGAACCAGCAACCTCAGTTCGGATACCTCTAAAACGGCTTCAGGCGACACTTGGCCGCATGGGTGACCAAATGGCCCCAATGTAGCAGTACTGGTGCTAGGTGGTAAGTAGAGGAATTCAGCCTACGGAGACTCCTGATTCTCTCCCCTCCCCCTCCTCACCAATCTACTGATACCTTTAACAATCCTCCGAAACCATGCGCCCCATCCAGGCAAAGCAAGGCATGTGCGATCAATCTCAGACAACGTCCAAACGATCTTCAAGATTGACGTTGCCATCAGCTGCTTCTTTTTTCCCCCTCTCTCCTATTTGCCCATTCTCATTAGTCTTCCTCCTCCCCCCTTCCCATGCTCCCCCCCCCTAACAAGGGGGTCTCCTTACCCCAATTCTCTTTATTGCAATGTAACTTTGAGTTTCTCACTGGCACCTACACAGTGTGCTGTTTCTGAAAGTAGTTGCTGCGATGTTTACAAAAGCAGCTCCTCGCAGACAAGATATTTGTCATATTTACAAAGTTGTTTCACTATGTTGGCCTTCCCCCCCCCCCCCCCTTCCCCTCCCCCTCCCTCTCTCTCGGGGTATAGATATCAGAGTGCCCCCCTTATTACCATAACTTCCCAAACACCCTCCCATGGATTTAAAAATAATCTCGCACAATGTGCAGGGTTTCAATTCCCCCAACAAACGATCCAAAGCTTTCCGTTATAAAAGCATTCATGCTGATGTCGTATGCCTACAAGAGACCCACTTCTCAGACCACTCCTCCCCACGTTATCTTTCTCCTCATTACCCTATCTTCTTTTCGGCAACAGGACTTCTAAAACAAGGGAAGTGACGATCTGTTTCGGTCGCTCTGTCCCTTTTACTCACACATCCACTATATCGGACCCTGAGGGCCGCTTCCTAATTCTAACCGGTGTTATTCAGGATGTCCTGATTACCATTGTAGCATATTACGCCCCAAATTCCAGACAAACTACTAGAAACAGTAGAAGCTAATAGGAGTGGTACAGTTATCTGTATATTAGACCAGAGTCGGGACAGAGTCTGCAATATCACCTCCTGGATTCCTGGTGGGAAACTAATCCCACTGTTAAAGACTTTACACACTACTGTGCCCCACATTCTCTATACAGAAGAATTGATCACATATTAGTACCAGCTTCATTTTTACCACAAATATCACACAGATTCTTTCGGTTCCCTGGTCTGACCACAGTCCAGCATCCATCACCTGTGATTCTTTAATGTCAAAGCCTACTAACACCTCTTGGAATATTTTACGACTCATTACTAGCACACCCTGATATAGTGACCTCTATAACGCCTCAACTCGAGGAATATTTTAACCTCAACAGCCCTTCCGCCGCATCTTCTATCTCTCTATGGGAAGCCCATAAAGTGGTACTTCGTGGCATAATGATCCAAATATCGTCTCGGGTAAAGCGAGAACGTTTACAAAGACAATCGGACTTAAAAAAGAAAGTGCTACAATTAGAAGAAGTCGCTAAAAAACACCCTTCACGAGATAATATTAGAGTGCTTATGCAAGCCAGGACAGAACTAGATTTATGTATCACGGACATAGTTGAAAGAAAAATACGTTGATCCCAACAACGATACTATATACTAAACAACAAACCGACAACTCTGCTAGCTCGAAGACTACGCGCAAACCCTATGGTAAGCCCTTTTGTACGGCTCCATACGAAGCATGGTGTAGTCACGGCAAACCCATTGACCATACTAACTGAATTTAGACAGTTCTTATCTAAACTATATTCCCAACCACAAAACATGCCAACAGAACAGGTACACACATATCTCAGAGAAACCACATTCCCCACTCTCCCAGAGACATTTTTGGAACATCTGGCTGCAAAAATCATCCCAGAAGAGGTTAAAGACGCGATAAAAACACTGAAAGTGAACAAACGCCCGGGGCCGGACGGCTTCACTGCCACTTATTACAAAAAATTCTCTCCGTTTCTCCATACCCATCTAGCAAATAATTTTAATGCAATACAAGATGGCCAACAAGTGGGACAAACATCACTCTGGGCAGCTATATAACTGTATAACTCTCCTAAAGCCTTTGTCCGCTATAAGGGCTTTTGCTCTGATAATTTTACAATCCAGCGGGGCACAAGGCAGGGTTGCCCACTTTCCCCACTCCTTTTCATTTTAGCTTTAGAGCCACTAGCCATAAAAATCCGTAATAACCCTGATATTAGAGGAATTGAAATTGCAGTGGTGCACCATAAAATTAGCATGTTCGCAGATGACATACTTGCCATAATATCACCCTCAGCTGTGCCCTGGATGAAGCGGAACCGCCCGTGACTCGAGCCGTCAAACGCAGACCACGGCAACCCTGGCTCACGTCCCAAACGCGCTTCATCCGGCTGTGCTCTAGGTGCGCTGAGCGGCTGTGGAGAAAGTCAAAGCTGCTGGCAGACTTCCTCCACTTCAAATTCATGCTTAAAACTTATAACCTAGCCCTTCACCATGCCAAACAAGTTTATTTCACCTCCCTTGTCTCCTCACTATCCCACAACCCCAAACAACTCTTTGAGACTTTTCACTCCCTCCTCAGCCCCAAAGAACAGGCCCCTGCAACAGACCTGACTGCTGGAGAACTAGCTGCCTATTTCAAAGAAAAAATTGACAACATTCGAAAAGAAATCTCTGAAAGCTGCAGGGTGAGCTCCGATCCCAGTCTCATCAGCACTGCATCCAGCACCTACTCACTATCTATGCTGGAACCAACGACAGAGGAAGAAGTCTCCAGGCTCCTTTCCGCTGCCCGCCCCACCACCTGCGCTAGCGACCCTCTCCCCTCTCACCTCCTCCGGTCCCTTTCCCCAGCTCTCATTACTCACCTCACTACAATCTGCAACCTCTCCCTAACCTCTGGCACTTTCCCCTCCTCATTCAAACACTCCATTATATCCCCTCTGCTTAAAAAACCAACCCTGGACCCAACTGATGCTGCCAACTACCGACCAGTCTCAAACCTCCCCTTCATCTCCAAATTACTGGAACGCCTGGTCTACTCCCGCCTTACTCGCTTTCTCTCTGACAACTCTCTCCTCGACCACCTCCAGTCTGGTTTCCGCTCTCTACACTCGACCGAAACTGCCCTTACAAAAGTAACAAATGACCTGATGACTGCAAAGTCGAGAGGTGATTACTCCCTACTAATCCTCCTTGAACTGTCTGCTGAATTTGACACTGTCGACCATAATCTCCTTCTCACTATGCTCCACTCTATTGGTCTAAAGGATACTGCTCTCTCCTGGTTCTCTTCCTACCTCTCTGACCGCTCTTTCAGTGTTTCCTTTGCTGGTTCTATCTCTGCTCCACTTCCTCTCGCTGTTGGGGTACCCCAGGGCTCGGTCCTTGGTCCCCTTCTCTTCTCTATCTATACTGCCCCAATTGGACAAACCATCCACAAATTTGGCCTCCAATACCATCTCTACGCTGATGACACCCAACTATACACCTCCTCTCGTGAGATCTCTGGACCATTCCTCCAAAATATCACTGACTGTCTGTCCGCTGTCTCTAACACTATGTCTTCCCTTTTTCTCAAACTAAACCTCTCTAAAACTGACCTCCTTGTCTTTCCACCTTCTAACCGACCTCCCCTCAACATCTCCATTCCAGTGCCTGGCACCATCATAACCCCCAGACAGCATGCCCGATGCCTTGGGGTCACACTGGACTCTGACCTCTCCTTTGCCCCCCATATCCAATCTCTGGCCCAAACATGCCACATGCACCTCAGAAATATTGCTAAAATACGTCCGTTCCTAACCACGGACACGCTAAAGACGCTCGTGGTTGCCCTCATCCACTCCCGGCTTGACTACTGCAACTCGCTACTCATCGGCCTCCCCCGCTCTAGACTTGCTCCACTCCAATCCATACTAAATGCAGCAGCTAGACTCATTTTTCTATCCAGTCGTTATTCAGACGCCTCTGCATTATGCCAGTCGCTGCATTGGCTGCCCATCCACTGCAGAACTAAATTTAAACTCCTCTACCTCACTCACAAAGCTCTGCATGGCGCTGCGCCACCATACATCACCTCCCTACTGTCAGTACACCACCCAGCCCGCTCACTCCGATCGGCTAACACACTCAGACTAAACACCCCTGTAATACGAACCTCACATGCTCGCCTACAGGACTTCACCAGAGCAGCACCCATCCTCTGGAATGCTCTACCCCAAGGCATCCGGACGATTCCCGATGCACGAAATTTCAGACGTGCCTTAAAAACGCACCTCTTCAGGGAAGCATACCAAATCTCCTGACCTAGTCCCTCGCCCCTCCCTATGGTGCCCCACCCTGTTTGCCTTCTAATAAATGATCTGTATATGAAATTTCCTATTGCCTGTGTTCCCCAACCCCTGCAACTCCTGTACCAACCCATTTGTGTCTAACCCAATATATCTCACATTGTAATTGTTGTATTGTTTTGCATTTATCCATGCCTGAAAGCGCTGCGGAATAAGTTGGCGCTATACAAATAAATATTATTATTATTTATTATTATATAATCCCCCCACACTACGATTCCGAATCTAATGGCGGAGCTGTCCAGGTTCGGGTCGATCTCTGGCTTGAAAATTAACGAAACAAAATCAAAAGTCTTTAACCTCACCATGCCCTCACGCACACTCTACTGCAATCCAACTTCTCATTCCAATGGATGAGGGGGTCGCTGGGCTACTTGGGAGTGCACCTGGCTAACTCCTACGACTAGTTGTATATGCAAAACTATACACCACTTCTCTGTAAACTATGTCAACTATTGGAAAGTTGGAACCGATACCATATATCATGGATTGGAAGTGTGAACTCCTTGAAGATGTCATTCCTTCCTAAACCCCTCTATTTCTTTCGAGCTCTTCCAGTACAGGTTCCTGGGCATTTCTTGAAAACAATTCAACAGATGACCCTCCGCTTTATCTGGAATAACTCCATCCCCAGAGTATCATGTTCCACTCTGTATAGGCAGAGGCAGCAAGGAGGTTTGGGAACCCCACATATAACAAAAGATTGGATTGTTGAATTGTGGAGATGTGTAGAAGTACTGGCATCTGAGTCCCCTTTATGCCCAAGAAATTTTGGAACGGAGGTGGTATGGGATTGGAATTCTGATCATACGTTAATTTATCAGTAATTCTCATCAGCATTGTGGGCTATCACCCATAATTTCAAAGAGGGTTGGTGGCAGGCCCTGCCAACCCTCTGCAGTGTGTCTCCTGTTCCTCCTCATCCAATACACAATTATAAATAGACATGAGGGTGGTGTGGCTATCAAGCGACCGTGTGGCATGAGGACAGGTGAACGCTGAGCTGGGAAAAATTTGAGTACGCTGTGGACTACTGAGTAGGCGAAGGGGTGCGCCTCACCCCTTCTGGGATGGGGACAGCTGGACGCTACGCTGGGAAAAATTTCATTACACTGTGGACGCAGGCTCGTGCCTGCATCCTGGGGGGGATTGGACAGCAATGCAAGCATGTAACCCAGGAGTAGAGGCAGTGGTGTCACCCGCAGGCGGTGATTGGCCTTCGTTCCACCTAGTGTGGTGCTTAGCTAAGGTGTGCCAGCACGTGTGCCTTGCTGATTATAGTCTGGCCCAACTAAATTGTTAGGTGGGTGACCACCAGGCTCTTGCCCACGATTTGTCCAACCAGAGGTGAGCAGGCTTCTCCTTCCAGTACTTGGCCCAGGGTGGGAGAGGATCTTGAATCCCCCCTTCGTTTTCTCCTAGTGGCATTTAGCTTGCGCCTTTTCTCTACCACCTCTTGCCTTCCTCATTTACACTTTCATAGTGGGAGGAATTTGCAGAGTTGGTCTTCTACTCCCTCTGGATCCTCCTGTCCTCTTCATCTAACTCGCTGTCTCTCAAAGCCTCAGCCGCAAGATACGCTTCGGGAACATGGGCCACCATTGACCCACCTGCCATGTGGGCTGCTGCCAACTCCCTGCTCCATCTGCGTTTCTCATGACACCTCTGCTGAGCAGCCATCTTTTGTCGGTTCTTTCCTGGCTCCTGAGCCTCCTCATGTCTGCTGGTCCCCTCTCCCCCAGAGGTCACATCACGACCCTCATCCGTAGGAGCCGAGACCACATTGGCAAAGGAGCGTGCAGACAGCGGCTAAATGAGTGACCAAGGTTACACAGGTTACACCTAATCTCCGCACAGGAGGCAGCAAGATGACCCACACTCCCATACAGAGCGCACTTCATGGTCTTACAAGTAGCGCTCAAGTGTGAGGGGTCGCCGCACCTGTGGCAAAGCTTCGGCTGACCCTGGTAAAAGGCCAGGATACGACTCCTACCAAGGAAGGCAGCAGATGGTATGTGAGCCACTGAGTTCCCTGAACTCTTTAGCTTGACCATAAACATCCATGCCCCGGGCCATATGCCATGCTCCTCCCTGTTCTTCTTGGGCATGTCTGTCACTTCACCGTAACGACTGAGCCATGACATAATGTCATAGCAAGATTGGACAGCAATGCAAGCATGTAACACAGGAGAAGAGGCAGCGGTGTCACCCGCAGGCAGTGATTGGCCTTGGTTCCACCTAGTGTGGTGCTTAGCTAAGATGTGCCAGCGCGTGTGCCTTGCTGATTATCGTCTGGCCCAAGTAAATTGTTAGGGGGGTGACCACCAGGCTCTTGCCCACAATTTGGCTTAATAGTGCGACCTGGGAGCCCAAGATGCATCCATGCATGCTGCTGTTCCCTATCCATTTCTGTGGTGTTTCCATTACTTTCTGATGTTTTCAGGTGAATCACACAACCCCCCTTATGCAGAGCATTGGTCACCTTGAAAAATGCTTGAGTCTCCCATTGGGGTTTATTACTCGAAACAAGCTCTCGAGCATTACAAAAAGTTTGACTCGAGTAACGAGCACCCGAGAATTTTGGTACTCACTCATCTCTACTAAAAACCCTAGTCCATAGTGATCAGGTGGGATTTGTAAAGGGTCGACAGGCCTCAGATGGCACAAGACATGTCATTGATTTGATGTCCAAAGCAGAGACCCTGCGAGCGCCTTCTCTATTCCCCACCCTGGATGTAGAGAAGGCGTTCAATGAAATACAATGGGATAATGCATTTACAGTATTGACGAAATTTGGATTTAAAGGACAGATCCCAGATGCAATAAAAGCAATGTATACAGCACCAACAGCAAAGGTGTTAATAAATAGAGTGCTTTCAAGCTCTTTTAGCATAACAAATGGGACAAGCCAAGGCTGCCCATTGTCACCCATCCTGTTTATCCTGACATTACAACCTTTAGCAGAAGCTATAAGAATAAACTAAATTGTTAGGGCGGGTGACCACCAGGCTCTTGCCCACAATTTGGCTTAATAGTGCGACCTGGGAGCCTTGGATGCATCCATGCATGCTGCCCCTGCTGTTCCCTATCCATTTCTGTGTTGTTGCCATCACATTTTGATGTTTTCAGGTGAATCACACACCCCTATGCAGAGCATGAGTCACCTTGAAAAATGCTCGAGTCTCCTATTGACTTCATAGGGGCTCATTACTTGAAACGAGCTCTCGAGCATTACTAAAAGTTCAACTCAAGTAACGAGTACCTGAGCATTTTGGTGCTCGCTCATCTCCACTTACGTCCTATTTTGGTTACCCAATTGACATTTCAACCACAAACCTGCATTTCCTGACATCCTTAGTAGTGATCATCCTTCACCTTGATATACCAAAACAAGTCATCCAGTGGGCCCTTTCAGGGCATCCCCAAGAAGAGCAAGATGCAATAGATGCAAATAAGGAAGATAGAATACCACCTCTGCAGCGCCACCTATTGGATGGCAGCTTTCCCATGTCTGCTCCATGAGACATTGCCTCTTTCCATAAGGCCGTACGAGAGACGACACCCTTCTAGCTCAAATAGTTAAACATCATGGGAGTGACTTTCCTATCTGTAAATGTCAGAGGTCCAAAAGGCTCCAAATAAGCAAAAGGCCTTGTGGAAAGAGGCAATGTCTCATAGAGCAGACATAGTATTTATAGCATTCAACAAACCCATTTTGAAAAAACTCAAATTTTCACATGCCAGCTTCACCAAAATTTTTATGGCGAACCCGGTAAAGAAGAAGGGAGCGCTTACAGCTAATAAGAACTCAATGGACTTTCAGATCATTGACTCAATGGTGGATGAGGGGGCAGGTATCTTGTCCTGGTCTGTAAAATTAATGGGTTTGCAATGACAATCGTTAGTGTATATGCACCAAACGCCTCACAAATAAAGTTTCCTTAACAAAGTAATGAGGGCAATAAAAAAATACATAAAGGGAACTTGGTGGTTTACGAAGACTTTAATATCATCTCCGACTAAGATTTGGATAGCAGCAACCAGGGCAGGATGTCTGCACCCACCTTATCCCCTCTACGATTCTTTCAGAAATCTTAAAGCAAGCTCTAGAGAATATTTCTTCTTTTCCACAAGATACAGAACATTCTCTAGGATTGATATGTTCCTTCTGGATTTCTTCATGTTACCCAGAGGTACCAAAGCCCTGATAGGAACAACTACATGGTCTGATCACGCACCTATTTTATCAACCCTTACACTATCTTCACATTCCACACCAATAAAATATGGCGCAATCACACTCTTCTCATGAAACTCCAAAACTACAAAAAAAGATAAGCATCCAAGAATACTTTATAAACAACAATTTCCAAGAAGAAGACTGCTTTACTCCAAAGAACGCCCACAAAGCAGTGATAAGGGGGATGTTGATACAACAAAGATCCATATACAAAAAAGAGAACTTCAAAAAACTAGACACCTTAGTGACAGAGCTTTTTTGCTTTTTTCCATTTTTGTTTTTTCCTACTCCCTTTTAAAAAATCGTAGCTCCTTTATTTATCCATCGACGTCTCTGTATGAGGGCTTGTTTTTTGCGGGATGAGTTGTATTTTTCAATGGCACTATTTATTGTACCATATAATTTACTGAAAAACTTTTAAAAAATACTAAGCGGAGAGAAATGCAAAAAAACGACATTCCACCATCTTTCGGTGCATCCTGTTTCTACGGCGCACAAACTGCAACAAAAACGACCTGATATTTTTATTCTATGGGTCAGTACGATTACTACGATACCAAACTTATATAGTATTGTTTTTGCTGTAGTACTTGTATTTTTTTTTAAAGATATTTAATTTTTTTCAATTATTTTCTGTGGTCATTTTGTGCGCGCAATACCTTTTTTATTTTTCCGTCGACGTAGTTGAGCAGGGGCTCATTTTTTGCGGGATGTCCTGTAGTTTCCGATAGTATCAATTTGGAATACATACAACTTTTTGATCGCTTATTATTGCGTTTTTTCTGGGAGACAGGGTAACTAAAAAAGTGTATTTCTGGCATTCTTTATTTTTTTTTCGGACGACGTTCATTGTGCGGGAAAAATAATGCACTACTTTGATAGATCGGACTTTTATGGACGCGGCGATACCAAATACATATTTTTATTTTATGATTTAGATTTTTTAATAATAGATATGGCAAAAGGGGGGTGATTTAAACTTTTATAACTTTTTTTTTTTTTACAATTAAAAAAACTTTATTGATTTTTTTTTAACTTTACTTTGAAGTCCCCCTGGGGGACTTTAACATGCGATGCTTTGATCGCTCCTGCAGTATGACGTAATGCTATAACATTACGTCATACTGCTTTTTGACAGGCAGTCTATCAAGCCACCCTGTGTGGATGGCTTGATAGGCAGTCTGTTAAGGCAGCCCTGGGGCCATACATTAGGCCCCCGGCTGCCATGACACCTGCACGGCTCCCCCGATCTCACCACAGGGGGGCCGTGCGGGACCCCCGAACAGCGTTCGGGGGATTTAAATGCCGCTGGCAGAATTGACAGCGGCATTTAAAGGGTTCATAGCCGCGAACGGCCGAGTGCGGCTATTGCCCGTGGGTGTCAGATGTAATAAACAGCTGACGCCCGCGCTGTATGGAGGGAGATAGCGATGCTACCTCCCTCCATACACGTCCTGCAACAGCAGGACGTAGTTTTATGATAGCGCCGTCACTAAGGGGTTAAAGACGATCAATCAACGTATCAACTGACCGAGGGAGATATAGACACTTTCTTGAAAAGCTTAACCTCTTCTCGCTTGATCAGAATTAATTGAAATTTTTAAAAGGATCCTATTAGCATGGAAAAAAACCTCAAAAATAATAGCAGGAATAAAAAAGACAAAGTAGCAGGGCCAGTTGGTTTCTTGGGAGAATATTATCAAATTTTTCAGGTTGAACTGATACCTGTAAGGACTGTGGATGTGGAACCACTGTGTCAACCTACTGGGTAGGTGAAGATCCGATCCACCACGGCTGACAGCCAACCCCAGCGTGGGAAGCAAGATACCAGATGAGCAGCCCTGTATATGGATGGAAACTAGGGAAGGTATCTTGCCCTGAACTAATAACCAGGAGAAGGAGACCCCTGTCTACTAGTGGAGCACTCGTCCCAATAAGGATGACCCCATGGTCTTTCTCTAGGTGCTGACTTACTCTGGTGGGCCAGAACAACTATAGGACAAAGATAGAACAACATGAATGAAGAACACAGAACATAAGCAGACAGCAAGGTAACTGCCAAAGCAGTGGCTGGACATGAAGTGATAGGAACAAACTCTCAACAACACTGCAGCAAGATCTGAAAGGCCCAGGGGAGCTATATAGAACGGTGACTGGAAAAAGAGCATCAGCTGAACAGGAGGCCAAAAGCTATTAAACCTAGGAGTGCTGGAAGAGAGTGAATATAAGCTCAGGGAACAGAGAAAATGGGAGGATGCCCATATTTGCATAGAAGCAGAAGATTGTGTCTGAACAGTGCACCTAACAATATCCCATTTAACAAGAATATTTAATGAGTTTATGAAAAAAGGAAGCCTCCCAAAAGAGATGCTGCAAGTCACAATTGTAACCATCCTCAAACCAGATAAAGACCATGCTTCCAAGCTAACTTTAGACCCATATCCGTATTGAATAATGATACAAACATGTACGTTAAAATTTTCACCTCAACGATTGGGCAAGATTCTACCAGAAGTGATCCATAACGATCAGTTGGGCTTTGTTCATGAAAAACAAGCTTCAGATGGTACAAGGAGAACCCTTGATCTTATTTTCAAGAAGGAGGACCTGCGAATAATTTCTCTGGTACTAATGCTGGACGCGGAGAAGACGTTCAACAGAATCCACTGGGACTTTACCACTGCAGTGTTGAAAAAAATGGAATTTCAGGGTGATATCCTTAGAGCCATACAACCATTATAGTCTGCACCTTCTGCCACAGTTTTAGTAAATGGGATATTGTCCAGCACATTTGAAATGACCAATGACACTCACCAGGGATGCCTTCTCTCCTCATCATTATTTGTTTTAAAATGGAACCATTCTCTGAGAGCATCCAAACAAATCCCGAAATGGAAGGCAATCCTCTTCCCTTTTGACAACACAACCTGTCTCTTCGCAGATGATGTGGTACTCTCTCTTACAAAGCCGTTAGAATCATAGCACGTAACATCTAGCATTATAGAAAATTTTAGCCGAGTATCATATTATAAAATTAATTCCCACAAATCACAACTCTTAGGACTGAACATACCCAATTCTCTTAAACAAAATATAAAACAGGAATTCCATACTAAAACCAATCACCGCGGCAGTGGAAATTCTTTCCAATCTGTCTAAACACGTTACTGAGAAAGAACTAAAACGGAACTTGAATTTATTTCTTTATTACCAACATGTATGTTTATTTAGACGGACAAATACTAAACATCAAGAACTAGACCATATGATTATTTGGGTTGGGCTTATGGATGTTCACCCAAGTTCCAAATATCTGGTCTGGCATGGTAGACCTTCTCTTGTTTGTAGAGATTACCATTCAAATCTCCCACAGTGGTGTATTTTCTTATTGTTTACATTCAGGTACTATCAAGAGAGAAAGGAACAAAAAAGACCTTCCGGTTCACAGAAAGATGTCTGATTGCCATTAGGGAGTCGGGAAGGAATTTTTTCCCCAAAAGGGCTAATTGGCTTCTGGCCTTGGGGTTTTTTGCCTTCCTCTGGATCAACAAAGGAGGATAGACAGGGTGAAGTAGATGGACATTGTCTTCATTCAGCCTTACATACTATGTTACTATGTTAGTACCAGATTAATTTTGAATGATCTCGTGTATTCCCCAACACTGGACACACTGTCTATTTCAGCCTACATGAGAAAAGATTATAGTAGGGAGTATATAGAACCAATTCACAGACGTGACTTGTACTAAAACTATAATTTTATTGAGATACGATTAAAATACGAAAAAGGGCACAACACTGACAAACATACATGAACCAGGTGAAATAAACCACAGAAGGTAATAGTACCCGTAGCAGCCTGGGTTATGACACTCGATGAGTATTTTTGTCTAAAATGACAAACACTCCACCAAAACGAGGATCAAGGAGACCCTAAAGGTACAGGGGAGGGAATTATAAGGGCTCGTTTGATTATAGTTATATATGAGCCTAATAGAGTCCGTTTGGAATCTCTAAACCCCACTCAATCCCTGTAAAGAAACGTGTCGGGTGGATATATAACTTAAGATCTACATCGGGCATGTATGATTCGATGCAAATACTTAAGTTAAGATTTGTAAGTCCTATATGGACAATCTTTAGTAGGGTGCCAAAGTGCAATCACCAGGCACCAATACTCATAGAACACCCAAAAAAACACGATTTGTAATAAAGTCGCTTAGGGTTACCCTAAGCCTGGAAAGTTAAGTTTTAGTTTTTTTCTCAGTGAGGAGTTTCGATATTAATGGGAAAAGAACAGCATCCCATATCTCGGTATACAACTAACTTCCCCTATTGCTAAATTTTTAGTTGTCCGGGGCTTTAAATTGGGCACAGAAGAGTTCATGCTGGCGAGAACGCGGAGGGGGAGGATCCCTTTTACACTTTCTGTGAACCTCTGGAAAGTAGTATTTAAATGAATAACTGGAATAAAAACTGTACCAAATCCATAACTAGCCTTGTTTCTGTTGGGAATAGAAAACCTCCTGGATTTAAGTAAGGTAGTAGCTCATGTTCTCCTTTCAGAAAAACGTATAATTCGACCTGGACCCACGGAAAAGTTATATAAGCACAAGTAATACCTCCATAATATAATGGAGACACTGTAGAGAAATTTTGAACAGATTTTGGTATATTATCTTAGAAAATAGCTTGGAATCACTACTCTGAACCATCCCCTAACAACCCCTTTCCAGCACCTTCCCAAACCCCTCCTGTTATTTCTTGGTTAATCCTATCATGTTGTTCTGTCTTTTTCAATAAAAATTATTTAACTTAAAAATAATAGTTATGTTTGTGAGAAAATCCCATTTTCAGAGTTTGTCACGCGTATTCTTATGTCTACTTGGGGTTTTTAACAATTATCTACTTTTAATTAATAGTAGATCCAGAAAGTCCAACAAAGCAGCCAAGCAGGTGCTCATTAGCAACTTTCAGAAATCAGAGCTCCTCCCCAAAGTCACTCACAATTCTACACGAGTAGTCCTAAAATACAATATTTTCAGAAATACAGCATTGATCAGAATGATACACAGGTATGGAATACAGGTATTGTGTACTATTTGTCAATACTACTAGTTTGCAGAAGAAAAATTTGCTACTTCTCCGTGTGAATTTCCTGATGCCTAAACATGAAAATAGCTACTCTCCTGTGTGAGCTCTATGATGTTTAACTAGATTTGATTTCTGAGAAAAATGTTTGCCACATTCTGCACATGAAAATGGCTTCTCCCCTGTGTGAGTTCTCTGGTGTCGAACAAGATCTGATTTCACTTTAAAACGTTTCACACATTCTGTACATGAAAATAACTTCTCTCCTGTGTGACTTCTCTGATGTGAAACAAGACTTGATTTCAGAGCAAAATGTTTGCCACATTCTGTACATGAAAATGGCTTCTCCCCTGTGTGAGTTCTTTGGTGTCGAACAAGATCTGATTTCCCTTTAAAACGTTTCACACATTCTGTACATGAAAATAACTTCTCTCCTGTGTGACTTCTCTGATGTGCAACAAGATCTGATTTCCATTTAAAACATTTCTCACATTCTGTACATGAAAATGGCTTCTCCCCTGTGTGAGTTCTCTGGTGTCGAACAAGATCTGATTTCTCTTTAAAACGTTTCACACATTCTGTACATGAAAATAACTTCTCTCCTGTGTGACTTCTCTGATGTTTAACAAGATGTGATTTCTGAGTAAAACATTTCTCACATTCTGTACATGAAAATGGCTTCTCTCCTGTGTGACTTCTCTGATGTGCAACAAGCTCTGATTTCCATTTAAAACATTTCTCACATTATGTACATGAAAATGGCTTCACTCCTGTGTGAACTCTCTGATGTTTAACAAGATGTGATTTCTGAGTAAAGCATTTCACACATTCTGTACATGAAAATGGCTTCTCCCCTGTGTGAGTTCTCTGATGTGTAACAAGCTCTGATTTCCATCTAAAACATTTCTCACATTCTGCACATGAAAATGGTTTCTCCCCTGTGTGAATTCTCTGATGTGCAACAAGCGCTGAGTTCGATTTAAAACATTGCTCACATTCTGTACAGGAAAATGGCTTCTCTGCTGTATGACTTCTTTGATGTTGAACAAGATGTGATTTCCAGGTAAAATATTTCCCACATTCTGCACATGAAAACAGCTTTTCCTTTGTGTGGAGTCTATGATGTGAAAAGAGAACTGATTTATGAGTAAAACATTTCCCACATTCTGCACATGAAAATGGCATCTCCCCTGTGTGATCTCTCTGATGTGCAACGAGCTCTGATTTCCATCTAAAACATTTCTCACATTCTGTACATGAAAAGGGCTTCTCCCCTGTGTGAATTCTCTGATGTGCAATAAGCGCTGATTTCCATTTAAAACATTTCTCACATTCTGCACATGAAAATGGCATCTCCCCTGTGTGATCTCTCTGATGTGCAACGAGCTCTGATTTCCATCTAAAACATTTCTCACATTCTGTACATGAAAAGGGCTTCTCCCCTGTGTGAGTTCTCTGATGTGTAAAAAGTGCTGATTTCCATTTAAAACATTTCTCACATTCTGTACATGAAAATGGCTTCTCTCCTATGTGAGTTCTCTGATGACTAACAAGATATGCTTGTTGGGTAAAACATTTACCACATTTTGCACATGCAAATGGCTTCTCTCCTGTGTGCTTTCTGCGATGTGTAACAAGATAGACTTTTGTTTTAAAACATTTCCCACATTCTGGACATGAAAATGGCTTCTCTCCTGTGTGCATTCTGCGATGTGTAACAAGATAGGATTGCCTTTTAAAACATTTCCCACATTCTGGACATGAAAATGGCTTCTCCCCCGTAGGATCTCCTTGATGTTTAGCATTCCTCCTGTGACTTTTCTTCTGCTCAGCAGCCTGTGATGAATCAGTAGATGGGATCTGTAGAAGAGGATCAGATGATGGATCTTTGCTGTGAAGGGCTGAGGGGATATCTGGGATAATTACAGGTTCTTCATATGTATCTTGTGTGATACCACAATCTTCTACCTTACAGTCTGCAGATATCAGAAATCTCTCCAAGTTCCCGGTATCATCATCTGTCAAGAAATAAACAATGTTTACTATTTTTGAAAAATATACTGCATTTTTCGGACCATAAAATGCACCTAAGTTTTAGTTGGAAGAAAGTAAGAAAAAATTATTTTAAACCAAATGGTATTAGGAGTTGATCCAGGGAACAGTCTGATTGTCATTAGGGAGTCGGGAAGGACATTTTCCCCCAAAAGGGCTAATTGGTTCCTACCTCTTGGGATTTTTTGCCTTCCTCTGGATCAACAACATAGGAGGACAAACAGGCTGGACTAGATGGCCATTGTCTTCATTCGGCCTTACGAACTGTGTTACTATGTATGTATGCAAAAAATGTTTAACAGAGTAGATATCTGCAGCCAACACACTGTTATGGGGCATCTGCGGCCGACATGCTGTTATAGGGGCATCTGCGGCCGACACGCTGTTATGGGGGCATCTGCGGCCGACACACTGTTATGGGGCATCTGCGGCCGACACACTGTTATGGGGACATCTACGGCCGACACACTGTTATGGGGACATCTACGGCCGACACACTGTTATGGGGCATCTGCGGCCGACATGCTGTTATGGGGGCATCTGCGGCCGACACACTGTTATGGGGACATCTACGGCCGACACACTATTATGGGGGCATCTGCGGCCGACACACTGTTATGGGGACATCTACGGCCGACACACTATTATGGGGGCATCTGCTACAACTGATACATGAGCCTGAGAATCCGCTGCACCAGTGATGCTGGCTGCAGGCCGAGAAAATTCAGATCTCAATTTGTAAAAGGAAATGGATCTAAAAAGGCATAAAATGCTTAAAAGGAGACACAACTTAGTTTGAAAAGAGAATTAATTTGAAGCTTATAAGAAGGCTGACTGGAGACAAGATGGACAGCTGAAGACCAGAATAGTACCCTGAACACTACATTGGTTCTCTCCTCTATAACTTGTATAGGAGGACTTGTACTATTATGGCTGCTCCCCATTGTTATATACGCAGGCTGGCCAATCACAGAATACTGTGGGACTGATTGTAGATGGACTGAGAACAGAGCCTATTCTCTGCCCCTCTGTACATTACATTTCAAGCTCCTGGAGCCGCGGGTGCTGGAGATATCAGAAGTGGGAATAAGAGACAATGTTATTTGCTGGAGGCCAGATAGAGAGATCCAGGGGCAGATTTGTAGACAGACCCCTCCTCGCCCTCCACTGCCAGCAGCACGGCAACAAAACTCTCTGAAGACTCCAATTAATCCTGATGCACATCCCTCTTCCCACAACCCCTTACGCTGCCCCCCCAAACTCCAGCAGACCCCCATATTGGAACCGGAGGGACACAAAAGAACTCTGTCAGCCATAAAACCTCTCCTGCACTCCCATCTCCAGGAAAAAAGAAAGCTAATCAACCTTTTTTGTAAGGCCGCCTACATGTCAGAGACGAATTCAGCATGCGGAATCCCACAATGGAATCCATCCCTGATGGCGGCCGGTGACCCTGCCTATTTTTCTGTTATGTGGTTGGTTCGGACAGCTCACCATTGGACCTGCACAGTGCAGATTTTCCTGCGCTGATGTTAATTGCGGAAGGGCCGCGGGTCAGACGGCTTCCATTAACTTCAATGGCATCCCTCCGCGTGGAATCAGCTTTAAAATAGAGTATGCTGTAATTTTTGTTGCTTGTCCACTCACAGGATAAGACGCACAGAGATTTTATCTCCATTTCCTGAAGGACAAATGTGCATCTTACAGTCAGATAAATGCCGGTAACTATAACAATGGTTGGGATACCAGACGGTGCGTCGTGTTCTGTCACTCGCATTTGTAGGAGATCGTAAAATGTGATCGTTGTCAGTAAGAGAAACCAAAGTAATCTGCTATATGCACGTCACAGACACACACCTGTACTACATGCACGTCACAGACACAGCTCTACTACACATGCACACACAGCTCTGCTACATGCATAACCAACAAACACAGTTTTGCTACGTACGCGTCGTGCACAGTTCTGCTACGTGCGCGTCGCGCACAGTTCTGCTACGTGCGCGTCGCGCATAGTTCTGCTACGTGCACGTCCCACACACAGCTCTGCTACGTGCACGACACACACAGCTCTGCCACGTGCACGACACACACAGCTCTGCCACGTGCACGTCACACAAACAGCTCTGCTACGTGCACGACACACACAGCTCTGCCACGTGCACGACACACACAGCTCTGCCACGTGCACGACACACACAGCTCTGCCACGTGCACGACACACACACACAGCTCTGCCATGTGCACGTCACACACACAGCTCTGCCATGTGCACGTCACACACACACAGCTCTGCCACGTGTACGTCACACAAACAGCTCTGCTACCTGCACCTAACACAAACACAGCTCTGCTACGTGTACGTCACAGAAACAGCTCTGCTACGTCCACGTCACAGAAACAGCTCAGCTACCTGCACGTCACAGAAACAGCTCGCCACATGCACGTCACACGCACACAGCTCTGCCACATGCACGACACATGCACACAGCTCTGCCACATGCACGTCACACGCACAGAGCTTTTCCACATGCACGTCACATGCACACAGCTCTGCCACATGCACGTCACATGCACGAACACAGCTCTGCCACATGCACGTCACACGCACTGTGGTGGAAGCCCAGTATATATCTATATGGATCGGTGGGCCTTGGCAGTAGACAGTTGTCAATTTAACATTCTGTATACATATTCGCTTTCTGTCTTGCTACAAATATAATGTTCTTACAGTTATGCAATAGGTACTTCCGCTCATATGAAAATATCTGTTTTATAACTCTGCTGACATGGGGAAGCCAACATGAAACTTCTGTTCTCAAAACGCTGACAAGATAATATATAGTATAAACACGTTACATTTTCCATCTGTTTTGCAATTTTGGAGGACAGTATAACTCAGACATGGACAACCGCAGCTACCGCAGAAATTACCCAAGCAATTTTACTGGAAACGTATGCAAATAACATGGGAGGTTTGTGCAATTTATAGTTCATGATGTAACATCCAATCATATCGAAGGAACCACACGTGGCTCCAAGACAACCCACTCATTTCATCCACCACCTGATGGCCAATCACAGATGACCGGAGGATGGAAGAATTGCAAGATGCTTATCCAATAATTAAACAATACGTTGTATCTATGTAATCTTTGACCTGCCCAGATGGGCGGATGTGTTAAACTCTTAAAATAGGCTACACGCCGATCATTAAAGTTAGAATTGAGGAAGCTATGCATGCTGAACCTTGTGTCAGTGTGAGAACTTCTTATGCGCATTATCAATTCAGAATTAATATGGAAGGGTGTAAACATTCCAAATTGAGTAAGCCGTGGTTCCGCAAAGGAAGGTTCCTCGACAGCTGGTGGCCCGTACGGGGAGTGATCGATGGGTTCCATAGAGCTTGGACAGGAGACACGGACATATGCGACCTTGGACTTGGTGGGCCCAATAAAAAATCTTCAGAACACGGTAAGATAAATTAATTATCTATACCTGTGTGGCTAAGTTCAGGCTCGCCTATGTGCCGTGCCAAGGCCAAGTGATTTGGAACCAAACGACAGGTATTTATAAGTCTCGATCACTCGATAAGAACCTGTCATAAGATATAAAGGAATGTCTACATGCCTGTTGTCTTGAGAGTACTAGTTAATTGGTGACATCAATAGCTGCCCCCGGGAGGGCCTGTACGGGGTGTTTCCACTCCTGAGGGAGGAGGGAGCCGTTCAGGTGGCCTGTCGCAGAGACTCAGCAGTCCTGAGGCCCGTTTGGAGGGCCCAGGGAGGGAGAGACTGCCAGAGAAAAGTCTGATATGGGATTTCCGCTCCTGCTAGGCCTGCTTGTAGGGTCCGGGAGAAGGGAGCTATCAGACAGTATCCCGAGGGGCAGTGAGACTAAGCCAGCCGTACTGGTGCTCTGTCTATTTGTGTGTGTCCACAAATATTTGTTTATCGTTTGAACGTGCACGAGTAGATCCCTCCGTCTGAGGGTAGATTAATAAACTGTGTAGTGACAGAAATGCTAGAGACTCTAGGGCGGGGCATATTGTGTCCGGCGTCTGAGGAGACTTTATAATCATGAATCTGGCAGCCATGATTGAAATTGAAAGGCAACAAACATTGTACTGAGGTCAATTCTTACACCCTCCAGAAAAGTGTGGAAGGGGTGGAAAGTCAAGTTATCATTGATTAATCAAGCAATCTTCCTGTGGGCTCAAAACGTCCTACCTGTCCTTTATATAAAGTTAGTGTGCTTGTCTGTTGTGTAGAGCTAATCCTGCTGAGTTGTTATATAGAATTAGTATCAGTCCTGCTCAACTGTAAGAAGGGATTGTTAGCAATGAGCAATGAGCAATGAGCAATGCATTGGCTGGGTTATAGCCAAGATAATGCACCGTACACAGCGGCGCGCTGTGGGTTTGGACTTCATAGGTTGCATTTTTGGATCCCTTCTAGTAAAAGACAGACTACTAGACTCTGTTGCTGTTGAATTGTTAAATGTTGAAAGTATAGGCTTGTGCCCGTAAGTGAATGTATAAAAAGGGTTAACTGAATGTGTTTAGAGGGGAAAGAAAAAAAAAAGCTGCTAACTTCATTTAAAAAGAGGAAGTGGAACTCTTAATAGAAGCAAAGCAATTCTTGTGCTGTAACATTTGTTAGTTATTCAACTAATGTTGGATGATAAGACTACTCGTATGTTTTGTTATGTAATATAATCCTTGTTATACATCCGTCACACAAATGTAAAAAGTTATATGCCACTCACATCCTGAGGGGGCTCTTAAGAATACAAACTGTAACTGTAACAGACGGCGTAGCCCACCATGCCCACAAGAAAATACGTCTATGTTTGCCAAGTCCCCAAACCGAGGTTGCAGCGTACATGTTAGCAGCCCCCAATTCAATTGTAACCACATACAAAGTTAGGTGGTCACCGCTGTGACCGTGAGGTTACAACATAAGATTTATGCATTAGACGTTAGAATTTCCCTAAGTGTCAGAAAAGAGGAAGAGAAGGTAGGCTAAAATGGCGTCTGTATTAATACAAGCCAAAGACACCAGCGTTCAATACAGTTTAGTGAATAGAGGGAATTGCAGTACATTACCAATCAGATGGAGATGCCCGGCATCTAAGACTGCATCTGCCCGGTCGCCGGAAGTCTGGGACAAAAACTGTTGTAAAAGTAAAAATTAGCCACGATCTCCCTTATAATCCTGTCGCTGGGCTGTCACATGAGCGAGAGACTTAAAAAGAGGAAGTTACTTGCCCTGTAGTCCCAGCACAAGTAACGTATATTCACAGACAATATAAAAATAAATAAATAAACTACAGGGAGTAAGAGAAACTGTAGAGAAACGGTAGAGAAGCCAAGGAATAGGAAACAAGCAGGTAACGATAAGGCCAGGTATCCACAGGAGGAACGGGGCAGATTGACCCGTAATTTGTAAAATGTAAATTGTGTGATGCATAAGACTATCTTTATTGGGTTGTGATGTGTGCCCAAGGACTGCCAAACATTGAATGAGAGAATAAGGAAGTAAGTGATTAGCCACACTCAGAGGGGTGGAGCTTGATGATGCAAGAACACGTCTCTTATCCAAGGAGGGGGTAAGAATCATAGATAGCCAGAAGAAAAAGTTTTGTTTTTTCTCCTGTCCCAAACTCAGCTTTCCACGGTTCCTGACAAATTATGGGACAACTACATGACAGACATAGGAAAATTGAATATACCCACCATGATAATATATACGAGACCCAGATACACACCCCTGGGTCAAACAGTATCCCCCTAGTTATAAAAAAAAAAAAAAAAAAAAGGGGTGAAGGGTCAGCCACGCAGATCAGGTGCTGTGTGCTGATGCTTTGGAAAAACTGCCAACCGGCCACAATTTCACTGTTAATTTCTCTTGCAGAAGGCTGTAAGGCCTGGAGGCCTCCAGAGACTAACCAAGTTCTGCAGGCCATACCTGTACATACACTGTTGCCAAATTCCGCACCTTTCTGGGCCTTGTTTCATACTGCCACCCATACGACAGTATTGACACAAAAGCACGGAGGACAACCACAGCCATGAGGTTAGATCCAGTGACTCGAGGAGCTCCCTCATCTGCTTGTGCGGTGGCAGCAGTACAGGCAATGGCTGACAAATCTTCTAAGTTGGTATTGGACTACCCCCTAGTGGTCCACACCCCAAATGACACCCAGAACATACTCATGCAAGTGCAACCCAAGCACTTATCTCTGGCCTATTAGATCCGGCTACAATGTGCTCTTTCCATGCCTCCCCCAATATTGCTTCCCAATGTTGTAATACCTTGAACCCGGCTACTCTTCTTTTAATCAGGTAATCCTGGGGGGAGGGGAGGCATAGGTGATCTGAGTATGGCAGATCAGCTATTTTTTAAAATTGTTTAAAATTCTGTGCATTATTGTAGTGATGTACACACTGTTAATGATGCATATTTTGAGTTTTCTTTTGTAGATGGTATCAGGGTGAGGATTGATGACTCCGAACCAGATATGCAGAGGTCACACAACAAGATGTCCTAAACGCAGAAGCTCTGCCTCCGCATGTCTCAGGGCAAGAAGCGGAACCGGAGGCCCTCACTGAGGCGTGTGGAGTGGTAGAAGGTAAGTCGGCAACTTTTTACACTGACTCCTGGAATGCATTTGGCATAGCTCATGATTATGGCCCAATATGGAAGGTCAGACAGCTTGTTATCTCAGTAGGACAGCCAATTAAGAATGGTGCAGCGGTGCAGAGTCTCATGGAAACCCTACTACTACTACCTGGCAATGGAGAATTCACACCGATTTCTACAATGGAGAAGCGAGAGATGACACCCTCGCCAACAGCACAGCAAAGGCAGCGGCCCTCAAGCCGTGGAAGAAAGAAGAATAGATACTGACAGCATGAGTCAGTGACAAAGACTTTGGACTTTGATAAAAACTTTGGACTTTGATAAAAACTTTGGACTTTGATAAAACCTTGGACTTTGATAAAACCTTGGACTTTGATAAAACCTTGGACTTTGATAAAACCTTGGACTTTGATATGTCAAGGACTTTACAGTCACAAGTCAACGAGGAAAGAAAGCAGATGGGCTAAAAGACGAGAGCGACAGAACAGGACGGCGTATGGTGAACAATCAACAGAGATCGCCTACAGAGGTCCCTGTCCCCCATGATGGCCCAACTGGTACACAGAATCAAAAGCAGCGATGACGTCGACACTGAACAAGAATGGGTGACACCTAGGTTCTCTGTAGCTGCTGCATCATTTGTCCAGTTAGCATGACCTTTGCCATATGCAAGTCCGGACAGAAGTAAGGTGGCCATATAACACTTGCCTTGACCACTGTACCCATTTCAGAGATTGCCAATTTGACCACATTCAGCTCACACCTGTTGGGGAGTATGAACATGTGCTTGTTGTTGCTCGAGTCTTTTTCAGGTTGGAGGCCCACCCTGATACTAAGGTAAATGAGCAGATAACCACACAGAAATTCATGAATGAGGTAATCTGCAGATATGGGGTACCAGAAGTGATTGAGTCAAACAAAGGTACACACTTCACAGGTGAAATAATGCAACACATCATGTCTGTTTTGGGTATATTCCAGGCTTTTCACACACCCTACCATCCGCGGAGTAGTGGGAAAGTAGATACAAAAGGCAATAGAGAAAATGGGTAAATTTTGAATTGAGTGTCTTTCATTAGTTTTTCTTTTTCCCAGGAGGGTACATGCCACAGTAGCTGAATTTGGGGAATGATTTTCTTGTTAATTTTGTCATAGGCCTCTCCAAGGAATTGTTAGTAATGCATTCTGCAGTCTCTGCTTTTCCCCAGGTCCTACAGATGAGTGTCACAATCTGAAACCAGGTGACAGGGTCTATGTGAAAAAGTTTAAGAGAGAAACCCTGTTTGAATGTCCTTACCAGATGTTGTTCACCACCCCAACTGCAGTCAAGCTCAAAGGAAAGCCCACTTGGATCCACACTTCGCACTGAAAAAACTCATGATCCTGCATATCCTTTACATGCTATAATGTGGTACAATTCCTCTAACACACACCTTTGACTACTGTACACTAGCCCCCTGTTTCAGAACAAATTAATACAATTAAATGTGCAATATGAAGCCTACACTGAGGGTGAGAATCCAACACCGCATCGTGCTAAGAGGGAAGTTAACGTTGAAGATGGTAACTTTGATCCACATGTATACATAGATGTAATAGGAGTGCCAAGGGGGGAGCGAGATTAATTTAATTCTAGAGATCAGGTTAAAGCTGGTTTTGAGTCCTTATTTGCTTTTGTCACTGTTAATAATAATGTAGATTGGATGAATTATATCTCTTACAATCAGCAGAGGTTTGTAAACTACACCAGAGATGCTTTGCAAGGGTTAGCTAACCAGTTAGGGCCCACTGCATCCATGGCGTTCCAAAATAGAGTGGCCGTGGATATGATTTTCGCAGAAAGAGGTGGGGTATGTAATTTCCTGTACGTGTATTCTCCCTTTAATGTGACCAATGTTTCCCTTGTTTGAAAAAGATGAAGAGCCAGTTCCGATAATGCCAACCAGGTACGTTACCAGAAGAATGGAGAAATGTACCAGTACTGCGCCTGCCTCAGTCTCATAAGATGGACTGTCAGTGGACCTCCCATTTGCCTAGGGAAAGTGCAGAAGACCTTAGGTTCCGGCGAGGGCACACCCTGTGGGGTGTTAACTCATACAGATAGAGGGTATGGATGCCCGGAAATAAGCCCAGGGAATCCATGGCCTCCTTCCGAGGTGAGGTAGGGATCCCTCCCCTTTTAGGAGTAGGGACTTACGGGCAGTGGGAAAACCCTGACGCAAGGGTGAGGCGACCTGGACGTGTTCACCATTAGGACTATCTCCAGGAAGGACATTGGTGTGGGTGAAGATTAGGGAGTCCCACGCCGTGCGTACCTGTGCATACGCCGTGCGTACCTGTGCATTAACATTATGCTAGAGCGAGAAGAGAGACCCCTGGTGGTAGTTTTGATCTACACGTATACATTGACATCATAGGATAGCCAAGGGGGGTACCTGACAAGTTTTAAAAATTAGAGACCAAGTTAAAACCAGATTCGAGTCCATTTTCCCGATCATTAGGGTAAACAAATGTTGACTGGATTAATTATGTTTATTATAATTAGCAGCGGTTTATAAATTATACTAGAGATGCCTTATAGGGACTAGTCGACCAATAGGACCTATCTCGACTATGACTTTTCAAAATAGAAAGGCACTAGGTACGATTTTAGCCAAAAAAGGGAGTGTCTGTAAGATGATAGGGGAGACTTGTACCTACATTCCAGACAAAACGTGACCCACAGGTAAAAACGCAGTTGCCATTAAGAAGCTGACCGCACTAACTAAAAAGAGCTAACCTTAGTCTGTTTTCCTCAGTTGGGTACCTAACAGGAGAAGGGAAAAATATATAAAATAAGTTTTGAAACATTGTGTATTTAGAACACTGTGATAGGTTTTCGCTAAGATTTTGCTTTATTTTATCTGCAGTGCACTCTGCTTATGTCCACGCAACATGCCGGTGTTACAACGCCCCTGGTCCTGTTACCTTGCCGCCTCTGGAAAAGGGAAGTGGGAATAATCACCTTGTAGCTCTTTCCTTCCAGACTAATATATATGATAATGCACTTACTAATAAGACAGGGGTTCAGTCATGTTGATCAGTTATTAGATAGTCCTGATTTTGCACTCTTGTTGATGAATCGAGGTAACGTCCAGAAGGTGGGGTTCTATACAAGTTATGCAGTGTTTACCTGAAATAGTGAAAGTCGCACCTCTCCTAACCTAATTATGTTTGTCACCTTTATAGTCATCCTAATTTCTGTTTGTTGTTGCATACAGTGTATTCCGACCCTGATGACTGCCTGGTCCACCTGTCCCACTACGACGTCCAACAAAAAGCCCACTGTCAGCGCAAACGTCGTCATCATGGATCCAGAATGTGATGATGTCGAACCATCCTATACCCCCATGGCAGCAATAGCTCCAGTGTACAACACAATGCGAGTCTAGGGTCAGCGGTGGGGGTGGGACGGAGCAGGGCGAGTTTAGTGAAACAGATAGTTTCAAGGGGGGTCTGTGGTGGAAGTCCAGTATATATCTATATGGATCGGTGGGCCTTGGCAGTAGACAGTTGTCAATTTAACATTCTGTATACATATTCGCTTTCTGTCTTGCTACAAATATAATGTTCGTACAGTTATGCAATAGGTACTTCCGCTCATATGAAAATATCTGTTTTATAACTCTGCTGACATGGGGAAGCCAACATGAAACTTCTGTTCTCAAAACGCTGACAAGATAATATATAGTATAAACACGTTACATTTTCCATCTGTTTTGCAATTTTGGAGGACAGTATAACTCAGACATGGACAACCGCAGTCTGAAACAGCTACCGCAATAATTACCCAAGCAATTTTACTGGAAACGTATGCAAATAACACGGGGGGTTTGTGCAAATTATAGTTCCTGATGTAACATCCAATCATATCGAAGGAACCACACATGGGGCCAAGACAACCCACTCATCTAATCCACCACCTGATGGCCAATCACAGATGACCGGAGGATGGAAGAATTGCAAGATGCTTATCCAATAATTAAACAATACGTTGTATCTATGTAATCTTTGACCTGCCCAGATGGGCGGATATGTTAAACTCTTAAAATAGGCTACACGCCGATCATTAAAGTTAGAATTGAGGAAGCTATGCATGCTGAACCTTGTGTCAGTGTGAGAACTTCTTATGCGCATTATCAATTCAGAATTAATATGGAAGGGTGTAAACATTCCAAATTGAGTAAGCCGTGGTTCCGCAAAGGAAGGTTCCTCGACAGCACGAACACAGCTCTGCCACATGCATGTCACACGCACGAACACAGCTCTGCCACATGCACGTCACACGCACGAACACAGCTCTGCCACATGCACGTCACACGCACGAACACAGCTCTGCCACATGCACGAACACAGCTCTGCCACATGCACGTCACAGGCCGCTGCTGTACGGGCTGCTCTGCTCCCTGCTCTTCCCCTGCCCCCAGCAATCAGCTGCAGTAAGGGCCGCTCTGCTCCTTGCTCCTCCCCCGCCCTCAGCAATCAGCTGTTGTGCGGCCGCTCTGCTCCCTGCTCCTCCCCCTGCCCCCAGCAATCAGCAGTTGTGCGGCCGCTCTGCTCTACTGCTGTGCTGGCTTTGTATGCAAACGGCTGGCAGCTCAGTAAGAAGGATTCGCAATCCTTTTCAGCTCCGGCCGAGTCTGATCTCAGCACATTCACTCTATAAGACGCACTGACTTTTTCACCCAACTTTGGAGGGGAAAAAAGTGCGTCTTATAGAGCGAAAAATACGGTAATATCTTTTGCAAAATTTTCCCTATCTTGGCACTTTTAATAAATATTCTATTGGTCTGTTTTACCACCTAAATGAAGTACAATATGTGGCGAGAAAACAATGTCGGAATAACTTGGATATGCAAAATCTTTACGGAGTCATTCTATGTTAAAGTGACATGTCAGATTTCCAAAATTTGACTCCGTCAATAAGGCACAAACAGGCCTGGTCACTAAGGGGTTAAGTAAACAGTGTGCCTTCAGTTTTACTGATACTTCTATGGACTTGTCTGTATTTTATCACTGCAGTACATTCATTTAAAGGCACTGGCGTCACAAAGACTTTACATTAATTACTAGTTGAGTCACCAAAAACCACTTTGCAATAACGCTGCATGAGTTACCATTTTAGGCAGAGTAGCCACTACCGTGACCAGGACAGAGCTGCCCACTCAAGCTACCCCTGCCAACTCCTGCTTGCTGCACCAGCAGTACGGTATATACAACCCTGTCCGCCCCAGGCTGTGCTCCGGCCGGAGGTTACACAGGGGCTTCCCAGGCACCCTGTACACTGCGGAAGAAAGCGGCGGTGGGGGTCTGTGTGTGTTACTTCTTTTATAATGGCACTTCAGCCAGCAGGGACGTACATAGTCTCGCGATTGTGAGGGAGAGAGACACTGCGAGACTATGAACATTGCTTAGCAATGCTTGAATCTCCATAATGGCACTATGCCTAACGTGAGAACTTTGATGTGGCCCGACGGTCACTCAATGTCTCACTTCAAATTTTAGGATTTAACAGCGATGCTGAGAATCTGAGGAATCCAACAACACTAAGATTAGATTCCATGAAAGATTCAGTGAATTTCAACCCAACATAAACCGGACATTGAGCTACTCAGATACAAATAAGTCATTTTTATGGATGTCACCATAAAAATGAATAGCAGCTCAATACAAGCATCCTTCTGCAGTAAACCCAGTGATTGAGGGTCTAGGAAAACCAGACGAAAAGCATCCTGCAATGTTGTGGACTCCACACTGAACTCGCCCAAAACTGCATTACCTGCGGACCAGCAGCCTCTGAGGAGATCCACGGCTGCACCCTACATCACCCCCATCCGGTGGATCGCCCTTCAGTAGCGGATTGAATACCAGCGGCTGCCGTTTCTGCCGAAGATCGGATGGACACTGGGAGGAGGGGTGTCTCCTCTGCATGGACCACGTGGGATCTGCTGTTCTTTCTGTGCTCCTGCCCAAAGTCTCCTGCTGTGCACAATTCATAAACTCTACTACCATCTAGTGGTTAAATATGATACAGCAGCCAACTTCATATACTAAATAAGAAGACTTATAAAGAAAGTGCTGCTCATTTATTGTTTGACGAACTGCCTTCACAACACACCTAACTAATACGATACTCCTTGCTTTAGAGGCTTAAATTATATGAACTGAAGGCCCATACAGGGTTCTGTAATTCTGATGTAGCCGTGCTCATGGCAATCACCTGGTAGGGGACGTTTATTAGAAGAGAGCAACTCTTTAACTTTTGGACAAACCCCCGTAAATGCATCAAAAATGAGTCCCTTGCAACTAAAATTCAAAAAATGTAGTCAGGGCTCCTATTCTTCATCTAAACACACATCAAAATCATTACCCACGTCAATTCCATCAGACGACTCTTCCCGTTCATCTAATAAAGACTGCACCTACCCTAAAATTAACCCCAATAAGCCCCAATCCATCGGAAACTGCAGCCAATCCTCACCCAGATGTTCTTTTATAACAAGTACGAATAATATTACAAAAAGTATTACCAAAAACTTTATCTGATAGAAAACACATCAAAGAAATTTGCGAGTTGGGCGGAGAACGTCAGCCCTCGAAGAACGCATGGACAATGCTATCACAGTACTTGAGTCACATGAAAAAGGAGTAGAACAACTACACAATGAAATACAATTTCCTGATAATAAACTGGAGGATGCTGAGAACAGGGCTCGTAGGACAACGTACGCTTACAAGGCCTATCAGAGTCCATTAAGGACTTACAATCAACTGCAACTGCTCTATCTTAAGAACTCTGCCCAAACAGTCCAACTAAAAGACTGGAAATGTACAGGGCCTACAGAGCACTGCTGACCAGAAAGTGACATCATACCCAAACTTAATTTTCACTGTACTCAGGAACATTTACTACAAGAGGCTCGATTCCTCTTCAAAGCTAACATTTCCAAGACACAAATATCAGTTATTCCCCAATTTGGATCCATCAACCTTGGTCAAACGAAGAGCCCTTAAGCCTCATCTAGAAGTCGGAGTCAATATAGATGGGGCTCTCCATTTACATGAATCTGTAATTACCATGACCAGCTCCATACAACCCTCTTTCCTGAACGAGCTAGGCACATGTTACGGTATACTACCCTTGATACGCCAGCCCGGGTACCCTAGATCTCACCAACCTCTGTCCCTGCCTGCTTGCCTCCACTCCTGGCTAACCCCTGTGGGAGATATCCAATAGGTTCACCATTTTATATTTATTTTCTGTATTTTTGTCAACTGTGAAGATGCTATGTTGTGTTTCCGGTCTGAACCTCTGGGGGAAGGGAACGTAACCCCCCCCCCCCACACCTCCACAAGAATTGGAGGAGCAGTGCTCTGTGTCCAAAAACTGGTCAAACCGATTCTAACTGGCCAAAACCTATCTAGGAATGTCTGTCTTGGACAAGAAGAGAGGAGAAACAGGATGTTCTTCTCATGAGACCAAATTCAAGAATGAACTGAGCGTGCTCACCGAAGTTCCTCCCAGATGGATGACATCACAAGCTACCTCACAAATACCTCCCTCTGAGAATGACCCATCAGTACACTAAATAATGTAACTGTATCCTAGAGTACTTCACTTCCTGTGTTGAGATTTTATTTAAACTTTACGCGCGTGAATAAAGACAGACTCTTTTGGAACACATGATGGTCAGACGTGTGGTCTTTGAAAGGCTCTCCAGGCCTGTACATATTATCTAATTTGGAACACACAGTATATCGAATAGCGAAAATTGCGCTAACACCCCAGGTGGGCAACTGGGCGGCAGTCCCTACTCTCACTAGGGACTGAAAAAGGGACGCTGGTGTACCTGGATGGAAAGGGTAGAATACCAACGGAAAAGGCAGATGTACATAACCAACACGAACAATACTAAGCAGAACTGAGGCAGATGGAGAAACCTGGCAGATAATAGCAAAGTATAGCAGACAAGAGGACAGAGGCAGGAGACCAACAGAGGCCGACTAGCTAGCACACTGAGGGAAACCAATACCTGGCCGTGATTGCAAGTCTCTGCCCGACCTTTAAACAAAAGCCTCCGCCCAGGGGTAGAGAAAGGGAGACAGCCAACTCCCAACAGAGCACAACAAAAGGAAGCTTGTGCACGGCAGCTGCACTCACAGGTGCGCGTGCCACCAGCACCACACATGCCGGACAACAAGGCGGGGGGCCACGCCCCAACCACGGGAACCCGCACACTGCCACCCTGGGAGGACCAGCAACTGCCGCATGGTAACAGAACAGTTTTGAAATCTAACAACTTCAACCAATAAGTTCACAAAACCCTCCAACTCCCCGACCATCTTCCAACCCAAAAACCGGACCTTCCCATAACAAATATCCCTATTCTCATCAACAGTCTTTACAAAAGTCCACGTTCTCCCATGAATACCCTGACTGGACGTACATTATCATCAGATTAGGCATTATGATGGACTTCTGAATTTCCCACAAAAACTATTGAGACAATACAGTTAATCCACGTGATATTCTGATGATCTCCATCAGTTTAATGTTTTCACAAATCTAAATCTAGTTAATGCATTTGCTAATATCAACCTTCTTTTACCGTCCCCTTCTCCCTTGCCTTTTTCCCTCCCCCCCTCCCCCCGCCTTCCTTTTTTCTTTCTTCTCTCTCGCTGTCCTTTCCCCCCCTCCATCTTCCGGTCTTTGCCCTCTTAATTCTATCACACCATGTTGATAATATAAATTCTCTGTTGCGCTGTTATGGTTTGTTGTCCCTAAAACTGTAAGATAGGATGACAACTACGACAACTAATGCCACCAGAAATTGTTCTTGAAACTGTTATACTAGTTAAATTGATCTGTTGGCCAATCCCCCCTCCCCCCTCCTTCTCCACATCTCCCCCCATTCTTCTCTGCGCCTCTGACCCTCAGTCTCCTAAACAAAGTATGGTCCAGGCAGCATCAGATGTATTCCTCCATAAAAAACTGGCAGTTTTTGGATGCATCTGATGCTGCCTGGACCATACTTTGTTTAGGATTTCTATTTTGGGTCATGATCCAGACCTAGGCTTTGCAGTTTTTCCCTCCTCCCCTTATGATACGGCTCTGAAAGACACCGGGGACACTGCTGCTGACATAACTGTGAACGTGTCTGACCCTCAGACTCCACTGAAACCCTCCCAGGACTCCCTTCTATAAGCTGTGTACCAAACAAGGCGTGATGACGGACAAACAATTACTATACTTCCAGCATTTAAACATGTCTTAGATAAACCTTATTCACCCCCCCCCCCCACCTCCGAGGAAGAATTACCTTCATACTTCCAAGATATTACACCTCATACATTGTCAGACACATTTTTCCAAAATCTGTCCTCGAATATCCCACCTGATGAAGTAACTAATACTATTAAAACACTTGAAGCTACTAAACGCCCGGTCCTGATGGCTTTACAGCCTCCTACTACCAGTAATTCTAAGCATACATCTTGCTGATTTTTAATGCTATGCGAGGAGGACTCCCGGTAGGACAGACTTCTCTTCTAGCAGCGATCTCTATGATCCCCAAATCAAAGAAAGATCCACTAGATAAACAAAGCTCCCGCCCCATCCCCCTCATCAATATAGGCATAAAACTTCTTACTAAGATTTTAGCCTCACATTTAACCCCTTAGTGACGGCCCCATTGCCATTTTACGTCTTAGCTAAGTGAGCTTTAATCCTAGAGGATGTAAAAACATACATCCTCTTTGGATTAATGCCCTCTTAGCTGAGGACGTGACAGCTCCATACGGTTGGTGCCCGCAGGTAGCCGACAGCATGGAGCTCTCATTCCGGGCTGCGGGATCGCAATAAAGTGAAAAAAAAGTTTAAAAAAAGTTAGATATTCAGCTGCGCTGATGGATCAGTTCCATCAGGGCAGCTGAGATTACTCACCTGCCTTGTCGGAGGTGTCCCGCAGTGCACTGGTCCTCCGGGACCCATCGCCACAATTCTGCGCAAGCGCGCCAGACACATGATGTCACACGCATGCGCAGAAGGCCAGGAGCCCCGGCAAATTTAAAATCTCCTGGCTCCTGAAGGTAGCCGGGAACCAGAAGTCACCAGGGACCGCAGTGAGCAGTCCCCCGGCCCGTGATCGGCGAAAAAGTTAAAACAAAGTTTTAAAAAGTGCCAGTGTCAGCTCCCCTCATGGATCCGATCCATGAGGGGAGGTGAAATTACTCCCCTTAGGTCCTCTGCGATGTCCTGGTCTTCCGGGACCCAAAGTCCCCTTCATTAGCGTACACAGAGGGGCTCGAGCCCCGGGAAATTCAAAATCCCTCTGCTCCTGGCTACCATGTATAGCCAGGAGCAGATGGATTTCACTGGGGACATGATCCAATGGATAACAGTGATCATTTAAAGTAAAAAAAAATGTAAAAAGTTAAAAAAAAAAGTTAAAAAAACCTTATGTTTCATCTTCCCCCATGGATTACATCCGTGAGGGAGGATGAAATGACGTACCTAAGGCCCCCGGATTTATCCGCGGACCTTACCCCAGCTTCTGTGTACGCGCCCGTCGCCAAAATGGCAGACGAATGCGCAAAAGCCGTGGATTGCCAGGGTAATTTAAAATCTCCCTGCTCCTGTCTACAAAACTTAGCCAAGAGCCTGGAGATTTCACGGGGGCCGCAGTGAGCAGTTCCTGGTCATGTGTTCGCCGTTATCCAATGGATAATGGCGAAAACTTAAGAGTAATAAAAAGGTGAAGCTTCATCTCCCCTCACCGATGCAATCAGTGAGAGGAGATGAAACTTTTTACCGGAGGCCTCCGTATTTGAACCCAAACGTGATCACATTAGTGGGTCGGAATTGCGTAATCCACTCGCAGAAAACGGAACACAGCATGTTATATTTTACCGCGGATATCCGTAACATAGAGCCCATTGTGTTCTATGGTCGTGGATATACCCGCAGCCCATACGCAACTACATTGTATACCGCCTGCTGGTACCCGTGTCATTGCTAAGTGATGGTGTGGGAAATACAAACAAAAAAGGTGTACTGCGCATGACCGCCTGTGTAAGTACGCATTTATGCACAGTACATTACATGGCCATACACAGCTCCACGGCCGGGCTCACAGATGGGATCTGCTGTAGGCCTCCGCAAGTGGATTCCACGTAAGGCTGTGTGAGCCCAGCATTATTCAGACCGCAACCTGTAATACGTAATTTACAAGAAGCCCCGGGAACGCTTGCCTTCATGCAGTTCCAGGAGCAGCTTGTTGAGCGTCTTCTGTTTGTGACCGCCGCACCTCAGCAAGCTTACGGAGACTCACGGAGCGCCACTTTTTACACCCCATTCCTGCCGATCAAGAAATACCCCCCAAAAAGCATGAGAGAAGGGGGGATACCAGGTTTTATTGCCCCATGTGCCCATCCCAACCAGACTCCGTAATTACCCTTGTCTTCAGAAATACCACACTGTTCACATTATTACTTTTATCTAAGATTCAGGGAACGCCAAAAATGATGGAGGGGGGGATTTTTTTAAGGTGTCAATTTTTATTCTGTACAAGTGCTCGATGGAGCCTGGAATGTATTCAGTTGTGTCCTGCAATCCAATGAAGGACCCTCCATTATAGGCCTTGCCATGGGTCCTGCATATAGATTAGGGCCACAAGGGATATGTTTCTGAACACGGGACAAACAGGGGGATCCATTTTAGGGTGAAAGTCTTTAGTTCTATGTACACTGTACAAAAAAACGTTTTTTAAATTGACAAAAAAAATGAAAATCATAATTTTTTCCTTCTGCTTAGCTTAGATTCATTCAAATACTGTGGGATCAAAATATGCAGTCCACTCCTAAATGAATTCGTTAAGGGGTCTAGTTTTCAAAATGGGGTCATTTGTGGGGGTTCTTTATAAATGTGGACGCTCAATGGCTCTATAAGTGGGCAATGGGGCCTGGAATTTATTCCGTTGTGCCCTGAAATCCAATGGGTGTTCCCTCCATTATGGGCCTAGCCATGTGTCCTGTAAGTAGATTAGGGCCACAACGGGTATGTTTCTGAACACGGGACAAAAGGGGGGATCCATTTTGGGGTGAAAGTCATCATTCCTATGTCTGCTGTACAAAAGAAAAATAGTTTTTAAATTGATACAACTGCCAAAAAAATGAAAATTGTAATTTTTTCCTTCTGCTTTGCTTAGATTTATTCAAAAATTGTAGTGTAAAAATACACAGTACACCCCTAGATGAACGCGTTAAGGGGTCTAGTTTTTAAAATAGGGTCATTTGTTGGGGTTCTCTGTCGTTTTGGCTGCTCAAGGGCTCTACAAGTGGGCAATGGGGCCTAAAACACCGTTATGCTAAATTTCTGTTCTGAAAGCCACCGACTACTCCTTACATTTTGGGCCCCATTGTGCATCCAGACAGAAGATTAGGGCCACAATGGGGATGTCTCTGAACACGAGACAAACAGGGGTATCCATTTTGGGGTGCAAGGCTTCATTCATGTGTGTGCTGTAGAAAAAAAGCAGTTTTTAAAATGACAGAATTGCCAAAAAAGTGAAAAATCACAATTTTTTCCTTCTGCTTTGCTTGAATTCATTCAAAAACCGTGGGGTCAAAATGGGCAGTACACCCCTCGATAAATTAATTAAGGGATCTAGTTTTCAAAATGGGGTCATTTGTGGGGGTTCTCTATGGTTTTGGCCACTCAAGAGCTCTACAAGAGTGCAATAGGGCCTAAAAGGACTTCAAGCTAAATTTCTGTTCTTAAAGACTACTCCTTTCATTTTGGGTCCCGTTGTGCATCCAGACATAAGCTTAGGGCCACAATGGGTATGTCTCTGAACATGGGAGAAACAGGGGTGTCAATCCTCATTTTCATCTGCGCTATAGGAAAAAAAATATGTGTTTAAAATGACATATTTGCAAAAATATGAAATTTAATTTTTTCTCCTCTAAATTGAATTAATTCCTGAAAAAAACTGGGGTCAAAATACTCCTGACACCCCTCAGTGAATACAGTAAGGGGTGTAGTTTTTAAAATGGGGTCATTTGTGGGGGTATCTATCATTCTGACACTCATGAGCCTTTGCAAACTTGGCTTAGTGTAGGAAAACAAAGGGTTCCTCAAAATGCTGAAAAGTAATGTTAAATTTGTACGTTATCTAAATGGTTGAAAAGAAAAAACACAAGTTTTTCAAATGTGCGTCCAGAATGAAGTAAATAGATGGAAATATATAGCCTATCAAAAATTTGTACAGTATGTTCGCACATATTTGAGATATTATAGTTGAAAATGTGAAAGAAATGACAAATTTTTTCAAAATGTTTCCAATTTTGGCACTTTTAATAAATATACACAAATTATATCAGCCTATTTTTACAACCTAAATGAAGTACAACATGTGGCGAAAAATTGAAGTCAGAATCACTTGGATATGCAAAACCTTTACGGAGTTATGCTATGTTGAGTGACACATGTCAGACTTCCAAAATTTGGCTCCGTCAATAAGGCGCAAACAGGCTTCGTCATTAAGGGGTTAAATACAGCTCTGCTATTGATGATCGGGAAAGACTAGATAGGTTTTATCCAAGTTCGAAAGGGCCCCAAATTCTGGCCATGCTGCTCTCTCTGCATATGGACATTTACATATATAAATCTTATATATATACACATATACAGTGGGGAAAAGAAGTATTTAGTCAGATACCAATTGTACAAGTTCTCGTCTGTAATTGACATCATAGGTAGACCTCAACTATGAGAGACAACATGAGAAAACACATCCAGGAAATCACATTGTCTGATTTTTAACGAATTTATTTGAAAATTATGGTGGAAAATAAGTATTTGGTCAATAACAAAAGTTCATCTCAATACTTTGTTATATATTCTTTATTGGCAATGACAGAGGTCAAACGTTTTCTCAAAGTCCTCACAAGGTTTGCACACACATTTGATGGTATGTTGGCCCATTCCTCCATGCAGATCTCCTCAAAAGCAGTGATGTTTTGGGGCTGTCGCTGGGCAACACGGACTTTCAACTCCCTCCAAAGGTTTTCTATAGGGTCGAGATCTGGAGACTGGTTAGGCCACTCCAGGACCTTGAAATGCTTCTTACGAAGCCACTCCTTCGTTGCCCTGGCAGTGTGCTTGGGTTCATTGTCATGCTGAAAGACCCAGCCACGTTTCATCTTCAGTGCCCTTGCTGATGGAAGGAGGTTTGCACTCAAAATCTCACGATACATGGCCCCATTCATTCTTTCATGTATACGGATCAGTCACCCTAGTCCCTTTGCAGAGAAACAGCACCAAAGCATGATCTTGGCACCCCCATGCTGCACAGTAGGCATGGTGTTCTTTGGATGCAACTCAGCGTTCTTTCTCCTCCAAACACAACGAGTTGTCTTTCTGCCAAACAGTTCTACTTTGGTTTCATCTGACCATATGACATTCTCCCAATACTCTTCTGGATCATCCAAACTTCAGTCGACCCCGGACATGTACTGGCTTAAGCAGTGGGACACATCTGGCACTGCAGGATCTGAGTCCCTGGCGGCGTAGTGGGTTACTGATGGTAACCTGTGTTACGTTGGTCCCAGCTCTCTGCAGGTCACTCACTAGGTTCCCCCGTGTGGTTCTTGGATTTTTGCTCACCATTCTTGTGATCATTTTGACCTCATGAGGTGAGATCTTGCATGGAGCCCCAGATCGAGGGAGATTATCAGTGGTCTTGTATCTCTTCCATTTTCTAATTATTGCTCCCACAGTTGATTTCTTCACACCAAGCTGCTTGCCTATTGCAGATTCAGTCTTCCCAGTCTGGTGCAGGGCTACAATTGTGTTTCTGGTGTCCTTTGACAGCTCTTTGGTCTTCACCACAGTGGAGTTTGGAGTGTGACTGCTTGAGGTTGTGGACAGGTGTCGTTCAGACAGGTGCCATTACTACAGGTAATGAGTGGAGGACAGAGGAGCCTCTTAAAGAAGAAGTTACAGGTCTGTGAGACCCAGAAATCTTGCTTGTTTATAGGTGACCAGATACTTATTTTCCACCATAATTTGCAAATAAATTCGTTAAAAATCAGACAATGTGATTTTCTGGATGTTTTCTCATATTGTCTCTCATGGTCGAGGTCTACCAATGATGTCAATTACAGGAGAACTTGTACAATTGGGATCTGACTAAATACTTTCCCCCCCCACTGTATATACATATACAAACATACATTATATATATATATATATATATATATATATATATATATATATATATATATATATATATATATATAGTAACAGGGTGAGAGGAATGGTCTGGAGTGGAAGGTATGTGTCACAGAGGTTATTAGCCTCTGTGAGGTAGTCCGGTCCTCTTCCACTCCAGGCCAGATCTTACCACCTGTCCAGCCGGCCATTTAAGGAGACAGGTGGAAGGTAGAGGGAGGTGTGTGTCTGGGAGATACAGGCTACAATTGCTTTGTGTGACCTCCACTGTGGACAGAGAGAGACGCTGTGGATGAGGCGCTGCAAGCCTCCAGCAGGACCCCTGTGGATACGCCTGCCCTGGGACAAGAGCCTGAGAGAGCGAGGGCATACGGACCAGCTGCGCTCTGGACATCCACAGGTCTGTACACCTCTAAAGGACTTGTATGGTCTCCTCAGCTGAGGAGTTTACCTGCGTTACCTCCGGACTGAGGAGGGTTAAATCCTGAACAGAGACTTTTTTTGTTGTTGCTATCACTTACTGTTTATCTGGAGACCCAGTTACATTTATGTTGCCTTTTAAACACTGTGTAAATAAACCTAAAGAAAAGAAAAGTGACGGTTTGGAGTGCTCTTTAACCCCCACTGTGCATATATATATATATATATATGTCTCGAGCCTTCAATCCTCTTAACTGGTCATACTTGTTCTCTGTTCTTGAGCACTGGAATCTTCCTACCGAGTTCCTTACATGGTAACGGGTGATATATGCTTCTCTTGAAGCCTAGCTTCTGCTCTGATGCCTTTTCTATTCCTCGAGGCACACGGCAGGGATGCCCCTTATCCCCCTTCTGTTTATCGTCACTATGGAACCATTGGCAATTAAAATCCAAGACAACCCAAATATAGAATGAATTGAGGTGGCATCCATTCACCATCAGACCAGACATTGTAATGATTAGATCTGCTTCCCTCACTACTAACCCTAACCTCCTGACAGAACTAGTTAGAAGTTCAGAACTGACCAAATTCAAGTCACTTTCAGGTATGAAAATTAACAACACAAAATCACAAGTTTTCATCCTCACATTACCCAGATATGGTCTCTCAACTGCAATCAAATCTCCCTTTTCACTGGGACCCCGGGTCACTGGAGTATCTTGGTGTCTATTTAACTAATTCTTACACAACATTATACACCCCAACTTTCCTCCTCTCCTTCAGGGATGCCGGCTACTTCTAGAAAGCCAGAACCAGTACCACATGCCATGGATAGGGAGAGTTAACACTGAAAATGATGATTATATCCGCTCCCCACACTACTATCGCTAACATACTACCAGGCTACTTCTAAAAAGCTGGACCGCTACCACATCATGGATGGGGGGAGTTACCGCTCAGAAAATGATGTTTCTTCCCAAACTCTTGTACTATTTTTCACAGCCCTGCCTGTTCAGGTCCCAGAATATATCCTGAATACCAGAGTTTTGTGTTCCACTCTGTACAGACATAGACTGAAGGCAGGACTGCAAGACCCAAATCTACTAAAATACTATCAAACAGCCCAGGTGGCTCCATTGTCTCTCCTGCACTCCAGTAAGAATACTCCCCTCTGGTCAGTCATCCTTAGAGGCCATAGAGGTCCATCCTCTCACTATAAAATCCATCTTGTAGAACCCACCGATAAATAGACCCCTCATCACTAACCCTATAACAAAACACTCTATAAAAAGCTGGACCCTATCCAATACTCAGGAGGCCTAATTTCTGCCCATTTACCCCTACTACACTATTCTCTATTTTTTCCTGGCAATAACTCTTCCCAGTCATTCAAAGTTTGGACAGACAGAGGTCTCACCAAAATATATCATCTCCCATCGTTAGAAAGAATCACTCCATTCCCCGCCCTCCAAAAAGACGTTGACCTCCCATCCTCTGAAGTATTTGGATATCTACAACTTAAACACTTTACATCTTCTCAAGATCACAAACAATCCCCTGACTTTACCCGCTCTCAAAATCTGTAGCCTAAGACGCCCACAAGCTCCAGGCCTCATCTCTCAAATATACTCTGGACTGGTAAACTCCTCTTACTGCACACAACTGCTGAATGTCTCACGCTGGGAGAAAGACACGGGCAACACTCCTTCTGATGAAGATTAGCCCAAATAGGGGTATTGCCCAACAGCAGCGCTCGAGCCAAAAGGGGTTGGATCCGGGTTTATTCCCTGATCTACTCTGTAACATACTGCAATATACGTAGAGGTCCCTGGGAGGCGCCGCTGAACAAACACATGGAATATATTCCTCCAGATTCACAGACAATAATCTTCATTTACTTTTTAAAAACAAACCATCGGCCATTCTGGGCAAAAACATCTCTGGACTTCAGTGAGGTGAAACCCAGAACGAACTGCTAGTTAATTAACGACAAGTCAACTTCAGTGATTGCTGACAGACGAGAGATTTCTAGGGATCTGGACCCCATGGATGGAATATGCCCTCCCTCCCCCAAAACAACAGACCCCTAATTACTTTATTACTAGGTTTTTATAAGACCATCAAATAGCCTAGAACATCTTCAAGACATTGACTCCACAGGAGAAGGTTCCCCCCTTACCTCCCCCCTCCCTTCTACCTTCCTTTCTCCATGACTCGGCCCTGGCCAGGCCATTACTCTACATGCTTACAGCCTTGTAATAAAAAGCTCGTTATGTTCTCACTATTTGGAAAATCACCAGTTATATCCTTCCAATAGAATTCCTGTGATTCTGTGATGTAACTAATTCACAACATGCTTCATCTTTTACTTGTTGGACTTTGTAGTACATTTCAGGCCAAAAACTTCAGACTGAATAAGCCCCATATCCATCCAGTTCAGCCTATTACCCCCAATGTTGATCCAGAGGAAGGCAAAATCCCCAATGAGGTAGAAGCTTATTTTACATATTTAAGGGAAAAAAATTCCTTCCTGACTCCAATCTGGAATAATCCCCTGATTAACGACCCTTCGGAAGGAATTACCAATAAACAATAGTAAATAACAAAAGAAAACCTACTGATCGGCCCACATACTTCAGATGGGACAGCTTCCACCCAAAATACATTGAGGAAGTAAGTGAATTGGCCCATGAGTACCTCATGACGCTTATCTGGGGCTTTTCCTACAGACAGGTAGATCTTGAGGGGTGAGACCTTTATGTTGGGCATGGTGTTCACGGATCAGATATCGGACTGGACATCTCTAACGGTTCTGAAAGCTCTGGTGGAATTAGTGACACTCCTGCCGGTTAATACTACACCAATAGGCCACTTAGGAGGCCCAGTGATACAGGGGAAAGTTATGGAAGCTCGTTTGTCCGGAGATCACATCTTCTCTGCTGTATTTAGTGGTTACGACTCACCTGGGCGGTTACCTGTAGGAATCTCCTCTTTACACCGCTGATCGCCCCTCACATTTATCTCTGTAGTATTAATATTGGTCACATCTTCATCCGGATACAAAAGCTGTGAGACAAATATTGTAGAAGTCAGCAGCCGGTTGAAAAAGTCGTGTGGAATGTTTTATGACATAATGCCCTGACAGGAGTAGTTATCTGAGCCACATAGCTGCCGGTCTAGAAGCTGGACATAGATATTACATGGCGGCTCAATGACCCCTCAGGATCCTCATACACTTGTATATCCGGCATGGCTAGACACGATGCAGGTTGTCTCAGTGGAGGAGATCAGCGTCTACCAGACACATCCGCTGCTTGTCTCGGGGAAATAAAGGAGCAGATAGATATAAATCCAACCTGTTGGCTCCTTATTCCCACCAGCAGTCTCCACCGCCAGAACACTGGGGGAAGATCCAGACAAGATGTAATGGCTCTGGTCAGCGGTAATCCTGCCATCTCCACCGGCCTCATCACACAAGGAGAAGACATCTAATAAGACTGAAGACAAGAGCTTCACAGCCTTCTACAGATCAGAGGGACATCTCCATCTACCTGATGGTCCTGTGGAAGAAGAGGACGGGGACATCTCTCTGGGGTTCTTCTCTTACTGGATGGAACTGCAGGAAACACAGATGGACACTGAAGTCATTCCTTATATACAGATAATAAAGTCCCCGTGGATTTAGTCCTGTCTATTACCTGGTGATGGGAGCGGCTGGAGGGTCTCCATCATGGCCTCCTTGTACAGATCCTTGTGTCCTTCTAAATACTCCCACTGCTCCATGGAGAAATAGACAGCGACATCCTGACACCTTATAGGAACCTGACAACACAATATACAGTCATCACCCAGAAGCCTCCAGTGCTGTTACTGTATAATGTCCCAGCATTCCCTGCAGCGTCACCTCTCCAGTCAGCAGCTCAATCATCTTGTTGGTGAGTTCTAGAATCTTCTGTACATTGATGTCCTGATGTAACGGGGGGTTAGGTGGGTCCCCCGAAATTGGGCTCTGGGGTTTTTCCCATCTATCACACATAGGGGCCCGACGGCCATCACTAGAGACCCTCTTCACTACTGTGTAATCCTGTATATGGGGAGACATTAATAAATATTACTACAGACATTTCCAGAGTCCATCACCTCTCCATTGACATCATTAGTTATTACCATAGATAAGGATGATGTAATGTGAGTGTGACATCATCAGAAACTCTTACTTCTTCAGTGACATCATCCGTTATCATAATTTTAAAAAAAATTGTCAAAATCAAACAGATGGCCTATTGGTTATAGAGAATGATACAAAATGATATACTTTATTGATATTTATGCGCGTATTACAGACAAAGACACTTAAAAAATGAAGGAATAGGTGGCTGAACTAAATCCTTACAATATATATTTAGTTCTTTTATGGACCCAGTAAGGATTTAGTTCAGCCACCTATTCCTTAATTTAAAAAAGTCTTTGTCTGTATTGAGCGCATTGTTGTTTATTTGTTCAGTCGCTTCCGACTCTTCATGATCTCCTGGACCAGCCCACGCCAGAGCTTCCTGTCAACGGTCGCCACCCAAAACTCCACCAGTGTCCAGTCTTTCACTTGGAGGATATCAACCATCCATCTTGCCCTTGGTCGGCCTCTCTTCTTTTTTCCTTCCACTTTCCCCAACATCAGCATCTTCTCCAAGGTATCCTGTCTTCTCATTATAAGGCCAAAGTACTTCAGTTTTGCACAACTGGACTGGATTCAGTAAAGATTTAGTTCAGCCACCTATTCCTTAATTTTTAAGTTGTCTGTTTTGAGTGCATACATGAGAATAAAGTATATAATTTATATTATTCTCTTTTGGGAGGGTATAATCACTAGGCCATCTTTTTGCCTTTGGCAATTTTTGGGAAATTATGTTTATTTAGCCTAGTATAAACTAAGGGCTCATGCACACAGGCAAATGTTTGCTGCGGAATCCAGAGTGGGCGTCCACCTCTGGATTCTGCACCAATCACCCTCCATAGTATGCAATGCACAAAAGATTCTTCATGCACACGAGCGGAAACCAATTGCGGTTTTTGGTCACGGATAAAAAACTGCAGTATACTCTATTTCACTGCAGTTCCCACATTGACGGCTTCATTGAAGTCAATGAAAGCTGTCCTATCCATGGGAAAAGCAGGGGTTTAAAAAAAATGTACTGCACATGTCCGACGGGGAGCCATGCGGACTATCCTCAGTACAGAAAACCTGGAAGAAGAGAGGTCTGCGGGGAAGCCACTGGCTGCACACACGGATACCCACTGCTGTCAGGGCCATATTTCATGCGGGATTCTCCAGGCGGAATCTAGACCTGCTGTGTGCATGAGGCCTTAGGCTGCTCCCTTTTTATACATATCATCCATTATTAGCATAGATAAGAATAATGTAAAGTGACATCATCAGACTCTCTACCCTCATCAATGACATCATCTGTTATTACCATAGAACAGAATAATGTAAAGTGACATCATCAGACTCTCTACCCTCATCAATTACATCATCTGTTATTACCATAGAAGAGAAGATTATAATGTGACATCATCAGAATCTCTCCCCCCTCCAGTGACATCATCTGTCATTACCATAGATGAGAATAATGTAATGTGACATCATCAGAATCTCTCCCCTCTCCAGTGATATCATCTGTCATTACCATAGATGAGAATAATGTAATGTGACATCATCAGAATCTCTCCCCTCTCCAGTGACATCATCAGAATCTCTCACCTCTCCAGTAAGCTGGAGGAGTATCTCTAGGGTGACATTTAATATACTTTCCGCCATCTTGCTCTTGTCCTTCTCCATCCTTCCCGAGTCAGCGAAGATGAATTCTCTTATAGACGGATCTCAGCAGAGGATCCGGTGTTGTAGAACCTGAAGGGAAAGAAGGTTAAACAATATAAAAGCTGCACAAAACAAGAAGGGGAAAGATTAGAGGAGAGATTAAAGGGCAGCTGTTTTATGATGCCAGAACTGCCGACAGCAACACATCCTGACAGCCACATGGCAGACATGCAGGTTCTATCAGAGATGCTGCAGCGTACAGAGAACAGAATTTACAAAGTAGTCAGAAATGGGGAGAAGAGTCATAGGGGCGGTCCCTGCAGACTTCTCCCAACCCCCACTCCTCTGTCCACAGTAATCAGTACCCCACATGTACTGCCCTCTCAGTCCTCACGGCGCTCCTCCTCCTCTGCGGTGCACTGATGAGCGGTGGCAGTGAAGTATATATGCAGTATATTTAGCACGGGTTGACTTGGTTCTCATAGTCGTGTACAGATAAGATGCCCTCCCATAGTCAAAGACAGATGAGACCCCCCCCACCCCACTCCCATAGTCAAAGACAGATGAGACGCCCCCCCCCCACTCCCATAGTCAAAGACAGATGAGACGCCCCCCCCACTCCCATAGTCGTCGACAGATGAGACGCCCCCCACATAGTCGTCGACAGATGAGACGCCCCCCCCATAGTCGTCGACAGATGAGACGCCCTCCCCCCATAGTCGTCGACAGATGAGACGCCCTCCCCCGATAGTCGTCGACAGATGAGACGCCCTGCCCCATAGTCATCGACAGATGAGACGCCCTCCCCCCATAGTCGTCGACAGATGAGACGCCCTCCCCCCATAGTCGTCGACAGATGAGACGCCCTCCCCCCATAGTCCTCGACAGATGAGACACCCTCCCCCCATAGTCGTCGACAGATGAGACGCCCTCCCCCCATAGTCGTCGACAGATGAGATGCCCTCCCCCCATAGTCGTCGACAGATGAGACGCCCTCCCCCCATAGTCGTCGACAGATGAGACGCCCTCCCCCCTTAGTCGTCGACAGATGAGGAGCCCTCCCCCCATAGTCGTCGACAGATGAGACGCCCTCCCCCCATAGTCGTGGACAGATGAGACGCCCTCCCCCCATAGTCGTTGACAGATGAGACGCCCTCCCCCCATAGTCGTCGACAGATGAGACGCCCACCCCCCATACTTGTCGACAGATGAGACGCCCTCCCCCCATAGTCGTTGACAGATGAGACGCCCTCCCCCCCATAGTCGTTGACAGATGAGACGCCCTCCCCCCATAGTCGTCGACAGATGAGACGCCCACCCCCCATAGTCGTCGACAGATGAGACGCCCTCCCCCCATAGTCGTCGACAGATGAGACGCCCCCCCCCCTATAGTCGTGGACAGATGAGACGCCCTCCGCCCATAGTCGTGTACAGATGAGACCCCCCATCCCCCATAGTCATGTACAGATGAGACGCCCCCCATATTCGTGGACAGATGAGACCCCCCTCCCATAGTCGTGGACAGATGAGACTCCCCCCTCCCATAGTCGTGGACGGATGAGACGCCCCCCCCCCATAGTCGGGTACAGATGAGGCCCCCCCTCATAGTCGTGTACAGATGAGATGCCCCCCCATAGTCATGTACAGATGGGATGCCCCCCACCATAGTCGATAACAGATGAGACGCCCTCCCATACTTGTGCATAGATGAGAACCCCGCATAGTCGTGTACAGATGAGATGCCCCCCTTATTGTCGTGTACAGATGAGATGCCCCCCCTAGTCATGTCCAGATGAAACGCCCCCCATAGTCGTGTACATATGAGACGCCCCCCATAGCCGTATACAGATGATACGCCCCCCATAGCCGTATACAGATGAGACGCCCCCCCATAGTCGTGTACAGATGAGATGCCACCTACCCCATGGTTTTATACAGATGATACGCCCCCCCCCCATGGTGGTGTACATATGATACGCCCCCCCCCAATCGTGTACAGATGAGACGCCCCCCCCCATTAGTCGTCGACAGATAAGACGCCCCCCCCCCAATAGTCGTGTACAGATGAGACGCCCCCCCCCGTAGTCGTGTACAAATGAGACGCCCCCCATAGTCGTCGACAGATGAGACGCCCTCCCCCCATAGTCGTGGACAGATGAGACGCCCTCCCCCATAGTTGGGGACAGATGAGACGCCCTCCCCCCATAGTCGTCGAAAGATGAGACGCCCTCCCCCCATAGTCGTCGACAGATGAGACGCCCTCCCCCCATAGTCCTGGACAGAGGAGACGCCCTCCCCCCATAGTCCTGGACAGATGAGACGCCCTCCCCCCATAGTCGTCGAAAGATGAGACGCACTCCCCCCATTGTCGTCGACAGATGAGACGCCCTCCCCCCATAGTCGTCGACAGATGAGATGCCCTCCCCCCATAGTCGTGGACAGATCAGACGCCCTCCCCCCATAGTCGTGGACAGATGAGACGCCCTCCCCCCATAGTTGTGGACAGATGAGACGCCCTCCCCCCATAGTCGTGGACAGATGAGACGCCCTCCCCCCATAGTCGTGGACAGATGAGACGCCCTCCCCCATAGTCGTGGACAGATGAGACGCCCTCCCCCCACAGTCGTGGAAAGATGAGACGCCTTCCCCCTATAGTCGTGAACAGATGAGACGCCATCCCCCCATAGTCGTGGACAGATGAGACGCCCTCCCCCCATAGTCGTGGACAGATGAGACGCCCTCCCCCATAGTCGTGGACAGATGAGACGCCCTCCCCCCATAGTCATGGAAAGATGAGACACCTTCCCCCTATAGTCGTGGACAGATGAGACGCCATCCCCCCATAGTCGTGGACAGATGAGACGCCCTCCCCCACATAGTTGTGGACAGTTGAGTCACCCCCCCCCATAGTCGTGGATAGAGGAGACTTCCCCCCCACAGTCGTGTATAGATGAGATGCCCCCCCCCCATAGTCGTGGACAGATGAGACGTACCCCCCACAGTCGTGGATAGATGAGACGTCCCCCCCACAGTCGTGGACAGATGAGACGTCCCCCACACAGTCGTGGACAGATGAGACGTCCCCCACACAGTAGTGGACAGATGAGACGTCCCCCCCCCCCACAGTCGTCTACAAATGAGACGTCCCCCGCACAGTCGTGTACAGATGAGACGTCCGCCTTACAGTCGTGTACAGATGAGACGTCCCCCCCCCACAGTCGTGTACAGATGAGACGTCCCCCCCCACAGTCGTGAACAGATGACACGTCCCCCCCCACAGTCGTGAACAGATGAGACGTCCCCCCCACAGTCGTGAACAGATGAGAAGTCTGCCCCACAGTCGTGTACAGATGAGAAGTCCCCCCCACAGTCATGTACAGATGAGAAGTCCCCCCCAGTCGCGTACAGATGAGACGTCCCGCCCCTACAGTCATGTATAGATGAGACGCACCCCCCCCCCATAGTCGTGGACAGATGAGATGCCCCCCCATAGTCGTGTTAAGATGAGACGCCCCCCATAGTCATGTACTGGTGAGACGCCCCCCCATAGTCGTAGACAGATGAGACGCCCCCCCCCCATAGTCGTGGACAGATGAGACGCCCCCCCCCATAGTCGTAGACAGATGAGACGCCCCCCCATAATCGTGTACAGATGAGACACCCCTCCCCCCCCATTAGTCGTGTACAGATGAGACGCCCCCCCCCCCCCCCCGTAGTCGTGTACTGGTGAGACGCCCCCCCATAGTCGTAGACAGATGAGACGCCTCCCCATAGTCGTGTACAGATGAGACGCCCCCCCCCCATAGTCGTGTACAGATGAGACGTCCCCCCATAGCCGTGGACAGATGGGACACCCCCCCCCCCCACAGTCGTGTACAGATGAGACGTCCCCCCCACAGTCGTGAACAGATAAGAAGTCCCCCCATAGTCGTAGACAGATGAGACGCCCACCCATAATCGTGTACAGATGAGACGCCCCCCCATAGTCGTGTACAGATGAGACGCCCCCCCGTAGTCATGTACTGGTGAGACGCCCCCCCATAGTCGTAGACAGATGAGACGCCTCCCCATAGTCGTGTACAGATGAGACACCCCCCCATAGCCGTGGACAGATGGGACCCCCCCCCCACAGTCGTGTACAGATGAGACGCCCCCCGTAGTCGTGTACTGGTGAGACGCCCCCCCATAGTCGTAGACAGATGAGACGCCTCCCCACAGTCGTGTACAGATGAGACGCCCCCCCATAGTCGTGTACAGATGAGACGCCCCCCCATAGCCGTGGACAGATGGGACACCCCCCCCCCACAGTCGTGTACACTGAGACGCCACCCCCACAGTCGTGAATAGATGAGAAGTCCACCCCCTAGACGCGTACAGATGAGACGTCCCTCCCCTATAGTCATGTATAGATGAAACCCCCCTCCCTCCCATAGTCGTGGACGGATGAGACCCCCCCCCCCCCCTCCCATAGTCGTGGACGTATGAGACGCCCCCCTCCCATAGTTGTGGATGGATGAGACGCCCCCCTCCCATAATCGTGGATGGATGGGACGCCCCCCCACACCCCCCCACACCCCCATAGTAGTGGACACATGAGACACCCCCTATAGTCGTGGACAGATGAGAAGTCCCCCCCCTAGTCGCGTACAGATGAGACGTCCCCCCCTATAGTCATGAATAGATGAGACGCACCCCCCCCCCATAGTCGTGGACAGATGAGACGCCTCCCATAGTCGTGTACAGATGAGATGCCCCCCCATAGTCGTGTACTGGTGAGACGCCCCCCCAATAGTCGTGTACAGATGAGACGCCCACGATAGTCGTGCACAGATAACACACCCATAGCCGTGGACAGATGGGACACCCCCTCATAGTTGTGTACTGATGAGACGCCTGCCCATAGTTGTGTGCAGATGAGACACCTCCCCCCCATAGTTGTGTACAGATGAGACGCCCCCCCATAGTCGTGTACAGATGAGACCCCCCTTCCATAGTCGTGGACGGATGAGACGCCCCCCCACACCCCCATAGTCGTGGACAGATGAGACACCCCCCATAGTCGTGGACAGATGAGAAGTCCCCCCCCTAGTCGCGTACAGATGAGACGTCCCCCCCCCCATAGTTGTGTACAGATGAGACGCCCCCCCATAGTCGTGTACAGATGAGACCCCCCCCTCCCATAGTCGTGGACGGATGAGACCCCCCACCCTCCCATAGTCGTGGACGGATGAGACCCCCCCCCCCTCCCATAGTCGTGGACAGATGAGACCCCCCCCCCTCCCATAGTCGTGGACGGATGAGACGCCCCCCTCCCATAGTTGTGGACGGATGAGACGCCCCCCTCCCATAGTTGTCGAAGGATGAGACGTATACAAGTGATAATAGCTATATACAAGTGATAATATCTATATACAAGTGATAATATCTATATACAAGTGATAATAGCTATATACAAGTGATAATATCTATATACAAGTGATAATAGCTATATACAAAACATAAAGGCTGCAGACGTCACATCACAAAGTATAAAGATAGCAAGTTACATTATTACCTAAACGATTCCAGATCACATATTACATCACCAGAGGTGCCCTCACTCCTAGGGGGTCAGCAGATCACATATTACATCACCAGAGGTGCCCTCACTCCTAGGGGGTCAGCAGATCACATATTACATCACCAGAGGTGCCCTCACCCCTAGGGGGTCAGCAGATCACATATTACATCACCAGAGGTGCCCTCACTCCTAGGGGGTCAGCAGATCACATATTACATCACCAGAGGTGCCCTCACTCCTAGGGGGTCAGCAGATCACATATTACCATCACCAGAGGTGCCCTCACTCCTAGGGGGTCAGCAGATCACATATTACATCACCAGAGGTGCCCTCACTCCTAGGGGGTCAGCAGATCACATATTACGTCACCAGAGGTGCCCTCACTCCTAGGGGGTCAGCAGATCACATATTACATCACCAGAGGTGCCCTCACTCCTAGGGGGTCAGCAGATCACATATTACATCACCAGAGGTGCCCTCACTCCTAGGGGGTCAGCAGATCACATATTACATCACCAGAGGTGCCCTCACTCCTAGGGGGTTAGCAGATCACATATTACCATCACCAGAGGTGCCCTCACTCCTAGGGGGTCAGCAGATCCTCATCTGGTCTCTGAAGAGTCCGGACTACTCAGAGCTTCTCAGCCTTCCATCAGAGAGTCCAGGACTTTTCCTCCTAGCTTCCTAAAGCTCCTTCTCCCCCTAACCCTGTCCTGTCCTTTATACTATAGAACTTGCTGAGTCATAGGCCATATTCTCCAAGATGTTATTAGTCTGAGACCCCCCACCATCTGAAGGAGCCAGTTTCATTGATCAAAGGTTCAGAATTAACAACTCAATCCCCTAGACAATGCTGATGGTATCACAGGGAGACTCAGCAGATACAATGTGGCCATACAATGTATATGGAGAGAGGTCAAAGAAACCTACAAATGGAATGGTAATTACTGCAGTTAGTAGAAGTAAGACCAATAGACATGTCAGACCTCTAGAACTAAGGAGTCGCAGTCACATGTCACAGTTACATCAAAGCTTCCTCCACCAAACAGAAGGGAAGTCCACAAGAATGTTCAAGACTATTCCTATGAAAGATACAACACGGAGGTCTGCAAATAGCCAATTATATTTGCACCATACCCCCCCCCCAAATCGTGTACAGATGAGACGCCCCCCCCCATAGTCGTGTACAGATGAGACGCCCCCCCATAGTCGTGTACATATGAGACGCCCCCCCCATAGTCGTGTACAGATGAGATGTCCCCCCATAGTCGTGTACAAATGAGACGCCCCCCCCCATAGTCGTGTACAAATGAGACGCCCCCCCCCCATAGTCGTGTACAAATGAGACGCCCCCCCCCATAGTCGTGTACAGATGAGACGCCCCCCCATAGTCGTGTACAAATGAGACGCCCACCCCCATAGTCGTGTACAGATGAGACGCCCCCCCATAGTCGTGTACAGATGAGACGTCCCCCCATAGTCGTGTACAAATGAGACGCCCCCCCCATAGTCGTGTACAAATGAGACGCCCCCACCCCATAGTCGTGTACAGATGAGACGCCCCCCCATAGTCATGTACAAATGAGACGCCCCCCCCCATAGTCGTGTACAGATGAGACGCCCCCCCCATAGTCGTGTACAGATGAAACCCTCCATAGTCGTGTACAAATGAGACGCCACCCCATAGTCGTGTACAGATGAAACCCTCCATAGTCGTGTACAAATGGGACGCCCCCCCATAGTCGTGTACAAATGAGACGCCACCCCATAGTCGTGTACAGATGAAACCCTCCATAGTCGTGTACAAATGGGACGCCCCCCCATAGTCGTGTACAGATCAGACGCCCCCCCCATAGTCGTGTACAGATGAAACCCCCCATAGTCGTGTACAAATGAGACGCCCCCCCCCCATAGTCGTGTACAGATGAGACGCCCCCCCCAAAGTCGTGTACAGATGAGACACCCCCCCCCATAGTCGGGTACAGATGAGACGCCCCCCATAGTTGTGTACATATGAGATGCCCCCCTTAGTCGTGTACAGATGAGACGCCCCCCCCCATAGTCGTGTACAGATGAGACACCCCCCCCATAGTCGTGTACAGATGAGACGTCCCTCCCCCCATAGCCGTGGACAGATGAGACGCCCCCCCATAGTCGTGAACAAATGACGCCCCCCATAGTCGTGTACAGATGACACGTCCCTCCCCCCATAGTCATGAACAGATGAGACGCCCCCCATAGTCGTGTACAGATGAGACGCCCCCCATAGTTGTGTACAGATGAGATGCCCCCCCCCCATAGTCGTGTACAGATAAGACGCCCCCCCCCCATAGTCGTGTACAGATGAGACGCCCCCCCATAGTTGTGTACAGATGAGACGTCCCTCCCCCCATAGCCGTGGACAGATGAGACGCCCCCCCATAGTCGTGGACAGATGAGACGCCCCCCCATAGTCGTGTTGATAGGGGTCAATCATATTTTTAATAACCTAACATAAGAAGGATAAGGAAACAGTGTAATAAATGTGACATCAGTTATTTGGTTGTATAATGTTATGTATTATGGAAATGAAAAATATGTAAAACATTCCGGAAGTTGCTAATAGAACTTGGATATAGAATCATATGTAAAAAGGTATATTCAAGCGTTTAATTGGATGATGATTTTAAAATACTAAATGTATGATTAATTAGATTTTATTCAGCTATCTTACAAGTCTGAACCCTTGACCAGGTACTGAATACTAAGTAGGTAGCTGAACCAGTTCTATGTGTTTAACTAGAAGCAATGCCCCCTCTTTTGATGTGCAAATTGTTGAAGATTACATTCTGGTTTGGGAAGAAATGTAATTAAGAATGTACTCAGACAGTATGGAGTCAATCTTTATTATCATATGTAATTGTTTGATGTCCACTTCACACAGTTTTGCTGATACCTTTTGTTTAGAAGGCTTTTGATTTACAGCCATATTGTAATCTGTTGGAATGTAGACTTGGTCACCAAAGTAGATTGAAACTAAGCATCAGGTAACATTTGGAAACGCCTTCTTTCCATCTTTTTGCATAAAAACTAGCAAACATTCGAAAATAAAGGAGAACTCATTCTGATACACTAGACTGTGTGTAGTTCCTTATTATGGTTCTCACCTATGAGTACTCAATATAATATTTCCTCTTAATTTGGACTCAGGCAACATTCGCATTTGGTCTCCGTTGACAGACCCCCAACAGTGTACAGATGAGAAGCCCCCCCATAGTCATGTAGAGATGATACACTCCCCCATAGTCGTGTACAGATGAGACGTCCTCCCCAAAGTCGTGCAATGATGAGACACCCCCCCCATAGTCGTGTACAGATGATACACCCCCTCATAGTCGTGTACAGATGAGACGCCCTCCCATAGTCGTATATATAAGGCCCCCCCCATAGCCATGTACAGATGAGACGCCCCCTATAATCGTGTAAAGAGAAGCCGCCTCCCCATAGTTGTGAACAGATGAGAAGCACCCCCATAGTCATGTAGAAATGAGACACCCTCCCATAGTCGTGTACAGATGATACACCCCCTCATAGTCGTGTACAGATGAGACACCCCCCATAGTCGTATATATAAGGCTCCCCCCATAGCCATGTACAGATGAGACACCCCCCATAATCGTGTAAAGAGGAGACGCCTCCCCATAATCGTGTAAAGAGACGCCGCCCAATAGTCGTGTACAGATGAGATGCCCCCACCATAGTCCTTTACAGATGAGACGCCCCCCATAGTCGTGTACAGATGAGACGCCCCCCCATAGTCGTATATATAAGGCCCCCCCCCATAGCCATGTACAGATGAGACACCCCCTATAATCGTGTAAAGAGGAGACGCCTCCCCATAGTCGTGTACAGATGAGAAGCCCCCCCATAGTCAGGTAGAGATGATACACCCCCCATAGTCGTGTACAGATGAGACGTCCTCCCCAAAGTCGTGCAATGATGAGACACCCTCCCATAGTCGTGTACAGATGATACACCCCCTCATAGTCGTGTACAGATGAGACGCCCACCCATAGTCATATATATAGGGCCCCGCATAGCCATGTACAGATGAGACGCCCCCCATAATCGTGTAAAGAGGAGACGCCTCCCCATAATCGTGTAAAGAGACGCCGCCCCATAGTCGTGTACAGAAGAGATGCCCCCACCATGGTCCTTTACAGATGAGACGCCCCCCCATAGTCGTGTACAGATGAGACACCTCTCCCCCATAGTCGTGTACAGATGAAACCCCCCCATAGTCGTGTACAGATGAGATGCCACTTCCCCCCTAGTCGTGTACAGATAAGATGCCCCCCCCCATAGTCATGTACAAATGAGACGCCCCCCCCCCCTATAGTCGTGTACAGATGAGTCACCTCCCCATAGTCATGGACAGATGAGACGCCCCCCCCCCCCTGATAGTCGTGGACAGATGAGACGCCCCCCCGATAGTCGTGGACAGATGAGACGCACCCCACCATAGTCGGGGACAGATGAGACGCCCCCCCCCATAGTCGGGGACAGATGAGACGCCCCCCCATAGTCGGGGACAGATGAGAGGCCCCCCATAGTCTGGGACAGATGAGACGCATCCCCCCATAGTCAGGGACAGATGAGACGCCCCCCCCATAGTCGTGTACAGATGAGAAGCCCCACCATAGTCGTGTACAGATAAGAAGCCCCCTCAAAGTCGTGTAGAGATGATACCCCCCCCCCATAGTCGTGTAGAGATGATACACCCCCTCATAGTCGTGTACAGATGAGACGCCCCCCCCAAAGGCGTGTAGAGATGAGACGTCCCCCCCATAGTCGTGTACCGATGAGAAGCCCCGCAAAGTCATGTACAGATGAGACGCCCCCCCAAAGTCGTGTACAGATGAGAAGCCCCGCAAAGTCATGTACAGATGAGACGCCCCCCCAAAGTCGTGTACAGATGATACACCCCCCATAGTCGTGTACAGATGAGTCAGCTCCCCATAGTCGTGGACAGATGAGACGCCCTCCCATAGTCGTGTACAGATGATACGCACCCACATAGTCGTGTACATATGAGACGCCCCCCCCCATAGTCGTGGATAGATGAGACGCCCCCCCCCCATAGTCGTGGACAGATGAGACGCCCCCCATAATCTTGTACAGATGAGACGCCCCCCCCCCCATAGTCGGGGACAGATTAGACGCCCCCCCATAGTCGTGGACAGATGAGACGCCCCCCCCCCATAGTCGTGGACAGATGAGACGCCCCCATAGTCGTGGACAGATGAGACGCCCCCACATAGTCGTGGACAGATGAGACGCCCCCCCATAGTCGTGGACAAATGAGACGCCCCCCATAGTCGTGGACAGATGAGACGCCCCCATAGTCGTGGACAGATGAGACGCCTTCCCATAGTCGTGCACGGATGACACGCCTCCCCATAGTCGTGCACAGATGAGACGCCTCCCCATAGTCGTGCACAGATGAGACGCCCCCCATAGTCGTGTACAGATGAGTTGCCCCAAGTATTCGTGTACAAATAAGAGGCCCCCCATAGTCGTGTACAAATGAGACGCCCCCCCCCACATAGTCGTGTACAGATGAGACGCCCCCACATAGTCGTGTACAGATGAGACACCCCCACATAGTCGTGTACAGATGAAACGCCCCCACATAGTCGTGCACAGATGAGACGCCCCCACATAGTCATGTACAGATGAGACGCCCCCACATACTCATGTACAGATGAGACACCCCCACATAGTCATGTACAGATGAGACGCCCCCCCAAAGTCATGTACAGATGAGACGCCCCCACATAGTCGTGTACATATAACGCTCCTCCATAGCCGTATACAGATGAGACTCCCCCCATAGTCGTGTACAGATGAGATTCCCCCTCCCCCATAGTCCTATACAGATGAGACGCCCCCCCATTGTTTTGTACAGATGATACAACCCCCCATAGCCGTGTACAGATGACGCGCCCCCCCCATAATCGTGTACAGATGAGACGCCCCCCATAGTCGTGTACAGATGAGACCCCCCCCCCCCATAGTCGTGTATAGATGGGTCGCCCCCCCATAGTCGTGTACAGATGAGACGCCCCCCCCCCATAGTCGTGTACAGATGAGACGCCCCCCCCATAGTCGTGTACAGATGAGACGCCCCCCCATAGTCGTGTTGATAGGGGTCAATCATACTTTTAATAACCTAACATAAGAAGGATAAGGAAACAGTGTAATAAATGTGACATTAGTTATTTGGTTATATAATGTTATGTATTATGGAAATGAAAAATATGTAAAACATTCCGGAAGTTGCTAGTAGAACTTGGATATAGAATCATATGTCAAAAGGTATATTCAAGCGTTTAATTGGATGATGATTTTAAAATACTAAATGTATGATTAATTAGATTTTATTCAGCTATCTTACAAGTCTGAACCCTTGACCAGGTACTGAATACTAAGTAGGTGGCTGAACCAGTTCTATGTGTTTAACTAGAAACAATGCCCCCTCTTTTGATGTGCAAATTGTTGAAGATTACATTCTGGTCTGGGAAGAGGTGTAATTAAGAATGTACTCAGACAGTATGGAGTCAATCTTTATTATCATATGTAATTGTTTGATGTCCACTTCACACAGTTTTGCTGATACCTTTTGTTTAGAAGGCTTTTGATTTACAGCCATATTGTAATCTGTTGGAATGAGGACTTGGTCACCAAAGTAGATTGAAACTAAGTATCAGGTAACATTTGGAAACGCCTTCTTTCCATCTTGCATAAAAACTAGCAAACATTCGAAAATAAAGGAGAACTCATTCTGATACACTAGACTGTGTGTAGTGGCTTATTATGGTTCTCACCTATGAGTACTCAATATAATATTTCCTCTTAATTTGGACTCAGACAACATTCGCATTTGGTCTCCGTTGACAGACCCCCAACAGTGTACAGATGAGAAGCCCCCCCATAGTCATGTAGAGATGATACACCCCCCCATAGTCGTGTACAGATGAGACGTCCTCCCCAAAGTCGTGCAATGATGAGACAAACCCCCCCATAGTCGTGTACAGATGATACACCCCCTCATAGTCGTGTACAAATGAGACGCCCTCCCATAGTCGTATATATAAGGCCCCCCCCCATAGCCATGTACAGATGAGACGCCCCCTATAATCGTGTAAAGAGGAGACGCCTCCCCATAGTCGTGTACAGATGAGAAGCCCCCCCATAGTCATGTAGAGATGAGACACGCTCCCATAGTCGTGTACAGATGATACACCCCCTCATAGTCATGTACAGATGAGACCCCCCCCATAGTCGTATATATAAGGCTTCCCCCCATAGCCATGTACAGATGAGACGCCCCCCATAATCGTGTAAAGAGGAGACGCCTCCCCATAATCGTGTAAAGAGACGCCGCCCCATAGTCGTGTACAGATGAGATGCCCCCACCATAGTCCTTTACAGATGAGACGCCCCCCCATAGTCGTGTACAGATGGGACACCCCCCCATAGTAGTATATATAAGGCCCCCCCATAGCCATGTACAGATGAGACGCCCCCTATAATGATGTAAAGAGGAGACGCCTCCCCATAGTCGTGTACAGATGAGAAGCCCCCCCATAGTCAGGTAGAGATGATACACCCCCCATAGTCGTGTACAGATGAGACGTCCTCCCCAAAGTCGTGCAATAATGAGACACCCTCCCATAGTCGTGTACAGATGATACACCCCCTCATAGTCGTGTACAGATGAGACGCCCACCCATAGTCATATATATAAGGCCCCCCCATAGCCATGTACAGATGAGACGCCCCCCATAATCGTGTAAAGAGGAGACGCCTCCCCATAATCGTGTAAAGAGACGCCGCCCCATAGTCGTGTACAGATGAGATGCCCCCACCATAGTCCTTTACAGATGAAACGCGCCCCCATAGTCGTGTGCAGATGAGACCCCCCCCATAGTCGTGTACAGATGAGACACCTCTCCCCCATAGTCGTGTACAGATGAAACCCCCCCATAGTCGTGTACAGATGAGATGCCACTTCCCCCCTAGTCGTGTACAGATGAGACGCCGCCCCCCCCCCATAGTCGTGTACAAATGAGAGGCCCCCCTATAGTCGTGTACAGATGAGTCACCTCCCCATAGTCATGGACAGATGAGACGCCCCCCCCCCTGATAGTCGTGGACAGATGAGACGCCCCCCGATAGTCGTGGACAGATGAGACGCACCCCCCCATAGTCGGGGACAGATGAGACGCCCCCCCCCCCATAGTCGGGGACAGATGAGACGCCCCCCTCATAGTCATGGACAGATGAGACGCCCCCATAGTCGTGGACAAATGAGACGCCCCCCATAGTCGTGGACAAATGAGATCCCCCCCATAGTCGTGGACAGATGAGACGCCCCCATAGTTGTGGACAGATGAGACACCCCCACATAGTCTTGTACATATGAGACGCCCCCCCATAGTCGTGGACAGATGAGACGCCCCCATAGTCGTGGACAGATGAGACGCCCCCACATAGTCGTGTACATATGAGACGCCCCCCCCCCCCATAGTCGTGGACAGATGAGACGCCCCCCCCCATAGTCGTGGTTAGATGAGACGCCCCCCCCCCCATAGTCGTGGACAGATGAGACGCCCCCCCCATAGTCGTGGACAGATGAGACGCCCCCCCCATAGTCGTGGTTAGATGAGACGCCCCCCCCCCATAGTTGTGGACAGATGAGACGCCCCCCATAGTCTTGTATAGATGAGATGCCCCCCCCCCCATAGTCGGGGACAGATTAGACGCCCCCCCCATGGTCGTTGACAGATGAGACCCCCCCCCCATAGTCGTGGACAGATGAGACGCCCACCCCCCCATAGTCGTGGATAGATGAGATGCCCCCCCCCCATAGTCGTGGACAGATGAGACGCCCCCTTCCCATAGTCGTGGACAGATGAGACGCCCCCCCCATAGTCGTGGTTAGATGAGACGCCCCCCCCCCCATAGTCGTGGACAGATGAGACGCCCCCCATAGTCTTTTACAGATGAAACGCCCCCCGCATAGTCGGGTACAGATTAGACGCCCCCCCCCCCCATAGTCGTGGACAGATGAGACGCGCCCCATAGTCGTGGACAGATGAGACGCCCCCCCCCATAGTCGTGGACAGATGAGACGCCCCCTTCCCATAGTCGTGGACAGATGAGACGCCCCCCATAGTCGTGGACAAATGAGACGCCCTTCCCCATAGTCGTGGACAGATGAGACGCCCCCATAGTCGTGGACAAATGAGACGCCCCCCATAGTCGTGGACAAATGAGACCCCCCCCATAGTCGTGGACAGATGAGACGCCCGCATAGTCGTGGACATATGAGACGCCCCCCCATAGTCGTGGACAAATGAGACGCCCCCCATAGTCGTGGACAGATGAGACGCCCCCCCCCCATACTCGTGGACAGATGAGACTCCCCCATAGTCGTGTACAAATGAGACGCCCCCCATAGTCGTGTACAGATGAGACGCCCCCACATAGTCGTGTACAGATGAGACGCCCCCACATAGTCGTGTACAGATGAAACGCCCCCACATAGTCGTGCACAGATGAGACGCCCCCACATAGTCATGTACAGATGAGACACCCCCACATAGTCATGTACAGATGAGACGCCCCCCGATAGTCGTGTACAGATGAGACGCCTCCCCATAGTCGTGCACAGATGAGACGCCCCCCCCCCCCCATAGTCGTGTAAAGATGAGACGCCCCCACATAGGCGTGTACAGATGAGACGCCCCCACATAGTCGTGTACAGATGAAACGCCCCCACATAGTCGTGCACAGATGAGACGCCCCCCGTAGTCGTGTACAAATGAGACGCCCCCCATAGTCGTGTAAAGATGAGACGCCCCCACATAGTCGTGTACAGATGAAACGCCCCCACATAGTCGTGCACAGATGAGACGCCCCCACATAGTCATGTACAGATGAGACACCCCCACATAGTCATGTACAGATGAGACGCCCCCCGAAAGTCGTGTACAGATGAGACGCTCCCACATAGTCGCGTACATATGACGCTCCCCCATAGCCGTATACAGATGAGACTCCCCCCATAGTCGTATACAGATGAGATTCCCCCTCCCCCATAGTCCTATACAGATGAGAAGCCCCCCCCATTGTTTTGTACAGATGATACAACCCCCCATAGCCGTGTACAGATGACGCGCCCCCCCCCCCATAATCGTGTACAGATGAGACCCCCCCATAGTCGTGTACAGATGAAACGCCCCCACATAGTCGTGCACAGATGAGACGCCCCCACATAGTCATGTACAGATGAGACGCCCCCACATAGTCATGTACAGATGAGACACCCCCACATAGTCATGTACAGATGAGACGCCCCCACATAGTCGTGTACATATGACGCTCCCCCATAGCCGTATACAGATGAGACTCCCCCCATAGTCGTGTACAGATGAGATTCCCCCTCCCCCATTGTTTTGTACAGATGATACAACCCCCCATAGCCGTGTACAGATGACGCGCCCCCCCCCATAATCGTGTACAGATGAGACACCCCCCATAGTCGTGTACAGATGAGACCCCCCCCATAGCCACGTATAGATGAGTCGCCCCCCCTTAGTCATGTACAGATGAGACGCCCCCCCCATACTCATAGACGGATGAGACATCCCTCCCCCCATAGTCGTGTACAGATGAGACGCCCCCCTCCCATAGTCGTGTACAGATGAGACCCCCCCCCATAGTCGTGTACAAATGAGACGCCCTCCCCCCATAGTCGTGTACAGATGAGACGCCCCCACATAGTCGTGTAGAAATGAGATGCCCCCCCCATAGTCGTGGACAGATGAGACGCCCCCCACTATAGTCGTGGACAGATGAGACGTCCAGCATAGTCTTTTACAGATGAAACACCCCCCCCCCCCATAGTCGGGGACAGATTAGACGCCCCCCCCCCCATAGTCGTGGATAGATGAGACGCGCCCCATAGTCGTGGACAGATGAGACGCCCCCCCCCCATAGTCGTGGACAGAAGAGACGCCCCCTTCCCATAGTCGTGGACAGATGAGACGCCCCCCCCCCATAGTCGTGGACAGAAGAGACGCCCCCTTCCCATAGTCGTGGACAGATGAGACGCCCCCCATAGTCGTGGACAAATGAGACGCCCTTCCCCATAGTCGTGGACAGATGAGACGCCCCCATAGTCGTGGACAAATGAGACGCCCCCCATAGTCGTGGACAAATGAGACCCCCCCCATAGTCGTGGACAGATGAGACGCCCCCACATAGTCTTGTACATATGAGACGCCCCCCCATAGTCGTGGAAAAATGAGACGCCCCCCATAGTCGTGGACAGATGAGACGCCCCCTCCATACTCGTGGACAGATGAGACTCCCCCATAGTCGTGGACAGATGAGACGCCTTCCCATAGTCGTGCACAGAAGAGACGCCTCCCCATAGTCGTGCACAGATGAGACGCCTCCCCATAGTCGTGCACAGATGAGACGCCCCCCCCCCCATAGTCGTGTAAAGATGAGACCCCCCCATAGTCGTGTAAAGATGAGACGCCTCCCCATAGTCGTGCACAGATGAGACGCCTCCCCATAGTCGTGCACAGATGAGACGCCTCCCCCCCCATTGTCGTGTAAAGATGAGACGCCCCCACATAGTCGTGTACAGATGAGACGCCCCCACATAGTCGTGTACAGATGAAACGCCCCCACATAGTCGTGCACAGATGAGACGCCCCCCGTAGTCGTGTACAAATGAGACGCCCCCCATAGTCGTGTAAAGATGAGACGCCCCCACATAGTCGTGTACAGATGAGACGCCCCCACATAGTCGTGTACAGATGAGACGCCCCCACATAGTCGTGTACAGATGAAACGCCCCCACATAGTCGTGCACAGATGAGACGCCCCCACATAGTCATGTACAGATGAGACACCCCCACATAGTCATGTACAGATGAGACGCCCCCCGAAAGTCGTGTACAGATGAGACGCTCCCACATAGTCGCGTACATATGACGCTCCCCCATAGCCGTATACAGATGAGACTCCCCCCATAGTCGTATACAGATGAGATTCCCCCTCCCCCATAGTCCTATACAGATGAGAAGCCCCCCCCCATTGTTTTGTACAGATGATACAACCCCCCATAGCCGTGTACAGATGACGCGCCCCCATAGCCGTATACAGATGAGACTCACCCCATAGTCGTGAACAGATGAGATTCCCCCTCCCCCATTGTTTTGTACAGATGATACAACCCCCCATAGCCGTGTACAGATGACGCGCCCCCCCATAATCGTGTGCAGATGAGACACCCCCCATAGTCGTGTACAGATGAGACCCCCCCCCATAGTCACGTATAGATGAGTCGCCCCCCCTTAGTCATGTACAGATGAGACGCCCCCCCCCCATACTTTTAGACGGATGAGACATCCCTCCCCCCATAGTCGTGTACAGATGAGACCCCCCCCCCCCATAGTCGTGTACAAATGAGACGCCCTCCCCCCATAGTCGTGTACAGATGAGACGCCCCCACATAGTCGTGTAGAAATGAGATGCCCGCCCCATAGTCGTGGACAGATGAGACGCCCCCCACCATAGTCGTGGACAGATGAGACGTCCCCCATAGTCTTTTACAGATGAAACACCCCCCCCCCCATAGTCGGGGACAGATTAGACGCCCCCCCCCCCCCCATAGTCGTGTACAGATGAGACGCCCCCACATAGTCGTGTACAGATGAAACACCCCCACATAGTCGTGCACAGATGAGACGCCCCCACATAGTCATGTACAGATGAGACACCCCCACATAGTCATGTACAGATGAGACGCCCCCCGAAAGTCGTGTACAGATGAGGCGCTCCCACATAGTCGCGTACATATGACGCTCCCCCATAGCCGTATACAGATGAGACTCCCCCCATAGTCGTATACAGATGAGATTCCCCCTCCCCCATAGTCCTATACAGATGAGAAGCCCCCCCCATTGTTTTGTACAGATGATACAACCCCCCATAGCCGTGTACAGATGACGCGCCCCCCCCCCCCATAATCGTGTACAGATGAGACCCCCCCATAGTCGTGTACAGATGAAACGCCCCCACATAGTCGTGCACAGATGAGACGCCCCCACATAGTCATGTACAGATGAGACGCCCCCACATAGTCATGTACAGATGAGACACCCCCACATAGTCATGTACAGATGAGACGCCCCCACATAGTCGTGTACATATGACGCTCCCCCATAGCTGTATACAGATGAGACTCCCCCCATAGTCGTGAACAGATGAGATTCCCCCTCCCCCATTGTTTTGTACAGATGATACAACCCCCCATAGCCGTGTACAGATGACGCGCCCCCCCCATAATCGTGTGCAGATGAGACACCCCCCATAGTCGTGTACAGATGAGACCCCCCCCCATAGTCACGTATAGATGAGTCGCCCCCCCTTAGTCATGTACAGATGAGACGCCCCCCCCCTCCATACTCATAGACGGATGAGACATCCCTCCCCCCATAGTCGTGTACAGATGAGACCCCTCCCCCCATAGTCGTGTACAGATGAGACGCCCCCCTCCCATAGTCGTGTACAGATGAGACCCCCCCCCATAGTCGTGTACAAATGAGACGCCCTCCCCCCATAGTCGTGTACAGATGAGACGCCCCCACATAGTCGTGTAGAAATGAGATGCCCCCCCCCATAGTCGTGGACAGATGAGACGCCCCCCACTATAGTCGTGGACAGATGAGACGTCCAGCATAGTCTTTTACAGATGAAACACCCCCCCCCCCCATAGTCGGGGACAGATTAGACGCCCCCCCCCCATAGTCGTGGATAGATGAGACGCGCCCCATAGTCGTGGACAGATGAGACGCCCCCCCCCCCCATAGTCGTGGACAGAAGAGACGCCCCCTTCCCATAGTCGTGGACAGATGAGACGCCCCCCATAGTCGTGGACAAATGAGACGCCCTTCCCCATAGTCGTGGACAGATGAGACGCCCCCATAGTCGTGGACAAATGAAACGCCCCCCATAGTCGTGGACAAATGAGACCCCCCCCCATAGTCGTGGACAGATGAGACGCCCCCACATAGTCTTGTACATATGAGACGCCCCCCCATAGTCGTGGAAAAATGAGACGCCCCCCATAGTCGTGGACAGATGAGACGCCCCCTCCATACTCGTGGACAGATGAGACTCCCCCATAGTCGTGGACAGATGAGACGCCTTCCCATAGTCGTGCACAGAAGAGACGCCTCCCCATAGTCGTGCACAGATGAGACGCCTCCCCATAGTCGTGCACAGATGAGACGCCCCCCCCCCATAGTCGTGTAAAGATGAGACCCCCCCATAGTCGTGTAAAGATGAGACGCCTCCCCATAGTCGTGCACAGATGAGACGCCTCCCCATAGTCGTGCACAGATGAGACGCCTCCCCCCCCATTGTCGTGTAAAGATGAGACGCCCCCACATAGTCGTGTACAGATGAGACGCCCCCACATAGTCGTGTACAGATGAAACGCCCCCACATAGTCGTGCACAGATGAGACGCCCCCCGTAGTCGTGTACAAATGAGACGCCCCCCATAGTCGTGTAAAGATGAGACGCCCCCACATAGTCGTGTACAGATGAGACGCCCCCACATAGTCGTGTACAGATGAGACGCCCCCACATAGTCGTGTACAGATGAAACGCCCCCACATAGTCGTGCACAGATGAGACGCCCCCACATAGTCATGTACAGATGAGACACCCCCACATAGTCATGTACAGATGAGACGCCCCCCGAAAGTCGTGTACAGATGAGACGCTCCCACATAGTCGCGTACATATGACGCTCCCCCATAGCCGTATACAGATGAGACTCCCCCCATAGTCGTATACAGATGAGATTCCCCCTCCCCCATAGTCCTATACAGATGAGAAGCCCCCCCCCATTGTTTTGTACAGATGATACAACCCCCCATAGCCGTGTACAGATGACGCGCCCCCATAGCCGTATACAGATGAGACTCACCCCATAGTCGTGAACAGATGAGATTCCCCCTCCCCCATTGTTTTGTACAGATGATACAACCCCCCATAGCCGTGTACAGATGACGCGCCCCCCCATAATCGTGTGCAGATGAGACACCCCCCATAGTCGTGTACAGATGAGACCCCCCCCCATAGTCACGTATAGATGAGTCGCCCCCCCTTAGTCATGTACAGATGAGACGCCCCCCCCCCATACTTTTAGACGGATGAGACATCCCTCCCCCCATAGTCGTGTACAGATGAGACCCCCCCCCCCATAGTCGTGTACAAATGAGACGCCCTCCCCCCATAGTCGTGTACAGATGAGACGCCCCCACATAGTCGTGTAGAAATGAGATGCCCGCCCCATAGTCGTGGACAGATGAGACGCCCCCCACCATAGTCGTGGACAGATGAGACGTCCCCCATAGTCTTTAACAGATGAAACACCCCCCCCCCATAGTCGGGGACAGATTAGACGCCCCCCCCCCCATAGTCGTGTACAGATGAGACGCCCCCACATAGTCGTGTACAGATGAAACACCCCCACATAGTCGTGCACAGATGAGACGCCCCCACATAGTCATGTACAGATGAGACACCCCCACATAGTCATGTACAGATGAGACGCCCCCCGAAAGTCGTGTACAGATGAGACGCTCCCACATAGTCGCGTACATATGACGCTCCCCCATAGCCGTATACAGATGAGACTCCCCCCATAGTCGTATACAGATGAGATTCCCCCTCCCCCATAGTCCTATACAGATGAGAAGCCCCCCCCATTGTTTTGTACAGATGATACAACCCCCCATAGCCGTGTACAGATGACGCGCCCCCCCCCCCATAATCGTGTACAGATGAGACCCCCCCATAGTCGTGTACAGATGAAACGCCCCCACATAGTCGTGCACAGATGAGACGCCCCCACATAGTCATGTACAGATGAGACGCCCCCACATAGTCATGTACAGATGAGACACCCCCACATAGTCATGTACAGATGAGACGCCCCCACATAGTCGTGTACATATGACGCTCCCCCATAGCTGTATACAGATGAGACTCCCCCCATAGTCGTGAACAGATGAGATTCCCCCTCCCCCATTGTTTTGTACAGATGATACAACCCCCCATAGCCGTGTACAGATGACGCGCCCCCCCCATAATCGTGTGCAGATGAGACACCCCCCATAGTCGTGTACAGATGAGACCCCCCCCCATAGTCACGTACAGATGAGACGCCCCCCCCCTCCATACTCATAGACGGATGAGACATCCCTCCCCCATAGTCGTGTACAGATGAGACCCCCCCCCCCATAGTCGTGTACAAATGAGACGCCCTCCCCCCATAGTCGTGTACAGATGAGACGCCCCCACATAGTCGTGTAGAAATGAGATGCCCGCCCCATAGTCGTGGACAGATGAGACGCCCCCCACCATAGTCGTGGACAGATGAGACGTCCCCCATAGTCTTTTACAGATGAAACACCCCCCCCCCCATAGTCGGGGACAGATTAGACGCCCCCCCCCCCATAGTCGTGGACAGATGAGACGCGCCCCATAGTCGCGGACAGATGAGACGCCCCCCCCCCATAGTCGTGGACAGAAGAGACGCCCCCTTCCCATAGTCGTGGACAGATGAGACGCCCCCCATAGTCGTGGACAAATGAGACGCCCTTCCCCATAGTCGTGGACAGATGAGACGCCCCCATAGTCGTGGACAAATGAGACGCCCCCCATAGTCGTGGACAAATGAGACCCCCCCCATAGTCGTGGACAGATGAGACGCCCCCATAGTCGTGGACAGATGAGACGCCCCCACATAGTCTTGTACATATGAGACGCCCCCCCATAGTCGTGGACAAATGAGACGCCTCCCATAGTCGTGGACAGATGAGACGCCCCCTCCATACTCGTGGACAGATGAGACTCCCCCATAGTCGTGGACAGATGAGACGCCTTCCCATAGTCGTGCACAGAAGAGACGCCTCCCCATAGTCGTGCACAGATGAGACGCCTCCCCATAGTCGTGCACAGATGAGACGCCCCCCCCCCCATAGTCGTGTAAAGATGAGACCCCCCCATAGTCGTGTAAAGATGAGACGCCTCCCCATAGTCGTGCACAGATGAGACGCCTCCCCATAGTCGTGCACAGATGAGACGCCCCCCCCCATAGTCGTGTAAAGATGAGACGCCCCCACATAGTCGTGTACAGATGAGACGCCCCCACATAGTCGTGTACAGATGAAACGCCCCCACATAGTCGTGCACAGATGAGACGCCCCCCGTAGTCGTGTACAAATGAGACGCCCCCCATAGTCGTGTAAAGATGAGACGCCCCCACATAGTCGTGTACAGATGAGACGCCCCCACATAGTCGTGTACAGATGAAACGCCCCCACATAGTCGTGCACAGATGAGACGCCCCCACATAGTCATGTACAGATGAGACACCCCCACATAGTCATGTACAGATGAGACGCCCCCCGAAAGTCGTGTACAGATGAGACGCTCCCACATAGTCGCGTACATATGACGCTCCCCCATAGCCGTATACAGATGAGACTCCCCCCATAGTCGTATACAGATGAGATTCCCCCTCCCCCATAGTCCTATACAGATGAGAAGCCCCCCCCATTGTTTTGTACAGATGATACAACCCCCCATAGCCGTGTACAGATGACGCGCCCCCCCCCATAATCGTGTACAGATGAGACCCCCCCATAGTCGTGTACAGATGAAACGCCCCCACATAGTCGTGCACAGATGAGACGCCCCCACATAGTCATGTACAGATGAGACGCCCCCACATAGTCATGTACAGATGAGACACCCCCACATAGTCATGTACAGATGAGACGCCCCCACATAGTCGTGTACATATGACGCTCCCCCATAGCCGTATACAGATGAGACTCCCCCCATAGTCGTGTACAGATGAGATTCCCCCTCCCCCATTGTTTTGTACAGATGAGACACCCCCCATAGTCGTGTACAGATGAGACCCCCCCCATAGTCACGTATAGATGAGTCGCCCCCCCCTTAGTCATGTACAGATGAGACGCCCCCCCCATACTCATAGACGGATGAGACATCCCTCCCCCCATAGTCGTGTACAGATGAGACGCCCCCCTCCCATAGTCGTGTACAGATGAGACCCCCCCCATAGTCGTGTACAAATGAGACGCCCTCCCCCCATAGTCGTGTACAGAGGAGACGCCCCCACATAGTCGTGTAGAAATGAGATGCCCCCCCCATAGTCGTGGACAGATGAGACGCCCCCCACCATAGTCGTGGACAGATGAGACGTCCCCCATAGTCTTTTACAGATGAAACAGCCCCCCCCCATAGTCGGGGACAGATTAGACGCCCCCCCCCCCATAGTCGTGGACAGATGAGACGCGCCCCATAGTCGTGGACAGATGAGACGCCCCCCCCCCATAGTCGTGGACAGAAGAGACGCCCCCTTCCCATAGTCGTGGACAGATGAGACGCCCCCCATAGTCGTGGACAAATGAGACGCCCTTCCCCATAGTCGTGGACAGATGAGACGCCCCCATAGTCGTGGACAAATGAGACGCCCCCCATAGTCGTGGACAAATGAGACCCCCCCCATAGTCGTGGACAGATGAGACGCCCCCATAGTCGTGGACAGATGAGACGCCCCCACAGTCTTGTACATATGAGACGCCCCCCCATAGTCGTGGACAAATGAGACGCCCCCCATAGTCGTGGACAGATGAGACGCCCCCTCCATACTCGTGGACAGATGAGACTCCCCCATAGTCGTGGACAGATGAGACGCCTTCCCATAGTCGTGCACAGAAGAGACGCCTCCCCATAGTCGTGCACAGATGAGACGCCTCCCCATAGTCGTGCACAGATGAGACGCCCCCCCCCCCATAGTCGTGTAAAGATGAGACGCCCCCACATAGTCGTGTACAGATGAGACGCCCCCACATAGTCGTGTACAGATGAAACGCCCCCACATAGTCGTGCACAGATGAGACGCCCCCACATAGTCATGTACAGATGAGACACCCCCACATAGTCATGTACAGATGAGACGCCCCCCGAAAGTCATGTACAGATGAGACGCCCCCCGAAAGTCGTGTACAGATAAGACGCCCCCACATAGTCGTGTACATATGACGCTCCCCCATAGCCGTATACAGATGAGACTCCCCCCATAGACGTATACAGATGAGATTCCCCCTCCCCCATAGTCCTATACAGATGAGAAGCCCCCCCATTGTTTTGTTCAGATGATACAACCCCCCATAGCCGTGTACAGATGACGCGCCCCCCCCCCATAATCGTGTACAGATGAGACCCCCCCATAGTCGTGTGCAGATGAAACGCCCCCACATAGTCGTGCACAGATGAGACGCCCCCATAGTCATGTACAGATGAGACGCCCCCACATAGTCATGTACAGATGAGACACCCCCACATAGTCATGTACAGATGAGACGCCCCCACATAGTCGTGTACATATGACGCTCCCCCATAGCCGTATACAGATGAGACTCCCCCCATAGTCGTGTACAGATGAGATTCCCCCTCCCCCATTGTTTTGTACAGATGATACAACCCCCCATAGCCGTGTACAGATGACGCGCCCCCCCCCCCATAATCGTGTACAGATGAGACGCCCCCCATAGTCGTGTACAGATGAGACCCCCCCCATAGTCACGTATAGATGAGTCGCCCCCCCTTAGTCATGTACAGATGAAACGCCCCCCACATACTCATAGACGGATGAGACATCCCTCCCCCCATAGTCGTGTACAGATGAGACGCCCCCCTCCCATAGTCGTGTACAGATGAGACCCCCCCCATAGTCGTGTACAAATGAGACGCCCTCCCCCCATAGTCGTGTACAGATGAGACGCCCACACATAGTCGTGTAGAAATGAGATGCCCCCCCCCCATAGTCGTGGACAGATGAGACGCCCCCCACCATAGTCGTGGACAGATGAGACGTCCCCCCTATAGTCGTGGACAGATGAGACGTCCCTCCCCCCATAGTCGTGGACAGATGAGCTCCCCCCCCCCCCTAGTCGTGTACAGATGAGACGCCCCCCCCCCCCCCATAGTCGTGTACAGATGAGACGCCCCCCCATAGTCGTGTTGATAGGGGTCAATCATATTTTTAATAACCTAACATAAGAAGGATAAGGAAACAGTGTAATAAATGTGACATCAGTTATTTGGTTGTATAATGTTATGTATTATGGAAATGAAAAATATGTAAAACATTCCGGAAGTTGCTAATAGAACTTGGATATAGAATCATATGTAAAAAGGTATATTCAAGCGTTTAATTGGATGATGATTTTAAAATACTAAATGTATGATTAATTAGATTTTATTCAGCTATCTTACAAGTCTGAACCCTTGACCAGGTACTGAATACTAAGTAGGTAGCTGAACCAGTTCTATGTGTTTAACTAGAAGCAATGCCCCCTCTTTTGATGTGCAAATTGTTGAAGATTACATTCTGGTTTGGGAAGAAATGTAATTAAGAATGTACTCAGACAGTATGGAGTCAATCTTTATTATCATATGTAATTGTTTGATGTCCACTTCACACAGTTTTGCTGATACCTTTTGTTTAGAAGGCTTTTGATTTACAGCCATATTGTAATCTGTTGGAATGTAGACTTGGTCACCAAAGTAGATTGAAACTAAGCATCAGGTAACATTTGGAAACGCCTTCTTTCCATCTTGCATAAAAACTAGCAAACATTCGAAAATAAAGGAGAACTCATTCTGATACACTAGACTGTGTGTAGTTCCTTATTATGGTTCTCACCTATGAGTACTCAATATAATATTTCCTCTTAATTTGGACTCAGGCAACATTCGCATTTGGTCTCCGTTGACAGACCCCCAACAGTGTACAGATGAGAAGCCCCCCCATAGTCATGTAGAGATGATACACTCCCCCATAGTCGTGTACAGATGAGACGTCCCCCCCATAGTCGTGTACAGATGATACACCCCCTCATAGTCGTGTACAGATGAGACGCCCCCCCATAGTCGTATATATAAGGCCCCCCCCATAGCCATGTACAGATGAGACGCCCCCCATAATCGTGTAAAGAGGAGACGCCTCCCCATAGTCGTGTAAAGATGAGATGCCCCCCATAATCGTGTAAAGAGGAGAGGCCCCCTTATAGTCGTGTGCAGATGAGACCCCCCCTATAGTCGTGTACAGATGAAACCCCCCCATAGTCTTGTACAGGTGAGACACCTCTCCCCCATAGTCGTGTACAGATGAAACCCCCCCCATAGTCGTGTACAGATGAGATGCCACTTCCCCCCCTAGTCGTGTACAGATGAGACGCCACCCCATAGTTGTGCACAGATGAGACCCGCCATAGTCGTGCACAAATAAGACGTCCCCCCATAGTCGTGTACAAATGAGACGCCCCCCCTATTGTCGTGCACAGATGAGACACGCCCCTCATAGTCGTGTACAGATGAGACACCCCCCCAATAGTCGTGTACATATAACGCCCCCAAATAGCCGTATACAGATAAGACGCCCCCCATAGTCGTGTACATTTGAGACGCCCCCCCCCATAGTCGTGTACATATAACGCCCCCAAATAGCCGTATACAGATGAGACGCCCCCCCCCCCCTATGGTTTTGTACAGATGATACAACCCCCCCATGTCAGGGAAATTCTAAGTACAGCACCAATCAGGCCCACCCCAATGCCCCGCTGCCGGCGGTAAAGAAGAGACACCACACGCACGGAGGTCTGGTATAGTTCCTCACACGGGGACATGACTGCGCTGCGCGCTTTATTACAGATTACATGGGATCTTATACCCTTTGGTCTCATCACTAGAAATGGGTGATGGGCTCATTGGCTCAATTCACCGCATAACCATATATGGGAAGTCCGGATTTCCGGCCTGAGACACTGATGATTATATACATAGTTGAACAGTCGTTATCTGGAGACGGCGCTTCTGGGAAAACGGCCAAGTACGCGTCCTTCGAGTCTGGTTCTTCCTTTGCTGGGTTTTAAGATACATTTTGTCTTCGTCTTGCAAGGCCTTTGGAATATCTGATGTAAGGCGACATATAAGTTTTTCTCATTTGGAATTGAATAGAACTTGCATACAGGTATAAAAGCATAAAAAACATTTGGCAATATATACATATACCCTCAAACCCCCCTAAAAACTTATATGGAGATCAAGCACCAGACCTTGCACTCTTCCTCGGTCGCCTCTCCCTTGCGTCAGGGTTTCTCCACTGCCCGTAAGTCCCTACTCCAAGGAGGGAGGATCCCTACCTCACCTCAGAAGGAGGCTATGGATTCCCTGGGCTAATTTCCGGGCATCCATACCCTCTATCTGTACAAGTTAACACCCCACAGGGTGTGCCCTCGCTCGAGCCTAAGGTCTTCTGCACTATCCCTAGGCAAATGGGAATTCCACTGACAGTCCATCCTAGGAGATCGGGGCAGGCGCAGTACTAGTACATTTCTCCATTTCTTTGCTAGCGTATGTGGTTGGCATTATCAGAACTGGCTCTTCATCTTTTTCAAACAAGGGAAATGTTGGTGTCACATTATTCAGTCCCTTACTCATACTCTTTTTGATCAAAGGGATAATATACATACAGGAAGTTACATACCCCACCTCTTTCTGCTAAAACCATATCCAGGGCCACTCTATTTTGGAACGCCATGGATGCAGTGGGCCCTAACTGGTCAGCTAACCCTTGTAAAGCATCTCTGGTGTAGTTTACAAACCTCTGCTGATTGTAATAGATATAATTCATCCAATCTACATTATTATTAACAGTGACAATAGCAAATAAGGACTCAAAACCTGCTTTAACCTGATCTCTAGAATTAAATTCATCTGGCACCCCCCTTGGCACTCCTATTGCATCTATGTGTACATGTGGATCAAAGTTACCACCTGGAGCGTCAACTTCTCTCTTAGCACGATGCGGTGTTGGATTCTCACCCTCAGTGTAGTCTTCATATTGCACATTTGATTGTATTAATTTGTTCTGATCCCTGAAACAGGGGGCTAGTGTACAGTAGTCAAAGGTGTGTGTTAGAGGAATTGTACCACATTATAGCATGTAAAGGATATGAAGGATCATGAGTTCTTTCAGTGCGAAGTGTGGATCCAAGTGGGCTTTCCTTCGAGCTTGACTGCAGTTGGGGTGGTGAGCAACATCTGGTAGGGACATTCAAACAGGGTTTCTCTCTCAAAGTTTTTTACATAGACCCTGTCACCTGGTTTCAGATTGTGACACTCATCTGTAGGACCTGGAAGAAAAGCAGAGACTGCAGAATACATTATTGACAATTCCTTGGAGAGGCCTATGACAAAATTAACAAGAAAATCATTCCCCAAATTCTGCTACTGAGGCATGTACCCTCCGGAGAAAAAGAAAAACTAATGGAAGACACTCAATTCAAGATTTGCCCGTTTTCTTCATTGCCTTTTCTATCTATTTTCCCACTACTCCGTGGATGGTAGGGTGTGTGAAAAGCCTGGAATATACCCAAAGCAGACATGATGTGTTGCATTATTTCACCTGTGAAGTGTGTACCTTTGTTTGACTCAATCACTTCCGATACCCCATATCTGCAGATTACCTCGTTCATAAGCTTCTGTGCGGTTATCTGCTTATTTACTTTAGTAACAGAGTAGGTCTCTCCGACCTGAAAAGAAATCAACAACAACAAGCACATATTCATACTTCCCAACAAGTGGGAGCTGAGTGTAGCCAATTTGCAATCCCTGAAATGGGTAGAGTGGCCCCGGCAAGTGTTATGTGGCAAATTTTTACTTCTGCCCTGTTGCTTTACGGCAAAGATCATGCTAAATTGGACAAATGATGCAGCAGCTACAGAAAACCCAGGAGCCACCCGTCCTTGTTCAAGCGTCGACTTTATTGCTGCTTTGAGAGGTGCATCTTTCCATGCGTCAGTTGGGCCATCATGGGGCACAGGGATCGTGGTGGGCAAGTGCTGTTGACTGTTCACCATACACCGTCCTTTTTTAGTCCATTTGTCTTTTTCTTTCTTGCTGGCTCGTAACTGTAAAGTCTTTAGCATATCAATGTCCAAAGTTTTTATCAAAGTCCAAAGTTATGGTTAAATTCTTCTTTTCTTCTTTTCTTCCACGGCTTGAGGGCCGCTGCTTTTGCTGTGTGGTCTGTGATGGCGTACTCTCTTGTTTCTCTGGTGTAGGAATTGGTGTGAGCTCTCCACTTTGTCAGGTAGAAGTAGGGCCTCCGTGAGACTCTGCACCGCTGCAACATTCTTAATTGGCTGTCCTGCTGAGGTAAAAAACTGTCTGGCCTTCCATTTTGGGCCGTAATCATGAGCTATGCCAAATGCATACCGGAAGTCAGTGTAAATGGTTGCCGTCTTACCTTCTGCCACTCTACACGCCTCAGCGAGGGCCTTTAGTTCCGCTTCTTGTACTGCGACATGCGGAGGCATTCTGCTTTTAGGACATCTTGTTGTGTGACCACTGCATATCCAGTGTGGAGTCGCCAATCACCCTGGTACCATCTATAAAAAACAACTCAAAATATGCATTGTTAACAAGGGCTTTCGTAACTTTTTAAAACTTAAATTTTCTTGTTGCATCAATGCTAGACAATCAGGCTGATATTCTATTTCAAAAAAGATCAGAATCTTGTTGCAAAAAATTTAAAAATGGCTTATTTGCAATACCTAGATCACCTATGCCTTCTCCTCCCCCCCTTTGAACCAGGGTACTCAATTGTAAGAAGAGTAACCGAGTTCAAGGTAGTACAACATTGTAAAAAGATTTGATGGATGCAGATAAGGCCTGTAAGATGTTAGCACCAATAACAGAGACATGAGTTACATCAGGGCAGAATAATCTACAAACACCTATTAATATTGGAAATGTGAGATCCTTTAAGCAAATTCATTATTAATCTGTTCCTGCCTGCAATGTCTTATCAAATTTGAGAGAGAGAAAACAAACAAACAAAAAAAAAACTTTTAATAGCTGCTCAAGATTCTCACCCCCTCCCTTGGACAAGAGGGATGACCCATTACGTCATCTACATCATCTAGCTCCACCCCTTCGGTATTGGCTCCTTGCATCTTTCTACACAGCTTCATTTCAGCTTGACAGTCTAAGCATCCACATCACAACCAAGTAAAGTCTTATGCATGGGGGGGACTTTTATCCCAGTCAATATCTGCATCACACATGCCTGAACATGGGTCACTAACTCTCATCCATCCATGCGCTCAAGTCTGCCCCGTCACCCCCCATTGAAGGTGTACCAATACATACAGATGCACAGACAAAAAAAGTTTGACAAACATACATCAGTTGAAAAACATTGAGGTGAGTGCTATAATGTTATAAAGTACATGATTCTGATGAGATTGTGAATGAGCGCTATTTTGCACATATAGTATATACATATATACACATACATATATCCACCTAGTATGGATTATACATATTATACACCTTTTCCTCTCTCTTTGCCAACAAATCACGTCTTGTAACCTTCTTCTCGACTTTGCTTGTTCCACATACTTCTCTCCCTACCTAACTGCCAATGTAACCTTCAATAGACACTCTCCCAACACCCTCTTGATCACTTACTGTACTTTCAAACATTTCACTTACGGATACTTTCTTAAACAAATAATGTGTAAATACTTAAAGGGGTGGTCTCGCGAAACCAAGTGGGGTTATACACTTCCGTATGGCCATATTAATGCACTTTGTAATGTACATTGTGCATTAAATATGAGCCATACAGAAGTTATTCCACTTACCTGCTCCGTTGCTAGCGTCCTCGTCTCCATGGTTCCGTCTAAATTCGCTGGCAGCTTGCTTTTTTAGACGCGCTTGCGCAGTCCGGTCTTCTCCATTCAGCACGAGCCGCTTCAGTGTGCTCCCCGCTACAGCTCTTCTGCGCATGCGCAGACGAGCTGTCACTGCTCGGGAGCGCGCTGCAGCGGCCATTCTGTACCTTCCTCTGTTAGAGGAAGGTGCAGAAACTGGAGCTGCCCAGCGGAGAAGCCCAGCCCAGCCCAGCAGCCCCGAGAAGCCTCCCAGGTAAGTGATTTGTGGGGGGGGGCTGCCGCTGCGCCGGGCTGCGCCGGGGGGGGGGGGGCTGCCGCTGCGCCGGGCTGCGCCGGGGGGGGCTGTCGCTGCGCCGGGGGGGGCTGCCGCTGCGCCGGGGGGGGCTGCCGCTGTGATGGGGGAACTAGCGCTAGGCCGGGGGGGGGCTGCCGCTGCGCCGGGGGGGGGGGCTGCCGCTGTGATGGGGGAACTAGCGCTAGGCCGGGGGGGCTGTCGCTGCGATGGGGGGGCTGTCGCTAGGCCGGGGGGGGCTGCCGCTGCGATGGGGGGGCTGTCGCTAGGCCGGGGGGGGCTGTCGCTGCGATGGGGGGGCTGTCGCTAGGCCGGGGGGGGCTGTCGCTGCGATGGGGGGGCTGTCGCTAGGCCGGGGGGGGCTGCCGCTGCGATGGGGGGGCTGTCGCTAGGCCGGGGGGGGCTGTCGCTGCGATGGGGGGGCTGTCGCTAGGCCGGGGGGGGCTGTCGCTGCGATGGGGGGGCTGTCGCTGCGATGGGGGGGCTGTCGTTAGGCCCGGGGGGGCCGCCGCTAGGCCGGGGGGGGCTGCCGCTAGGCCGGGGGAACTAGCGCTGGGCTCCGGAACCTAGCGCTGGGCTCCGGGGCCTTCACCTGGGCTGAGGGTCTAGCGCTGGGGAGCCGGGGGCTAGCGCCTTACCTGCTGCCTGGCGGTGGGCGTCTGGTCGGCAGCTGCGGGGCGTCTGGTTGGCGGCTGCGATGCGTCCGGTTGCCATGGAGACACAGCTGGCGGCGTCTCGGGAGCGCGCACGTCGGGCTGCAGCGAGCGACGGGGAAAGAGCCGGCGGCCATCTTGAGGAAACTTTTATAAGTTGCTGAAACGCTGGAACGGTAAGTACGAACCAGCTAGAAATGTCATTTACAGGGGGGCTTAGTAATGTGTACTTAATGGGGGGGACTGGGCAAAAAAAAAATTTAACTGCTTCCTCGAGACATCTCCTTTAACTTTCTCTGACTGTCTCTCTCTCTCCTCCTCACTCCAGCACTTTCTAGCAAACCTTGGTCTTCCAAGGCGCGCTTCTTGGTCCTAAAGACCTCCTCCCAGACACCATACTGTAATCTACCGTGCGGGTCCTTGTTACACATTTTTATAAGTTTTCTTACATTTTACAAATTGGGACTCTCCTCCACCAATTCATCCGCACGGCGGCAGCCCTTGAGGGGCTCTGTCTTCTTTAATAAGGTCTTACGCATATTAGAACAACAACAATAATAATAACACGCTCCATAGAGTGCATCCTTCTGACCCGAATTGTCAGCCCCTTATATATGGCAAAACAACCAAAGGCATCTTCTTCTATGGAACCAGTCCCAAAGAGTGCATCCCTCTCCTCAGCTAAACCATCAACAACTTAACTAAACTAAAACCGAGGGTTCCTTCTTCTATGGGACCTGTCTCACAGAGTGAATCCCTCTCCTCAGCTAAACCATTAACAACTAAAACAACCGAGGGTTCCGTCTTCTGTGAGACCAAATGAAAAAGAAAGAGAAAAAAATTCTGCAGATACAACAATCTCCACTATCGTTAAAACACTACGGACTTCAAAGTACAAATAGACTACAGACTAGTTCCTGGGTGAGCGATTGGTGCACATATCACGGTCAGTGGTCCGTGACGGCAAACCCGAAGCCCACGAGTTACCGTGTAGAACTCTTACCCAACCCGTCCGGTCACAAAACACAGATCGTCCTTCCCGCTGCAAGACTCGCAGTGTAAAATACAACATAAATATATGCTGGTCTTACCTGGAGTTCTGTGAGTTGATCAGGCTCGGTTTGCAGCAGGACGGCTTCCACGTGGCGTGGATCCGGGTGGACAAGGCTGTACGGCTCCGGTTTTGTCGCCCCAGTTGGTTGCGCCAATTGTCAGGGAAATTCTAAGTACAGCACCAATCAGGCCCACCCAATGCCCCGCTGCCGGCAGTAAAGAAGAGACACCACACACTGAGGTCTGGTATAGTTCCTCACACGGGGACATGACTGCGCTGCGCGCTAAATTACAGATTACATGGGATCTTATACCCTTTGGTCTCATCACTAGAAGTGGGTGATGGGCTCATTGGCTCAATTCACCGCATAACCATATATGGGAAGTCCGGATTTCCGGCCTGAGACACTGATGATTATATACATAGTTGAACAGTCGTTATCTGGAGACGGCGCTTCTGGGAAAACGGCCAAGTACGCGTCCTTCCTGTCTGGTTCTTCCTTTGCTGGTTTAAGATACATTTTGTCTTCGTCTTGCAAGGCCTTTGGAATATCTGATGTAAGGCGACATATAAGTTTTTCTCATTTGGAATTGAATAGAACTTGCATACAGGTATAAAAGCATAAAAAAACATTAGGCAATATATACATATACCCTCACACCCATAGCCGTGTGCAGATGAGAAACCCCCCCATGGTTTGTACAGATGATAAGCCCCCCCACATAGTCGTGTACAGATGATACGCCCCCCCATAGTTGTGTACAGATGGGACGCCCCCCATAGCCATGTACAGATGAGACGCCCCCCCCCATAGTCGTGTACAGATGAGACGCCCCCCCCCCCATAGTCATGGACAGATGAGACGCCCCCCCCCATAGTCGTGGACAGATGAGACGCCCCCCCCCATAGTCGTGGACAGATGAGACGCCCCCCCCCATAGTTGGGGACAGATGAGACGCCCCCCCAATAGTCGGGGACAGATGAGACGCCCCCCATAGTCGTGTACAGATGAGACTCCCCCCCCATAGTCGTGGACAGATGAGACGCCCCCCATAGTCATGTACAGATGAGACGCCACCCCCCCATAGTCGTGTACAGATGAGACGCCCCCCTATAGTCGTGTACTGATAAGACGCCCCCCCCCCTTAGTCTTGTACAGATGAGACGCCCCCATAGTCGTGGACAGATGAGACGCCCCCACATAGTCGTGTACATATGAGACGCCCCCCCCCCCATAGTCGTGGAAAAATGAGACGCCCCCCATAGTCGTGGACAGATGAGACGCCCCCATAGTCGTGGACAGATGAGACGCCTTCCCATAGTCGTGCACAGATGAGACGCCTCCCCATAGTCATGCACAGATGAGACGCCCCCCCATAGTCGTGGACAGATGAGACGCCGCCCCCCCCAGAGTCGTGGACAGATGAGACCCCGCCCCCCCCAGAGTCGTGGACAGATGAGACGCCCCCCCCCATAGTTGGGGACAGATGAGACGCCCCCCCCAATAGTCAGGGACAGATGAGACGCCCCCCATAGTCGTGTACAGATGAGACTCCCCCCCCATAGTCGTTGACAGATGAGATGACCCCCATAGTCATGTACAGATGAGACGCCCCCCCCATAGTCGTGTACAGATGGGACGCCCCCCTATAGTCGTGTACTGATGAGACGCCCCCCATAGTCTTGTACAGATGAGAGGTCCCTCCCCCCATAGTCGTAGACATATGAGACGCCCCCCCCCCCCCATAGTCGTGTACAAATGAGACGCCCCCCCCTATAGTCGTGTACAGATGAGTCATCTCCTCATAGTCGTGTACAGATGAGACGCCCCCCTATGGTCGTGTACAGATGAGACGCCCCCCTATAGTCGTGTACTGATGAGACGCCCCCCATAGTCTTGTACAGATGAGAGGTCCCTCCCCCCATAGTCGTAGACATATGAGACGCCCCCCCCCCCCATAGTCGTGTACAAATGAGACGCCCCCCCCTATAGTCGTGTACAGATGAGTCATCTCCTCATAGTCGTGTACAGATGAGACGCCCCCCCATAGTCCTGTACAAATGAGACGCCCCCCATAGTCATGTACTGATGAGACCCCCCCCCCATAGTCGTGTACAGATGAAACGCCCCCCCCCCATAGTCATGTACAGATGAGACGCCCCCCTATAGTCGTGGACAGAAGAGACGCCCCCCCCCATAGTCGTGTACAGATGAGTCGCCCCCCTATAGTCGTGTACTGATGAGACGCCCCCACCCATAGTCGTGGACAGATGAGACGTCCCTCCCCCCATAGCCGTGGTCAGATGAGACGCCCCCCCATAGTCATGTACAAACGAGACGCCCCCCATAGTCATGTACTGATGAGCCCCCCCCCCCCATAGTCGTGTACAGATGAGACACCCCCCGATAGTCATGTACTGATGAGACCCCCCCCCCCCACAGTCGTGTACAGATTAGACGCCCCCCCATAGTCGTGTACAGATGAGACGCCCCCCTATAGTAGTGTACAAATGAGACGCCCCCCCATAGTCGTGTACAGATGAGTCACCTCCCCATAGTCGTGGACAGATGAGACGCCCCCCCATAGTCGTGTACAGATGAGACGCCCCCACATAGTCGTGTACAGATCAGACGCCCCCCCATAGTCGTGTACTGATGTGACGCCGCCCCATAGTCGTGTACAGATGAGACGCCCCCCTTTAGTAGTGTACAGATGAGACGCCCCCCCCTATAGTCGTGGACAGATGAGACCCCCCCCCCCCCATAGTCGTGGACAGATGAGACGCCCCTACCCCGAGAGTCGTGGACAGATGAGACGCCCCCCATAGCCTTGAACAGATGAGACGCCCCCCCCCCACAAAGTCGTAGACAGATTAGACGCCCCCCCCCCTCCCATAGTCGTGGACAGATGAGACGCGCCCCATAGTCGTGGACAGATGAGACGCCCCCCCATAGTCTTGGACAGATGAGATGCCCCCCATAGTCGTGGACAGATTAGACGCCCCCCCCCCTCCCATAGTCGTGGACAGATTAGACGCCCCCCCCCCCCCATAGTCATGGACAGATGAGACGCCCCCCCCCCCCCCATAGTCATGGACAGATGAGACGCGCCCCATAGTCGTGGACAGATGAGACGCCCCCCCATAGTCTTGGACAGATGAGATGCCCCCCATACTCGTGTACAGATGAGACGCTTCCCCCCCATAGTCGTGTACAGATGAGACGCCCCCCATAGTCGTGTATAGATGAGACGCCCCCACATAGTCGTGTACAGATGAGATGCCCCCCCTATTGTCGTGTACAGATGAGACCCCCCCCCATAGTCGTGTACAGATGAGACGCCTCCCCATAGTCGTGTACAGATGAGACGCCCCCCCCATAGTCGTGTACAGATGAGTCGCTTCCCCACCATAGTTGTGTACAGATGAGACGCCCCCCCATAGTTGTGTACAGATGAGACGCCCCCCATAGTCGTGTACAGATGAGACGCCTCCCATAGACGTGTACAGATGAGACGCCCCCCCATAGTCGTGTACAGATGAGACGCCCCCCCATAGTCGTGTACAGGTGAGACGCCCCCCATAGTCGTGTACAGATGAGACGCCCCCCCCCATAGTCGTGTACAGATGAGACGTCCCCCCCATAGTTGTGTACAGATGAGACGCCCCCCCCCATAGTCGTGTACAGATGAGACGTCCCCCCCATAGATGTGTACAGATGAGACGCCCCCCCATAGTCGTGTACAGATGAGACGCCTCCCATAGATGTGTACAGATGAGACGCCCCCCCATAGTCGTGGACAGATGAGACGCCCCCCCATAGTCGTGGACAGATGAGACGCCCACCCATAGTTGTGTACAGGTGGGACCTCCCCCATAATCGTGTACAGATGAGACGCTCCCCCCATAGTCGTGTACAGATGAGACGCCACCCCATAGTCGTGTACAGATGAGACGCCCCCCCCATAGTCGTGTACAGATGAGACGCCACCCCATAGTCGTGTACAGATGAGACGCCCCCCCATAGTCGTGTACAGATGAGACGCCCCCCCCATAGTCGTGTACAGATGAGACGCCCCCCCCATAGTCGTGTACAGATGAGACGCCCCCCCCATAGTCGTGTACAGATGAGACGCCCCCCCCCATAGTCGTGTACAGATGAGACGCCCCCCCCCATAGTCGTGTACAGATGAGACGCCCCCCCATAGTCGTGTACAGATGAGACGCCCCCCATAGTCGTGTACAGGTGAGACGCCCCCCCATAGTCGTGTACAGATGAGACGCCCCCCCCCGATAGTCGTGTACAGGTGAGACGCCCCCCCCATAGTCGTGTACAGATGAGACGCCCCCCATAGTCGTGTACAGATGAGACGCCCCCCCATAGTCGTGTACAGATGAGACGCCCCCCCTATAGTCGTGTACAGATGTGACGCCCCCCCATAGTCGTGTACAGATGAGACGCCCCCCCCATAGTCGTGTACAGATGAGACGCCCCCCCCCATAGTCGTGGACAGATGAGACGCCCCCCCATAGTCGTGTACTGATACATAATAACAGACCAGAAGATGTAAAATGTCTCCTAACTGCTGCTAATCAGTAATTATATGTACAGCAGATACATTAGAGGGGGATAAACCACCACAAGTCCCAGCAACCCTCCAACCCCCACAGGAGGACACAGACCTGCCGGACAGCAGCTTCCAGGACCTGTGATGATGTCACTGTCATGTGACCACCTGTGTGGGAGGAGCCACCATGTAGTCAGCTAGCAGGTTCGGTTTTCTGGGTTGCCGGGTTGCTGTGAGCTGCAGCAGCAGTGAGGAGTCATTATGGAGGTCGCTGGTCGGCTGAGAGCGGGCGCTCTATTCCTCCGGGACTCATACTGAACGATGTGCTTCCAGGACCTGTGATGATGTCACTGTCATGTGACCACCGGTGTGGGAGGAGTCAGGGATCACGTGATCAAGGGGAAAAAAAAGAGTGATTGGTCTTACAACGTAAACAGGTTTGTTCCGGTGTGACCAGTAGAGCGAAGTGTTTACAAGTGACTGATTGTGCACCCGCAAAGATGAAGTGAAAAAGGAGCAGAAAGGAAGCGCAACTGCTGGATGCCATGTCAAGCTGGAGCATGTCGGCTGATCAACAGATCCTATGAAGCAGCTGTTGGGGGTCTGTCAACGGAGACCAAATGCGAATGTTGCCTGAGTCCAAATTAAGAGGAAATATTATATTGAGTACTCATAGGTGAGAACCATAATAAGCCACTACACACAGTCTAGTGTATCAGAATGAGTTCTAGTTTATTGTTGAACAATGCTAGTCTTTATGCAAGATGAAAAGAAGGCGTTTCCAAATGTTACCTGATACTAAGTTTCAAAGTACTTTGCTGACCAAACCCTCATTCCAACAGATTACAATATGGCTGTAAATCAAAGGCCTTCTAAACAAAAGGTATCAGCAAAACTGTTTGAAGTGGACATAAAACAGTTACATACAGATGACTCCATACTGTCTGAGTACATTTTTAATTACACTTCTTCCCAAACCAGAATGTAATCTTAAAGGTCCATCAACAATTTGCACATCAAAAGAGGGGGCATTGTTTCTAGTTAAACACATAGAACTGGTTCAGCCACCTACTTAGTATTCAGTACCTGGTCAAGGGTTCAGACTTGTAAGATAGCTGAATAAAATCTAATTAATCATACATTTAGTATTTTAAAGTCATCATCCAAATAAACGCTTGAATATACCTTTTGACATATGATTCTATATCCAAATTCTACTAGCAACTTCCGGAATGTTTTACATATTTTTTATTTCCATAATACATAACATTATACAACCAAATAACTAATGTCACATTTATTACACTGTTTCCTTATCTTTCTTATGTTAGGTTATGAAAAATATGATTAACCCCTATCAATCCCCCATTTGGACATCAGAGCCACCATTATCTCCTGGTTCTGTCACCCGTAGGTGCCGGTTCCAGCCGGGTCCCCAGGTAGGAATGGTGCACTCTGTGTCCATCTAGGATATCAAGACATTTAAACAAATGACATAATATCAAATATTGCAAGTCAATCAAGTTTACAATACAGTAATCTTAGATTTATCAACATCAATATAATTATCGTCATATTAGACACTTAAATGGGTGTAGAAAATCGGCATTCAGTACATTTAGCTATGCATGAAATTCTTACCTTAATTGCAATATATATACACATAAGATTATACTAGTCGGACGATTGCAGAGTATTTGAGAATCTGTAGTAGCTGTTACTTCTGTTGCCTTAATTTGTGGGCATTTCCCGATTTCATTAGGGTCACAAGTAAAATTATAACACTCTTCAGCCAGCGCAACATTTCTCACCTAAAACCGAGTCATATTCGTCCAATGTGTATGTTCAACGGCATCGCAATGGGGACAATATTCATATATATTAAGGAAGGTGTTTTCCTGAACAACATTGTCATCTACTTCATCACTATCATTGTGTACTTTTGAGTATATGTCTCGAAGAGTCTCTACAGGAGTGGGGACAGATAATAGACAAGTCCGCAAAATGTCCTCTCCACTCCTGAGGTTGGGCATACACATGTGGGAAATATTTGCCCATCCAGTCCATCGCTTCTCAATGTGGATCGTTTGTAGTGGTGTTTCCCAATAAGAGGACAGTCCAATAAGACAAAATGTAGATGTCAAAGTCAAAATGTCCAGTACCCCTCCCCCTCCCAAACAACGCCGGGATCCCACCCATCACTTTTCCGCTGGCTCGGGAACTTTCTTGCAGTGGGAGGCGTGTAGGTGTTGTCAACAGAACTTGGTATGGTCTGTCAAACCTTGGGTCCAAGGCCTTTCTTACGTGTCTTTTTGTGACCACCCAGTCTCCAGGCTGCAAGGAGTGGGTCCCCTCTAGGTTGTGAGGGTCTGGAATTGGAGAAAACAGTAGACCGTGTGTTATTTTCAGTTTACGACATAGTTCTTGTACATATTCAATAACCTTATCACACCCCTGCTGTAGGGCCTGTGGATGGTACAGGCCTAATCTTGGCATAGAGCCAAACAACACTTCTTTTAACTAAAGTGTACCATTTTAGTTCTTTCAACTTTGTCTAAACTCTGCGGGTGGTATGGAGTGTGAAACACTTGTTCCACCCCAAGGGCTGACATCACCTCTCACATCACTTCACCTGTAAAATGTGTACCTCTGTCACTCTTAATTGTCTCTAGTACCTCAAATCTACATACAAGTTCTGACACAAGTTTAGTCGCTGTACATTGTGCGGTGGCTTTGGACAGGTCCACGCACACAAGGACATACTCATACCTGCCTGATTTGGGAAGCTGGATGTAGTCGATTTGTAATCTCTGAAAGGGGTACAATGGTCTAGGTGTGCACTTCACATGCCTTCACATATGCCTTTGCCAACCTGTCGAACCCTGGAGCATACCATACCTTGTCCATAACAGAAACCATGGCATTCCGAGAGGCATGCACTTTCCCGTGAGCTAGGACGGCGAGGTGGGGGTAGGCAGCCGCTGGTACATCATTTACGTCCTGTAGGATGCCAAATCCCAAATCAACAAGAGTGGTGGGACCAAGATCCAACTTACAGCACAAGGGGTCTTGCGTCCTGTCCTAGGAGAGCTGCAGCCTTGGCTGCCCTATCCCCTTGCTCTCTGGTGACTGCCCCTGCGTGTGTGCTTTAACCTTTATTATGGCCACCTGTTCTGGCAACATGATAGCCTGCATTTAATCTTAATGGGCTTGCCTTGTGCCGTGAGAAAGCTCCTGGACCGCCAGATGGGTCCATAATCGTGTGCAGTACCAAAGGCGTACCTGGAATCAGTGTAGATGTTAGCAGTGGTACCTTCGTACAGGCCTCAGTTGGAGCACGGAGCTCAGCCTCCTGTGCTGACATGTGTGGCGGCAGTGGTTTTTTGTACAAGCATCTCATTCAGTGTGACTACTTCAAAACCTGTTACAAACCTTCCTTCGTCATTCAGGTATCTAGATCCATCCACAAACATTTCAAGGTGGGGGTTTAGGAGAGGTTTATCAATGACATGTGCGAACCCATCTGTCTCCTGCTCCATGAGCGCTGCACAATCATGCTGGTGTTCTGCGTCAAAGGCCTCCTCCTCCTCATCAGTCAGAGAATTTGCAAAAAGCTGGTCCTCTGTACTTACTCCCCCATTTGAATCAGTGTCACCTAATGGTAATAAGGTGGCCGGATTCAAAGTGGTGCAACGTTGAAATGAGACATTGGATGAAGAGTGCACTGCTAGTTCCATTTTGATCTGTCTAGCAAGGGACAGATGTCTACGGCTTACCTGTGTCAGGATTCCATGTATGTCATGTGGGGTGTAGATCACCATGGTGTGATCTAAGACAACGTCAGAACTTTTGTCCAGTAGCGCCTGAACTGCTAGGACCGCTTGGACGCATGATGGAGACCCTCTAGCCACCGCGTCAAGATGGGCACTGTAGTATGCTACAGGTCGCTTTTTGTCACCATGCATTTGTGTCAGTACAGCGGTGGCGTGTCCCGCCATCTCAGTGACGTACATTTGGAAAGGTTTGTCATAGTCTGGCAGCCCCAGTGCACCCGGTTACCTGTACTTTCAGCTGATAGAAGGCTGACTCAGCCTGCGGGGTCAGGGCAAATGGCCGTGAACCCAAACAGTCGTACAGAGGCTGCATGGTCATGGAGGCAGAGCGTATTCATGGCCAATAGTATGAGACCAGTCCCAAGAAGGTACACAACTGGGCATGGGAGGTGGGAAGTTGCACGTCACTTACCACCTTCGTGCGTTCCGGCGTCAGGTGCTTAGTACCGGGACCTAGGCAGTGGCCCAGGAACACTACGTGAGATTTGCAGAACTGAAGTTTCTCTTTGCTGGCTTTGCAGCCATTCTACTCTGATAGAGGAAACACAAAAGGCTTAGTGATGCATTGAGGTAACTGTTTGTGTCAGCAGTACATAAAAGAAAATAAAAATAAATCATCAACATATTACAAGAGGGCGGTGCCCTCGGGAATTGGCCAGGTGTCTGATACCAGCTTCATGCATCTGGTGAACTGGTTTTGGGCTATTCTGAGCCCCTTGTGGCAGCACTGTCCAACAGTACTGCTTTCCTCTGAAAGTAAATGCAAACAAATACTGACAGTCTGTCGAGGTCCGTCTGACTGGTAGCCCAAAGGCTCGAAGGAACGACACTAAGGCCTCCCTCACACGGGGCGTTTTATACAGCGTTTAGCGCTGCCTTTTCAGCCCAGCGCTAAACGCTGTACAACACTCCCATTCATTTCAATGGGGCCGCTCACACAGGGCTGAAAACGCAGCGCCTTCCAACGCTGCGCTTTGACAGCGATGCAAGTTCTATTTTGGGCCGCTTTCAGCCCTGCGTCGCCCATTGAAATGAATGGGCAGCGGTTTTAGCACTGCTGAAAATGCGGCAACACTTGGTGCCGCGTTTTTGGCAGCGTTAACCACTCGCCGATTTTCGGGGTGAGGGCTTGTAATAGAAGCCCTACCCCGAAAATCTGCCCCAGCTAGGCTAGGTAGAAAAAAAGAAAGTTAATACTCACCTAGCCGCTGCAGTCCGGGTCGCGGCCGCTGCTCTCTGCCGCTGATCCGGGCTTCCTCTGCACTCAGAAGTCTATTACCGGAGGCCAGGTTTGAGAACCCCGGCTCCAGCAATAGAGTGCTGTGATTGGTTGTCGGCGCCCAATCACAGTCCTTCATTGACTGTCTCAGCCAATCAGCGCCGGCAAGCTCTGATTGGCTGAGACAGTCAATCTCAGCCAATCAGCGCCGGCAAGCTCTGATTGGCTGAGACAGTCAATGAAGGGCTGTGATTGGGCATCGAGCAAGCGCCGACAACCAATCACAGCACTCTATTGCCGAAGCCGGGGTTCTCAAACTTGGCCTCCGGCAATAGACTTGGGAGTGCCAAGGAAGCCCGGATCAGCGGCAGAGAGCAGCGGCCGCGACCCGGACTGCAGCGGCTAGGTGAGTATTGCTTCTTTTTTTTCTTTTCAGCATTCTTGGCTGCGTTTTCAGCCGAGCTGAAAACGCAGCCAAAACGCTGGCATAAAGTATGCCAGCGCTGCTGAAACGGGGCGAAATCTGCAGAAAACGCAGCGTTGCAAAACGCTGCGTTTCTGCAAATGCCCTGTGTGAGGGAGGTCTAAGAGCTTGTTCCTCTGCTTGCGTAAGAGTGAAGACAGGGAGAGGTGTCGCTAGGTCTGCTGCCATCCGACAGAAGGTCGGGTGACTTTCAGACCCGGGGTGTATACGAGCCTCACCGGACGAGTGAAGTTCGATACAACATCCCAAGGGTCCCATCACTTCGGTTCCCAATATGCTTTCAGGACTTTCCAGCACAAGGAAGCGCATGAGGCATCGCGACCCTTTAAACCTTACCTCTAGCGGTTCAGTTTCTGCCAGCTGCCAGGCTGGTATTCTATTTAAAATAGATCAGAACCTTGTTGCAAAAAAAAAAAATTTAGAAATTGCTGACCTGCAATACCTGGATCACCTCTGTCAGATGTCCAGTTCCTTGGGCTAAGCAATGACCCAGGAAAACAACCTTTGTTTTGCAGAATTGGAGTTTGTCTTGGAGGTGGCTTACTATTTGTCAGGACCTGCGAAAAGCTGAGTTTCTGCAGTAGCTATCCAGACAAATACATGAGCCGGATCCACCAAGAGAGCAGTTAGTTTTCAAACCTCCTCTGAAATGTCACCTGAGGTCTCAACTCGTACCGATCCATCTGGTGAAAAGTGGATGGATGCAGATAAGGCTTGTAAGATATTAGTACAAATAACAGAGACATGAATTACAACAAGGCAGAATAATCCACAAACATCTATCCACATTGAAATATGATATTCTTTAAGCAAATTCATTATTAATCTGATCTTGCGTGCAATGTCTCATCAAATTTGAGAAGGAAAAAAAAACTTTTCCTAACAAAAGAAGGATGAAACATTACGTACTTTTACATCATCTAGCTCCACCCCTTCGATGCTGGTCGTTTGCATGTCTCTCCTACAGAACATTCTCTCAGAGACAGTGCAGTACTAACAGCATTTAGCAGTGATATAGACGTCCAACCAATTACAGAACTGACATTTACACAAAAAGCAAAAATATACCTTAAAATCCTTATATGTTCTCTATTTTTAAGACCGTATAATTCACGTAATTCATTACAAGTTTCTTATTTTATAAGCGTTTGTCTCTCTCTATGACACTGAATTTTATCTCTCTATGAAACAGAACAATAGCTAAGATATTAATAAGCAACCAGAACATTCAGACTTTAAACAACATTAATCATTAGTAATGACAAGAGGTATATTTCTCTGAGGATACGAATAGTTAAACACATAGAAAAGAAAACCTGCTAAGCGCTTCTAACAGCGCAACATTTTCTGCATTTTTAACCCTTATATCCTTAAAAGCCCCCACAGATGTGAGTTGGGTATAACTTTCTTACACTTAGGAATTAGACATTACAAGAACACTAAGACGTACAACAAAGATTAGTTTACATAACAACAAGACATACAAGACAAACAATAATGGTTATTTGTCACATAATTGTCCACAGATTTTGCATGAACTTACTTTATGTCCCAGAGGAACACAAACTATCAGAGGATTCCCTTTTCTCTGATAACCCCTTCTTCCCACAGCTAACGTGCCTTCTTTGTCTTTCTCTAGCTGATTTCCATATAGGCATACTGCTTGCCCTGTACGTTTCCCATATTGTCTGTACTCAGAGCCCTCTTATCCCTTCTCTGACTCTATTTTTCCTCTTTTACAAAAGAAGATTTCCCCAGGAGTTACTATTTAAAGTTAGTCCTGTTCTACCCAGGCTTCTCGCAACCCAAAAGTTGTACCTGTATAGAGGTCAGTAGGGGGATTCCAGGGCTCACTACTGCCCCTTTAGACGCTTTCTGCAAACCTGTTCCTCTTTCTAAACCGACATCTCTGATATCTTTCATGCTTTTTCCTGTACTGTTACCAGAACTCATAGTTAAAGGTTCCCGCTTTTCTAAGTCCTATCTTTCTATATTTTATACGCTTGTCTGCATACGTCTCCCCCTTCCCTTTCTCACACAGCTTATGGACTTACCTCTTGATTTACCACTATCACACAGTATTGAGGATGCACACAGCTTTGCACACAGCTTCCTCTGGTAAATCTGGCGGTCACACAGACCTTTTACTTGTCACACAGACCCCTATTTGTCACACAGACCCCTATTTGTCACTCGGACCCCTATTTGTCACTCAGACCCCTTATTTGTTACTATTTTTTTTTTATATTATTTTTTTATTATTATTTTTTTCTCATCCACGAAGGTAATTTATTTCCCACTATTCATCACTAAGTAAACAGGACCTTATATCACACAGTACACTAAGGACACTTAGTCCCTGCTCCTGGAATAGTTTTACGGACACACTACAGCAATCACTTAGACTACTTAGGGGTTCAGGGGAGACCAGATCTCTCTTCTAAGGGAACTTTCGGTGATATTATAACAGATTCAGTAAAAGCAAATTATGGCTAACATGACACAGACTATCAACATACAGATTTCAACAATTACTACAGGCAACATGGCATGAAAATATCCCAGTAGTGAGTTCTTCCGTCTAATACAGTTTCATGAACAAACTACACAAAGAGGCGAGGAACCTGAAAATAACACATGCAGCGACTAACCTTCTGTCAACAGTAGACACGAGTCAGGGGAGCCCAGAGCTTGAAAAATGGCAAGTCAAGGGCTTACCCAACACTGGTGTTTTGTAGATCTGGGGTCCCGTGATCCTGGTCCTGGGTTGTTGGCAGTTGGTGTCGTCAGGTATCGGCTGCAGGTGAAGAGGAGTCCCCGCCCCACGTTGGGCGCCAAATTAACTGTTGGGGGTCTGTCAACGGAGACCAAATGCGAATGTTGCCTGAGTCCAAATTAAGAGGAAATATTATATTGAGTACTCATAGGTGAGAACCATAATAAGCCACTACACACAGTCTAGTGTATCAGAATGAGTTCTAGTTTATTGTTGAACATTGCTAGTCTTTATGCAAGATGAAAAGAAGGCGTTTCCAAATGTTACCTGATACTAAGTTTCAAAGTACTTTGCTGACCAAACCCTCATTCCAACAGATTACAATATGACTGTAAATCAAAAGCCTTCTAAACAAAAGGTATCAGCAAAACTGTTTGAAGTGGACATAAAACAGTTACATACAGATGACTCCATACTGTCTGAGTACATTTTTAATTACACTTCTTCCCAAACAAGAATGTAATCTTAAAGGTCCATCAACAATTTGCACATCAAAAGAGGGGGCATTGCTTCTAGTTAAACACATAGAACTGGTTTAGCCACCTACTTAGTATTCAGTACCTGGTCAAGGGTTCAGACTTGTAAGATAGCTGAAAAAAAACTAATTAATCATACATTTAGTATTTTAAAGTCATCATCCAAATAAACGCTTGAATATACCTTTTTACATATGATTCTATATCCAAATTCTACTTGCAACTTCCGGAATGTTTTACATATTTTTCATTTTCATAATACATAACATTATATAACCAAATAACTAATGTCACATTTATTACACTGTTTCCTTATCTTTCTTATGTTAGGTTATTAAAAATATGATTGACCCCTATCACAGCTTAATGACAAAACGCAAAACAAACATTTCCCATCTAGAAGGTCTGGGAACAAAATGAAAAACATCAAATCTTGAAGAGCAAAAAATTCTCTTTCAAATAGAGCAAAAAAAAATGGAGTACATTCCGATTTTTGCCTCTGAAAAAAGGTAAAAATTTGCATAAAAGTGTTTTTTGCCATTTTTGACTCATTGTATCTTAAGAGCTATGCATCTTTTTGGGTCCATAATGTGAATAATGAGAAACCTTTCTATGTAGTACACATTGATAAATTCATAGCTGAGTTGGATTGCATTGATTATGAGTTATTACTGCTTAAAATATGAGTTTTATTTTGCGCGATAGAATTTTTCAGCTACTTTGACATGCAATGGTGGCAGAATGATGATAAGAGGGGCAGTCTGAGGAGCTTAGCTGGATTCAGCACCAAAAGTTCTCCTAGTGTGTGAAGTTTCATTGCTCTAGAGTCATTGGAACTGGCTTGGCAATGGATTGAAATCGCCACTTTTTTCAGGTTGCGCGCTGTAATCACATGACAACCCCCTAGATTAAGACCTGTAGCTCGTGAACCAAAGCACTTTGAAGCCTAATATTCTGGCTATCTTAGTTTAGGGTCAGGGTCTATCTTTGTGCAAAGTTTCATTGAAATCTGAGATGGTCGACCGGGAGCGTTGGTTGAACTGACATGGAATGACCCATCTTGTATCCAAGCTAGAGGTGGTACAGCAGGGTACTAGAGCTTCCCTGCCCCCTGTATCACATCTTGTATCCAAGCTAGAGGTGGTACAACAGGGTACTAAAACCTTCATGCCCACTGTTATTACATCTAGTATCCAAGCTAGAGGTGGTACAACAGGGTACTAAAACCTTCATGCCCACTGGTATCACATCTAGTATCCAAGCTAGAGGCGGTACAGCAGGGTACTAGAGCATCCATGTCCCCCCCCCCCACGTATCACATCTTGTATCCAAGCTATAGCTGGAACAACAGGATACTAGAGCCTCCATGCCAGCCTGTATCACACCTTGTATCCAAGCTAGAAGTGGTACAACTGGGTAGTAGAGCCTCTATGCCCACCTGTATCACATCTTGTATCCTTTGGCTCTGATACTATAAGCACTTACTTATATCAGCATTACAATCACACAGTGAAAGTTTCATTTGATTCCAATAACTCCTTCTAGGTGTGTAACAATAAGTGTAGAATAAAGCTGCTCCAGTACATCCGACTCCCAGCAGCTCCATTCTAGTCGGCTCATTAGTGCAGTGTGTAGAGTGGTGATGCTGAAGGGAGAGCTTACCCAAAGCAACTCCATTATAGACACAACTGTGTGCTTATAGGAGAATATATATCAGTAAGATGCAGGTGATAAGAACCAGGGCTGTGGCGTCAGGAGTCAGTTAAAATATTCGAACTCTGACTATATAGATACACGTTGTTGTTGTTAGCCATATAGTATTGGCGACCCACGTCGACCCTAAAGGCTCCCTCCCTCTATGTTTTTCAGTTTTGCTTCTTTCAGTTGTGTGATATCCATGCCAGTATCGGCCATCGTGCCCTTTGGCGGCCGGGTCTTGTTTTGCCACTGATCTGTTCAAGCATTATACATTTTTCTAGTGACTCTGCTGGCATTACATGGCCAAAATCCATGAGTCTGAGTCATCTTGCCCTCCAGTCATATATCGGGACTTCTCTGTTTGTTCCTCTCGCCATCCAGGGCATGCGCAGTAGCTTTCACCAGCAGCTCAAATGCATCAATCTACCTTGTCCCTTATCCTAAGTAATTACTAGGCCACTTTTAGGAACATTAGGACTGCCTAGTATTGTCCCTATTAATCCTTTGGTCGGTCATAGCGGTTAATAATTTTTCTTTACTCCCTGTATCTGTGATTCTCCAATCTACCTTCTATCAGCTTCCCTCGCAGTCCAGCTTTCACATCCATACATGGTGGTTTGCACTATCCTGCATTTAGTTGCTCTACCGATATCCCTACTTTTCCAGATTTTGCCCATGTTTAGCATCGCGCTTCGCCCCAATGCTATCCTGTGTTTTATCGCTGGCTTCGATTCTCCAGCTGGGCAATTTCTGAATTGATAAAGATAAAAAAAAAAAAGATAGAAAAAAAAGATGACGTCTCGTACGCATTCTACGGCCTCATTGCTGATTTTGATTTGAACTTGACCATTTTTTGCAGTTGCCATAATTTTGGTCTTCTTTACATTCAGGTAGAGGCCCATTTTTTCACTTTCAGTTTTAATCTTCCATATCAGCGGCTTCAGACCGGCTTCTGTTGTGTCATCCGCATACCGGAGATTGTTGATGCTTCTGCCACCTATTTTTCCCCAATTTCCAATTTGTCTAGGCCCATTTTTCACATGATCACTTCCACATATAGGTTAAACAAGCATGGTGAGAGGATGCAGCCCTGTAGGACACCATTACCGATCCCAAACCAATCTGTGTCCCCATACTGTGTCCTCTCAGAGGCTTCTTGATGGCTATAAAGTGATTTTATCAGCTTGACTAGATGTGCCGATACGCCCAACTCTTGTAGGGGGCGCCATAGCTTGTCATGGTCGACGCAGTCAAAGGCCTTGATGTAGTCAATGAAGCACATGTAGATATTCTTTTTGTATTCTCGAGCTTTTTCTATGGTCCATTGCAGGTTTGCAATATAGTGCCGGGTGCCGTGTCCTCGTCAGAATCCTGCCTGCTCATCAGGGAGCGATACTTCAACTACTGATCTCAGTCTTTCCTGTATAATTTTGAGAAGACCAGTCTATGAAGTTGTTTCCAATAGCTCTGGGGCGCGGAATGCGCAGAACGGTGGACAGGTCGGCATTAGATGCAACTCCAAGGTTTGACAACTGGGGGAGGGGATCCCCATTAGTTTTAAAGCTTCTTTGAGTCAGACCTCCTTCGCCCTCCCTATTTACATCATCAATACACTGGCTGAGTATATGTGCAAATCTTCTGGATGGAAGCCCAATTTAACAATTCAGCCATATTTCTCTGGGAGGCCTTCCAATAGGCACGCTATGGCCACCATGCTTCATGTATTGAATTTAACCACATGTGGATACCAAACATGATATGCGTCAGATGATGAGCTTCACATATATCCAATTCTGTGGGTCGCACAGCCACGGGAGTGAATGCAGTGCATCTGGGGTACACTTGCGGCTCAGAAAATATAACCGCTGTTGAGGTGTAACCAGCAAATGGCCCATAATCCCAGTTATTAATTCCTCCAGTATTGTGTTGCAGCCGTCCTGAGGTTCCCACCTTGCTTTCAGGCCAAACCAGGGTTTAGTAGTATTCCTACCTCTCCTGGAGCTGAGAGGTGTGGTGGTGGCAAGATTAATGTCAGTCAGCACCTGGTGTTAAGTAGCTGCTGCTGCTATTTAAGCAGGGCTAACTGTTACTCCTGTGCTGGTCAATGATTCACTGCAGTTCCATGTTGGACAGCGACGGAGCAACACAGTGTGGTGGAAGCTCTGCTGGATAAGCTAAGTTCTTGGCTGTTTTGTTTGGTTTTGTTCTCCTTTTGTTTTGCACTAGGGCTCCCAGTTAGGGACTGGTCAGTGGCCCAGGTTCGAGTGCGGGCTCGCACTTTTCAGCGCGGTTAGTCTGCTGAGTAGGCAGGGTCCCCTCCCGGGTTAGGGGACGATAGGGAGAGCATCCCCCTTTAGTTTTTGTTTTCCTTTTGCACAGTTGTGCCTTTGATTTATGTTTTGGAGGTTGCACGTTATTGAACGCAACATATTGTCTCCAAGCCACAAGGTCGGGGTTTGTGCATTGGACACAGGATGGGAGATAAACAACTGCGAACGAATAGTGAGCGTTTTTTTCCCATGTATACTGAACAATTATATCACTCAATTAGAATCATTACAAACATCGTGTAAATGGGCCATAACTCTGTAGCTTCATTATCACCACAACAAAAGGCTTTCTTGCTGGTCCCAAAAGAAGCAAGATGCATCAAAGACCCCCTCCAGTGTCAGTATGAAGGGCAGCGGAATGAATATTGATAAGTTCTGCTTGGTAGGAAATACACTTTAAGGCCCATTTACACGGAGCGATAATCGCTCAAAAATCGCTCAAACGACAGATTGAGTGACAGCTTTGAGCGATGATTTTGCATAAACTCTTAAGTAGCTACTCATTTATTTAATAGCTTATTAGTGTGCAAATGAAGCCTTTAGCTGAATGCAGTTAATAGCTGGAGGGCTCTTATCTGCTTTCAATTCCTTTGTTCACAGACGTGAAACAATGCTATCATCACTACCCGTGGAGATAAGGCTGAACAATGATTTTTAGGTTGGCCTGAATTTAACGATCAGCCAGCAGTGCACGAAAAGTGCACAATGGCAGTGCGTTAAGACTCAACAATTATCGCTCAAACGATCGCTTTTGAGCAATTTTTGAGCGATCATCGCTCCGTGTAAATGTGCCTTAAAGGGGTTGTCTCGCGATAGCAAGTGGGGTTATGCACTTCTGTATGGCCATATTAATGCACTTTGTAATATACATCATGCATTAAATATGAGCCATACAGAAGTTATTCACTTACCTTCCCTGCGCTGGCATCCCCGTCTCCATGGCTCTGTCCAATTTCAGCGTCTAATCTCCTGATTAGACGCGCTTGCGCAGAAGGGTCTTCTGCCATCTCCTCGGTCCGGCACGAGCGGCATTCTGGCTCCACCCCCTTGTATGCATCATCGCGTAGCTCCGCCCCATGACATGTGCCAATTCCAGCCAATCAGGAGGCTGGAATCGGCACATATGACGAGGGCGGAGCTACGCGATGACGCGTACAAGGGGGCGGAGCCAGAACGCCGCTGCTGCCGGAGCGAGGAGATGGCAGAAGACCCATCTGCGCAAGCGCGTCTAATCAGGAGATTAGACGCTGAAACTAGACGGCACCATGGCGACGGGGACGCCAGCAACAGAGCAGGTAAGTGAATAACTTCTGTATGGCTCATATTTAATGCACGATTTATATTACAAAGTGCATTAATATGGCCATACAGAAGTGTATAACCCCACTTGCTATCGCGGGACAACCCCTTTAACATTCATGCCTAAATCCACTCAACTCTCCCCAGACCAGAAAGTGGCAGATTGACACAGAAAAGTGGATGACGATCTTCCAGTATCATTTCATCACAGGTTGCTTGGGGTCTGTAGGGATTTCTAAGTCTCTACTTACGATAATACAAGTGTAAGACCTTCCTCACACTGTATATCCCTTTCACAACTATGAATCATTTACTGTTACAGCTAAAACCCAAAGCATAAATTATGTGATATACACATTTACAACAGAGTATTAGTTATTTACACGGTACCAAACAAACATGTAACAATCCCCTGACCAAAAAAATATACAATGAAACTGCAGAGGACCCCAACCAGACTCATGGGCGCTAGTTGTCACTTCTCTCATTGCCTTGGGGTGAGAGCGTGCGCAATTCCCTCAGACCTCAGATTGACTCATGGTGTCAAGTCCTGTTCATTCTATACAGATGTCTAGCTTCCCATGAATAGCCTCAGTCCCCAATTTAAAATTTATCATTCAGCCTCCCCCAACCCTAGTCATATATTTGGATTGAGAACCAAGGGCCACCTGCAAGACCATTGGCGGTCACAACCAGAGAGATAAATAACTTCAAAAGGGATTTATGAAACACCCTATGCACCCTCCAAGAACCCGGTAAATCCAACTCATAGGCAAGAGGATTAATGACTCGCATTATGGCAAAGGGACCGATAAAACGTGGCACTAGCATTACCCAGGGGAGCTTTAATTTCAGATTCTTCATGGACAGATAGACTTTCTGACCGACCTCAAATGGCTCAGACACAGTGGACCTTTTACAACTACGTAGTTGCATATGACCACTTACTTCCTCCAGGTTCTTGTGTACACCATTCCAGACCTCCCGCAACTCACTAGTAACAATATCAACCGCGGGACAAACTGTAGGTACTGGAATGGAAGTCAGGAACTGGGGATGCCGACCGAACACACAAAAGAAAGGTGACACCCCCGTCACCGAACTTATACGATTATTTATGCCAAATTTGGCCAAGCGAAAAAACTCTACCAACCAACTGACCCTCTCGCCTACAAAAAGACGCAAGTACTGTACTAGGTCTTGATTTTTACGTTCCGTTTGCCCATTCGTCTGCGGATGAAACGCTGATGAGAATGACAGAAATGTTCCCAAGTTTTTACAAAAGGCCCTCCAAAATTGGGCCACGAATTGCACCCCCCGATCCAAAACTATATTGACCGGTATTCCGTGCAACCTTATAATCTCTTTAATGAAAATCCTCACTAATTCAGCGGCAGACGGTAATTTTTTCAGAGCAACAAAATGGGCCATTTTTGAGAACCTTTCAACAACTACCAAAATAGTGGAACAACCTTGTGACAGAGGCAGGTCAGTGACAAAATCCATGGACACGTGCGACCATGGCCTACCAGGTACTGGCAACGACCTTAACGGTCCTTCAGGGCTCTTACGGCGACTCTTGCCACGTGCACAAGCTGAACATCAATTTGCGAACTCCCGGACCTCCCGTGCCATGCCGGGCCACCAGTAGAATCGGGAACATAGCTCCAGAGTCTCTTGGACCTTTGCCCTGCAAAGATGGAAAAATGAGACTCCTCCAGAACCAACAAACGCAGAGACATCGGTACAAATAACTTCCCTGCCGGAACCCCCTCCGGGGCATCTTATTGATATTCCTGAAGCTGGGCCAGAAGATTTCATGTCAGGGCTGCCATCACGACACCCTCAAAATTCTACTCCTTGCTTTATAACCTGGTACCAGATTTGACTCTGTCCATAAAGTTTGGTCCAGCAGTAAAACGTTTGTAATGTACTTGTCTAGTGTCGGCCTTACAACGGTTGTTATAGTTTTGCATTTTCCTCATATTTTGTTTTGAGCCCTTTTGGCAGCTCTGCTGATGTTGTATATCTAGAACGTATTCCTCCTAATCCTATAAATGGCTGACTAATAGAGATGAGCGAGCATACTCGCTAAGGACAAATACTCGAGCGAGTATTGTCCTTTTCGAGTACCTGCCCGCTCGTGAAAAAAGATTCGGGTGGCGGCGGGGGAGAGCGGAGGAGAGATCTCTCTCTCCCCCCGCTCCCTTCTGCTCACTCCCGCAACACACCGCTCACCCCCTCCGGCACCCGAATCTTTTCACACGAGCGGGCAGCTACTCGAAAAGGACAATGCTCGCTCATCTCTACTGACTAACACTTAGCCTCATTTAATGTTAAGGGTATTAATATACCACAAAAAAGGATACAAATTTTATATTATTTCGAAAAACAAGATGTTGATATTATCTTCTTTCAAGCAACACATTTCAAAAAGAATTACACCCCTACTACTAAAAATAAATCCTTCACCCAATGGTTTAATGTCTCTATGCCCCTGAAAAGACAGAGGTGTAGCCACAGCCTTACATAAAAAAAGTTCCCTTCAAAGCACTAAATACCAAAGTGGACCCTGGCGGCAGGTATAACTTTGTCAAGGGTACAATTTATGACAAGATATTCAACCCAGTAATACCTATGCCCTCAACTCCAAACAGGATTCCTTCTTCACTAATGTCATTAGCCAGCAATTGTAGAATGTAAGCAGCACTTGGGGTGTTTCTTTAAGACATAATCAATAGAGATGAGCGAACGTACTCGTCCGAGCTTGATGCTCGTTCGAGTATTATGGTACTCGAGATGCTCGTTACTCGAGACGAGCACCACGCGATGTTCGAGTCACTTCCATTTTCTTCCCAGAAAATTTTACGCCGTTTTCTGGCCATAGAAACCCAGGGAAGGCATTACAACTTCCTCCTGTGAAGTTCCAGCCCTATCCCACCCCCCTGCAGTGAGTGGCTGGGGAGATCAGGTGACACCCGAGTATGTAAAGTGGGGCCGGCCGCGGCTCGCCACAGATGAACGTTGAGAGACATTAGGGAAAGTGCCGTCCTGCTGTAACTGCTATAGGGAGAGTGTTAGGCTGTTATCTTCATGTTCAAGAACCCCAACGGTCCTTCTTAGGGCCACATCTGACCGTGTGCAGTACTGTTGAGGCTGCTTTTAGCAGTTTTGCACAATTTTTTTTTTTTTGTATATCAGGCGTGCAGACCATAGCGTCCTCAGTCTGCAGTCATTTTACTGAGTATAGGGGCAGTACTGCTGAGGCAGGGACAGTGGTACAGGGAAAGAGATATACTGTCTATATAGGCAGTGGGCTTTTTAAAAAAAATTGGAAAAAAAAATCTTTGGGCTGCCTGTGACCGTGTTCAGTTTACTGCGTGTCTGCTGAGGGTAGTAGTCGCTCACTATTACCCAGCTAGGTGTTACTGCAGCCTTGCGCATAATTTTTTCTGGCTGCACTGTGCTTTCAATAACCACAGTCATCCTCCAACAGGGAAATCCATATACAGGCTATATAGGCAGTGGGCTTTTTCCCAAAAATTGGAAAAAAATACTGCTGGGGGTAGTAGTCGCTCATTATTACCCAGCTAAGCGTTACAGCAGGCTTGCGCATAATTGTTTCCTGGCTCTGCTGTGTCCGTTACATGATCGCCGTCATCCCGCCAGAGGGAAAGAGTATACATATATACGCTGCATACGGTGTCTGTCTGGTTTTTCACCTCACCATTTTAAAAAATTGAAGCAAAATACTTAAGGCCTACCACTGGCCTTTGGCCACTTGACTGGTTCTGCCCTGTGAATTCCAGTAGCTCAGTCATATGCACCTACAGGCTTGCACATAATTGTTTCCTGGCTCTGCTGTGCATTCCGTAAGCGAAGTCAGCCTCCAACCACAGGCCAAGAAGCGGCACATTTAATTACAGCGTTCTGTTTCTGCTCTACTCGTAATACACCATGCTGAGGGGTAGGGGTAGGCCTAGAGGACGTGGGCGAGGACGTGGAGGCCCAAGTCAGGGTGTGGGCACAGGCCGAGCTCCTGATCCACGTGTATCGCAGCCGATTGCTGCGGGATTAGGAGAGAGGCAAGTTTCTGGGCTCCCCAGATTCATCTCACAATTAATTGGTCCACGCGGTAGACCTTTATTAGAAACTGAGCAGTGTGAGCAGGTCCTGTCGTGGATGGCAGAAAGTGCCTCCAGCAAACTATCCACCGTCACCACCCAGTCTTCTACGCCGTCCACTGCTGCATCCCTGAATCCTCTTGCTGCTGCTCCTCCCTTCTCCCAGCCTCCTCCCTCCCAGCAAATGACACATTCAGAAGAGCAGGCAGGCTCCCAGGAACTGTTCTCGGGTCCCGGCCTTGAGTGCGAAAAAATGGATCCTCTATCACCTGAGGAGTTTCTCATGACCGATGCCAAACCTTTGGAAAGTCCCGGGATCCGGGTGAGGAGACTGGGGACTTCCGGCAACTGTCTCAAGAGCTTTCAGTGGGTGAGGAGGACGATGACGATGAGACACAGTTGTCTATCCGTGAGGTAATAGTAAGGGCAGTAAGTCCGAGGGAGGAGCGCACAGAGGATTCGGAGAAAGAGCAGCTGGACGATGAGGTGACTGACCCCACCTGGTTTGCTAAGCCTACTGAGGACAGGTCTTCAGAGGGGGAGGCAAGTGCAGCAGCAGGGCAGGTTGGAAGAGGCAGTGTGGTGGCCAGGGGTAGAGGCAGGGCCAGACCGAATAATCCACCAACTGTTTCCCAAAGCGCCCCCTCGCGCCATGCCACCCTGCAGAGGCCGAGGTGCTCAAAGGTGTGGCAGTTTTTCACTGAGAGTGCAGACGACCGACGAACTGTGGTGTGCAAGGTTTGTCACGCCAAGATCAGCCGAGGAGCCACACCACCAGCCTCACCACTACCAGCATGCGCAGGCATATGATGGCCAAGCACCCCACAAGGTGGGACGAAGGCCGTTCACCGCCTCTGGTTTGCACCACTGCCTCTCCCCTTGTGCCCCAACCTGCCACTGAGATCCAGCCCCCCTCTCAGGACACAGGCACGACCGTCTCCCGGCCTGCACCCACACCCTCACCTCCGCTGTCCTCGGCCCCATGCAGCAATGTCTCTCAGCGCAGCGTCCAGACGTCGCTAGCGCAACTGTTTGAGCGCAAGCGCAAGTACGCCACCGCGCACCCGCACCCTCAAGCGTTAAACGTGCACATAGCCAAATTAATCAGCCTGGAGATGCTGCCGTATAGGGTTGTGGAAACGGAGACTTTCAAAAACATGATGGCAGCGGCGGCCCCGCGCTACTCGGTTCCCAGTCGCCACTACTTTTCCCGATGTGCCGTCCCAGCCCTGCACGACCACGTCTCCCGCAACATTGTACGCGCCCTCACCAACGCGGTTACTGGCAAGGTCCACTTAACAACGGACACGTGGACAAGCACAGGCGGGCAGGGCCACTATATCTCCCTGACGGCACATTGGGTGAATTTAGTGGAGGCTGGGACCGAGTCAGAGCCTGGGACCGCTCACGTCCTACCCACGCCCAGAATTGCGGGCCCCAGCTCGGTGCTGGTATCTGCGGCGGTGTATGCTTCCTCCACTAAACCACCATCCTCCTCCTCCTACGCAACCTCTGCCTTGCAATCAAGATGTGTCAGCAGCAGCACGTCGCCAGCAGTCGGTGTCGTGCGGCGTAGCAGCACAGCGGTGGGCAAGCGTCAGCAGGCCGTGCTGAAACTACTCAGCTTAGGAGAGAAGAGGCTCATGGCCCACGAACTGCTGCAGGGTCTGACAGAGCAGACCGACCGCTGGCTTTCGCCGCTGAGCCTCCAACCGGGCATGGTCGTGTGTGACAACGGCCGTAACCTGGTGGCGGCTCTGCAGCTCGACAGCCTCACGCACGTGCCATGCCTGGCCCACGTCTTTAATTTGGTGGTTCAGCGGTTTCTGAAAAGCTACCCACACTTGTCAGACCTGCTCGGAAAGGTGCGCCTGGTCAGCGCACATTTCCGCAAGTCCAACACGGACGCTGCCACCCTGCGGACCCTGCAACATTGGTTTAATCTGCCAGTGCACCGACTGCTGTGCAACGTGCCCACGCGGTGGAACTCTACGCTCCACATGTTGGCCAGGCTCTATGAGCAGCGTAGAGCTATAGTGGAATACCAACTCCAACATGGGCGGCGAAGTGAGAGTCAGCCTCCTCAATTCGTTACAGAAGATTGGGCCTGCATGGCAGACATCTGCCAGGTCCTTGGAAACTTTGAGGAGTCTACCCAGATTGTGAGCGGCGATGCTGCAATCATTAGTGTCACCATTCCTCTGCTATGCCTCTTGAGAAGTTCCCTGCAAAGCATAAAGGCAGACGCTTTGCGCTCGGAAACGGAGGCGGGGGAAAACAGTATGTCGCTGGATAGTCAGAGCACCCTCATGTCTATATCTCAGCGCGTTGAGGAGGAGGAAGAGGAGGTGATGGTGGAGGAGCCTGAGGAGGAGCAGGGGCAAGAGACAGCTGGGCCCACTGCTGAGGGTACCCATGCTGCTTGCCTGTCATCCTTTCAGCGTGTATGGCCTGAGGAAGAGGAGGAGGAGGAGGAGGAGGAGGATCCTGAAAGTGATCTTCCTAGTGAGGACAGCCATGTGTTGCATACAGGTACCCTGGCACACATGGCTGACTTCATGTTAGGATGCCTTTCTCGTGACCCTCGCGTTAGACGCATTCTGGCCACTACGGATTACTGGGTGTACACACTGCTCGACCCACGGTATAAGGAGAACCTTTCCACTCTCATACCCGAAGAGGAAAGGGGTTCGAGAGTGATGCTATACCACAGGACCCTGGTGGACAAACTGATGGTAAAATTCCCATCCGACAGCGCTAGTGGCAGAAGGCGCAGTTCCGAGGGCCAGGTAGCAGGGGAGACGCGGAGATCAGGCAGCATGTACAGCGCAGGCAGGGGAACACTCTCCAAGGCCTTTGCCAGCTTTATGGCTCCCCAGCAAGACTGTGTCACCGCTCCCCAGTCAAGGCTGAGTCGGCGGGAGCACTGTAAAAGGATGGTGAGGGAGTACGTAGCCGATCGCACGACCGCCCTCAGTGACGCCTCTGCTCCGTACAACTACTGGGTGTCGAAGCTGGACACGTGGCCTGAACTCGCGCTGTATGCCCTGGAGGTGCTTGCTTGCCCTGCGGCTAGCGTCTTGTCAGAGAGGGTATTTAGTGCGGCTGGGGGAATCATCACAGATAAGCGTACCCGCCTGTCAACTGACAGTGCCGACAGGCTTACACTCATAAAGATGAACAAAGCCTGGATTTCCCCAGACTTCTCTTCTCCACCAGCGGACAGCAGCAGTACCTAAACAATACGTAGGCTGCACCCGCGGATGGAAGCATCGTTCTCTATCACCATAAAAAACGGGGACCTTTTAGCTTCATCAATCTGTGTATTATATTCATCCTCCTCCTCCTGCTCCTCCTCCTGAAACCTCACGTAATCACGCCGAACGGGCAATTTTTCTTAGGCCCACAAGGCTCAGTCATATGACTTTTGTAAACAATGTTTATACGTTTCATTTCTCATTAAAGCGTTGAAACTTGCACCTGAACCAATTTTTATTTTAACTGGGCTGCCTCCAGGCCTAATTACAAATTAAGCCACAGTAACCAAAGCGATTAATGGGTTTCACCTGCCCTCTTGGTTGGGCATGGGCAATTTTTCTGAGGTACATTAGTACTGTTGGTACACCAATTTTTTGCGGCCCTCGCCTACAGTGTAATCCTAGTAATTTTTATGGGCTTCGCCTGCACTCATGGTACAGCAAGGTGTGTGGGGTTGGCCTACACTTTTGCTACATAAATGTAACTGGGGCCTTGTCTATACTGCAACTACTGAAATGTGAAAGAGACTGTTATCTCCCTAAACTGCTGCAACGGGAATGTTACTGTGGCCTGTCTTGACTGCTACTACTACTGAAATGGAACTAATACTGTGCTCCCACTATACTGCTGCTTCGGAATTGTTACTGGGGCCTGTCTTGACTGCTACTATTACTGAAATGGAACCAATACTGTGCTCCCCCTATACTGCTGCTTCGGAATTGTTACTGGGGCCTGTCTTGACTGCTACTACTACTGAAATGGAACTAATACTGTGCTCCCCCTATACTGCTGCTAGTGATATGTTACTGGGGCCTGTCTAGACTGCTACTACTACTGAAATGGAACTAATACTGTGCTCCCCCTATACTGCTGCTAGTGATATGTTACTGGGGCCTGTCTAGACTGCAACTACTACTGAAATGGAACTAATACTGAGCTCCCCCTATCCTGCTGCTAGTGATATGTTACTGGGGCCTGTCCAGACTGCTACTACTACTGAAATGGAACTAATACTGTGCTCCCCCTATACTGCTGCTTCGGAATTGTTCCTGGGGCCCGTCTAGACTGCTACTACTACTGAAATGGAACTAATACTGTGCTCCCCCTATACTGCTGCTTTAACGTCTCCTAGGTAACCGTATGTCATGATGCAATACGGGACACATTGCGCTTGTGTCAGTGATACGTAGCAACCTGTCCCGCACCATCTCATGCTGTTAACAGCGGCACAAGACCGTTTATGTCTGTATGAGATACCGCATATTATATACAATTAATGTTCCCATCCAATCTTTAGAACTAGTTATAACTGCTACGTTTACTATTGGGCTACCCTCTACGTCCATCAGCAGAATTAGGGAGAAATACACTCCACAAAATATCTACCCACAGTCAGTATGCCAGACAACCACGGGAGATTGATACCGCTGCATAGGGGATTCCTATTGGCGACCATTTATTAACCTTCTCTACAGAGTGGATCAAATACCTAAGAATTGTTATCATTGTTCCTGCCTACATCAATAATATGTATCTCTTTAAGGTCATAATTAAATGTATATTGTGGTACCCAAAGAATTAATATTCAAACTACAGTAGAGTTATGCTTGATCCAAATCTCATTTATTATATGTACACCCAACATATCCATCCAGTGCATGATATCAAAAATTCTTATGAATAGGCAAAGTACATAATTGGTATCCACAGCTTCCGGCGCAGTAGTCCTCACAGCATGGGCAACTGTATAAGAAATAAAAACAAACATGTCACTGACTCTGCATAGAAAAAGCCATTGATCCTCACAAAATATTACCAAGAGTTCCAAGATTAAACATATAGAAGCGGGTTATAATCTAAGTTGAGGCCTTCTGGATAGATGGTATCCAATTTATGGATCCATCTTGCCTCTAGCATTTTTAGCTTCCTCTCACGATCTCCTCCTCTACCATTATTGAACACTGAATCTATAACTTTGAATCGCATCTGGCTCACTGTATGTCCTGCCTCCTTGAAATGTTTTGGTATTGGTAAGTCGTTTTTTTCTGTTCTGAGCCCGGAAATTCGTATTTTAATTGCTTCAGCTGTTTCGCCTACATAATAGAGGCCACACGGGCAAATGATCAGATAAATGACAAATGCTGAATTGCATGTAAAATGTCGCTTGATAGTGTATCTACGTCCGGTATGTGGATGCGTAAAGCCATCTCCTCTAAGTAAATTGTTGCAATGGACACAATTTAAGCAGGCAAAATTGCCATTTGTTAGAGGAGCAAAACGATGTTGTTCATCCATATCTGCTCTGGTTAGGAAGTTATGAACCAAAGTGTCTTTCAGGTTATGGCCTCTCCTATAGGCCATCATTGGTTGTCTCTGGAACTCACTGACATTAGGATGACATTGTTTCTGTAAGTACCAGTGTCGATTAATGATTTTCTTCACTTGGTTGCTGTTTGCACCAAATGTAGAAACGAACGGGATTCTATCCAAATCAGACTTCATCCGGGTTGATGCCAACAGCTCAGTCCTTTCTTTCATCAACACTTTCGATTTATAAGACTTAACCAATTCCTCCGGGAAACCCCTATGTATAAACTTGTTGCACATCGCATCAAGGCGAGGCTCCACCCACTCTTCATTCACAATCCGTCTCACCCGGAGTAGCTAGCTCCAGGGTAGAGACCGTACTGTGCCTGGTAGGTGGTTACTCTCAAAGTGCAGCAGGTTGTTGCGATCGGTTATTTTAGTATAAAGGTCTGTCTTGAGGCACGTAGATTCTTAATGCACCATCACATCTAGGAATTGTATCTCATGAGTTGAGTATGTTAAAGGGGTTGTCCCGCGAAACAAAGTTGGGGTATACACTTCTGTATGGCCATATTAATGCACTTTGTAATGTACATTGTGCATTAATTATGAGCCATACAGAAGTTATTCACTTACCTGTTCCGTTGCTGGCGTCCCCGTCTCCATGGTGCCGTCTAATCTTCAGCGTCTAATCGCCCGATTAGACGCGCTTGCGCAGTCCAGTCTTCTCCCTTCTGAATGGGGCCGCTGGTGCCGGAGAGCGGCTCCTCGTAGCTCCGCCGCGTCACGTGTGCCGATTCCAGCCACTCAGGAGGCTGGAATCGGCAATGGACCGCACAGAAGACCTGCGGTCCACCGAGGGTGAAGATCCCGGTGGCCATCTTCACAAGGTAAGTAAGAAGTCACCGGAGCGCGGGGATTCGGGTAAGTACAAAACGTTTTTTTTTTAACCCCTGCATCGGGTTTGTCTCGCGCCGAACAAGGGGGCTATTGAAAAAAAAAAAAAAACGTTTCGGCGCGGGACAACCCCTTTAATGTGAATTTTAATTTGGGGACTAGTCCATTAATTTCTTCATGGAAGGCTAATAGCTCATCCTCAGATCCTTTCGAAATAAAGAAGACATCATCTATGTACCTCCACCACACCTGGACCATGGTCCAGGAGGGGGAGGCACACAGACGATGCTCTTCCACATACCGCATAAAGATGTTGGCATATGTTGGGGCCACGTTCGACCCCATAGCTGTGCCTTGCTGTTGGCGGTAAAAAACCTTGTTGTACAGAAAATAGTTACATTCCAAGATGGTGGATAACAGTGCGACCACAAACTCAATGCATCGGCTTGACATATCTGACCGTAGTAGATATTCCCTAGTTGCCTGTATGCCTTGCTCATGTGTAATGTTGGTGTAAAGTGATGTAACATCGAAGGACCCTACCAGTGAACCCTCTGACGGCATCACCTTACTTAATTTCCGCAAAAAATCGGTAGTGTCCTGTATATACGACCGGGTTTCAACTGCATGACACCTTAATACCCTATCAAGGAAGCATGAGGTGTTACTAAACAGGGATCCTCGCCCTGAGATGATAGGCCTGCCAGGTGGGGAGCGAAGATCCGTGTGAATTTTGGGTAAAGTGTAAAGGATGGGTACTATTGGATGTGAAGGTAATAAAAATTCACATAGTTGTTTATCAACTAGTCCCTCATCCCTCGCTTCATATACCATGTCTCTCAGTGATGCAAAGAATTCTTCAGTAGGATTGTGGGTTAATGGCTCATAGACCTCTGTGTCTGATAATTGGGACATTATTTCTGCATGATAACTGCTGCTCCTCTTTTGTCGGCCATTCTTATTGTTAAGGATCTGTCTTCACTTAACTCGCTCACAGCCTTACGTTCTACAGCACTCAAGTTGTTATTAGATGCAGAATATATACAACGCTTTCTCAAACGTGCGACATCCTGTAAAACAAGGTTGGCATATGTGGCCACCGCATGATCAGTATCAGTAGGTTGAAACTTACTCCTGTTCCGCAACCCAACCCCACTCGATGTAAAACCATCCCGTGGGGCGAGCTGCGGAACAAAGGGAATCATAGCTTCAGCAGTCGCAAAATGCATACGCAGTTTAAGTCTTCTAATAAAGGATCTAATGTCTACATCCATCTTGAACCAATCAGTGTTTTGTGTCGGGCAGAACGACAAGCCCTTGGAGAGAACTTGTGTCTGCGCCGTAGAGAGTACCTGCGAGGAGATATTCACAACTAGGTTTTCTCCAAAGTCTGCTAGCGCATCCCCGCACGGGTTATCATCCTGCAAGCTCCTCTTCCATGCCCTATGGTGTCTCTTGCCGCCGCGCCTCTTGCGGGTGAGGATTGGCGACTCTGTCCTCCCGATGATGGTCTTTCTAAAAAATCAACACCCCTTGTGTTAGATTCGTTATAGGAATCCAATGATGAATCGGAGCCTGTTTGAGACCATCCAAAGCGACCTTGTCCTCGACGCCCCTTGAAGTTCCTTGGTTTGTGTTCTCTTCTCACAGTCTATGATAGACTAATGTCATTAGCCAACTACATGAGTTTTCTGAAGGCTATCTCATTCTAGGCGGAGATTTCAAAGCTGCGCTCAATCCCACCTTAGATCCCTTTAATGGCTCCTCAGCTGTTTCCTTCCCCAAATTAAAAAAAAGTTAGATTAGATTAACTCCACGACCGCACCAGCTGAGATTATCTTCCCCCGATAGGACAGGAACATACCAAGAGGTTTAAAGCCCCCACCCACCCCACCTTCCTTAGTATTTATATTGAAACCTGTGAGGCGGTAGGATTGTATTCCTAAAATTAAAATTGTTCTCCTTTGTTTGAGAAAAAAGAAAACCTCTCTCATATCAAAAAAACTAACAAAACCAAACTGGCGGGGAAAATACAGGTGCTGTCGTGGAGACTTTCTGAAAAAGGATTACTAGTAAGTCTAATCTAACTTTCCCTATCATCTCCACGACAGCACCTGAGACATACCAGCGAATCAAAATTTAGAGTGGGATTACCACGGACAGGACTTGGCATCCAAAGGCTAAGTCCTCATTTGCCCGAACATCCAACCAGTAATGTTTGATAAATGTATGTGGCCGTTTCCATACTGGAGTCCTGCATATTTGGCTTATTGACGCAGAAGCCTGCTCTGCCCAAGAAACAGATGTTGCCCTGGTGGAGTGAGCTTTAGGACACTCTAGGGCTGGTTTGTTTAACACCTTATAGACCTCTAAGATGGCAGCACAGATCCACCTCGCTTTAGAACTCTTTGCCACCTTCTTTCCTCTTTTAATCCCCAGGAACTGCAAAAACAAGTTTTTATCCTTCCTCCACTACCTCGTAGAGCTGATATACTGCAGAACTGCCCTTCTAATATCCAGGCAATGATAGGAATGTTCCCTATCATTCCTGGGTTCATCACAGAATGAGGGAATAACTATCTCCTCAGATCTGTGAAAATGAGACACTACTTTGGGTGAGAATGAGGGGTCCAATCTGAACACTATTTTATTACCCGTTCAAATTGATAATGCCTGTAACTCACTTACTCTATGAGCTGTAGTGATGGCAACCAGAAATCTAATAGAGATGGAACCTATTGGCTTAAACAGAAGACCCGATAGAGCTGAAAGCACCAGATTCAGATCCTAAGGAGGGATTCGATTAAAGTTTTTAGCCAATCAGCCGCCTTCAAAAACCTAGAGACCCAACTGACCTCTGACAACTCAGTGTCATAAAAAACACTAAGTGCTGATACTTGCACCTGAGAGTACTAGGTGAGAGACCTAAATCCAATCCGTCCTGTAAAAAATGCAGGATTACTACCAGATCCGGAGATGCAACCTCCAAATGCCTAGCCTTGCCCCAGGACTAGAATATTTTCCAAACCTTGAAATAAATCTTATTAGTAGTTTCTTTCCTACTGGCTAATAAGGTATCCACTACTTTATGAGAAAGACCCCTGTCTAAGAGGAGGGACCTTTGAACAGCCATGCCGCCAGATGCAGTCCCATCACCCCTTGGTAAGCGAGGGGACCCTGAGTTAGAAGATCCTTGTGAGGGGGCAGCAGTATGAGATGGCTGATGCTTAGGGCCCCTTAGCAGGGAGAACCAACTCCTTTTTAGTCAAAAATGTGCTATCAAAATTAACGTGCACCTTGCATGCCTGAATTTTTGTAACACCCTGGAGATTAAGGGGAATGAGGAGAAGGCATAAACCAGTCCCAGACCACAATCCTGATTTAATGCATCTAGGACCAACAGCTGGTCCTGGTGGCTGAGTGAGAAAAAATGTCCCACTTTCCGATTCCCCCTTGTGGTAAACAGATCTATTTGGGGCATCCCCCATTTGAGTACCAAGTACTGGGAAAGAGACCATTCTCCTGGATCCAAACGTTGGTGGCTGAGAAAATCCGCTGTGACATTTTGAACTACCCTCAAGTACGTCGCCGATATTGACTGAACATGACGTTCCGCCCAATGAAAAATTTTATGAGCTATGCTCTGCAAGAACACCTGACTGGTTCCCACCTGATGTCGCACATAAACCACAGCTGTGACATTGTCTGATATGACCTTTAAATGCTTCCCTTGTGTCAGACCTCGGGACACTTGAAGGGTTTTCCAGATTGCTTGATGCTCTCTGAAATTTGATGGACGGTTCCTGACCTCCTGTGACCAGGTTCCCTGGAAGTAAGTTTCCCCTGAACCCAGAACACTGGCATCAGTTATAATTAGTATTACTGGATTTGGGAAGCATACTACTCCTCTCACTAAATTGGTTTCTGACAGCCACCAGCAAAGAGAGTTTTTCACTGTGCTTGTCAACACAACCTTTTTGTCTAAAGAAAGTTGTTTTTTGCCCTAAACAGTTAGCACAAACTTCTGAAGAACTCCGGAATGGTGCTCGACCCAGGCCACTGCCAGCCATTATCGACACAGACCAGACTTCGCTTTTCATAGACTATTCTGGAACCCCCATCCTGTTAAAATGCAATCTCTATCATTTATAGAGCCCTGACACAGAATGATCAATAACCCACCTTTATTCACCGATGACAGACAGAACTAAATATCACTCTCACTGTAGAAGATATAAGGAAAATTGTGCATAACTCACACTCGATGTCAACTTCCTCTAGGTTCCAAGAACTAAATTGTATCTAGGTGGTAAAAAACCCTGGTATTGCTTAACAAAATAGATTCAGATTATTCCCCTCCGTGTTGGAGATGCATAAATAATATAGGTTTGTGTGCTCATATTTGGTTCTCATGCCCACTTTTACGCCCATTTTGGTAGGAGATACAAAGAATACTTTGCCTTATTTTCAGAACTAACATTTCTCTCTCCTCAAGTTTATCCTTGTAAACTTGGATACATCAAACTCCTTAATTGGGAACAGTTCAATTTTTCGGTTTCCTATAAATGCAGCTGAAGTCCTGATCCCCAGATACTGGAGAGATAGTACCGCCCCCCCCCCCCTCTGGTCTACAATGGTATAATGAGGTGAATAATATCTGCACCTCTGAAAAGATCAAAAACAGACAAGAAGTTCCAGAAGTTGTGGAGTGCTTGGTGTACTTTCTTTTATGGAAGCCACGATTCATCACCAAATATTAACCCTTTCCAATCCAATTTGTATCCTGGTTTTCCTAGGGGGCTTACTCTTTTTCTGCTGTTACACAACAGCGCCATCTGCTGCCTAAAGCCAGTACTACATGAGGTGACACATTGGATAGGCTCCGACAGCAGAGAGGCTGGCAATATACAGTAAGAGAACCCCAGCGGATGTCTTCCAACATCGGAGCTGTACAGCCTTAAATCATAATGTCTTCAGACGTCAGACAGTGGATTGGAAAGCGTTAACAATACCCACTAGCCTCTTGTGGTGCAAATAGATAATCTGGAATTTTAAGAATCCATACAACTAGTGATATTGCATAAAATATGTCTATTTTTACAAAAAAGGATGTTTTGAATGAATCTGTTGAGATTCCAGGTTGTTAGCAGGCTCCCTGTAATACTTTGGCTGCTGAGTGGTTACAATGTGGGGGTTTTAGTGAAGCATCGGAAAAGTGTTTGAAGGATGCAGAACCAGTGAGTGCGGTGGCGTGTTTGCAAAAAGTCACATTGAGCAAAGAAAAAGATTTTATTTCTGTGTCGAGACGTGGATGGATGTTGTTAGCAGCTTACCGTATACAAGAGAAGATAAAGAGCGAATGTTGGTGCAAGTGCAAGAATTAGAGAAGCAGTTGTGTGATGCAGAGTGCACTGACTATTACACAGTGTCAGAACAAGTCCATTATGGCTAGATGTGATGGGTATCAGAATGTGGCTGAGAAGGCAGCAGTACGAGGGGCTCAGTACAAGTGTAAGAGAAGACGAAGAGTAAATACAAGGAAAGTTGCTTAGGCCATCGCTGAAGAAGGGGTTAAATGGGATCCTGATAAACAGGACGGAGATGTATGGGATACTAGCAGCAGTGAAGAGGATTATGAGTGGGTTAATGTATACACCGTAATAGATCCCCCAACTGTTGAGGCTACACCAGTTATTAGGAGAAAGGGTAAATACTCGTGATAATGGACAGACAGACACTAAATTTACTAACACCATAGAGGACTTCTCAACAAGAAATAACTGATCTTATTGGTAGATTTCAGCAGATGTCAGAAGACAGTGCAATAGCTTGGATGGTACGCCTGTATGATCAGGGAGCGTCAGGGGTTAATGTGGATGCACAGGGTGTAAAAAAGTTTATCACTAAGGATGAGCGAGTATACTCGCTAAGGCACTACTCGCTCGAGTAATGTGCTTTAGACGAGTATCTCCCCGCTCATCCCGAAAGATTCGGGGGCCGCCGCAGCTGACAGGTGAGTTGCGGCGGGGAGCAGGGGGAGAGCGGGCGGGAGAGAGGGAGAGAGAGATCTCCCCTCCGTTCCTCCCTGCTCTCCCCCGCAGCTCCCCGCCCCGCGGCGGCCCCCGAATCTTCAGGGACGAGCGGGGAGATACTCGTCTAAAGCACATTACTCGGACGAGTAGTGCTTTAGCGAGTATACTCACTCATCCTTATTAATCACCCTTAGCCAAGAGCCAAATGTCCAAACAGCATTCCGTGACTACACTAATCCAGACCTAGGTGGGTTAACAAATGTGTTAGCTGTAGCAGCCATGGGGTGTAATGAGAGATATCCCAGTGCAGCTGATTAGACCTCTGATGATAGACACTGGTTTACATTACGAGATTGTATTCAGCGTATTAAAGAAGAGATGATGACAACAGCTAGTGTTGTGGGACATGCAGATGGAATGATACAGATGTCCTGTCCGGTGGGGGTAAGGAATAAAATCATTAGATGTGCTCCACCAGCATATAAGTCAGTCATTGTGACTTTACTGGTCAATCAAACTGCACAGGAGACTTTATTTGTCTGGTTACCTGTGTCTAGTCATTCTGTTATGTGTATTGCACAGCTGCAGCAAATGATGGGTAAAGTGTTTGCAGAGCCCGGACTGCTCCCCCTGTACTGTACGACGTCTGACTTGTACGGCCAGCAGCCAATGCAGTGCTGCTGACCACAACCTGCTGCACCCAGCCCAATAACAGACGCCGTAACTCCCTGCAGCCTCTGGTGGCTGAGCGGGCGCCTGGCAAGGGATCCTCGGGGACATCACTCACCTCCTGCTGGCAGCCATGTAGCTAGCGGCATGGCAGATCTCTCCTGCTGCCTCCCACGTGCACCCGTCTGACTGCTGGGTCCTCCATCAGCCCCTGGCGGTTCCTTGAAGCTCAGGGAGACCCTGGACGGCTCTTTCCTGCTCTGCCTGTCTGGGACTAACTGGCTCGTCACCATCCAGCAGCAGTGCCCATCTACCCGCTGCTGAGTCTACACAGACATCTGCCAAGTGATCTGACATTCTGTGGGCTCCGACACTCCAGGGCAGCGCAGCACAGCGGGGAACCCAGCTGCAGTACCCTGTCACTGTGGGGGTGAGTCCTGCAAATCCCCCATGTCCCCCTCCTAAGCCTAATCTAGTCACAAAGTAGGGGGAAAAGGAGCTGAAGAGAGGAAGTAAAGAGGGGACAGCTTAAGTACTTACCTCCCAAACAGCTGGGCTCTCCAGTCCTGGGCCAAAGGGACTGTCAGAAATCCGGCACCATCTCCCTTCACCACACTGAAGCCATCTAGTGGTGAAATATAAAACTACAGCTGCACTCAACATTTCTCCAGAGCTGTGCTGACACCTTGTGGCAAAACTTGATACTGCACATACAACTCTAATATTTTACCCCTTCACACCTTATATGCAGTCTGCAGCTCTTTTACAGTAATTTATGCAGTGTCTTTAAAAAACTCACAATCAGCGGAACCACGTTCGAGCCCCTGTACGCCCTGGCCATCTCTACCCCCAACTATGCAGCATACCCCCCTAGGTCCTCCCACCAAGCCAGAAGGGCACATACACAGACACAATGTTTTTCCCTCATCCATGATCTGTGCTCCACTCCCGTCCTGGTCATTTCAGTGGGAGCCGAACTGATGCCACACCACTATGTTAAAGAAAAATAGTAAGCAGGGTAAATCACGATCTTCCACTTCCCAGAGCATGCTTCCAGAACTATTCTCAAGCCCCCAACCTAGCCCCTCTGAACCAGAGAAGTCACAGATGCAAGCCGTGAATATGGACAACCCTAAGTGACCAATACTAGATCAATCTGCCCCACCGCTAACATCAGAAGACTCCTCACTTTCTGCTCCTGATACGGCGCTCTTTCTCCATACACAACATCTATTTAAAGCAATCTGCTCTACGAGACATCAAAGGCCAGATACACGACCTAGGACAACGCACCGCAGAACTGGAGCACAAGGCAGACAACATAGTAGACGCCCTGGACCAAGAACGAGCTAAGGGTGAGGACTTCTCTGAGCAGATAGAAGCTTTGGAATTAAAATATAAAGACTTGGAAAAACTTGGACACTAATGTTACCCCCGACTCACAACCAGTTTGGCTTTGGTTAGCCCATAAGGCATACATGAGGGGGCAGATCATCAAAATCGCAACACACATTAGAAGAGAGAAAGTCCAGAAAATAACAGACCTGGAGAGACGGCTGGGCATCCTAGAACGAGCGAACCAACAGCTCCCGAGCCTGGCTCTGATTAAAGACATAAGGGACATTAAGCTCCAGCTGAACCTACTCTACACATGCCAAGCCGAGAGGGCCCTCCAGTGGACAAAAGCCCATTACTACCGACTGGCTAATAAACCCAATAAGCTATTATCCGCAAAGCTTAGCCAAAGAGAGAGACTCAACACAGTCTACTCAATCCAGTCCAGCGATGGGAACTGCACCTCAACCCCCAGCACAACTGCACAGACATTTTGAGATTTCTATAGTTCTCTCCACAAATATAAACCACAGAGACTCCCACTAGCTCCACAGTACTTCCTAGATGGAGCCCCCCTACCACAACTGGACCCAAATCAACAATCTGATTTAAACCAACCCATTGAGGCGGAGGAGGTAGAAGAAACTATAAAAAATGAAAAGCTAGGCAAAGCCCCAGGGCCTGATGGGTTGACCGCCCTTTACTATAAAAAGTTTGCAGAGTCCCTTATCGACCCCTTGGTTTGTCTGTACAATGACTTATTTTCGGGAAAGCAAATACCTAAGGAGTTCTTGGACGCTTATATAGTGGTGATTCCTAAACCCAATGAAGACCACCCCACCCCAAAGAACTACCGCCCCATATCTCTCTTACATTTGGATTACAAAATATTTACTAGCATCCTCGCCACCCGGATAAATAAATATCTCCCTGCCCTGATCCACAAGGACCAAGTGGGTTTCATCTCTGCACGTCAAGCCCCTGATAATGTTAGAAACATTCTGAACCTTGTACACATCTCACAATCCCAGAATCCAGATCCCTGTACTCCTCTCTAAAACTAAAACTCAGAGAACCACACGATTCCTATTCAGAGAGGGACAAGACAGGGTTGTCCACAGTCCCCGGCCCCATTCGCATTAGCAATGGAGCCTCTGGCTTGTCTAATTAGACAAAACCTGAATATATCAGGTCTTAATTGTGGGGATAGAGAATATAAATAGAGTGTTCGCAGAGGATATCTGGCTCTCCCTCACTGAGCCCCTGACCTTACCCAACCCTTTGGAACCCTTGATTGCTTTGCAGAGATGTGAAGGCTAATGGTCAACATGGACAAGACAGAGGTTCTTTATATCAATGTCCCCGACCCGATGAAAAAGCTTATAGACCTCAATTTTGGGTTTCACGCTCCCCCCACTATCTTACCTACTTAGGCATAAAACTTCCCCCTGCTCTGACCTCCCCATATAGATGGAATTACCCCCCATTATATAAAGCCATCAAGGCAGAATTGAGAAGATGGGACTAACCCACCCGGTCCTGGATTGGATGCATAAATGCAATTAAAATGATGTCACAGAAGAGGAAACATAAAAACAATCACAGAACACGGCCAGATACTTACTGACTAAGGAGGGCAGATAGCTGCATCCCCTCATCATGCAGGCAGCAGACCACCAAATGAGTGACCTAATTACACCTGTGAGGGACACCGATGAGACAGCCACTCACACAGCCTCTTAATATAGAGGGTGGTGGCTGCTTGGTGTATACTCCCACACAGAGTTGATACAAAGTGGCAGACCTTCTGATACATGTAGTGCACCATGCAGACCAGCAACCTATTAATGAGACCATAATAGTTTGGCGGTTTGCCCTGCACTTCAAGACGTGAATCACATTGGTACTGCCACCCTGGGCTCCCCCTGGTGTTTTAAAGCCACACTGCATGTGAATGATAGATAATAAATGCAAGGCATTAGTTGGATTTTGGCCAAGATACACCAGCTGACCAACCTGCATGTTGAGAGGATGCAGCTATCTGCTCTCTTTAGTCAGTAAGTATATGGCCATGTTCTGCAATTAAAATGATGGTACTACCAAGGCTTCTTTATCTATTTCGCTGCCTTCCCATTAACATCCCTACGGCTGAATTGAAAGATATTCAGCAGACCGTATCCCATTTCATCTGGGGAGGGAAGAGACCAAGAATTCGTCAAAATATTATGTACTGGGACTACCATAGACAGCTAGGCGGGCTGTCCGTCCCCAACTTTCAAAAATATTTTTTGGCGGCCCAATTATCCCAGATCCCTCTGGACAGAACTGGAGTCCTCTATGATAGCCCCGGTGGGCTTTCATACAGTTTTCTGGGACAGGAGCTTTAAGGTAGTGGCCCTGCGTCTAGCATCCCCACTGATGTCCCATCTTTTTGACATTTGGAGAAATACTAGTTTCAAATATTCTCTGATGACAGACCCTCCTCCCCTTCTGTCTATTATCCCTAATCAGGGCTTTCCCCTGAGTACCCAGCAGCAAACCTTCCGCAGGCGAAAGAATAGGGGTATAGTACTCCTCAACCATTTTTTACAATTCTAAAAACTGCTTAGTATCCCCCAGATTATCGAGAAATACGATGTCCCTGACAGTGGAGGGCTCGAACTTCACCAGATACACAGTTTGATCAGATGACTGCTGCCTACGACGACTTCTACATCCAATAATTCCACATTTGAGAGGCTTTGTCTTTGGAGCCCACTGCAGCCGGGGACTATCTCCTACCTCTATGCAACCATGAATCACCCTCCCCTAGATGGCAAACTGCCGTATATGTGAGATGGGAATGAGACCTTAACATCTCCCTTTCACTACCACATTGGCATCATTGTTGCAGGTTTACATCAAAAGGCAGCCACCAGGTGACACTGGCAGAGACATCCATTAAGGTTCTCCACAGGTCCTATATGGTCCCCGAAATTATTAGCAAATTTAACCTGAACAGCTCATCATCCTGTTTTCGGGGCTGCGCTGAAATAAGTTGTACTGTACACAGTTGGTGGACCTGCCCGAAGGTGAGATCACTCTAGGGACAGGTCGCTGGCCTTGTCTCCTTGGTGATTGGCAAGCTCTTTGACCGGGTCGCAGCGACATGTTTACTAGTAGATAAACAGCTAGGCTTTAACAACCAGCAACATAAACTGGCTCAAAATATATGTATGGCTACCAGAGTCTATATAACATCACAATGGTCATCGCCCGTACTGCAGATTGGTCCGGTCAGTGCTAGAATCTCACAGATGATGGTGTATGAGAAGCTTTCTGCTAACAGGGAAGATGCGATGGAGATGTTTCTGAAAACGTGGCAGTCGTGGTCTAACTATCTGGGAGCTCCGGGTCTTACAGAGGCTCTTCAACAGCGAGAGGAGGAGGATGGCGGTCTGAGGAGGGAGGGGGATCTATGGATGCCCTCCCGAAGAAATAGAGAGTAGCAGCACTAACCTAAAGAAACGTGATATGCTATATGTGGATGTCATTGCCTTGATCCCTCATTACCTTCTGCGCGGGGTGTATTTTTGGCAGATATACTGCTATATTCGGATGAAAATTAATAAAATTATTTGAAACTAAAAAATAAGGTGCATAAATACTGTGAGCATTTATTGTTGTTTCTCCGTGAAAAACATATAAAACATGATTATCAGATTTGTCGGCAATGTGCTAGCAGAAAAAATAATCCCCATCAATAAGGTAGATAATAATTTGTATTACCATAGGTCTATATATATAACGGGTCTGATTTGGGATTCCGGTGTCAGGCTCCAGAATCCACAATATCTCCCTCTTTAAGACCATTTCCGTCCTAGCTTTGCATCTCTTACTGCCTTTTACTATCTCAATACCAAAGATGGAGAAGCCCCTTACGTTGCCCCCATGATGTTGTATGACATGATTGGCTGCACCAGAACTCCCTACGTTCCTTCTGGAGATGTTTCTCACAGGTTCCATGATCCTGCCGCGGAGCTCCCTTGGTGTACATATAACATATGACAAGTTGCATTGTTTACAGTGGGTATTATTGTACCTTGTCACCACCGGATGTTAGGGGTGGTGACAAGGTACCAGCTGTCAAATAATTTATTAACATCCCCAGCTACTGATTGGTTGGGGGCGTTACTAAATTCAAACAGGGCAGGAGGACAGCGGCGAGGAAGGGAGAGGCCGTGCAGCCAGAGGCAGAGTTGCCGAAGGACACGGGCACTGCCATTCTGCCATGGCATCAAGACACTGCCGAGGCTGGGAGCACCAGCATCTTCAACACCACAAGTGGCGTCCCGACACGGGAGGATGACTGCAGAAACAGTGGAAGTGGCAGCTGAAGCAGAAGCGGCGGCTTACCCACAGGCACAGCGGACGCCATCAGTGAGTGACCAGCCAATTGCTGGTGGCTACAGAGCTGACACCCAGCACTGTGGCTGCAAATAAATGGCTGCACAGAGCACTGAGGGAGCGTAGGGACAGCAGCAGCGTCTGTACTGCTTTTTGGCTGCCCTGGAGGGCTAGGGATTCGTTTTCCTATTAGGCTTACATTTATAGCTGTAAAGGCTTCTGCATTCACAGCTAATAATGTAAGCCTAACAGGAAAACTAATCCCTAACCCTAACCCTCCAGGCCAGGCAAAAAGCAATACAGATGCTGCTGCTAGGACCTTACTAAATTCAGACAATCGGCAGCTAGGGATGTGACAGGAGCATTTCTCCATTCAAGCCCTGTCAAACCTCTAGCTTTGGGTGGTGTCAAGATGCAATAATACCTTTACAGTGTATGTCATGTATCACGGTATTCGTGTATCTTGACGCCACCTGAAGCTAGGGATTTCACAGCAGGAACGCCCCTGTCACACCCCTAGCTCACGATAGGGTTAACGTAGTAAGGTTCTAGCAGCACACAATGTGCTACTGCCTGTGTGTGCTGCGGGCCGGGCGTAATTTAGGGCACGCTTACCGCCCGGGTGGCAACTCACGGTTGCGTGACGTTCGTCTCCTGTCTCCTCCGTACGGGCCGCCGGATGCGTGCTCCCGGCCGGGAGCCTAGTGACTGCTCTGTATTGCGCTGGCCACCTCTCTGCTGGCTCATGGCGGCTCCCCCGCTGACAGCTCAGAATACGAAGTGCGGCTCTGTGGTGGGTGAGGTCGGCCGCTCCACCGAAGAAATATGAGAAGACGCTGGCCGCCTCTGTGATACGTGACACCCGAACCCCCACTGACAGGTGGGAAGAAAGAAAGATGCTTCTGCGAAAGCATAAGGAAGGGAAATTGCCCTCCCTCCAGGGGTTCAGCGTTGTGGGCCAGTGCCGGTCACTGATGGATGCTCCCCTGCTGACATCTGAAGTCCTATCCTTTCAGTGTGGGCGCCGGGGAATGGTCTTGCACCAGTTCGTGTGCAGAAGCCTGGAGCCGGCCCGACAAAAAGAGGAGAAGACTTGTCGTATCCAAGGACGACCGGAGAAGCAACACAGGGGGGGCACCCCGAAAGGTAAGTGAATAACTTCTGTTTGCCTAATTTACAATGCACGATGTATATTACAAAGTGCATTGTATTGGGCAAACAGAAGTGATGACATTAATTGTTTATGGACGGACAACCGCTTTAAGTAAAACGACCAGCCTGCCTGTCGATTTCCGGAGCCTGTGTCTTAAAGAGTACCCGTATGTGTGTGGATTTACTCAGACAGCAAGGAATTCCCCCACGGAAGCTGCACAACGGAGAATTTACTCAAACAGCAGGAATCCCCGCTGCAGAAGAGACTGTGGCGTCACGAGTGACTAAAAGGACTCAGGTAATCACCAAGTGGGTTCCCGTTCATTAACCTGCCCTCGGCCCTTGGAAGTGTGACTGGTGGGAGATGGTAGAGCCACCATGACAAGGCCAAAATGCACCCCGCTGTCTAGTAGGCCGTGGCCGGCTTCTCGGACATTGCAACTAGATATATCAATTTTTTTTCTCATGTCAGAGAAATCCTTCCCTTTGGAGGCAGATTGGCATGTGTTGCATTTATTTTTACCAGTGTTCCTTGCAGGGAGCGCTCCAAGAGGTACTTGGTGACAGTTTGTTCCTTGCAGGGAGCGCTCCAAGAGGTACTTGGTGACAGTTTGTTCCTTGCGGGGAGCGCTCCAAGAGGTACTTGGTGACAGTTTGTTCCTTGCGGGGAGCACTCCAAGAGGTACTTGGTGACAGTTTGTTCCTTGCGGGGAGCGCTCCAAGAGGTACTTGGTGACAGTTTGTTCCTTGCGGGGAGCGCTCCAAGAGGTACTTGGTGACAGTTTGTTCCTTGCGGGGAGCGCTCCAAGAGGTACTTGGTGACAGTTTGTTCCTTGCGGGGAGCGCTCCAAGAGGTACTTGGTGACAGCTTGTTCCTTGCGGGGAGCGCTCCAAGAGGTACTTGGTGACAGTTTGTTCCTTGCGGGGAGCGCTCCAAGAGGTACTTGGTGACAGCTTGTTCCTTGCGGGGAGGGCTCCAAGAGGTACTTGGTGACAGTTTGTTCCTTGCGGGGAGCGCTCCAAGAGATAGTTGGTGACAGTTTGTTCCTTGCGGGGAGCGCTCCAAGAGGTACTTGGTGACAGTTTGTTCCTTGCGGGGAGCGCTCCAAGAGGTACTTGGTGACAGTTTGTTCCTTGCGGGGAGCGCTCCAAGAGGTACTTGGTGACAGTTTGTTCCTTGCGGGGAGCGCTCCAAGAGGTACTTGGTGACAGTTTGTTCCTTGCGGGGAGCGCTCCAAGAGATACTTGGTGACAGTTTGTTCCTTGCGGGGAGCGCTCCAAGAGGTACTTGGTGAGTTTGTTCCTTGCGGGGAGCGCTCCAAGAGATACTTGGTGACAGTTTGTTCCTTGCGGGGAGCGCTCCAAGAGATACTTGGTGACAGTTTGTTCCTTGCGGGGAGCGCTCCAAGAGGTACTTGGTGACAGTTTGTTCCTTGCGGGGAGCGCTCCAAGAGGTACTTGGTGACAGTTTGTTCCTTGCGGGGAGCGCTCCAAGAGGTACTTGGTGACAGTTTGTTCCTTGCGGGGAGCGCTCCAAGAGGTACTTGGTGACAGCTTGTTCCCAATACTCCTGTTCCTTTTGGGCACACAAAATGTACCTTTCTCTAAAATAATCTTCAAATCCTCATCTTGTTTCAGGATGAACAAAAAATTGAAAAAGAGTTTCCTGATGCTATTAAATTCCTTAGTGTTAGCTGTTGCAGAGTTAGCCTCTTCTCGTTCGATTTTTTCCTCCTTCCTCTAAAAAAAACCGTAACTCCTTCATTTATTTATTGACGTCGCTGTATGAGGGCTTGTTTTTTGCAGGAGCTTACAGGGTGTCAGAGAACAAACTCACAATATCACTGAAGCACTGAGTGAAATTCCCAGCTCAGTTATATAGGGCAATAATTGGCAAAACTCCTACAGCAAATAACTATTAAGGCAGCGGAAGAAAGTATGAGGAAGCTCAGGATGCAAGCAAAGCAGGATGACGCCCTCATCTATCAGACACAGGAGGAGAAGAGCAAGACTGAACAGCGGACCTAACAGATAGTGAGAACGGCTCTTTCAGGGACTCTGAGAATTCTCACTGCTCAATGTCTGAATATACTCTTTTGTAAACCACATGCTCAGATTAGTTGTTGAAGGCTACATCGGCTGATGGGACGTCTTTTGCTTCCAATAACAACCCTTTTTAGTAAGCAACTGATCTAACTTAAGTAGGAGTTTTCTTTCCCTAGTATCACAGGGACCTCTTCTTGGAAGGGTCTGTGCACAATGATTATGCCTTTCTTGCCAATGTTCTTCCCACAAATTTGCACTTTCATCCAGGCCACTCCTGTCACAAAAACAGGCAAGTGGTTAGCGGTAATCAGTCTAAATACAATCTCCCTTTTGGGCTTGACTAAAGCCTGCAAACATTGAATAAAGAAAGATTCAGGCATCGTTACTTGAGAACTGGTATCCTTAAGGCAAAATTACTTCCTTTCCTTCTAAATCAGCCTGCAGCATCGGGTACCTGCCAACTAGATGTTCAGAGCATTGGATAGTGGGTTCTCTCTACAGCTCCCCTGCAGTATGCCCCACTACCGCAGGAAACTGTAGTTTAACAGCTCTTCTGTATGTTGGGGCACCTCACTCCAACATTCCCTAACCAAGTGACCCCTTTCTCCATATTGCCAACATTGCAGCTCTTGCCAATCATTGCTTCATGTTGCACTTCAAGGCTGTTGTGGAAGCCAACCTCTCATAACAGGAGGTAACCTGGTAGATTGTGGGGCTCTTCATATCTTGGCCTTTTAGGCAGGAGCTGATTCATCCAAGCTTTGACTTGTGTTAATTGTTCTTCTAAGGGCTCGCACCCACTTGTGTTTTTTTAACGCTACAATATCGCTGCATTTTTTTAATGCGACTGTCAATGCGACTTTATAATGTTAAAAACGCGTCGCAAGTTTGTGCTTTGCGATTTTTGTGTGATGTGTTTTTAATATTAGAAAGTCCCATTGACAATTGTGCTAAAAAACGCAGCAATATCACAGAGTTAAAAAAAACCAAGTGTGTAAGAGCCCTAAAGGAGCTCAGAGCGCTCTGTAACTCATAAACCATTTTTTTCTCCCCTCCAATAGCTCCTTGGATCTCCATAGTTTGCGACTTTACAGAATACAGACCATAGTTTCCATCCTAACTCCAGGCAAGAGCTTCAGTGTAGAGTTATTGAAGGATCGACCAGGACCCACTCAAGTAGAATCTGACAAAGAGCCACATAACCCAAAGATAAACTGATTTCTCAAGATTTTGTCCATGGTGATCATTCTGGATGTGTCTTACTTTTGTATAGGATTTCTTGCATAGCATTGGCATACCGTGGTATGTTCTCTTTTCTCTTAACCCTGGTGAAAAATCAAGCCCTCAAATCTCCGACACTTGCTGCTTCACCATAAATGTCCTGAAATAACTGGATAATTCAGTCTGATGCTCAGATTCGAGTAGCAGGCGAACAGTTTTTCGTGCATGCCGTTTCAACGCATTAAAAGCCTGTTCTGTCTGCAATTCCAGAGCCAGATTTTACAGGCGTATGACATTTCTGAGTTTAGCTACCCAGTCCATGAGCATAATCTTGTGCCCATCAAATTTGGTCAGGTGGCTTAGTATGATGTCAAATGGTATGACCCTTGAGGGGGTTCCATGCCTAATGGATGAGTAAACTGTTCCCATGTCAGTATTTGTTCTATGCAGCTCTATGTCTAACATCGTATCCTGCCGACTACGCCAAATTTATGTCACGGTCGGTGGTGGGCGACAAGGTTTCCGGATAAGAATCTGACTCCAGCGTACAAAAATATATAAACTTTTATTATAACAAGTAGCTATGGAAGAAAAAAATCATCATTCAGATTAGGATAACAAGAAAAATCACTTAAAGAAGACAGTATGTTTCTCAATCCCACCTATCTCTAACTAGTGTCACAATTAGGATTATTTCTGTAAAGTAGTTCATCTGCTTATAACCACAATATTCGTACTGCACTTCAAACAAAGAATACTTAGTAAACACATGAACAATACAAGTTGATTTAACAATAGCGACTTGCTGCATACAGTCCGTGATTAACTTAATTCCATTCAAAAAGATAGTCCTGGAGCAAGGAATGAGAAATTGTCAATGATTCCCAAGGAGAAGTCTCTGAACTGTAAACATGGAAGCCTCAGTCTCTTTTCCAATCCTCAATTGTCTCTCTTTAGGTGTGCACAGTGTTTTTATTGAGGCCAACCCCTGCTTACGACCTCTGGCATATTCTGTTCTATGGTAAGGGTGAAGAGACTCCCAAAGTCCGTTGGCGATCTCCGATGCAAAGAGCTGGGGAATGGCGTGTCGCTCTCTCATGCAGTTTCAACAACGGTCCCTCTGGCTGTAGTGCTGATAGTATTGCAATATGTCTTTGAACTTCCAGCAAAGATTACTGGAGGCAGCTATATTTCAAGCAGTGTTAACAAACACGAACAAACCAGCTGCCCCTACTCAGATGCCGTTGCTTTACGTTGTCTGGAACACAGTCCCTCTACAGACTCCTAACTGCTGTCCCTTCCTTTACTTCAGCTTGCTGCACACACACAGCCTCTCACTGGACTCTGGTCATAGAACAAAGGACACAAACCCAGGGACCCCTGCTATCTCCTTAGACCTTATTGCCCTATGATAGATGTCTATTAAAAAGGAAAAATACACTACAAGACAGAGCACACGAAAATGTTTACCATCAAATTATACCCTTACATGCCCATCTCAGCTTTTCATGGCCAATATGGGAAAACCTGTCCGCTTTGTTCGGACCACCTGTCAGAAATAGCCGAGCGCTTAACGCTGATTATGTGGCTCTCATTGAAGGTAATCAGCACTGCACTAAGCACTTGATTCTTTTCATAGGCTCTAGTCGCTGTCCAGTAGACATGGCAGTGGTTTCTTATGTCAGCTATGGAAAGCCATGATGAGAATACACCTAATCATGAGGATCTTCTCTTGAGGGACGAGGATGGTGGCTGATAAGAATTACAGGGGGTGGGGGGGCGTGGCCTGAATGCCGATCGAGCCAGTCGCATCTCTCTGAGCTCTCCCGGCTTAATCTCTTCCCCAGCGACCTACAAGCAACAAAGAGAAAAAACCCAGCTTACCAGCATCGACCAGGGATACGGCAGAGATGTCTAAAAGGAGGACCTCCAAACACCCTCCACATAAAGTGTCGGATTTTTTCCCAGCCGGCAGAGACGGGGCCGCGGCTGCTGACAGCCCCCCAGCTTCTTCTAATCCCGACACTGAGGGAGAAGATATAAGTCCCGCAGCTGCCACTGCTTGCTCTGAAGGAGCCTATACAGCCGGCACCAAGGCAGGAGGAAGCGCCGGAGGCTCTGCACAGCGCAGACTACCACAGGCACCCCAAGAACAATGCCAGAGAAGGGTGAGTGGAGAAACTTTCCCCCAAAGCCCAGGTAGGAAAACAGGCAAAATGGCGCCCATAACTAAATCTCAAAGGGAGGGTTTCCCTCCCCCTCCTCAAGCCCAGAAAAACAAAGGCCAAGAATAACCTCACCATCCCCCTCAACCTCTAACCTGTACCTATCTGAAGATCCGGTTATAACCCTCCCTTCCTCAGACCAACCTGCTTCGGAACTTTTTATCAAAAATATAATGGTTGCGCTGAGAAAATCAATGCATAACGATTTCAATCTGCTATCATCCGCTGTAAATGCATCCCTGAAAGATCTAGGTGAGCGTACGGAGCACATGGAAAAAAAAATGGAGGAGTTAACTATCTCTCATAACAATTTGATTGACTCTCACTATTCCTTAGAAGACGAAGTCACCGCCATTAAAAATAAGCTAGTGGATTTAGAAGATAGGAACAGGCGCAACAACATAAAGTTCCGTGGGATACCAGAATTACAGGGGTGAATTGTTACAGTTTTAGTAATAAAACACACATATGGAATGTGAGGATATAGACAAAGTGCTTCATTCATGTCAGGTTAAAGGAATTAACAACACACACCGATCCGATGTCAGTAGTGAAACTAGAAACCGATAAAAACCAAAAATCGTAGCCATCATCAGCATGCATTATTTTTATGCCTTGAATAAGAACCTATGGGTGTGACACACATGGGCCTGAAACTGCTGCTTAACCCAGTGTTAATACAGAAGAAATCTAAGTGCTGATTCATTCTATTTCCTTTTGGTTAAAAGACTTTCCACAAACACTAAAATGGCTTCTACTCATTGTGAATTCTCTGATGCTTAACAAGAATTGATTTATCTGAATAAGCTTTCCCACATTCTGAACATAAAAATGACTTCTCCCATTGTGTGAATTCTCCCCTGTGTGACTTCTCTGATGTTGATCAACAGATGAGTTATCTGAATGATATTTGGCACATTCTGAAGCTCTGATTTATTGCTAACACATTTTAAAAATTCTGAACATGAAAATGGCTAAAATTGCTTCTCCCCTGCATGACTTCTCTGATATCTGTAAAAACATGATTTATCTGCAAAACATTTGCCACATTATGAAATGAATATGGTTTCTCCCCTGTGTGGATTCTTTGATGTTTAAGGAGATCTGATTTGTAAGGAAAACATTTTCCACATTCTTGACATAAAAATGGCTTCTCACCTGTGTGAATTTTCTGATGTTTAACAAGAATTGATTTATCTGAATAACATTTGCCACATTCTGAACAAGAATAGGGCTTCTCCCCTGTGTGAATTCTCCGATGTTTAATGAGATATGAGTTGTAAGAAAAACATTTCCTACATTCTGGACATGAATACGGCTTCTGCTCTGCATGAATTTTCTGATGTTTAACCAACTGCGATTTCAAACAAAAGCATTTTGCACATTCTGAACATGAATACGGCTTCTCTCCTGTGTGACTTCTCTGGTGCTTACCCAAAAGTGATTTCCTACTGAAACATTTCCCACATTCTGAACATAAAAACGGCTTCTCCCCTGTGTGAATTCTCTGATGTGTAACTAGATCTGATTTGTAAAAGAAACATTTCCCGCATTCTGAACATGAAAAAGGCTTCTCCCCTATGTGAAATCTCTGATGTTTAACAAGATCTGATTTATAAGAAAAACATTTCCTACATTCTAGGCATGAATACGGCTTCTCCCCTGTGTGAATTTTCTGATGCTTAACTAACTGTGATTTCAAACTAAAACATTTTCCGCAATCTGAACATGAAAATGGCTTCTCGCCTGTGTGACTTCTCTCATGTGTAACGAGATCTGATTTATAAGAAAAACATTTTCCACACTCTGGACATGAATACGGCTTCTCTCCCGTGTGATTTTTCTGATGCTTAACAAGATTTCTATTCTTAGTAAAACATTTCCCACATTCTGCACAAGCATACGGCTTCTCCCCTGTGTGAGCAATTTGATATTTAGCATTCCTTCTGCGATTTTTCTTCTGCTTATCAGTCTGTGATGAATCAGAAGATTGGACCTGCATAAGAGGACCCGGTGATGGATCTTTGGTGTGAAGGACTGAGAAGATATCTGGGATAACGGCAGGTTCTTCATATGTATCTTCTAAGATCCCACAAGCAACAACTTTACCATCTGCAGATATCAGACATTCCTCTAAGCTCCGGCTACCGTCATCTGTGAAGAGAAAAATTTCACTATTTTTAAATATTATAATAAAAATATTGATCTTTTATAAAACATTTCTATAGAAACATTTCAGAACTTAATTAGTAACTAAGACCATGGGGGTAATAAAGATCCCAGTAGACCATACAGTGAGGACAAGTAGATCATGATGCTTGGTCGATGGTGCACTTTTTGACTTCTGTGATGAAGTCTCCATCTTCATAGGTTCATGTATAGGTGTAGCTGTCTGGGCTATATCTGGAGGCGCCATTTGGAGAACCTCGGTTTCCACCCTTTACCCCTTCAGTTGTGATTTAGCACTTCATGGCAGCTACATGTACTTTATCACAGAGCATGGTAAATGCGAGGAGAGCTATGCTCATGTAAGAAGAAGTCAAGGCTGCGGAGCAAGTGGAAGGCCGGATCAGTACTTGTGGTTTTCTATTACTTAACCAAATCTAGAAGTAGATACAATAGAGGAGGACAATTCATCTACGCTTTCATGCTTCAACACCAAAGACCATGTGTGAATCTGATCTTATAAAGTAACTAATGATGAATACCATCAATAAAATGAGGGCACTGGGGAATAGGAAAGAAAATTTGCAGATTACTGTACTCCACAAGCCTTGGACTCTCCTCCTTTGTTAATCATTAGCTTAAGGTACAATAAAAGTATATGCCATATAGAGTTTGGCCATTTCTGCACCAAGTTCAGGCCGGGTGCACATGGGCGGATTTGCATTGCAGAATCCGGAGCGGGTATCTGCCTCCGGATTCTACAGCAAATACCGTCCATAGCATGCTATGGTAAAACGCGATTTCCTCTACACAAGCGGAAATTGATTGCGATTCTGTGCACTTTCCACACGGATGGCTTCCATTGAAGTCAACGAAAGCCGCCTGACCCATGGCCCTTCAACAATCATCATTGCGGAAAGTTCGCAGGATCTGTGTCATCACCTATAGACGGCATGGCATAATCTGTACTGCGCATGTGCGCCAGCCGGCACATCCGCAATATGGATAAAGAAGACTGTGGACAGGTACGCCTAAGGCTTTTATTTCTCTTCTATAATATCATACTTAGCCATGAAAGGTATAGAGACTCTGAAAACCATATAAGGTCCTCCAAGGTGTAGAGATGCATTTGAGCTATGAAGCGCTGTGAGAAGACGAGTCCCCACATGTATCACTGTGCGTACACCACATGCACACGGGACATTCATCAGTCCCATGACCACGGCACAGCAGCTCCCTTCACTAGAACCGTGATTGCTGTATAATGCATGACGACCTCTGGATTATAGTACATTTGCAACATTTTACACGTTTTCTGAGAAAGGACGCTGCTCCTACGGAGCATTTTATGGCGATGCCTACAGCAGAGTAATATGTATGTAATGGTTATGCTGTAGATGAGAGAAGTTGTCATGTACCTGGCTGATGCCAAGGAGTTCAGATGAGATATATGTCGGCAAGGGATGTCCGTTAAACTGCCTTGGACTAAGAGTGAAAGTACACTTTGAGTCACATCACCTTTGTCCTGTTACACCTGTCTATGAGCTTCCCTTAGGCATAGAAGGGGCAGCGCATCAGAGAAATCCTGTTTCTCCCCTTCTTAAGCTCAGAGCCTAGTGTGGCAAAAAGCTGGCTACCTATTTGCTGGCTGTCACTCTTCCACTGATTGGTGAGCAAGTCCAGGGCAAGAAACCATAACATGAGTCCATATGCAGAGTGGACATGGAGAGAAGAAAGTGCGGGAATCTTGAGGGGAAGTGAAGGAGGCGTTATTGTGCAGAGAGAAGGAGTCAGAGGGGAGAGGAGCGTACAGAGCGTCGTGGTCAGAGAGAAGGAGTGTTAGCGAGCCAGCTGAGTGAGCAAAGTTCTACCAAAGCCAGCAAGGGTAGCAATGTCCCTTTCCACTCCCTTGTTTACCCAGGAGTGAGGAGATCTGAGGCCAGTGTTCCACAAAACAATGAGTTTAACTACCCGGTAAAAAGTCAAAGCCAGGATTAGTCTAGCGGCCATCTTTAACTTGCATCCCACAATTGTATCTTTCAGGTCCAGTGAAACCCACCAGCTAACCAAGACAGCGGGGAGATCTTTACTGAGTTGCCTCTAGGAGAAATAGTGAGAAAGCATTGAAAAGATTGTTGTCTTAAAGTGAAAATCTACTGTTTATCAACGTGTTCATAGGCTACATCCCCATCTGCTGAAAAGTTGTATGTTATTACCAAAGCTTCAGTAAACTTGCGTGCTCCCAGTTTACTAATACAAGCTACTCGATTTGTCTCAAGTTATTCCACCATCACTAGACTTGAGAGTTCACGTTGGAGTACTGGCGTCACCCGTGATAAAGCAACTGTTTATTTTAGACATATCTATATATGTCAACCTTGCCACTGTGCTACAGCTGAGCAGAGCACTGTTATCGCCACTGTCAGGAGAGATTACAGAGCCATCTTGCAGACCCCGTGGTCTCACCCACTTTGGTGTGCTCAGCTCCGCCATTGCAACATTAGAGATATAGTGTACTGTCGCTTTAATAGTATACATGATCAGTTATTATACAATGTTTAAAGTACACTGACCCTCCTGCGATGAGAATCCAGGTTTATTCAGTTTATGTTCAATAAAACATTTTTTTTATTTATTTATTTTTTAAACATGCCGCCTCTACCTCTCTCGTCACTTCTCCATCCTGAACATGAGTGTTACCACCAGCCCGTTTACACCTACATTTAGGTTTCTGGGGGCATTTCAGTCACTGATCACCTGTTATCTTTTCATCAACTAGCTAACCCCAAGCTCAGATCCTCCTCCCTCCGCCTCTTTCACAAGCTGTTTAGAAAACCACTCCCACTTAATACTACACAGCTATTAGAGGTCTTCTCTTATGCTCCTCTTTCTGCTTAGCTGCTGGTACTCGCCCTTCACACCTATCTACATTAACTGTCATTCGGCACCCTGTAGTACCAACCTATCGATATACTTCACAATTTGACTAGATCATCCTTCCTTTCCCCTCCTGCCTTGTCATCCGCCACCCTGTACTACTATTTTACTGATCTACTCTGCTGTCTGTCCTGCTCATCACTCCCGCTCCCCTCATTTCGATTCAGTTATCTAGGTCTATGTCTACATTGTTCTCTGCGGTATTTACTGGTTCCTACTCACCTGGGCAGTCACCTGTAGGAATCTCTTCTTCACACTCCTGTTTGATCCTCACATTTATCTCTGTAGCATTAATATCGGTCAGATCTTCATCCTCATACAAAAGCTGTAAGACAAATATTGTAAAAAAGTCAGCAGACGTTGGAGAAGTCATGGATACATATAGGAGTTCAGAACTCAGGAACTCAATCCAGCATCATGTTAGTAAGTGAAATTGCTCAAAGATGCTTGACAAAGACCGGTGTCTTACTAGTCGAAACGTTCCATGCATTTTATGGAGGAAAAACAAAGTTCTACAATTTTACTTACCAACATGATGCCGGATTGAGTTCCTGAGTGCTGAACCCATATACATCTCTTGGTCTGAATATTGAAGGCTGAGGAGTCTAAAGCCCTATACTACGAAGCAAGCACTTCTGATGATTACTTCACCACAGAGTGGACTAATTTGGTGTGCCGCTGACCACAGCTATTCCTCTGGTTGGAGAAGTTGTGTAGAATGTTTCATGACATAATGACCTGACAATAGTAGCTATCTGAGCCACATAGCTGCAGGTCTAGAAGCCGGACATAGATATTACATGGCGGCTCAATGACCCCTCAGGATCCTCATACACATGTATATCCGGCATGGCTAGACACGCTGCAGGTTGTCTCAGTGGAGGAGATCAGCGTCTACCAGACACATCCACTGCTTGTCTCGGGGAAATAAAGGAGCAGATAGATATAAATCCAACCTGTTCGCTCCTTATTCCCACCAGCAGTCTCCACCGCCAGAACACTGGGAGAAGATCCAGACAAGATGTAATGTCTCTGATCAGCGGTAATCCTGCCATCTCCACCGGCCTCATCACACAAGGAGAAGACATCTAATAAGACTGAAGACAAGAGCTTCACAGCCTTCTACAGATCAGAGGGACATCTCCATCTACCTGATGGTCCTGTGGAAGAAGAGGACGGGGACATCTCTCTGGGGTTCTTCTCTCACTGGGTGGAACTGCAGGAAACACAGACGGACACTGAAGTCATTCCTTATATACAGATAATAAAGTCCCCGTGGATTTAGTCCTGTCTATTACCTGGTGATGGGAGCGGCTGGCGGGTCTCCATCATGGCCTCCTTGTACAGATCCTTGTGTCCTTCTAAATACTCCCACTCCTCCATGGAGAAATAGACAGCGACATCCTGACACCTTATAGAAACCTGACAACACAACATACAGTCATCACCCAGAAGCCCCCAGTGCTGTTACTGTATAATGTCCCAGCATTCCCTGCAGCGTCACCTCTCCAGTCAGCAGCTCAATCATCTTGTTAGTGAGTTCTAGAATCTTCTGCACATTGATGTCCTCATGTATCAGGGGGTGCGGTGGGGGCCCTGAGATTGTGCTTAGGGGTCTTCCCCATCCATCACACACAGGGGCCCAACAGCCATCACTAGATGTCTTCTTCACTACTGTGTAATCCTGTATATAGAAAAACATTAATAAATATTACTACAGACATGCTCCCCCCTCTCCAGTGACATCATCGGTCATCCCCATAGATAAAGTCTGTCACGTCTCCAGTGACATCATATGTTATTACCATAGGCAAGAATGATGTAATGTGACATCATCAGAATCTCTTCCCTCTATAGTGACATCATCGGTTATCATAAGAATTGTGTAATATGACATCAGAATCTCTCCCTTCCCCAGTGACATCATCTGTTATCCCCATAGATAAAAATGATGTAATGCAGGAGGTTCCCAAACTTTTTTGCTCCGTGGACCACTTGACGATTTTGTTTTCCGCAGACGCCCTGCCTGCCTAATTTTCCCTAACTTATTAAAGTCAAATGCTGCTCACTTTGAGAGAGTTTTTTGAAGAGTAGACAATTGTAAAACAGAAAAAAAACATACAATTTTTATTCAGATCCTTGCAGAAAAGACACAAGTATATATTTGGATTTGGGACGAAACAAATCAGAACCTAGTAAAATTCTTACATAAAATTAATACACAATGCTGTAAGTGGGAGGAGCCTGATGCTCTGATAGCCATTATTCAACATTTGGGCTTCAAATTAGTGCGTTATAATCTCAAATCTCCACATCCAGTGATTTGCAATCAATTTCCTGGCGGTATGAAAACTTGGAAAAACTTGCACATGAGCATAGCACACCACAAGGCAGATAGATATAGTTTGTGCAAAACTTCTTGGGCTCCGGGGAATCACGGTAAAACGAGGCGCAGTAGATACTTCATCGGTAAATGAGCGGCTGTGCGGGTCTGTTTTGTCTATCGCCAGAGCCCAAGAAGTTTTACACGAACTCTACATAAACATATTTTATGAAATATCAAAGCAGGAAGTAACTTCTATGTCTATTATAAGTATTATGTACATAATCTGTGTAAAGTGTATTATGTCACTTACAGAAAGTTGATGATGACCTGCCTAAATGGGGTCCACTCACGTGGACTTCCAGTTACATCTCATGAACTCCCATTTTTTTTTTTCCTTGGTGACATGGACCTCTAGCAAGTCAAAAAGCGACGCTTGGGTATCCATATAGACCCCTTTCGGAACTTCTGATGTAACGTGTCATCAGACTCCCTCCCCTTTCCAGTGATATCATCAGTTCTCACCATAGATGATAATGATTGTCATGTCTAAGTGGGATGCGCTGGATCCATAACCTGAAATACTATTGCAAATGCACACCCAACAGTGGTCAACAAAAACGACAACCGCAACGAGGGAAATGCTATCACTAAAGAACCTAACCAGGGAGGGGCGAACCTGACCACATACCTAGGCCACTAGCTGAGCCTACGTAGGATAGGAGAATACCACAGTGAAAAAGATGTAACAGCTGTGAGTCTATGCAAGGCACGTACAGCTGTTTTTATCTAACGGGTACCCTTACGCTTAGGGAGCATATGTTCCCTAAATGTAAGGGAATTGAATTTCCCACACAAGAGGTCACAAATCCTGTACCAGTCGCATAAACAAAGGTCCCAAATCTTGTTTTGGCAGGAGACTCACTTCCTGTCCGGGCACACCCCTACCATCAAGGGCAGGTACTACACGTCCTGGTTTCACAGCACGAACCCATCTGCAAAAGCTAAGGGAGTGTCAGTCACCATCTATAGGTAACTTCCACACAAGGTTCTGGACTCCCGTGTTGACAGCAAGGCCAGGCATGTCTTTCTCAAAATCAGAGCTTGGAGTAAAACCCTTACTTTGCTTAATTGGTACCTCCCCAACCAAGGACAGATTCGGGTAGGTCATTCGCTCTTCCTGTATCTGTTGGACTTTGCAGAGGACATAATCCTAGTGTGGGGTGAGGGAGGGGGGGTGGATATCAACATCCCCTTAGACCCAGCGGTAGACTGTTCAACCCCAAGAGACCACCTTCCTGCAGCCTAGAATAGGTCCTTCAACAGAACCTACTCCAGCTAGTCAACATATGGTGAATCCTGCACCCACAGGACAGGGACTACTCCTGCTTCTAACACGCACATCAATCCTATAGCCACATTGATGTGTTCTTCCTGAGCCATCATGCTCTGACACACCTGTCACAGCACATAAACTGTTAAGTTTCAGAATGCATCTGATTGGACTATTGGCCTTTATATAGAAGGCTACACCTTTGTTGTGCTGGAATTAAGAATTAAAAGATAAGAGAAATCAACATGAAAAATAGCAATACTAAACTATATTAACATAAACACACAGTTAGGGTCCATTTACACGGGACATCACCGAAGGGACAAAAGGCTTCAATAAAGACTTATGGAACACCCTGTGAACCCTCCACGTAGCTGGCAAACCCAGTTCATAGGCGACAGGGTTCACTACACGTGTGATGACAAATGGCCACACGTAATGCGGTGCCAGCTTCAAGTACGGGACCCTTAAAGGGGTTGTCCCGCGATAGCAAGTGGGGTTATGCACTTCTGTATGGCCGTATTAATGCACTTTGTAATATACATCGTGCATTAAATATTGGCCATACAGAAGTTATACACTTACCCCCTCCGGTGGTGGCGTCCCCGTCTCCACGGCGCCGACCAAAGCCGCCTTCTCCCTGGATTAGACGCACTTGCGCTGAAGGGGTTGCTCCGGCGTGCTCGCGCCGCAGAGGTCTTCTGCGCATGCGCAGGACAGACAGATGGAGTAGGGATCGCTGTAAGGAAGCGAGGATGCTGATCATATACACAAGAGAATGGAGATACCAAAGTGGAAGAACAAGTGCGGTTGTTTAGTGCAAACTCTGCCAACGGCAGGAACTCTGCACACTGATGAGCCTTTTGGCTAGCAAGCAACCGTAAATATTGCACTAAATCTTGGTTCTTCCACTCAGTCTGTCCATTGGTTTGCGGGTGGAATGCTGACGAGAAGGATAGCGACGTTCCCAGGTTTCTGCAGAAAGCTCGCCAAAACTGCACCACAAACTAAACCCTGCGATCAGATACGATGTTTTGGGGAACCCCATTTTGGCGAATGATTTCTTTTACAAAAATATTGCCAAGTTCTATCGCAGAAGGTAGCTTCTTTAACGCCACAAAATGTTCCATCTTTGAGAACCGATCGACAACCACTAGGATAGTGGTGAACTTACGGGATTCCGGTAGATCAGTGATAAAATTTACCGATAACTGCGACTATGGATGAGAAGGTACCAGTAATGGTCTCAGAGGACTGTCCGGAGGACGCCAATGACCTTTATTGCGTTCACAGACATAGCATCCCTTAACAAAGTCGCGGATCTCCTGAGACATGCCTGGCCACCAGAAATATCTAGAACAAAGATCCAGGGTCCCCTGAAACCCCGGATGGCCTGCGAACACCGACGAATGAGATTCTTCCATGACTGAGACGTAAGGCCTCTGGCACAAACCATCTGCCCTCCGGCACCCCTGAAGGAGCGTCCTGCTGACAGTTCTGTAGTTGAGGGACGAAGTTAGATTCTACAGCTGCCACCACCACCCCAGGTGCCAAGATAGTCTCGGGGGTCATAGTCTCACTTTCCGGCGCCCCGAAATTCCGTGACAGGGCGTCCGCCTTCACGTTCTTCTCTCCTAGGATATATGTCATGACGAAATTAAACCTGGCGAAAAACAACGCCCTACTAGCTTGACGAGCTGTGAGTCTTTTAGCATTGGCGAGATATACCAAATTCCTGTGATTGGTATACACAGTAATGGGGTGTCTAGCTCCCTCAAGATGGTGTCGCCATTCTTCTAAAGCCCATTTGATCGCCAGTAACTCACGGTGACACACATTGCAGTTGCGTTCTGCTGAACTAAACTTCCGCGAAAAGAACACACATGGGCTATACCCAGATCTCCCACTGACTTCCTGAGACAATACAGCCCCTGCCCCCACCTCAGACGCATCTACCTCAATGAAAAAGGGTCATCGCGCATCTGGCTGTATTAGCACCGGGGCAGTAGTAAACGCTCTTTTTAGACAACTAAAAGCCTCTAGGGCCGCAGGCGACCATTTTACCAAGTCGGCCCCCTTCTTAGTCAGATCGGTCTAGGGTTGAGTGATAACCGAGTAATTCTTAATGAATTTACGGTAAAAATTTGCGAAATCTAAAAACCGCTGAAGGGCCTTAAGGTTGTCTGGTCTGACCCATTTGGAGATTGCTGCTACTTTATCAGACTCCATTCGAATCTCCGTGGGTGAGACCACATAACCCAGGAAAGATACTTGTTTAGTACCAAATGTACATTTCTCCAACTTGACAAAAAGTTGATACTCGCGCAAACGGGTCAGAACCAACCTCAGGTGCACAAACCATCTGCCCTCCAGCACCCCCGAGGGAGCGTCCTGCTGATAGTTCTGTAGTTGAGGGACGAAATTAGATTCTACAGCTGCCACCACCTCTACATCCCAGTCTGGAGAATACACCAGAATGTCATCAAGATATATGACGAGAAATACCCCCAGGAAGTCGTGGAAGACCGCGTTCATAAAACCCTGGAACACAGCGGCGGCGTTACAGGGTCCGAAGGGCATGACCAGACATTCAAAATGTCCTAACGGGGTGTTGAATGCGGTCTTCCATTCATCTCCCTCTTAAATCCAATGTAAATTGTAAGCCCCCCCCTAAGTCCAGTTTGGAAAACCAGTGGGCCCCTACCACCTCATTCAACAAGTCCGGAATCAGGGGCAAGGAGCACTGGTTCTTCACTGTAATTTTATTCAAAGCCCGATAATCCACACAAGGCTTCAATATCCCATCCTTCTCAACAAAGAAGAGACCTGCCCCGGCAGGGGACCTGGACGGCCAGATATGTCACTTCGCCAGCGACCACAAGATATAGAACTTAAGGGCTTTGTGCCCCGACAAATTGAAAATGGCTCTCTTAGGGATGGAACTGTCGGGAATCAGATCAGTACCACAGTCCCACTCCCTATGGGGAGGCAAATTCTCAGACAGTTTTTTTTGGAGAATACATCCTCAAAATCCAACAAATACTCTGGGACCAGCAAGGTATTTGCTGAGCACATGGCTATAGTAGTTAAGTGATTATGACAGGAAGACCCCCAATGTGTCAATTTCCGGGTGGACCAATCAAATTGGGGGTTGTGCAGTGCCAACCAGGGTATACCAAGTACCACATCAACAGACATCTTTTCCATAGCCAGGAAAGACAGATTCTCAGAATGGAGAGCACCCACAGTGAAATGTAGAATGGGAGTCCTTTATTGGACAACACCTGTGGAGAGAGGGGTTGAATCAACACGGATGAAGCGTATGGGGGGCTTCAGCATGGAAATTTCAGTCAGAGGTCTGACAAAATTTAAATTAATCAGATTGACGGCAGCACCCGAATCAATATAGGCTTGACCGGACCGAATAAAATTCCGGAAGTCAACCTGACAAGGCACCAGCAACTTAGGGAATACCTGTGATCCTAGGCAATCCTCTCGACAATCGCCTAGGATCTGTAGTTTATCCGCCGGTTCAGACTGATGTTGCCGTTGCTTCTGTGGACAGGTTGCTACCCGATGTCCAGCTTCCATAGGCTCAGCCCCAGGAGTTGGAATGGGAGAAGTGGGAGCGGGTCTGCAAGACTCCCTGGATTTACAGGCCTGACGTTCCTTTTCTCTAGTTCTCAGTCTCCTGTCAGCCTTTACTGCCAATTCCATCGCCTCATTAAGTGTTGCGGGAGCGGGATGGGAAATAATTAGATCCTTGACAGCATCAGAAAGACCCAACAAAAACACATCTTTGAGGGCACCTTTGTTCCAGGAGGTTTCGCCGGCATACTGTCTAAACTTAGAGCAATAGTCTTCAGCACACTGCTGCCCCTGACCTAACGCCATGAGATGAGATACTGCTAACCTCGCCCGGTCCATCAAAAATATCTTCAAGTTGCCGGAAAAAAAACGAAATCGACAGACTGCAGGCAAGCTGTAGTTCGCTAACCCGCCTGGCCGAAGTAATTGCTACTAAGAAGACTGTTTTTATCATTAGAACCTACTGACCTACTTGACTTCGGATAATGTGGTGTCGAATAGGACACTAAGGGCCACTATCTGGACCCTCAATGTGCTTGGGGAGAGGCCCATATCCAGGCCTTCCTGTAGAAATTCCAAGATTATGGGGATGTCCAAAGAGGAAGCCTGCAATTTCCTCTCCTGACCCCAAAGAATATACTTCTTAGTGGTAGATACGGTTAGTTGTTACTTTCCTGCTAGACAGTAGGGTCTGGGTTACTTTTCGGACAATCCCTTGCCTAACAGTATGGATTCTTCAAAGTCTATGCTGCCAAGCGGAGCCTGTCTATGTTTGGGTGGTTTAGAGGGCCCTGCGTTAGTAGGTCTGCTTGGGTAGGAAGGAGAACTGGATCCTGTAAGCTTAAGTTTTTTAGGGGGCCGAATCAGCTTCTCCTCGGCCAGAAGGGAGCCACTAGTATTAAAGTACATCTCTGGGAACGAAAGTGCTAGAGTACTCTCGGGATCAGAGGGATGGGCTGAAACGCATAGACCAATCCCCCGCCCCAGTTCTGGTTTAGGGAATCTACTGCTGTCGGTTGATCCCCTGGCTTGAAGGAGAAGAAGTTCTCTACTTTGCAGTTTTCTTTTGTAGCGAACAGGTCAATCCGTGGAGCCCTCCACCTGACCGTCAGAGTCCTGAAGGCTTCCTGCAATAGGGACCACTCTCCGGGGTCTATACGCCTTCTGCTGAGGAAGTCTGCCCTCCGATTCAATGCACCCTTTAGGTGTGTCGCTGAAATTGACAGCACTCGAGCTTCTGCCCAGTGGAAGATTTTTTTTGTGAGACTTTTTGTAAGGCTGAGAACCTTGCTCCTCCTTGATGCCAAATGTGGCCTACTGCCGTGGTATTGTCTGATAAGATTTTTAGATGTTGGTTGTATACACTTTCTCCTAGACGCTGAAGGGTCTCCCAAATCACCCGGAGCTCCCTGTAATTGGATGATTGACCCTTTACCCCCGATGGACATGGCCCCTGCAGAAATTGGTCTCCTATAGGAGCACCCCATCCCCGGGCACTCGCGTCTGTTGTGACGCAAATAGCCGGATTCTGAATCGAATGAACTCCCCTCGACAGGTTCGCAGATGACATCCACCAGTGCAGAGACACTTTCATCGCATTCTCTAGGCACATCCTGGTCCCTAGAGAGGACTTCTTGTCCCAGGCCTAAAGTATTGCATTTTGAAGAAGTGTGCGCCTGAGTCCAGGCTATCCTTGGAATGCGAGAGGTCAGGCTCCCCAAAGGGACATGGCTTCTCGGATTGTGCAGGTTTTTTCTCCAGAAATTTTTTGACCAGTAGCTTAATTCCCTGGACCTTTGATTCTGAAAGGAAGGAGCATTGGCTCTCTGGGTTGAGCATGAAGCCTAGGAACAGTTTTTCCCTGCTGGGATTTAGGCTGGCTTTCTCCCAATTTATCATCCAACCCAGAAATTGGAGCAGATGAACGGTCGTTGCTAGATGTTTCACTAGGAGTTTCCGGGATTCTGCTATGACCAGGATGTCGTCTAGGTAGGGCACGATTGAGATTGATTTCTGTCTTAAGTAGGCCCCTAGTTCTGCTATGATCTTCGTGAAGATTCGGGGGGAGGATGAAATCCCGAAGGGGAGGCATCTGAATTGGAAGTGTTTTATTCCTCTCCCCATGTTTAATGCGAATCTGAGGAATTTTTGTGAATCCGCGTGGATTGGTACGTGGAAGTATGCATCCTTCAGATCTATGGATGCCATATATACCCCCTTCCTATAAGCCTCACCACTGAGGATAGCGACTCCATTTTGAATCTCCAATACCTGATGTATGCATTCAGGGGTTTTAGGTTGATGATTATGCGCGACCTCCCGCAAGGTTTCAGAAACAACCTGGAGTAATGACCTTTGAATTCTTCCTTTTGAGGTACCGAAGATACTGCTTTTAAATGTAGCAGGTCTCGAACCCCCTGTTGGAGTAAATGCAACTGATGTGAATGAGCCCCCTGTAGTTAGACACTTTCTTTTGGGATGGGATACAGCTCTATTCGGTATCTGTGTTGTAGGATTTCGGGGATCCAAAAGCTCTCGGAAACTGGGGCCTATCCATCTGCGAAGCTCCCTAGTCTCGCCCCGACCGCCACAGCACCCTTCTAGCGGAATTGGAAAGTACCATTGTTCGTGCTGAGAGCTTCACCATCTCCGCTGATGCGTCTGCCAGAAAGTTCGTAGCCATCTTTAAGATCGGGAGTGAATCTAGGATCTGTTCTCTTGGCGTTCTGTTGGACAAATGAAGCTCTAATTGCTACAACCATACCCCTAGGGTTCTAGCCACACAGGTGGCCGCTACCCCGGGCCTGAGCAGACTAGCGGCTGCTTGCCAGGTACTCTTCAAGAGACTCTCCGTTTTGCGGTCCATAGGGTCCCTCTAACATGTAGCATCCTCGAATGGCAGTGTTGTGCATTTCATCACTTTGGCTACTGGGACATCCACCCGGGGTATTTCCTCCCAGCCTGTACACACCCCTTCCTCAAATGGATAGCGCCTCTTAACGCCTCGAGTGGAAACAGAGCTTAAGTCCGGTTTATTCCATTCCTTCTGGATTAATTTCACTATATTTTCATGGACTGGGAAAGTACGCCTACTCCCTTCCCCTAATCCTGCAAAGATTTCATCCTGAATTGTGCGAGACCTCCTGGGCTCCTCCATCTTGAGGGTGGCCCTCACTGATTTTATGAGTTCCGAAAGGTCCTCCTGGTGAAAATATTTTTTATAGTCGTTTTTGTCTGAGGATTCCTCGGGAGCTGGCTGCTCCTTAAAGTCCGAAATTACCAAACTTTTTTCGGAATCAGAATATCTTTATGGATTATAGGGGTGCCTATGGCAGACTCCTCCATAACTAACTTGGCTATGCAAGCCCTGCACAGTGGTTTAGTGTACGTGGATGGCAACCTTTTTTCGCATTTCTTTAGCTTTGTCTTGGGATGGGCATCTTTCTTATTCCCCTGGCAACAAACATAGAGGTATACCACAATAAGCATAACAATACCTTTGCAACAAGTATGTATATGCTTTTTGCCCCACTGGCTACTTACAACCCCCGATGTCGCCCCTGGGTCTGGAATGTCCGGTGCTGTGGCACTCATTCTCCTCAAGTGCTGCAGTCACTCTTGAGACACTAAGCCTGCAGCCGCAAGGCTTATCTTAATGTCCAGCAAGTCTTTTCTCAGATTCCCTTTTTTTTTTTACATTTTTGAATCTGGCGCCTCTTGTGCCCTGGCCACGACCCCCCTTCTCACATCGAGTCACCTGACGACACCCTCCGTCCCTCAGCACTTAAAGGGGTTGTCCCGCGGCAGCAAGTGGGGTTATACACTTCTGTATGGCCATATTAATGCACTTTGTAATATACATTGTGCATTAATTATGAGCCATACAGAAGTTATAAAAAGTTTTATACTTACCTGCTCCGTTGCTGGCGTCCTCGTCTCCATGGTGCCGACTAATTTTCGCCCTCCGATGGCCAAATTAGCCGCGCTTGCGCAGTCCGGGTCTTCTTCTTTTCTGAATGGGGCTCCGTGTAGCTCCGTGTAGCTCCGCCCCGTCACGTGCCGATTCCAGCCAATCAGGAGGCTGGAATCGGCAATGGACCGCACAGAAGCCCTGCGGTCCATGAAGACAGAGGATCCCGGCGGCCATCTTCAGCAGGTGAGTATGAAGACGCCGGACCGCCGGGATTCAGGTAAGCGCTGTGCGGGTGGTTTTTTTAACCCCTGCATCGGGGTTGTCTCGCGCCGAACGGGGGGGGGGTTTAAAAAAAAAAAAACCCGTTTCGGCGCGGGACAACCCCTTTAAGGAAGCCTGAGATCGCTGCGCCCCCACTTTGAACCCCCTATGGGCCGCTGTGGGAGGAATCTGGCCTGGGTTAACAACCCCATGTGGCATCCCGGGTGACGATCCTCAGGAAGGGAGGGCAGGCTGAAGCCCACTGCTCTCTGATCCATTGTAAGTTTTTTTCTTTCTTGCTTCTTTTTTGCTGGTGTCTCCACCAGCACCTCTCAGTGATCCTGCCTCCTGGCAGGACAAGAAGAACACCGAGGAAGGTGGGAGAGAGGGGGAGCTTTTAACCTCTCGGTGTGTTCCCTGTCCTATCAGGAGGAGGCCATCTCAGGTGGTGCTGTCATGGAGACAACTGGGAAAACAAAGAAATTCCTGTGATGAAAGCAGATGATAACATAAACATGATAGAGGTAGCTCCAGGCAGGGTCCTGGCTTTGTTGCCCGCTTTGTTGCCCGCTTCAAGGCCAGACAGCCAGACACGGCACTCTTATGGTTTGAATACAGACATCTATCGGCCTTGTTGAACTCCCAAAGAGAGTCCTCTCAGTGGGGAAAGCCCCCACAGCAATTGAAAACCAGTTTCTACAGGGAATGCTTCTTCCTCACGGCCTCTCAAGTATATACAGTATACTGCTGGGTAACATCACCTCAGACACCCCTTCTTTTGTCCTTCGTTGGGAGATACCAGTGGCAAGGAAAGTAGAAAAGTAGTAGGAAAAAAAACTATAAGATTCTCTACAGATGGTACAGATGTCCAGTTCTAATCCATCACATATATCCATCAGTGTCGGCCCAGTGCTGGCAATGGAACTCTGCAATCCTCCACATTTGGTGGAAGTGCCCAGACCTGAAGCCCTTCTGGAAAGGCGTGTGATCTATGTATGAAAGGGTGACACACAGGAACGTCATTCAACCACCACAACTGGCACTGCTCCCTATTCCTGAGAGCTTGTCGACAACTAAAAAAAAAAGGCTTCGCGTCACTTCCTTACAGCAGCGAGGGCCATTGTCTACAGTGTCACGGCATGGTGGCCTTAAGGCAGGCCAAGACCTGTCGCCTTGTTATGCAGGACAAGGGTTAGTGCACCATATGCAGAGACTGCTGGGTGCTGTCTCTCTTTGCTGCATGGATGCATCCTGGATTAGTCATGCCTGGGAGAAGGTTGGAGGTGTGGTTCTCTAATTGCTCTGCCAGTCCTCAGGTGTGGAGTAGCCGTATATTCTCACCCCTGCCTGTGCTCAGTGCTATTCAGCTCCATAGAGGAGTAGTGGAGTGCGGGGCTCCTCTGTGCTGGGTGTCCTGCTACTTACAGATAAGTTGCTACTGTTTACTTTTCGGTTGTATTTTCTGTTTTCATTTTTGTATTGCGTTGCTGTTTGGTTCATCACTCCAGAGGCCTCTATAGGGACAATCCGGGTCCAGGAAGAAGACAGTGGGGTTGCCTCTATCGAAGCGATTACTCTGCTTCTAGGCAGGGACCCTTCACCCCACTGCTAGGTTTGGTCCAGGCTTCTTTCTCCCTGGAGTGGTGTTACTGTTCAGCATGGCATGGTACACACTATTCTACAGTGCATAGTAGCATTCAACTGCAGTGCTTGTGAATGTCACTCTGCGTCCATGCTGAGCAAGGTTCTTGTGTGCCACACGAACGTCACAGCCAAAATCCCGAGACATTGGCAGAGCATCGGCCCCCCACGATAGTAGAATTTGTCCAAACGCTTGGCCACATGAGACATATGGAGGAACTGACGGCAGAAGATCACACAGAGCGTGGAAAAAATTAATGACATGGTCCCTTTTCCTGGAGACAATAGAGTTCCAGTAATTCTTGGAGTAGGTGAGCCAATATGGACATGAACCTGGGGGCGAGTGGGCACCCTCCTTTGCAGATATCCCTGTCATTCCTCATCCCTCTATCCTTCTAACCCGCCCTTCCCCTCTTTCTTTCTTGGTACTGTCCTCTCATCTTTATTTTCGACTTTTCCTTTTACATACAGACAGACCATTGTTGAATATATTAAGTGTTATTTCTAGCCAAAGTCCTAATGACACAACACAGGGCAATGGACACCGAGTTTGCCTTAATGCTGTTATTGGCAGAGGGATCCCTTGAGGTCTTCCCCTAGGACTCCAGCCTAAAAAGCTCACAGCTAAAGAACGATCATTTAAACAGTATGCTGTATACCTATGCTGGTAAATACTAATAAAATAGTGTAAAGATAAGTGGATCAGGTTTTTCTGGTTCGTAAAAACCGTTACCTTATGTCAAGCCCTTTCGAGAAGATGGCGCCACTCCTCAAAAGCCCACAGCTGTCTGTCACTAATATCGTAATTTGGCTGAGTAGTAGAAAATTTACGTGAAAAGAAAGCACAAGGGCGAAGATTTTGCCCCGTACCACGTCCCTGCGAAAGCACCGCTTCAACCCAAACCTCTGAGGCGTCAGCTTCCACCACGAAAGGCCTGGATGAGTCCGGTTGGGGTAGAACCAGAGCCATCGCAAAGTATCTCTTTAGGAAATCAAAAAAACTGTAATGCCCTTTGGGGGCCTCTAGAAAGGAAACAACCTTTCTTTGTCAGGTCAGTCAGAGGTTTAACCACCTGGAATAAAGTTTCGATAGTAATTGGCGAACCCCAGCCTTCACATTTTCTGGTAGCACCGAGGCCCAGATCCATTTTGAAACCTTTTGGGGTAATAATGTGTCCCAGAAATAGAATACCTTGCATGGAAAAAAACAAAAACACATTTTTCCTTTTTAGCAAACAAATAATTATCGCGCAATACTTGAAGAACATGAGAAGTGTGCAAATAGTAAACAGCGAAAAGATAAGAATATCCTCAAGATATACTGGTACAGAGTGACAGATGACGTTTTAGAGAACCTCATTAATAAAGGGCTGGAAAACCACAGGGGCATTTGTTAGGCCAAAAGGCATCACCGGGCTCTCATGAGCGTTTTGATTTAAAGGGGCCACGTAATCTGATTTCATTAGTGTAGGGGAGGGCCTGGGCTGGGTGGTGGATTGAGATGAGGGAGGCAATGTAGGGCGGTGCACTGTGGAGGGCTTTATTGATTAATTCTGTATTTAACGGGCAGCCAGTGCAGTGACCGGCACAGGGCAGAGGCGTCTGAGTAGTGGCTGGACAGGAAGATGAGCCTGGCTGCTGCATGCAGGATGCATTGGAGGGGTTAGAGTCTGGCGCAGGGAGGCCAATCAGCAACGAGTTGCAATAATCGAGCAGAGAGTGGATGAGGGCGACAATGAGTGTTTTAGCGTGTCTACAGTGAGAAAGGGGCAGATTCTTGAGATGTTCTTGAGGTGCAGTGGACACGTTTGGGCCAGAGATTTGATGTAGGGGGTGAAGGAGAAAACAGAGTTGAATATAACCCCAAGGCAGCAAGCGTGCTGTCTGGCAGTTATGGTGGTGCCACACACTGAGATGGAGATGTCAGGATGAGATCAGTTAGTGAAGGGCGGAAACACCAGCAGGTCAGTTTTTGAGAGGTTCTGTTTTAGGTAGAAAGAGGACATAGTGTTAGAGACAGCGGACAGACAGTCAATGGCGTTTTGGAGGACCGGCGCTGTGATGTCATGGGAGGAGGTGTATAACTGTGTGTCGTCAGCATAGAGATAATACTTAAAAAGCCAAAACTCCTGATGGTTTGTCCAATAGGGGCTATATAGATAGAGAAGAGGAGGGGGCCGAGGACCGAGCTCTGGGGGACCCCAACAGCAAGGGGAAAGGGAAGGGGAAGTAGAGCCAGCAAAGGAGACACTGAAGGAGTGGTCAGAGAGGTAGGAGGAGAACCAGGAGAGAGCAGTGTCCTTTAGGCCAATGGAGAGAAGCATAGTGAGGAGAAGTTTGTGGTCAACAGTGTCAAATTCGGAGGAGAGATCGAGGAGGATCAGTATGGAGTAATCACCACTCGATTCGGCTGTCAGGAGGTCGTTTGACACTTTTGTAAGGGCGGTTTCTGTCGAGTGTAGAGGGCGAAAGCTGGACTGTAGGGGGTCGAGGAGTGAGTGTTCTGATAAATAGCTTATAAAGCAGGAATAAACCAGGTGTTCTAATAGTGGAGATGAAGGGGAGGTTGGGGATGGGTCAGTAGTTGGCAACATCGGTCGAGTCAAGAGTCAGTTTCTTTAGCAGTGGGGATATGATAGCGTGTCTGAATGAGGAGAGGAAAATGCCAGAGGTAAGGGAAAGGTTGAATCTAGTGGTGTGGTGGGAGACTACCAGCAGAGGAGGTGAGAGGGGAGAGAGGCCGGAGGAGGTGAGAGGGGTGCTGGTGCAGGTGGTGGGGTGAGCAGAGAAGAGCAATGTGGAGACTTCCTCCTCTGTTGCTGGTCTGAGTACAGACAGTGAGCAGGAGTCAGATGCAGTACTGAGGAGACTAGGATTAGGAAGTTATTTTTCTGACTGATGTTGCTTTTCTTTTTGAAGTAGGCAGCCAGCTCTTCAGCACTGAGATCGGTCACCGGGGGCTGTGGTTTAGGGCTGAGAAGGGAGTGAAAAGAATCAAAGAGCCGTTTAGGGTTGTGAGATAGTGAGGAGATGAGAGAGGTGAAGTAGACTTGTTTGGTGTGGTGGAGGGCAAGGTTGGAGGTTCTAAGCATGAATTTGAAGTGGAGACAATCTGCGGACGTTTGCTACTTTCTCCACAGCCGTTCAGCACACCTAGAGCACCGCCAGATGAAGTGCGTTTGAGGCGTGAGCCAGGGTAATAACCTGAAATACTATCCCAAATACACACCCAACAGTAGTAGACCATAAAAAACAACCGCAACGAGGGAAATGTTGTCCTTAAAGAACCTACTCATGGAAGGGTCCTGCCTATATGTAGGTAACCTGCCTTTAGAAGGGCGAACCTGACCGTACATTGGACAGAAGAATACCACAGCAAACAAGATGTAACAGATATAATCAGCTGTACTTAGCCTTGCATAGACTCAAGTAGACAGGAGAACTCCAAGCTCTGGCTATCTCCACAGCCAACGGCTGACTGAAAATAAACCACTGAAGGCAAGAACCAGGCCAGGCTAAAGAGCCCTGACAAATTACCCACAGGTGAGGCCAGGCACATCTCATTTAATACCACTCCCACCAGAGCCAGAAGATGGAGAAACACATACAAGACCCATACTGGACCATATGGAAAGTGATCCCAGAACCACTGCAACAATGATGTATTGTGACATCATCATAATCTCTCCCCCCGCCCCCAGTGACATCATCAGAGTCTCTCACCTCCCCAGTAAGCTGGAAGAGGATCTCCAGGGTGAGATGTATCACACTTTCCGCCATCTTGCTCCTCTCCTCCCTCCTTCACGGTCAGGCCAGTAAATCTGTCATGTAGATGATATCGGAGGGTTTATACTGCAGAACCTGAATGGGAAGAAGAGGAAAAATATAAAACTACAGAAAATCTCAGAAATACAAGAAATACTAGAGAGAATGCGGGAGACGTGAGGGGAGCGGGCAGGGGGCAGGATGGGAGATCTACCGGCAGTGGACAGTCCTGGCCAGCGCCCCCCAGAGATGTGAGGATAGACCGGAGGGGAGCGATCAGGGGGCAGGATGGGAGATCTACCGGCAGTGGACAGTCCTGGCCGGTGCCCCCCAGAGATGTGAGGATAGACCGGAGGGGAGCGGCCAGGGGGCAAGATGGGAGATCTACCGGCAGCGGACAGTCCTGGCCGCTGCCCCCCAGAGATGTGAGGATAGACCGGAGGGGAGCAGCCAGGGGGCAGGATGGGAGATCTATCGTCAGCGGACAGTCCTGGCCGGTGCCCCCCAGAGATGTGAGGATAGACCGGAGGGGAGCGGCCAGGGGGCAGGATGGGAGATCTACTGGCAGTGGACAGTCCCAGCCGCTGCCCCCCAGAGATGTGAGGATAGACCGGAGGGGAGCGGCCAGGGGGCAAGATGGAAGATCTACCGGCAGCGGACAGTCCCGGCCGCTGCCCCCCAGAGATGTGAGGATAGACCAGAGGGGAGCGGCCAGGGGGCAGGATGGAAGGTCTACCGGCAGCGGACAGTCCCGGCCGCTGCCCCCCAGAGATGTGAGGATAGACCGGAGGGGAGCGGCCAGGGGGCAGGATGGAAGGTCTACCGTCAGCGGACAGTCCCGGCCGCTGCCCCCCCCAGAGATGTGAGGATAGACCGGAGGGGAGCGGCCAGGGGGCAGGATGGAAGGTCTACCGGCAGCGGACAGTCCTGGCCGCTGCCCCCCAGAGATGTGAGGATAGACCGGAGGGGAGCGGCCAGGGGGCAGGATGGGAGATCTACCGGCAGCGGACAGTCCTGGCCAGTGCCCCCCAGAGATGTGAGGATAGACCGGAGGGGAGCGGCCAGGGGGCAGGATGGGAGATCTACCGGCAGCGGACAGTCCTGGCCAGTGCCCCCCAGAGATGTGAGGAGAGACTGGAGGGGAGCGGCCAGGGGGCAGGATGGGAGATCTACCGGCAACGGACAGTCCCGGCCGCTGCCCCCCAGAGACGTGAGGAGAGACTGGAGGGGAGCGGCCAGGGGGCAGGATGGGAGATCTACCGGCAACGGACAGTCCTGGCCAGCGCCCCCCAGAGATGTGAGGATAGACCGGAGGGGAGCGGCCAGGGGGCAAGATGGGAGATCTACCGGCAGCGGACAGTCCTGGCCAGCGCCCCCCAGAGATGTGAGGATAGACCAGAGGGGATCGGCCAGGGGGCAGGATGGGAGATTTACCGGCAGTGGACAGTCCCGGCCAGCGCCCCCCAGAGATGTGAGGATAGACCGGAGGGGAGCGGCCAGGGGGCAAGATGGGAGATCTACCGGCAGCGGACAGTCCTGGCCGCTGCCCCCCAGAGATGTGAGGATAGACCGGAGGGGAGCGGCCAGGGGGCAAGATGGGAGATCTACCGGCAGCGGACAGTCCCGGCCAGCGCCCCCTAGAGATGTGGACAGGTAATTGAGGACAAGTGACCGCCGCCTCCTCTCCGGACTGATTAGTAATTCTATCTACAGGGGATACATTACAGGGGGCTAAATCACCACAAGTCCCAGCAACCCTCCAACCCCCACAGGAGGACACAGACCTGCCGGACAGCAGCTTCCAGGACCTGTGATGATGTCATCATCATGTGACCACCTGTGTGGGAGGAGTCAGGGATCACATGACCCGGGGGAGTGGGTGCAGAAATCCGAGTGCTGGTTGTGATCCCTTTATGGATGCATCACAGAAGGGGAAATCAAGAATTAAAAACAATCACAGAAAAATGGCCGTTACTGAGTGAGGAGTGCATATAGATGCATCCTCCTCTCACCGTGCAGGTCGCTGACTACCAAATGGATGAGCCAATAACACCTGTGAGGGCACCGATGAGACAGCCACTCACACTGCCTCTTGATATAGAGGGGGGTGGATGCTTGGTGTATACTCCCACACATAGTGGATACAGGGTGCCAGACCACAATCACAGACAATGGCCGTTCCTTACTGACTGAGGAGGGCAGATAGATGCATCCTCCTCTCACCATTTTTGCTAGCAAACAGATGCATCTGACTACCAAATGGAGGAGCTACCTGCATGGTGAGAGGACGCAGGGTGGCAGTACCAATGTGGTTCACTGATGGATATGCAGGGCAACCCGCCAAATTATCATGGCGTCATTAATAGGTTGCTGGTCTGCATGGTGAACTACATATATCAGAATGGTCTGGCACCCTGTATCCACTATGTGTGGGAGTGTACACCAAGCATCCACCCCCCTCTATATCAAGAGGCAGTGTGAGTGGTTGTCTCATCGGTGTCCTGCACAGGTGTTATTGGCTCCTCCATTTGGTAGTCAGCTACCTGCATGGTGAGAGGAGGATGCATCTATATGCACTCCTCAGTCAGTAAGTAACGGCCATTTTCTGTGATTGTTTTTGATCCCTTTATGGATTAGCTGAAGGAATTAGGATGGAGTAGAGCTGTGTGTGTGATGTGTGGGGGTCAGGATGGATGGAGTAGAGCTGTGTGTGTGATGTGTGGGGGTCAGGATGGATGGAGTAGAGCTGTGTGTGTGATGTGTGGGGTCAGGATGGATGGAGAAGAGCTGTGTGTGTGATGTGTGAGGGTCAGGATGGATGGTGTAGAGCTGTGTGTGTGATGTGTGGGGGTCAGGATGGATGGAGTAGAGCTGTGTGTGTGATGTGTGGGGGTCAGGATGGATGGAGTAGAGCTGTGTGTGTGATGTGTGGGGGTCAGGATGGATGGAGTAGAGCTGTGTGTGATGTGTGGGGGTCAGGATGGATGGAGAAGAGCTGTGTGTGTGATGTGTGAGGGTCAGGATGGATGGTGTAGAGCTGTGTGTGTGATGTGTGGGGGTCAGGATGGATGGAGTAGAGCTGTGTGTGTGATGTGTGGGGGTCAGGATGGATGGAGTAGAGCTGTGTGTGTGATGTGTGGGGGTCAGGATGGATGGAGTAGAGCTGTGTGTGTGATGTGTGGGGGTCAGGATGGATGGAGTAGAGCTGTGTGTGTGATGTGTGGGGGTCAGGATGGATGTAGCAGAGCTGTGTGTATGATGTGTGGGGATCAGGATGGATGTAGTAGAGCTGTGTGTGTGATGTGTGGGGGTCAGGATGGATGGAGTAGAGCTGTGTGTGTGATGTGTGGGGGTCAGGATGGATGGAGTAGAGCTGTGTGTGTGATGTGTGGGGGTCAGGATGGATGGAGTAGAGCTGTGTGGGATGTGTGGGGGTCAGGATGGATGGAGTAGAGCTGTGTGTGTGTGATGTGTGGGGGTCAGGATGGATGGAGTAGAGCTGTGTGTGTGATGTGTGGGGTCAGGATGGATGGAGTAGAGCTGTGTGTGATGTGCGGGGGTCAGGATGGATGGAGTAGAGCTGTGTGTGTGTGATGTGTGGGGGTCAGGATGGATGGAGTAGAGCTGTGTGTGTGATGTGTGAGGGTCGGGATGGATGGAGTAGAGCTGTGTGTGATGTGCGGGGGTCAGGATGGATGGAGTAGAGCTGTGTGTGTGATGTGTGGGGGTCAGATTGGATGGAGTTGAGCTGTGTGTGATGTGTGGGGGTCAGGATGGATGGAGTAGAGCTGTGCGTGTGATGTGTGGGGGTCAGGATGGATGGAGTAGAGCTGTGTGTGTGATGTGTGGGGGTCAGGATGGATGGAGTAGATCTGTGTGTGTGATGTGTGGGGGTCAGGATGGATGGAGTAGAGCTGTGTGTGATGTGTGGGGGTCAGGATGGATGGAGTAGAGCTGTGTGTGTGATGTGTGGGGTCAGGATGGATGGAGTAGAGCTGTGTGTGATGTGCGGGGGTCAGGATGGATGGAGTAGAGCTGTGTGTGTGATGTGTGGGGTTCAGGATGGATGGAGTAGAGCTGTGTGTGTGATGTGTGGGGGTCAGGATGGATGGAGTAGAGCTGTGTGTGTGATGTGTGGGGGTCAGGATGGATGGAGTAGAGCTGTGTGTGTGATGTGTGGGGGTCAGGATAGATGGAGTAGAGCGGTGTGTGTGATGTGTGGGGATCAGGATGGATAGAGTAGAGCTGTGTGTGTGATGTGTGGGGGTCAGGATGGATGGAGTAGAGCTGTGTGTGTGATGTGTGGGGGTCAGGATGGATGGAGTAGAGCTGTGTGTGTGATGTGTGGGGGTCAGGATGGATGGAGTAGAGCTCTGTGTGTGATGTGTGGGGGTCAGGATGGATGGAGTAGAGCTGTGTGTGATGTGTGGGGGTCAGGATGGATGGAGTAGAGCTGTGTGTGTGATGTGTGGGGTCAGGATGGATGGAGTAGAGCTGTGTGTGATGTGCGGGGGTCAGGATGGATGGAGTAGAGCTGTGTGTGTGATGTGTGGGGGTCAGGATGGATGGAGTAGAGCTGTGTGTGTGATGTGTGGGGGTCAGGATGGATGGAGTAGAGCTGTGTGTGTGATGTGTGGGGGTCAGGATGGATGGAGTAGAGCTGTGTGTGTGATGTGTGGGAGGTCAGGATGGATGGAGTAGAGCTGTGTGTGATGTGTGGGGGGTCAGGATGGATGGAGTAGAGCTGTGTGTGTGATGTGTGGGGGTCAGGATGGATGGAGTAGAGCTGTGTGTGTGATGTGTGGGGGTCAGGATGGATGGAGTAGAGCTGTGTGTGTGATGTGTGGGGGTCAGGATGGATGGAGTAGAGCTGTGTGTGATGTGTGGGGGTCAGGATGGATGGAGAAGAGCTGTGTGTGTGATGTGTGAGGGTCAGGATGGATGGTGTAGAGCTGTGTGTGTGATGTGTGGGGGTCAGGATGGATGGAGTAGAGCTGTGTGTGTGATGTGTGGGGGTCAGGATGGATGGAGTAGAGCTGTGTGTGTGATGTGTGGGGGTCAGGATGGATGGAGTAGAGCTGTGTGTGTGATGTGTGGGGGTCAGGATGGATGGAGTAGAGCTGTGTGTGTGATGTGTGGGGGTCAGGATGGATGAAGTAGAGCTGTGTGTGTGTGTGATGTGTGGGGGTCAGGATGGATGGAGTAGAGCTGTGTGTGTGATGTGTGGGGGTCAGGATGGATGGAGTAGAGCTGTGTGTGTGATGTGTGGGGATCAGGATGGATGGAGTAGAGCTGTGTGTGTGATGTGTGGGACTCAGGATGGATGGAGTAGAGCTGTGTGTGATGTGTGGGAGTCAGGATGGATGGAGTAGAGCTGTGTGTGATGCGTGGGGGTCAGGATGGATGGAGTAGAGCTGTGTGTGTGATGCATGGGGTCAGGATGGATGGAGTAGAGCTGTGTGTGTGATGTGTGGGGGTCAGGATGGATGGAGTAGAGCTGTGTGTGATGTGTGGGGGTCAGGATGGATGGAGTAGAGCTGTGTGTGATGTGTGTGGGTCAGGATGGATGGAATAGAGCTGTGTGTGTGATGTGTGGGGTTCAGGATGGATGGAGTAGAGCTGTGTGTGTGATGTGTGGGGGTCAGGATGGATGGAGTAGAGCTGTGTGTGTGATGTGTGGGGTCAGGATGGATGGAGTAGAGCTGTGTGTGTGATGTGTGTGGGTCAGGATGGATGGAGTAGAGCTGTGTGTGTGATGTGTGGGGGTCAGGATGGATGGAGTAGAGCTGTGTGTGTGATGTGTGGGGGTCAGGATGGATGGAGTAGAGCTGTGTGTGTGATGTGTGGGGGTCAGGATGGATGGAGTAGAGCTGTGTGTGTGATGTGTGGGGGTCAGGGTGGATGGAGTAGAGCTGTGTGTGTGATGTGTGGGGTCAGGATGGATGGAGTAGAGCTGTGTGTGTGATGTGTGGGGGTCAGGATGGATGGAGTAGAGCTGTGTGTGTGATGTGTGTGGGTCAGGATGGATGGAGTAGAGCTGTGTGTGTGATGTGTGGGGTCAGGATGGATGGAGTAGAGCTGTGTGTGTGATGTGTGGGGTCAGGATGGATGGAGTAGAGCTGTGTGTGCTAGATTGCTCTTAGTGGGGGAGGGGGAGGGAGTAGGTAGGGTTTAAGGGTGAAAGTGGATAGGATTAGATTTTTTAGGAAGGAATCCTTTTACGGGGTACAGCTTGATGAATCAATACGTAAAATTTACACAGGACCGCATGGATACAAACTTAGAGATTGTTTAGGAAAATCTAAGAAAGCATTACTTCTGAAAGATTCTGCAGCATTGAATCAGTTCAGACCAGGGGTCCAGGAAACTCGGAATTTTTCATGGGTTCTATTAGCCCAACTTGTTAGTTCTTCAAGTCTCCTAATTTTTTTTTTTAACTCGTTTTATTGAACAGTATGTATTTTGTACAATACATGAAGAAATAACTTTAAATACATCATAGGCTCCTTGTGATCATATCATCAGAATTTAAATACGTTACATTGATATATACAATTGTTGATTACAATCCGTCAGTATGTTCTCCAAGTCTCCTAATTTTATTCATTTTAGCCCTCCATTGGTTATATGTAGGCGCTTCTGTCTGTTTCCACATGGGAGGGATCAAGGATTCCGCAGGAGAGATTAAGTGGGTTACGAGGTTGAACTATAATTTGAGGAGGGTTTAGATAACATCACATATTCTGGGGAGAGTCTGAAGGTATCATTTGATGTGTTACGTATGTGTTTTTCAATCTGGGCCCAGAATGGACATATGATTGGCCACCAATATATGTATTTGACTGCTGCATCGCCGGCATAAATTCGAATCAGCTAATTTGTAAGCATAAAGTCATTCTGGTGATTTATACCATCTATATGTGTTAAGTAGAGATGAGCGAATCTACTCATTTCGAGTAATTACTCGATCGAGCACTGCGATTTTCGAGTACTTCAGTACTCGGGTGAAAAGATGCGGGGGGCGGGGGGAGGCATGGCGGAGTGGGGGGTAGCAGCGTGGAACAGGGGGGAGCCCTCTCTCTCTCCCTCTCCCCCCCCCCACTCCCCGCTGCAACCCCCCACTCACCCACAGCGCCCCCTGAATCTTTTCGCCCAAGTACGGAAGTACTCGAAAATCACGGTGCTCGGACGAAAAAGGGGCGTGGCCGAGAAGGTTCGCTCATCTCTAGTGTTAAGGGATATTGATTGTCACGAGGGGATAAAGGGGCGGCCCAGTAACGAGGCAACATTGCCCCCATACCACCAACTATGTTAAAATAACAGTTGAGGTGATCTCCACTATGGACACCAGAGGACGGCAGGGCTCCAGGGCTGGCAGAGTACTGCTCTGTTTGTGGGTGCTACAGGGGCACGGATGTCTTGTAGTAGAAATGCTGATTAATCAGTGTAAAATGTCTATTGATTTGTATAAACTAGATGTATTACACAAGCTCAAGTGATTTGACTCTGTAGAGGCTGATAGCAGCATCGTTTCATTATGGTAATTGCTGGACAATGGCATAATGAAAGATGTGTGCTATAACATTAGTCCAATGTAAAGTTCCAATGCAGCCACTCTAGGGTTAAATTACATAGGTATGCAGTGAAACTGAAAGTATATTTTGGGTGTCTCTCTGCCCCCCCCCCCCCCCCCCTCAACTTCTGAAACAAAGGAACTGGTCTTTGCCTGACCACATGTTGAGGGGACAAAGACTAGTTTGTACACGGGGCCTGGGGAGGCGAGGGGGAGGGAGGAGATTCTATATAGCTCAACCAAAAACAATAAATATACATTATGTATGCCACATGTTATATGCCCATAAAGAGCAGGTATTATGTGTTTTAATAAATTAGGGCTCTGGGATTGTAACTCCCCAGAGCTGATTGAGATTCAAGACTGATAACTTGTGTCACTTGTGTCTGATTGCTTTCTGTCATTGTGTGCGCACGCCATGCTATATAATTAGGAAGCTACAAAATACCTCACACCCTGCTGGAGAAATTTGGATCCAGAACAGTCTAGTAGCTGAAGAACCCCTTTAAAAAAAAGTTCTGGTGTTTTTTAAATGCACAATGCATTCTGTGCAACATGTTACTGAATTCATGGCGTATTTTTTCCGGTGACTCTAATTGCATAATTCCATCTCCTGTATGTTGGAGACCCGCGACAATTCTTCAAGACGTCCTTCATTCCGCAGCAGAAAGCTCGTCCGAGGTGGAATATAATAACAGCTGCAGAGTCCAGGTCCCACAAGGATAACATTGTAATGTAGAAATATTCGTGGCGACCAGTCAGTGCTCCACAGCACCCAGCAGAGGACTAGCAGACATAAGAGAGGACATGAGAGCAGCGTGTGCTCCGCAGCATCCAGCAGAGGCCTAGCAGACATAAGCGAGGACATGAGAGCAGCGTGTGCTCCGTATCACGGAGCAGACGCCTAGCAGACATAAGAGAGGACATGAGAGCAGCATGTGCTCCGCAGCACACAGCAGAGTCCTAGCAGACATAATAGAGGGCTTGAGAGCAGTATGTGCTCCGCAGTGTGGAGGATACTATATATATATATATATATATATATATATGGTGAAACGTCTATTTCCCTATCTGAGCCAGTAGAATTAAATGTACCAGCACATCCTGTTCTTCTAACTGTTATCAGAAGTTGCAGCTTGAAAGAAACACACGCTCATAACCTCAGGGCACATTTTGTACCCGCATATAACCCTCAGGCGTCATTTGACGACACATTGCTCATTCCCACCCCTGCTCCCTCCATCGAACCAAGAAAGATGGCGCTGGTTTTTATCTGAAACCACGTGATGTCAGACGTCCATGACGACAGCAACTCACGCAGGACCGGTTGTAAAAAGACCATATTTGGACCATGCAATCCCATGCCTTTATTTCCAACCACATATTGCTTCCTGCATGCCCATAAAGGGCAAGTAACTCATCATGCTATACGTCTACTAATAAACAGAGTCAGGAAGACTTTCTACACTGACAGTCTTGTCTCTGTGTGATCTCTTCCATTGTGCGCACAATCTCTGAGCATAAATCTGGAAGGGTGCAAACATTCCTATTGATTACGCCGTAGACCCCAAAAATAAATCCACTTCAGTTGGCGCCCAACGTGGGGCTATGGTCGATTTGGACGGGGGATCGGGCATTGAAGGAAATGGACACACGGAGGCAACCCTAGCAGAACTGGTGGGCCCAAAAATCTGAAAGCGGTAAGATTACTTATCTATACCTGTGTGGCCAGTTCCAGGCTTGTCTCTGTGTCCGTGCCCAATCCGGTCAGTCCAGACCCGTCAGACAGGTACCTTATGTTTGGATCATGCAATACAGAACCTGTCAAATTTTAAAAGGAATGGTTTGCATACCTGTTGTTCTGAGAGTACTGCTTATTCGGCAGAGTCAACAGACTGGTCACGGGAGGGTAAAATTTATTGAATTTGTCTTGGTAGACTCTTCTCTGGGGAGGAACTGGTGGTTTCTCTAGGGAGATAAAGGGTGCTGCCAGACGGTGTTAGGGTTGAAATACGTCAACCTGGTCACTTCCGGCAGGGCAGTGAAACGATCCCGATTGTACAAGTGCTCTGTCTATGTGTATGTATGTCCTGCTCAAACTGTAAGAAGGGATTGTTGTTGACAATTAGTACGCATTGGTTGGGTTATAGCCAAGATTGATGCACCATACACAGCGGCTCGTTGTGGGTTTGGCCCACTGGTAGAGGACTGTCCTCAGATCAAAGTGTATAGGTTAAATGTGCATTATTGGATCCCTTCTAGTAAAGGCAGATTGCTAAACTGTGTTGCTGCTGAAATGTTTGAAAGTACAGAACGTGATATATTGTGCCTGGCATCGGGAGAGTGTTCACTGAACGTTGCCTTGACGGTCAGGTAGTGAGAGGAATACGGGGAACCAACATAGTGGAGAGAAAGTTACAAGGCATGTGATTTGGTGGCAGAGAGAGAGGGGTTCAATATGTGATTGTGTCACCTATAGATATATAGAAAAAGGTGTATAATACTAGGTAGATAGATATGGATGTATGTGGAATACTAGGTAGATAGATATGGATGCGTGTGTGTGTGTGTATATATATACACACAAATTGTTAACTGAGCTCGCTTTTAGTGAAAGACTGTTTACTTGAAGCTGCAGAGGCTGAGACAGTCTCCCCCCCCCCCCCTCCTTCTCCTCCTCCTAACTTCTCAGGACCATGAGATAAGAATGGAGAGAATGTGATACTAACCTTGGAAAGTAGCTTTGGTTGCTTTAAACAAATCGAAGCTTGTAATGAATCTAATGAATTATACTGTCTTAGAAGGAAGGAAAGATAGGAATTTTAAGGTACATTCTTGCTGGGGTCTGAGGTCAGAAATGGAGGTCACAAATGGATGTTCAGTGATGTACTAAATTGTTAGAGCAGGTGGAACATTAGACTCCAGTGGTTGAAGAGGAAGCAGTTCATGGAGGATCTGTGGACAATTATGCTAAAAATAACCACTACTGTTTGTCTTGTATGCTCTGATGTTATGTAATCTAATCTTTGTTATACGTCTTGGTCTCCTCCATACAAATGTAAGAAAGTTATACCCCACTCGCATCCTGTGGGGGCTTTTAAGAATACAAGGGTTAAAATGCAGAAAAGGTTGCATTGTCAGAAGCTCCTAGCATATGTTTTATTTTCTTACGAGTTTAACTACAGGTAATAGTTAAACTAAAACAACTTTGTTCAGTCTGTGTTTCATATTCACAGAGAGATAACAGTCAGAGTTATTTTGAAAAGGTGAGGGGTGTTATTCTCAGACTTCACTCTTTGCGTCAAAAGACAGAGAAGACCAACTGCACAGTCCACCATGGCCATTGGAAAATACATCAGCGTTTAATATAGCATATAACAGCTTCAGTAAATAAGGAAGATAGAATAATATCTCAGTCACTCAGCAAACTTTTTCACACGATTTATCAAAAATAGCACTCATTCACAATCTTATCTCAATAGAATTATAGAACAGCACAAGAAGCGGAACTGAAGGCCCTCACTGAGGCGAGTAGAGTGGCAGAAGGTAAGACGGCAAACATTTACACTGATTCCCGGAATGCATTTGGCATAGCTCATGATTAGGGCCCAATATGGAAGGCCAGACAGTTTCTTACCTCAATAGGACAGCCAATTAAGAATGGTGCAGCAGTGCAGAGTCTCATTGAGGCCCTACCTCTACCTGACAAACTGGAGAGCTCACACCAATTCCTACACTGGAGAAGCAAGAGGCAATGCCCTCACAGAAAGCACAGCAAAGACAGTGGCCCTCAAGCCATGGAAGAAAGAGGAAAAGAAGACATTGACAGAACTTTGGACATTGACAAAACTGGACATTGACAGAACTTTGGACATTGATATGCTAAGAACTTTACAGTTACAAGACAGTAAAAAAGAAAAGGAAAAATTGACTAAAAATGGGAGCAGCAGAACAGGACAGTGTATGGCAAACAGTCAATAGAACTTGCCTACCACGGTCCCTGTCTCTCATGATGGCCCAGCTAATGTACAGAAAGACGCACCTATCAAAAGCAGCAATGATGTTGGAGCTTGAATGAGGACGGGTGACTCCTGGGTTCTCTGTAACTGCTGCATCATTTGTCCAGTCTTGCATGATCTGTGCCATAGGCAACCCAGGGCAGAAGTAAAGAAGCCACATAACACTTACCTGGCCACTCTACCCATTTCAAGGATTGCAAATTGACTACATTCAGCTCTCACTTGTTAGGAAATATGAATATGTGCTTGTTGTTGTTGATTTCTTTTCAGGTTGGAGACCTACCCTATTACCAAGGTAAATGAGCAGGTAACCGCACAGAAGCTCATGAATGAGGTAATCTACAAATACAGGGTACCTGAAGTGATTGAGTCAAACAAAGGTACACATTTCACAGGTGAAATAATGCAACATATCATGTCTGCTCTGGGTATATCCCAGGCCTTTCACACACCCTACCGTCCACAGAGTAGTAAAGTAGAAAGAATGAACGGTACCCTGAAATGTAAGATACAAAAGCAATGGAGGAAATGGGCAAACCTTGGACTGAGTGCCTTCCATTAGCTTTTTTTCTCAGTTAGGTACATACCTAGCAGCAGAGGAAAAAATAAGTTTAGAACACTGTGTATTTAGAACACTGCATAGGTTTTCACTAAAATTTTACTTCACTTTTACCTGCAGTGGACCCTGCTCATGCCACTCACCATGCCAGAGTTACAACGCCCTTAGTCCAGCTACCTTGCAGCCTCTGGAGAAGGGGGGGGGGGGTGGAAATAATCACCTGATAGTTTTTTTTCTTTCAGATTAATAGACATGACTATGTACTAGCTAATGGCCCAGGAGATAGGGGATTCAGTTATGTTGATCAGTCATTAAATAATCCTGATTTTTCACTCTTTGTGGATGGTTCGACGTATAGTCAAGAAGGCAGGTTCTACACAAGTTATGTTGTGCTCTCCTTACATGATGCAGTCAAAGCCGAACCTCTTCTAACCTAACGTCTACACAAACTCCCGCAATGCCTATGGCAATGCTCATGACTACAGACCCATCTGGAGAGTGAGGTCATTCTTGAAAATAAAGCAATTAAAAACAGTAAAATTGTACTAGCACCGATGGAAGCCCTCTTGCTGCCCGAGAGAGTGGCCTAATAAGGCAGCAAAAGGCCTCTTCATGGATAGGACCAGAGACAACCGTAAATCACCCAGCTGATCAGGCTGTGAAGACAGCCACACAGAAGTGCAGACTTGATCCTTCAGGGGTTGGGGCAGTACAGGTACCCCTTCAGATGACACCCCCGGTGGATTATGACCTATTGATTGAGTTACAAAAGCAGCCAACTAAAGAGGGGCAAAGAGACACCTGTGGATAAATGGTTGATATCCAACAAACTTTGTCTCCCACAGGCCCCTATCCCGTCATGGCCAAGGCTTCAGCCTCCAATGAAAATACACACCTGTCACAAACAGCTGTGGTTGCTAGTCACTGGTCTGCACCAAAATTTAGTTTCAAGGCAGCTACACATACACAGTGCTGCTTGATTTGTGCACAGAACAATGTGGGTAAGTCTGTATAGGCTCCCATACAGTGCATCCCTCGTCCTGACTACCCGTTCCAGCATCTTCAAGTAGACTACTTCCAACTGCCAAGGGTGGGCAGGTACAAGTGTAGTCTGGTCTGCCTAGATCTGTTTTCAGGGTAGCCAGTGTGATATACCCGCCTACAAACACCACCAACAAAAACTGACCTCTGAGGTGGAATACAGGTACAGAGTACCAGAGACAACTGAGAGTGACTGAGGTACTCCCTCCACGGGAGAAGTGATGCAGAAAGTAATGAAAGTGTTGGGGAAAGAACTGGCCTTTTATGCCCCGTACCATCCACAAAGCAGTGGTAGAGCAGAACCCCTTAGTGACCAAGCCTGTTTGCGCCTTAATGACCAGGCCAAATTTTGCAAATCTGACATGTGTCACTTTAACATGGAAAAATACCAGAAAGGTTTTGCATATCCAAGCGATTCTGACATGGTTTTTTCTCCACATGTTGTACTTCATTGAGGCAGAAAAAATAGACCGAGAGAATTTGTGTTTATTTATTAAAAGCGCCAAAATTGGGAAACTTTTGAAAAAATCGTCATTTTTTTCACATTTCCAACTGCAATATCTCAAAAATGTGCAAACCTAATATACAAATTTTTGCTAAGATATACATTTCCATCCGTTTACTTTATTTTGGGTGCACATTGGAAAAACTTTCGGTTTTTTTTTAACCATTAGACGTACAAATTTAACATTACTTTTCAGCATTTTGAGGAACACTTTGTTTTCCTACACCAAGCCAAGATTGATAGATACCCCCACAAGTGACCTCATTTTAAAAACTACACCCTTTAACGTATTCACTGAGGGGTGTCATGAGTATTTTAACCCCACAGTTTTTTTTCAGGAGTCAATGCAATTTAGGAGAGAAAAACAAAAATTTCATATTTTTGCAAATATGTAATTTTAAAGACAGGACTTTTTTCTATAGTACACATGAAAATGAGGATTTGCACCCCAGAATGGATACCCCTGTTTGTCCCGTGCTCAGAAACATACCCATTGTGGCCCTAGTATTACGTCTGTATGCACAATGGGGCCCAAAATGAAAAGAGCAACCGGTGACTTTTGGGACAGAAATTTTGCTTGAATGAGATTTAGGCCCTATTGCCCACTTGTAGAGCCCTTGAGTGACCAAAACGATGGAGAACCCCCACAAGTGACCAAATTTTGAAAACTAGACCCTTTAACGAATTTATCTGGGGGTACGATGTCTTTTTTGACTTCACGGTTTTTGAATGAATCTAAGCCAAGCAGAAGGAAAAAATTACGATTTTCATTTTTTTGGTAATTCTGTCATTTTAAAAGCGATTTATTATTATTATTTTTTTGTACAGCACATATATGAATAAAGACTTGCACCCCAAAATGGATACCCCTGTTTGTCCTGTTTTCAGAAATATACCCATTATGGCCCTAATCTTATGTCTGAATGCACAATGGGGCCCAAAATGAAAAGAGCAACCGGTGACTTTTGGAACAGAAATTTTACTTGAAGGAGATTTAGGCCCTATTGCACACTTGTAGAGCCATTGAGTGACCAAAACGATGGAGAACCCCCACAAGTGACCCCATTTTGAAAACTAGACCCCTTAACGAATTTATCTAGGGGTACAATGTCTTTTTTGAGTTCACGGTTTTTGAATGAATCTAAGCCAAGCAGCAGAAAAAAAATACGATTTTCATTCTTTTGGTAATTCTGTCATTTTAAAACCGATTTTTTTTTTTTTTTTTTTGTACAGCACATATATGAATAAAGACTTGCACCCCAAAATGGGTACCCCTGTTTGTCCTGTGCTCAGAAACATACCCATTGTAGCCCTAATCTTCTTAGAGGGCGCATGGCTAGGCCTATAGTGTATGGAGCACCCGTTTGATTTTAGGGCGCAACTGAATAAATTCCAGGCCCCATTGCCCACTAGAAGAGACAATAAACTGCCAAAATAATAAAATGCCCCTCACAAGTGACCCAATTTTGACATCAAGACCCCTTATCTAATTTATCTAGGGGTGTACTGGGCATTCTGACGCTACATTTTAATTTTTTAAAATAATTATAATGCGAGTGAAATATAAATGTGATTTCATTTTTTTCACCAAATTTGACACTTTTAGGACCATTTTTTTTTTGTTTCAAGCAGGAAAAACTGGAGAGACGGACTAATAAAAGTAAAACTGATTCCCTAAAAAGAACAACCCCCCACCCACACCCCCTTTTGGCGTTTTTTATATGTGAAATAAAATTAATAATGTAAAACTGTATGGTAAGTTTCACAGCAGGGGTAATTACAAAGGCCAGGGTGGGATGGGCACGTGGGGCAATAAAAACGCGTATCTCTCCTCCTCCCTTGCTTAGTGCATACGTGGCACTTTTTTGGGGGGTATTTTTTGCTCGCAGTCTCGGGGATGGGATTCATAAAATGGCGCTCTGTGAGCCTCCGCACCTCCTCTGATTGCAACGCATCCTGAGGTGCGGTGGTCCCAAATAAAAGATTTTCTATGAGCGCCTCCTGAAACTGGAGGAAGCTCAGCGTGCCCCCGGACGATTTAAAAATGACGTGCGCGTTATACATAGCCATCTGTATAAGGTAGATGGCTACCTTCTTGTACCAAGCTCTTGTTTTTCGTTTTACCAGGGCTGTAGCGCCTGGTCTGACAGATCGACGCCCCCCATGAATTTATTATAATCTGTGACGCAGACCGGTTTAATTTTCTCCGCTGCAGCCCCCCTCTTCCTAACTGTAACGGAGGTATCTGCGTACACAGTGGACAACATAAAGACGTCCTTTCTGTCACGCCATGTAACTGCCAGCAAGGGGTCATAGGCCAGTGCGTAAGACGCGCCTTTGTCAACACGCCTGGAAACAAGGGGTTGTGGGAATCCTACCCTATTTTTACTGATAGTTCCACAGGCCCCTGTACCTGCGGCGTGTAAAGCTTTAAAAAGGGGGACACTTGTATAATAATTGTCGGTATAAATATGATATCCCTTATTTAAAAAAGGGCCCACGAGCTCCACACAATTTTCCCGTTGACGCCAATGTCCAGACTCTGAGGCTGGTGCTGCTGCTTCATTGTTTTGTTCCTGCTATTTATTGGGGGGAAACTGGGTTCATTTATTTTCACCTAGTGAGAGGATCGTCTATCTCCTGTCCTCCTTGTTGGCACCTCCATATTTAGAAGTTTACTTGATCAGAGTCTTTACCCTGACCTATTTGATCTTTTCTTTAAACCTGATTCCTGATGAGGCTACGACATCTGTAGCTGAAACGCATAGAACCTTTTTGAACCTGTTGAACTTGTGTATCTGAATTTTTTCCTTCTGGGTGATACCTTTCACAAGAAGCTTTATGGTCCTTAGTCACCCATGCGTTGCAACTCGGGGTGACGTTGGTCCTGTTGCTCATTTGTTCGGCATATTTATGCTTTTTCAAGAAGCTCCTCAGTTCCCAGTCACCCTTATATCTTTTGTTGTGTGACGTATTAGACAGCTGGTGTTTGCAGTGAGAATCCTGTATCAGAATCGAAATCACGAGCTCCAATTTTTCAACTACTTATTTAATAGCTGTCTTCTTCCATAGGAACTTTGTGTGAGATAGGAACATTATTCACATCAAGTTGACCCTTGTTTTCTCCTCAGTATATACACATATTCTTGTACACTGAGGGTAACTGGTTTTACCCTGGCACAGGACTGGTTCTCTACTCAATTCTACTTTCTCCGCTACACGACTGGGGACTTGACCTGAATTGTTTGTGTTTGTCTGTCTGCGTCTTTTCAGGATTTGATTGTAGAAAATCCTTTTTAGTTTTGTTCTTAGATTAAAAGTTACGTTTTAGAGATTAGTTGAACCCTTTCTGTGACAATTGACTCTAACATCTAGGTGTTCTTCCTGCTACTGTGAAACCTTTACTTCCCTTCCAGATCCAGAGACTGACACGGGGACCCATGACCTGCTCCCCGGAGATTGGGTATATGGGAAGAAAATTGTTAGAAAACACACCTTTGAGCCCAAATACGACGGTTCTTCTCTATACTAACACCACCACCAATAGGACAGGCTGTAAAAAATGAAACAAAAGAGTACCCTATTATTACTAAAGTACCGCTCAGGGGAGGGGATTGATATACCCAGGAAACTACACCTGCATTGTCAATTGTGGCAATGGTAGATTCCTAGGGAACTTCATAGATGGGTACTGTGCCGTTCGTAAGGATGGCACCCCAGCACGGAGACAAGTCCAGTCCCTAGGAGATGTCTATTGGGTGTGTGGTGATGGGAAGATACGCACTAGACTAGAAGGGGACGGGACTGGGGAATGTGCCTTCGCAAAAGCCTTAATGCCCTTGCATATACTACCTGACAATGCCGCAGAGAACAAACCCCCACACCAAACAAAAAGAGCAATCGAGACCCTAGGAGGTAGCTTTGACCCCCATGTGTACCTAGATGCTATAAGGCTGCCTAGGGGGGTACCAGATGAATACAAAACCAGAGATCAGGTAAAAACAGGATGGGAGTCGTTATTTACCATTTTCATTGTAAGAAAAAACGTAGATTGGTTAAACTATATCTATTATAACCAACAGAGACTTGTAAATTATATTAGAGATGCCTTACAGGGTATTGCTGACCAGCTAGGACCCATGGTAGCAGGGCCCAAATAGGAATCTCTATTATGTGTTGTAGTAGTGCAGTACACAGAAGGGCCTGTAGAGGGCTGCAGACAGGACTTCTGGTGCTAGGGTTAACACAAAGGGGTGGAGCAGGAACTAGAAAAGGACCAGTTCCTGCCAGAATCAGGTTAAAGAGAGGAGCGGAGAGGACCAGCGCAGCAGAGCTGAGGTGCTGCAGGCTGGTGGCCTAGCAAAGGCCAGAGTCTGACAGGGACGACAACCCTGGACTCACACCCAAGTTGAGAGAGATGTTGGCTGATAGAGAGACAGATTCATGGAGCTGCAAGGCTGCTAGCCCAGGGTCTAGTGCAGACCAGGAGTTTGACAGGGAAGACGACCCTAAACTCTACACCCAGGTGGGGTGCTCACATGAACTGTGTATTTCGTTGTTATATGATGTGCTGTGATGAATAAAGGCTGGCAGGAGCCAGATAAAGAAATCCAATTCTCCTAAGCCGTTTCTAAATGTGTGGTGCGCCATTTCCATATAAGAGAGGTCAACGATCCGAGGCAGGTGTACTCCACTTGCTACAGTGTGTATTAATTATCTTTATCATTGTAGCTTGCTGTATAATCCCCTGTATCCAGCACACAGCACAGGCCTAGCAGACATAAGATAGGACATGGGAGCAGTGTGTGCTCCACAGCATCCAGCAGAGGCCTAGAATACATAAGAGAGGACATGAGAGTAGTGTGTGCTCCACAACACCCAGCAGAGGCCTAGAATACATAAGAGAGGACATGAGAGTAGTGTGTGCTCCACAGCATCCAGCAGAGACCTAGCAAACATAAGGGAAGACATGAGAGCAGCATGTGCACCACAGCATCCAGCAGAGGCCTAGAAGACATAAGAGAGGACTTGAGAGCAGCATGTGCGCTGCAGCATCCAGCAGAGGCCTAGAATACATAAGAGAGGACATGAGAGTAGCGTGTGCTCTGAAGCACCCAGCAAAGCCCTAGCAGACATAAGAGAGGACATGAGAGCCGTGTGTGCTCCACAGCATCCAGCAGAGGCCTAGCAGACATAAGAGAGGACATGAGAGTAGCGTGTGCTCCGCAGCACCCAGTGGAGGCCTAGCAGAAATAAGAGAGGACATGAGAGCAGTCTGGCTTGAGCACCCAGCAGAGGCCTAGCAGACATAGGAGAGGACATGAGAGCAGCGTGTGCTCCGCAGAACCCAGCAGATGTATAACAGACATAAGAGAGAACTTGAGAGCAGCTTGTAATCCCCAGCACAGGCCTAGAATACATAAGAGAGGACATGAGAGTAGTGTGTGCACCACAGCACCCAGCAGAGGCCTAGCAAACATAAGAGGAGACATGGGAGCAGCGTGTGCTCCGCAGCATCCAGCAGAGGCCTAGAAGACATAACAGAGGACATGAGAGCAGTGTGTGCTCCAACGCACCCAGCAGAGGCCTAGCAGACATAAAATAGAAAATGAAAGCAGCGTGTGCTTGCAGCAGCCGGCAGAGGCCTAGCAGACATAAACGAGAAAATGAAAGCAACGTGTGCTTGCAGCACCCAGCAGAAGCCTAGCAGACATAAGAGAGGACTTGAGAGCAGCATGTGCTCTGCAGCACCCAGCAGAGGCCTAGAATACATAAGAGAGGACATGAAAGTAGCATGTGCTCCGCAGCACACAGCAGAGGCCTAGCAGACATAAGAGAGGATATAAGAGCAGTTTGTGCTCCGCAGCACCCAGCAGAGGCCTAGCAGACATAAGAGAAGACATGAGAGCAGCGTGTGCTCCACTGCACCTAGCAGAGGTCTAGCAGACATAAAAGAGAACATGAGAGCAGCCTGTGTTCCGCAGCACCCAGAAGAGGCCTAGCAGACACAAGAGAGGACATCAGAGCAGTGTGTGCTCCACAGCACCCAGCAGAGGCCTAGTAGACATAAGAAAGGACATGAGAGCAGTGTGTGTTCTACAGCACGCAGCAGAGGCCTAGTAGACATAAGAGAGGACATGAGAGCAGCGTGTGCTCTACAGCACCCAGCAGAGGCCTAGAATACATAATAGAGGACATGAGAGCAGTGTGTGTTCTACAGCACACGGCAGAGGCCTAGTAGACATAAGAGAGGACATGAGAGCAGCGTGTGTTCCGCGCACCCAGCAGAGGCCTAGCAGACATAAGAGAGAACATGAAAGCAGCGTGTGCTCTGCAGCACTCAGCAGAGGACTAGCAGACATAAGAGAGAACTTGAGAGCAGCGTGTGCTCTGCAGCACCCAGCAGACGCATAGCAGACATAAGAGAGGACATGAGAGCAGTGTGTGCTCTACAGCACCCAGCAGAGGACTAGCAGACATAAGAGAGGACATGAGAGCAGTGTGTGCTCTACAGCACCCAGCAGAGGACTAGCAGACATAAGAGAGGACATGAGAGCAGTGTGTGCTCTACAGCACCCAGCAGAGGACTAGCAGACATAAGAGAGGACATGAGAGCAGTGTGTGCTCTACAGCACCCAGCAGAGGCCTAGCAGACATAAGAGAAGACATGAGAGCAGCGTGTGCTCCACAGCACCCAGCAGAGGCCTAGTAGACATAAGAGAAGACCTGAGAGCAGCGTGTGCTCCACCTCACGTAGCAGAGGCCTAGCAGACATAAAAGAGAACATGAAAGCAGCGTGTGCTCCACAGCACCCAGCAGAGGACTAGCAGACATAAGAGAAGACATGAGAGCAGCGTGTGCTCCACCGCACGCAGCAGAGGACTAGCAGACATAAGAGAGAACTTGAGAGCAGCGTGTGCTCTGCAGCACCCAGCAGACACATAGCAGACATAAGAGAGGACATGAGAGCAGTGTGTGCTCTACAGCACCCAGCAGAGGACTAGCAGACATAAGAGAGGACATGAGAGCAGTGTGTGCTCTACAGCACCCAGCAGAGGCCGAGCAGACATAAGAGAGGACATGAGAGCAGTGTGTGCTCTACAGCACCCAGCAGAGGCCTAGCAGACATAAGAGAAGAAATGAGAGCAGCGTGTGCTCTGCCGCACCTAGCAGAGGCCTAGTAGACATAAAAGAGAACATAAAAGCAGCGTGTGCTCCGCAGCAGCCAGCAGAAGCCTAGCAGACATAAGAGAGTACATGAAAGTAGTGTGTGCTCCACAGACCCCAGCAGAGGCCTAGAATACATAAGAGAGGACATGAGAGCAGTGTGTGCTCTACAGTACCCAGCAGAGGTCTAGAATACATAACAGAGGACATGAGAGCAGCGTGTGCTCCACCGCACGTAGCAGAGGCCTAGCAGACATAAAAGAGAACATGAAAGCAGCGTGTTCTCCGCAGCACTCAGCAGAGGCCTAGCAGACATAAGAGAGGACTTGAGAGCAGCGCGTGCTTTGCAGCACCCAGCAGAGGCCTAGCAAACATAAGAGAAGACATGAGAGCAGCGTGTGCTCCGCAGCATACAGGAGAGGCCTGGCAGACATAAGAGAGGACTTGAGAGCAGCGTGTGCTCCGCAGTACCCAGCAGAAGCCTAGCAGACATAAGAGAGGACATGAGAGCAGTGTGTGCTCTGCAGCACCCAGCAGAGGCCTAGCAGACATAAGAGAGGACATGAGACCACGTGCAGGCAGCCATAGAGGAATTATGTCCTAAGTGCTGTCCCCATGCTGGGGGAGCAGCACAGCAATAAGAGGTGATGGAAGGACCTGGATAATGGGGGCAGTAACTGGTGAACCAAAAGGGCAGAAAATTCACAGACTGTGGAATGAGGCAGGGGTTCAGTCCCAAAATAGATGACTGTGAAGTGGATCCAGAAATTGAAAGCTGCCAAATATGTGAGGTCGGCTTACAGTAACTACTGTCAGACTTGACAGACTTTATGGACTGTGACGGAGGAACTCGACTAGTGATTAGGTGTTATGTAATGTGGGGGTTAACATGGTGTACTGGTTATGCAGGGGTTAATACTGTGTATGTACCTGTATGATAGGGCACTTCATGGAGGCGATATTCGCATTAGAGAAACTATAATATGGAGGTGATGTGCCATATTCAGTGCAGCTCTGTGTGATGTACCTTAACCCATTCCCGCTGCAGGGCGTAAGTTTACATCCTGGGAGCGGGGTACTTCCCGCAACAGGGCGTAAACTTACGTCCTGGAGATAGCGCGGGATCACATATGATCCAGCGCTATCCCGCAGCGGGAGCCGGCTGTCAGTCACAGCCGGCGTCTCGCTGCAGCAGCGGGGGGACATCGGAGATGCGCCCGCCACTTTTAACCCCTTCCCTGCCGCGATCTAAGTAGATCGCGGCAGGGGAAGAGTTCACAGCGGGAGCGCGGCTCCCTCTGTGTCTCCGGCCGGAACTCGCGATGTCATCGCGAGAGCCCGGCCTGTCACCATGGCAACAGGACGCCAGACACTGGCGTCCTGTATTGCCTATGCCTGAGATCGCTGTATGAGCGATAAGGCATGGGAGAGCAGTAGCTCTGCCATGCCTTATACCAGCGATCATCAGGGCAGTGGTTAAAGTCCCTCAGAGGGACACAAACAGTGTGAAAAAAAGAAAGATTTAAAAAATGAATTAAAAAAAATGTAAAAAAAAAGAGTGAAAAAACCATTTTTTATGCTTTTTCTCAGATTAGCATAAAAAAGGTAAAAAAAAAATAAAACCCCACATATTTGGTATTGTCGCGTCCGTAACGATGCGTACAATAAGTTGCACATGCTTTTGATTGTGCACCGAAAAAAACGCTAAAAAAAAAAGCTAAAAAACTGAGGCAAAATGCTCATTTTTAGCATTTTGCCTCACTAAAAACGCAATAAAAGTGATCAAAAAAGTCGTATGTACGCGAAAATGGTACCAATAAAATCTACAGCTCGTCTCGCAAAAAATGAGCCCTCATAGAGCGACGTACATCGAAAAGTAAAAAAGTTACAGGACTTTGAATGCAGCAATTTAGAATAGAAAAAAGATTTCCAAAAAAAAGGGTTTTTATTGCAGAAAAGTGGGAAAACCTAAAAAAAATGTTAGAATTTTGGTATCGTTGTAACCGTACCGGTCTGCAGAAAAAATGGAAAGTCTCATTTATGCTGCATGATTAACGGTGTAAAAAAAAAATAAAAAAATCTATGGCAGAATTGATGCGTTTTCTCTCTCTGCTATCATTAAAAAAAAAAAAAAAAAATTTACAATATAGTCTATGTACCCAAAATTGGCATAGATAAAAACTACAGTTCGCCACGCAAAAAACAAGCCCTCATACGGCCGCGTCCACGGAAAAATAAAAAAGTTATGGCTTTTGAAAAATGGAGATGGAAAAATACCAAAAAATCGCTTGGTCCTCAACGCCAAAATAGGCCATGTCATGAAGGGGTTAAGCACTCACAGTGCGTCAAGTCTACTAGTAGGTGGAGCTCTGAAAGTGCATGTAGATGATGGATTATACGCCACCTATGGTGCATTGAAGCCTTTCTAAGGGTTAAGACATTTTGTTAACGTGGAATGCTGGTTAAAACTTATGCAACATTCAGGTTCCGCACCGTCCTATGGAGCAGAAATATATACCGGTTCTTGCGAGAAAAAAAAATCCGGCCTCCAACTCTGTCAGCTGCGGCGCCATCCTGAACCTGCTGTCACCCCCGCATCGGCAACTGATATATTATATCTGCATTCTATTTGCTTCCTAGATAACAGATGGATATTGTAATTCCACACATTTCTTCTTCATCGTTTAGTGCGTTGATTTGCTTTCTGTTCTACATCTCACTCAACTTTAATGGTAACTTCTAGAATAAACTTGTTCTGTCAATAAAACAAGTTACAGAGAAATAAAGAAAAGTTGCTCCTCCCCTACGTCAATTCCCTGATATATAACCATAGTAAAAATGGGATAGCGCATTCAAAGTAAGTGGTGAAACATTGCTATTGCTACATAATTGATTGGATGTGTGTTTGGTTAATCATGTAGGATTATACTGTGTCTGTGCTGCTTTTCCTTCAGCAATTTAGATGTTAAATTCTTTATCTTGCATATTCATAGTTTGTTTATTTCTTTGACCAGTGATAGTAACTGAATTATAATAGATTTGAAGTATTGTAATTGAATACATGCCCCTATAAAAACTGATGCCTGTCAATCAATAAACAGATACCTTTGGATCACATCCCATGTTGTTGTGGTGAGAGTCAATCTCCTGAGCTCAGCTTACCTCTAACTAAGAATTTGGAACCCAAAAGCATATTGTATGGCAAATATTAATTTTCGCATTAACATTTCTAACAAGAACTGGTTTATTAGTGAAGCCTTTCCCACATTGTGAACATGAAAATGGTGCCTTTCCTGTGTGACTTCTCTAATGTGAAACAAGAGTTGATTTCTGGATAAAACATATCTCACATTCGGAACATGAATATGGCTTCAACCCTGTCTGAATTCTCTGGTGTCTAGCAAGAACTGATTTATTAGTGAAGTATTACCCACATCCTGAACATAAAAATGGCTACTCTCAGGTATGATTTCAAATTAAAGTATTTGCCACATTCTACACATGAAAACTGTTTCGCTCCTCTGTGAATTTTTTGATCTACAACAAGAACTGATTTCTGAGCAAAACATTTTCCCCATTTTGCACATGAAAACGGCTTCTCTCCTGTGTGAGTTCTCCGATGTTCATCGAGTTGCGATTTATAAACAAAAAACATCCTCCACATTCTGAGCATAAAAATGGCTTCTCTGCTGCGAGAAAATCGTGGCAAATCGCATTTATGTTCAAATGATTTTCTCACTCGAAAGACAATAAGAGCTTCTACTGTTAAAAACACATCGCGTGAAAATCGCAATTTCATGCATTGCGATGTGATAATTCGGAGGCTCCACAGGGAAACATGGGAGATAAAAAGAAGCAAAACGTAGTAAGATGGGGCATGCTGGGATTTCCAAATCTTGCCACATCGCATGACAGATGGGAATGAAGTCCCATTGAAATGCACAGGTTCTATAATTCTGCGTTTTCACTCGCTCTCACATTGCGACAAAATTGTGTGATTTTATCGCCCGTGTGAAGGCAGCCTTATAATGAATAAAACGTCACAACCGGTACTTATTACAACCGCAGAATGTGCTCTAAGATGCTGGCAATCATGCGCAGCCGGAATAAAGAAGAGCCGTGCGTTTACACGCTGGCATCAGACGGGCGTGACCGATGGCCGGTGTTTCTGTTACAGATCTGTCGCAGCTGTCTCACATGCAGCATCACGTTTATTTGTTGGACGCGCTGACTTTGTATTTTGCTGCCTGCCCTTTGGAGAGGTCCTTCATGTTGATTGGCGGGGTCTTCAGCTCGGAAGCTCACTGCTGCCACCGAGCCCCCCACCAGATTTTCTGAGGGTCAAAGCGGGACACAGGGGTGTGGTCAGGGGCGGGGCAGAGGGTTGTGGTTAGGGGTGGGGCAGATGAGTGTGGTCAGGGGCGGGGCTTATCACAGCATATGAATTTTACATCTGTCGTTATAAAAAGTACAGGGCCGTTTCAAAAAAAGGCAGGGAGGAAATATACAGCATTTCAACATCCAGAATACATACCATTGGGGCGGATTTTGACTGATAATCACTAGTAATAGTGTCCCCTATACCAGCCCCAGCAATAATAGTGGCCCCAACAGTGGCCTTAGTAATAGTGTCCCCTATACCTGCCCCAGCAATAATAGTGACCTGCAAAGTAGCCCCAGTAGAATTAGTGCCCCCCTATACCAGTCCCAGCAATAATAGTGACCCCAACAGTGGCCTTAGTAGTAATAGTGTCCCCTATACCAGCCTCAGCAATAATAGTGACCCCCACAGTAGCCCCAGTAGAATTAGTGCCCCCTATACCAGCCCCAGCAATAATAGTGACCCCCACACTGACCTCACTAGTAATAGTGTCCCCTATACCAGCCCCAGCAATAATAGTGACCCCCACAGTAGCCCCAGTAGAATTAGTGCCCCCCTATACCAGCCCCAGTAATAACAGTGACCCCCACAGTAGCCCCAGTAGAATTAGTGCCCCCCTATACCAGCCCCAGTAATAATAGTGACCCCCACAGTGGCCTTAGTAGTAATAGTGTCCCCTATACCAGCCCCAGCAATAATAGTGACCCCTACAGTGACCTCACTAGTAATAGTGCCCCCTATACCAGCCCCAGCAATAATAGTGACCCCCTACAGTGACCTCACTAGTAATAGTGCCCCCTATACCAGCCCCAGCAATAATAGTGACCCCCACAGTGACCTCACTAGTAATAGTGCCCCCCTATACCAGCCACAGCAATAATAGTGACCCCCACAGTAGCATTAGTAGTAATAGTGCCCCCCTATACCAGCCCCAGCAATAATAGTGACCCCCACAGTGACCTCACTAGTAATAGTGTCCGCTATACCAGCTCCAGCAATAATAGTGGCCCCAACCGTAGTCCCAGTAGAATTAGTGCCCCCCTATACCAGCCCCAGCAATAATAGTGACCCCCACAGTGACCTCACTGGTAATAGTGTCCCCTATACCAGTCCCAGCAATAATAGTGACCCCCACAGTAGCCCCAGTAGAATTAGTGCCCCCCTATACCAGCCCCAGCAATAATAGTGACCCCCACAGTGACCTCACTAGGAATAGTGTCCCCTATACCAGTCCAGCAATAATAGTGACCCCCCCACAGTGACCTTACTAGTAATAGTGTCCCCTATACCAGCCAAAGCAATAATAGTGACCCCCACAGTGACCTCACTAGTAATAGTGTCCCCTATACCAGTCCCAGCAATAATAGTGACCCCCACAGTAGCCCCAGTAGAATTAGTGCCCCCCTATACCAGCCCCAGCAATAATAGTGACCCCAACAGTGGCCTAATAGTGACCCCTATACCAGTCCCAGCAATAATAGTGACCCCCACAGTGACCTCACTAGTAATATTGTCCCCTATACCAGTCCCAGCAATAATAGTGACCCCCACAGTGACCTCACTAGTAATAGTGTCCCCTATACCAGTCCCAGCAATAATAGTGTCCCCTATACCAGCCCCAGCAATAATAGTGACCCCCACAGTAGCCCCAGTAGAATTAGTGCCCCCCTATACCAGCCCCAGCAATAATAGTGACCCCCACAGTGACCTCACTAGTAATAGTGTCCCCTATACCAGTCCCAGCAATAATAGTGGCCCCAACAGTAGCCCCAGTAGAATTAGTGCCCCCCTATACCAGCCCCAGCAATAATAGTGACCCCCACAGTGACCTCACTAGTAATAGTGTCCCCTATACCAGCCCCAGCAATAATAGTGACCCCCACAGTGACCTTAGTAATAGTGTCCCCTATACCAGCCCCAGCAATAATAGTGACCCCAAGAGTGGCCTTAGTAGTAATAGTGTCCCCTATACCAGCCCCAGCAATAATAGTGACCCCCCACAGTAGCCCCAGTAGAAGTAGTGCCCCCCTATACCAGCTCCAGCAATAATAGTGACCCCCACAGTGACCTCACTAGTAATAGTGTCCCCTATACCAGCCCCAGCAATAATAGTGACCCCCCCCCCCCCAGTAGCCTTTTTAACAGACCCCATAATTGTGATGGGTGATGTGCTGCATTAAAAAAAACTTGAAAACACATAAAAATCAAACAGACAGCTGTTGAAAATCGTGGTGTTAGAGGCGCAGCATTGTAGCGCAGGTCTGTGGGAGTGCTGTACCTCCAGATGCTGTGCTATTCGCTGTGAGGCCGGCCTCAGGGTGCAGTCACAATATCCGGCCCCATGCGGTCTGGCGAGGCGTCGCTTGTGACGAGAACGTGCTGCTTTCAATGTGTTTATTTACACGGGCGATTTTTCTCTCGGACTGATGGGCAGAAGTTGATAAATGGCAGCCCGCCCACCAAACACTGCCTGCTTCACAATCGCCATTATCCTCTATGGCAGAGAAAGCATCGCACTGCCGTGTAGACGCCTTTTTCACGCTGGCGCAAATGTTCTATTTTTCCTACTTCTACTACATGCTATTCTGACACACGGCAGGGAAGGGGTGCGCAAAACACATCGGATCGCAGGAGAAATTACAAGATAAGAGTGCGATATCGGTCCGAGGGTCTCCCTGATACACGCCCGCTTGTGCGAACGCACTGCGGGAAACAGCGGCGAATACTGCGCTCTACAGGCAGTGTAGTAACACCAAAGACCATTAGATGGCAGCAGAATGACTCCAGGAAATCAAGCACCAGTGCACGAATGGTTAAACAGAACTGTCTCCACCCAGGAAGAGAGCCAATAGGGAACAAGCACATGCTGCCCCAACCAAGATGGCCGACGGCGTGCTCCTCTGTGGACAGTGCCGCAACCCGAAGAGACTAACCTAACAGGTAAGTGCACCAGAACACAGGCGGAGCGCCGCACGTAGGCGCTGCCAGCAGGCACATGGCGCAGCGAGTCGCCCCCGTGCGGCCGCGGGCAGACATGCGGTTTTGGTGCAGCTTTTGAAGCCACCACCAGGAGTTGATCCTGGAGGCGCCGCGTCCGTCCATCCATCCGGTCCCACCGGGGTTAAGCTTCAAAACCGTGTAGGAAAAACCTGCGCGGGGGCGGAGCTCTGGGGGGGGGGCGTCTCATTAACCCTTCCACCGCTGAACCCCTTGTTTTTTGTATCGCCTCCTCCCCAGAACTACAAGGTGTATATTATAATAGCGCCATATTAACCCTCCGCCCCCCAAAGAAGGCGTATAAAACCCGGCAGATCTGTAAATGATGAGAGCTGTGGTGTGATTAGTTGTGCGGCCCCTGACGCCCGCCGTCGCCCCCTGGAGACATGGGGCCTCTTGCACGCCCGCCGTCGCCTCCGTCTGCAGTGATGTCGTGAGCGATGAAACTGAGTGCTGCGGAGGGGATCCGGGTGTCTTCAGCGATGAATCCAGGCTTAGTCTGGGCGCTGATGACGGAGACCACAGTGTGCCGCCTCAATCCTGCCTCTGCTGTGGAGCGGCACACTGCCCCCTGCTGGTGTGATGGTCTGGGCATCCATCACATCCAACAGTAGGTCCCCCCTAGTGGTGATAAGAGGGACAATGACCGCTCAGTGATATGTTCAGGACGCATATTTGTAGTTTACACTTAGGTTAAGCAGCGCTGCTGATTAGAGCCACCTGATTGGCTCTTCGGCACCACGTGACTACACAGCGTGCCCGCGCATTGCCTTCAGCAGCCGTGCAGTACACGCTACAGTTAAGCAGCACGGGGTTAGGTTTAGTGTTAGGTTTAGTGTTTACGGTTAGTGGTTAGGGTTAGGTTTAGTGTTTACGGTTAGTGGTTAGGGTTAGGTTTAGGTAATCCTAACTGTAAACCTAACCCTAAACCTAACCCCGTGCTGCTTAACTGTATTGTGTAGTGCACGGCTGCTGAAGGCAATGCGCTGCACACTGTGTAGTCACGTGGTGCCAAGGAGCCAATCAGGTGGCTCTAATCAGCAGCGCTGCTTAACCTAAGCAGAAACTGCTAATATGCGTTCAGGACATCCTGCAGCCACGTGTGTTCCTCTCATGGCCGCTTCCAGCAGGATAATGCTCGGCCGCACACACAGGGGGTCCCAGGAGCCCCCACAACACTGTCACACACCTCTGGCTGCCGGTCACCAGATTGATCACCAATAGGACATGTATGGGACCATCTGGGGGCGACAACTTCCACAGCCTACGAGATTACATGAACTAGAGGCTCAGTTAGCGCAAATGTGGAGCTTGTAAGCCTCCATGCCCCCTGTATCACATCTTGTATCCAAGCTAGAGGCAGTACAACAGGGTACTAGAGCCTCCATGCCTGCCTGTATCACATCTTGTATCCAAGCTACAGGTGGTACAACAGGGTACTAGAGCCTCCATGCCCACCTGTATCACATCTTGTATCCAAGCTAGAGGCGGTACAACAGGGTACTAGAGCCTTCATCTCCTATGTATCACATCTTGTATCCAAGCTAGAGGTGGTACAGCAGGGTACTAGAGCCTCCATGCTCGCCTGTATCACATCTTGTATCCAAGCTAGAGGTGGTACAGCAGGGTACTAGAGCCTTCATCTCCTATGTATCACATCGTGTATCCAAGCTAGAGGCGGTACAACAGGGTACTAGAGCCTCCATGCCCCCCGTATCACATCTTGTATCCAAGCTACAGGTGGTACAACAGGGTACTAGAGCCTCCATGCCCACCTGTATCACATCTTGTATCCAAGCTAGAGGCAGTACAACAGGGTACTAGAGCCTTCATCTCCTATGTATCACATCGTGTATCCAAGCTAGAGGCGGTACAACAGGGTACTAGAGCCTCCATGCCCCCCGTATCACATCTTGTATCCAAGCTACAGGTGGTACAACAGGGTACTAGAGCCTCCATGCCCCCTGTATCACATCTTGTATCCAAGCTAGAGGTGGTACAGCAGGGTACTAGAGCCTCCATGCTCGCCTGTATCACATCTTGTATCCAAGCTAGAGGTGGTACAGCAGGGTACTAGAGCCTTCATCTCCTATGTATCACATCGTGTATCCAAGCTAGAGGCGGTACAACAGGGTACTAGAGCCTCCATGCCCCCCGTATCACATCTTGTATCCAAGCTACAGGTGGTACAACAGGGTACTAGAGCCTCCATGCCCACCTGTATCACATCTTGTATCCAAGCTAGAGGCAGTACAACAGGGTACTAGAGCCTTCATCTCCTATGTATCACATCGTGTATCCAAGCTAGAGGCGGTACAACAGGGTACTAGAGCCTCCATGCCCCCCGTATCACATCTTGTATCCAAGCTACAGGTGGTACAACAGGGTACTAGAGCCTCCATGCCCCCTGTATCACATCTTGTATCCAAGCTAGAGGTGGTACAGCAGGGTACTAGAGCCTCCATGCCCACCCGTATCACATCTTGTATCCAAGCTAGAGGTGGTACAGCAGGGTACTAGAGCCTTCATCTCCTATGTATCACATCGTGTATCCAAGCTAGAGGCGGTACAACAGGGTACTAGAGCCTCCATGCCCCCCGTATCACATCTTGTATCCAAGCTACAGGTGGTACAACAGGGTACTAGAACCTCCATGCCCACCTGTATCACATCTTGTATCCAAGCTAGAGGCAGTACAACAGGGTACTAGAGCCTTCATCTCCTATGTATCACATCGTGTATCCAAGCTAGAGGCGGTACAACAGGGTACTAGAGCCTCCATGCCCCCCGTATCACATCTTGTATCCAAGCTACAGGTGGTACAACAGGGTACTAGAGCCTCCATGCCCCCTGTATCACATCTTGTATCCAAGCTAGAGGTGGTACAGCAGGGTACTAGAGCCTCCATGCTCGCCTGTATCACATCTTGTATCCAAGCTAGAGGTGGTACAGCAGGGTACTAGAGCCTTCATCTCCTATGTATCACATCGTGTATCCAAGCTAGAGGCGGTACAACAGGGTACTAGAGCCTCCATGCCCCCTGTATCACATCTTGTATCCAAGCTACAGGTGGTACAACAGGGTACTAGAGCCTCCATGCCTGCCTGTATCACATCTTGTATCCAAGCTACAGGTGGTACAACAGGGTACTAGAGCCTCCATGCCCCCTGTATCACATCTTGTATCCAAGCTAGAGGTGGTACAGCAGGGTACTAGAGCCTCCATGCTCGCCTGTATCACATCTTGTATCCAAGCTAGAGGTGGTACAGCAGGGTACTAGAGCCTTCATCTCCTATGTATCACATCGTGTATCCAAGCTAGAGGCGGTACAACAGGGTACTAGAGCCTCCATGCCCCCCGTATCACATCTTGTATCCAAGCTACAGGTGGTACAACAGGGTACTAGAGCCTCCATGCCCACCTGTATCACATCTTGTATCCAAGCTAGAGGCAGTACAACAGGGTACTAGAGCCTTCATCTCCTATGTATCACATCGTGTATCCAAGCTAGAGGCGGTACAACAGGGTACTAGAGCCTCCATGCCCCCCGTATCACATCTTGTATCCAAGCTACAGGTGGTACAACAGGGTACTAGAGCCTCCATGCCCCCTGTATCACATCTTGTATCCAAGCTAGAGGTGGTACAGCAGGGTACTAGAGCCTTCATCTCCTATGTATCACATCGTGTATCCAAGCTAGAGGCGGTACAACAGGGTACTAGAGCCTCCATGCCCCCCGTATCACATCTTGTATCCAAGCTACAGGTGGTACAACAGGGTACTAGAGCCTCCATGCCCACCTGTATCACATCTTGTATCCAAGCTAGAGGCAGTACAACAGGGTACTAGAGCCTCCATGCCCGCCGTATGACATCTTGTATCCAAGCTACAGGTGGTACAACAGGGTACTAGAGCCTCCATGCTCACCCGTATCACATCTTGTATCCAAGCTAGAGGCGGTACAACAGGGTACTAGAGCCTCCATGCCTGCCTGTATCACATCTTGTATCCCAGCTAGAGGTGCTACAACAGGGTACTAGAGCCTCCATGCCCACCTGTATCACATCTTGTATCCAAGCTAGAGGTGCTACAACAGGGTACTAGAGCCTCCATGCCCGCCCGTATCACATCTTGTATCCAAGCTAGAGGCGGTGCAACAGGGAACTAGAGCCACCATGCTCGCCTGTATCACATCTTGTATCCAAGCTAGAGGTGGTACAGCAGGGTACTAGAGCCTTCATCTCCTATGTATCACATCGTGTATCCAAGCTAGAGGCGGTACAACAGGGTACTAGAGCCTCCATGCCCCCCGTATCACATCTTGTATCCAAGCTACAGGTGGTACAACAGGGTACTAGAGCCTCCATGCCCACCTGTATCACATCTTGTATCCAAGCTAGAGGCAGTACAACAGGGTACTAGAGCCTCCATGCCCGCCGTATCACATCTTGTATCCAAGCTACAGGTGGTACAACAGGGTACTAGAGCCTCCATGCTCACCCGTATCACATCTTGTATCCAAGCTAGAGGCGGTACAACAGGGTACTAGAGCCTCCATGCCCACCCGTATCACATCTTGTATCCCAGCTAGAGGTGGTACAACAGGGTACTAGAGCCTCCATGCCCGCCTGTATCACATCTTGTACCCAGGCTAGAGGTGCTACAACAGGGTACTAGAGCCTCCATGCCACCCGTATCACATCTTGTATCCAAGCTAGAGCCGGTACAACAGGGTACTAGAGCCTCCATGCCCGCCCGTATCACATCTTGTATCCAAGCTAGCGGCGGTGCAACAGGGAACTAGAGCCTCCATGCTCGCCTGTATCACATCTTGTATCCAAGCTAGAGGTGGTACAGCAGGGTACTAGAGCCTTCATCTCCTATGTATCACATCGTGTATCCAAGCTAGAGGCGGTACAACAGGGTACTAGAGCCTCCATGCCCCCCGTATCACATCTTGTATCCAAGCTACAGGTGGTACAACAGGGTACTAGAGCCTCCATGCTCACCCGTATCACATCTTGTATCCAAGCTAGAGGCGGTACAACAGGGTACTAGAGCCTCCATGCCCACCCGTATCACATCTTGTATCCAAGCTAGAGGTGCTACAACAGGGTACTAGAGCCTCCATGCCCGCCCGTATCACATCTTGTATCCAAGCTAGAGGCGGTGCAACAGGGAACTAGAGCCTCCATGCTCGCCTGTATCACATCTTGTATCCAAGCTAGAGGTGGTACAGCAGGGTACTAGAGCCTTCAGCTCCTATGTATCACATCGTGTATCCAAGCTAGAGGCGGTACAACAGGGTACTAGAGCATCCATGCCTGCCCGTATCACATCTTGTATCCAAGCTAGAGGCGGTACAACAGGGTACTAGAGCCTCCATGCCTGCCCGTATCACATCTTGTATCCAAGCTAGAGGCGGTACAACAGGGTACTAGAGCCTCCATGCCTGCCTGTATCACATCTTGTATCCAAGCTAGAGGTGGTACAACAGGGTACTAGATCCTCCATGCCACCTGTATCACATCTTGTATCCAAGCTAGAGGTGCTACAACAGGGTACTAGAGCCTCCATGCCCACCTGTATCACATCTTGTATCCAAGCTAGAGGTGCTACAACAGGGTACTAGAGCCTCCATGCCCCCCATATCACATCTTGTATCCAAGCTAGAGGCGGTGCAACAGGGAACTAGAGCCTCCATGCTCGCCTGTATCACATCTTGTATCCAAGCTAGAGGTGGTACAGCAGGGTACTAGAGCCTTCATCTCCTATGTATCACATCGTGTATCCAAGCTAGAGGCGGTACAACAGGGTACTAGAGCATCCATGCCTGCCCGTATCACATCTTGTATCCAAGCTAGAGGCGGTACAACAGGGTACTAGAGCCTCCATGCCTGCCCGTATCACATCTTGTATCCAAGCTAGAGGCGGTACAACAGGGTACTAGAGCCTCCATGCCTGCCTGTATCACATCTTGTATCCAAGCTAGAGGTGGTACAACAGGGTACTAGAGCCTCCATGCCCCCCGTATCACATCTTGTATCCAAGCTACAGGTGGTACAACAGGGTACTAGAGCCTCCATGCCCACCCGTATCACATCTTGTATCCCAGCTAGAGGTGGTACAACAGGGTACTAGAGCCTCCATGCCCACCTGTATCACATCTTGTACCCAAGCTAGAGGTGCTACAACAGGGTACTAGAGCCTCCATGCCACCCGTATCACATCTTGTATCCAAGCTAGAGCCGGTACAACAGGGTACTAGAGCCTCCATGCCCGCCCGTATCACATCTTGTATCCAAGCTAGCGGCGGTGCAACAGGGAACTAGAGCCTCCATGCTCGCCTGTATCACATCTTGTATCCAAGCTAGAGGTGGTACAGCAGGGTACTAGAGCCTTCATCTCCTATGTATCACATCGTGTATCCAAGCTAGAGGCGGTACAACAGGGTACTAGAGCCTCCATGCCCCCCGTATCACATCTTGTATCCAAGCTACAGGTGGTACAACAGGGTACTAGAGCCTCCATGCTCACCCGTATCACATCTTGTATCCAAGCTAGAGGCGGTACAACAGGGTACTAGAGCCTCCATGCCCACCCGTATCACATCTTGTATCCAAGCTAGAAGTGCTACAACAGGGTACTAGAGCCTCCATGCCCGCCCGTATCACATCTTGTATCCAAGCTAGAGGCGGTGCAACAGGGAACTAGAGCCTCCATGCTCGCCTGTATCACATCTTGTATCCAAGCTAGAGGTGGTACAGCAGGGTACTAGAGCCTTCAGCTCCTATGTATCACATCGTGTATCCAAGCTAGAGGCGGTACAACAGGGTACTAGAGCATCCATGCCTGCCCGTATGACATCTTGTATCCAAGCTAGAGGCGGTACAACAGGGTACTAGAGCCTCCATGCCTGCCCGTATCACATCTTGTATCCAAGCTAGAGGCGGTACAACAGGGTACTAGAGCCTCCATGCCTGCCTGTATCACATCTTGTATCTAAGCTAGAGGCGGTGCAACAGGGAACTAGAGCCTCCATGCTCGCCTGTATCACATCTTGTATCCAAGCTAGAGGTGGTACAGCAGGGTACTAGAGCCTTCATCTCCTATGTATCACATCGTGTATCCAAGCTAGAGGCGGTACAACAGGGTACTAGAGCATCCATGCCTGCCCGTATCACATCTTGTATCCAAGCTAGAGGCGGTACAACAGGGTACTAGAGCCTCCATGCCTGCCCGTATCACATCTTGTATCCAAGCTAGAGGTGGTACAACAGGGTACTAGAGCCTCCATGCCACCTGTATCACATCTTGTATCCAAGCTAGAGGTGGTACAGCAGGGTACTAGAGCCTTCATCTCCTATGTATCACATCGTGTATCCAAGCTAGGGGCGGTACAACAGGGTACTAGAGCATCCATGCCTGCCCGTATCACATCTTGTATCCAAGCTAGAGGTGGTACAACAGGGTACTAGAGCCTCCATGCCACCTGTATCACATCTTGTATCCAAGCTAGAGGTGGTACAGCAGGGTACTAGAGCCTTCATCTCCTATGTATCACATCGTGTATCCAAGCTAGGGGCGGTACAACAGGGTACTAGAGCCTCCATGCCTGCCTGTATCACATCTTGTATCCCAGCTAGAGGTGCTACAACAGGGTACTAGAGCTTCCATGCCCACCTGTATCACATCTTGTATCCAAGCTACAGGTGGTACAACAGGGTACTAGAGCCTCCATGCTCACCCGTATCACATCTTGTATCCAAGCTAGAGGCGGTACAACAGGGTACTAGAGCCTCCATGCCCACCCATATCACATCTTGTATCCCAGCTAGAGGTGCTACAACAGGGTACTAGAGCCTCCATGCCCATCTGTATCACATCTTGTATCCAAGCTAGAGGCAGTACAACAGGGTACTAGAGCCTCCATGCCCGCCCGTATCACATCTTGTATCCAAGCTAGAGGCGGTGCAACAGGGAACTAGAGCCTCCATGCTCGCCTGTATCACATCTTGTATCCAAGCTAGAGGTGGTACAGCAGGGTACTAGAGCCTTCATCTCCTATGTATCACATCGTGTATCCAAGCTAGAGGCGGTACAACAGGGTACTAGAGCATCCATGCCTGCCCGTATCACATCTTGTATCCAAGCTAGAGGCGGTACAACAGGGTACTAGAGCCTCCATGCCTGCCCGTATCACATCTTGTATCCAAGCTAGAGGCGGTACAACACGGTACTAGAGCCTCCATGCCTGCCCGTATCACATCTTGTATCCAAGCTAGAGGCGGTACAACAGGGTACTAGAGCCTCCATGCCTGCCTGTATCACATCTTGTATCCAAGCTAGAGGTGGTACAACAGGGTACTAGAGCCTCCATGCTCACCCGTATCACATCTTGTATCCAAGCTAGAGGCGGTACAACAGGGTACTAGAGCCTCCATGCCACCTGTATCACATCTTGTATCCAAGCTAGAGTTGCTACAACAGGGTACTAGAGCCTCCATGCCACCTGTATCACATCTTGTATCCAAGCTAGAGTTGCTACAACAGGGTACTAGAGCCTCCATGCCCCCCATATCACATCTTGTATCCAAGCTAGAGGCGGTGCAACAGGGAACTAGAGCCTCCATGCTCGCCTGTATCACATCTTGTATCCAAGCTAGAGGTGGTACAGCAGGGTACTAGAGCCTTCATGTCCTATGTATCACATCGTGTATCCAAGCTAGAGGTGGTACAACAGGGTACTAGAGCATCCATGCCTGCCCGTATCACATCTTGTATCCAAGCTAGAGGCGGTACAACAGGGTACTAGAGCCTCCATGCCTGCCCGTATCACATCTTGTATCCAAGCTAGAGGTGGTACAACAGGGTACTAGAGCCTCCATGTCACCTGTATCACATCTTGTATCCAAGCTAGAGGTGGTACAGCAGGGTACTAGAGCCTTCATCTCCTATGTATCACATCGTGTATCCAAGCTAGGGGCGGTACAACAGGGTACTAGAGCCTCCATGCCTGCCTGTATCACATCTTGTATCCAAGCTAGAGGTGGTACAACCGGGTACTAGAGCCTCCATGCCTGCCCGTATCACATCTTGTATCCAAGCTAGAGGCGGTACAACAGGGTACTAGAGGGTCCATGCCTGCCTGTATCACATTTTGTATCCAAGCTAGATGTGTGGCAAGGAATAAAGCTATCTCCTGTTCCCATATTCCCGGTGGTCCCATTGAAATGACTGGACAAGTGCCGCTGCTCTCACCAGACTCGTCGTCTATGGGTGAGTGTCCCAGTGGTTGGACCCCCAGCGATCTGAAGGCTGTTCCCTGTGGATCTGGTATAGCTTTCAGTCCTTGCACATCCTGATGAGATGTCTCTGGCCTGTCCTCTGCTCTACAAGTTGCTGTCTTCGCTCTATAGACTGGTCTTGAAGAAGCCGATTTCTAACAAACTCTTCTCTTTCTTTCTAGAAAAATATCTCCCATCTCCTTCGTCAGGACTGGACTCCTTCTCTGCAGGTCTGCGATGAGCGGCGCACTGAGGAGGAGATTCCTGCTACTCTATGGCACCCAGAAGGGACAATCACAAGCCATCGCTGAGGAGATAAGCCAACAGGCAGAGCAGTACGGGTTTGTGGCTGACGTAGTCTCTCTGAAGGATGTCAATACGTTTAGCTTGGAGAACGAAAAGGATCCGGTGGTCTTCGTCATTTCTACCACCGGGACTGGAGATCCACCAGACGCTGCTCTAAAGTTTGTGAAGACCATTCGAAACAAGGAACTACCAGATGACCACTTTGTCCATCTGCGATATGGACTATTGGCTCTCGGAGACTCTGAATACACCTATTTCTGCAATGGGGGAAAGGTTGTTGACCAGAGACTTGAAGAGTTGGGGGCCAAACATTTTTATGACACTGGCTATGCTGATGATTGTGTAGGCTTGGAGATGGTGGTAGACCCCTGGATTAAAGGCCTCTGGGATGCCTTAGATAGAGAGTTCTTATGTAGGGCCGGAAGTACCAAGACGATCAAGGTCTCCAACGATGCAACCAACGGAAACAAAAATATTATGGAAGTACCAGGAAATTTGGATTTGCACCTACAGACTATGAGCCTTGAAGGTGAACCGGGTACAAATGGCACGTCCCTAAATAAAGCGGTGTCAGATGCCGGCAGCATCGAGCACTCACTTGTCCACTCGGTGCCGCCTCTGTGTCAGTGCAGCCTTAATATCCCGGCTCTGCCTCCTCCATTTTTGGACGCAGTTATTTTGGACTCGGTAGCAAAGGGAACTGATTTGCGTCGTCTTCACCCTGAAGATGAGATGTTCTCGGTTCCCATCAGGCAGGCTAAGAGACTCACAACTAAAGATGCCGTGAAAACCACTTTAATGTTGGAGCTTGACATTGCAAACACTACAATTGACCTCCAGCCGGGGGATTCCTTTAGCATCGTTTGTCCGAATCCTCCCGGCGAGGTGACGGATCTCATTGACAAGCTTGGATTGTCGGATAAGAAGGATCGCCAAGTCCACTTGACCGTTAAATCCGGGACAAAAAAGAGAGGGGCGGTCGTACCTGGTTACATCCCGGAAAACTGTTCTCTGGAATCCCTGCTGACATGGTGCCTCGAAATACGGGCAGCGCCAAAGAAGGCCTTTCTGCGGGCCCTGGCGGACTGTACGTCTGACGCTGCGGAGAAGAGGCGCTTGCTGGAACTCTGTAGCAAGCAGGGCGGTTCAGATTATAACGGCTTCATTAGAGACCGCGCCATCAGCGTGTTGGACCTTCTCAACACTTTCCCAAGCTGCCGGCCTCCATTAGACTTATTAGTAGAGCATCTCCCGAAATTACAGCCGCGGTCGTACTCCGCTGCCAGCTCCACCCTGTTTCATCCAGGAAAGCTGTTCTTTCTCTTTAACGTTATGAGCTTTGAAGCTTGCTCAGGGCGAACGTTGCCGAGGAAAGGGGTGTGTACGGGCTGGCTCGCCGATCTTGCCAGAGGATATGTAGAAGAATCCGAGCCCGCGGCGATCACCGGCGGAGAACCACAGATTACAATGTTTATGCGGCCGTCTACCTTATTCCGATTGCCACCGGATTCGTCGGTCCCTATGATCATGGTTGGTCCGGGAACCGGAATCGCACCGTATATTGGATTCTTGCAGCACAGAGAAACGCAGCGTCGACAGAAGCAAGAATGCGTATTTGGAGACACCTGGTTGTTTTTTGGTTGCCGCAGCCACCAGAAGGACTATCTATTCAGGGAGGAACTCAGGCGTTTTGTTGAAAATGGTACATTAACCCGCTTAGAGGTGAGCTTCTCGAGAGAGCCGCCCGGCACCACCAATGACCGTGGGCCCAAATACGTTCAGGACAACCTACGGCTTTTCTCTCGGGACGTTGTCCGAATATTGACCAAAGAAAACGGATGCTTTTATGTCTGCGGAGATGCAAAAAATATGGCGCAGGATGTTAACACGGCTTTAGTGGATATTCTCTGTGCTGAGCTGGGTGTGGACAAGCTGGAAGCCATGAAGACGCTCGCCTCATTAAAGAGTGAGCGCAGATATCTACAGGACATTTGGGGTTGACCCTCCCTATTCGGCATTACCCGCTGCTCCGTTGACCACTGCGATATCCCGAAAACTCTGGAGGCGACTAGAGATTCTTCTAACGACTATAAAACCAAATGTTTACGACCCCGATGTGCCTGTCTAGTAGTCTATGCAAATGAGGGACGGAATAATCCTTCACAGCGCCACCTATTGGAAGGCAGCTACCCTCTGAGTTAATATCCGACCTTTTAGCACATCTTACAACATGACTAGGGCTGTAAGCCAAACCAGAGTACCCAGATGCAGACAGCTGTATCAGGGGGTCTTGCCCCCTCATCCATGCATAGTAAGGTTCTAGTTGGCCAGGTGAGAGGCCATCAATATGAGTGCAGGCGGAGGCAATGCTTCTCATGGACAGCACCACAAGGGTCCATGGAGGCTTTTAGGGAACCTGTCGGCACATTTGAGGCCCAAAAAATACAGTATGCTGTTCTTTATACTCACCGGTTCCCCCGTGCCAGCGCTGGGCCCTGGAGAAATCAGTGGGCATACATGGCACAACTCAGAGGGCTATAGGCACGCTCTCTCGTTCGTCTACATGGGACTATTCTCAAAAGAGTTGCACTGTTTGCTGATTTCAACGCAGCGCTGCATTGGGGGCCTCGGTGTGCCGGAGACACGGCTCCCCGAACCCCGTGTTCTCTCACCTTTCAGCCCCGTATGGTAATGTTCAGGGCTCAGGCATGCGGACGAGTTCCCTTCAGCCCCTTCATGGCCAGGACCTACATTTACATCCAGGTTGTGCAGGGTTTGTGTGGAGCAACATCGGCAGCTGATCCCTCTTCCTACGTGGTAGGTTTCGGCCATCTTTGACAGCTGCCACCGTCCACAACAGTCGTGATCAACGTCAGCCTTGATCAGGACTATTGACCCTTTAAATGCCGACTTCAATTCTGACGGTGGCATTTAAATGCTCCAATTGTTATTCGGGGGTCCCAAACGTCCCCCGTGAGGTGCCATTCAGTTGACATGGCAGACGGGGGCCACCATGGCCGATTGCCTGTCAAGTCATGGTATGATGTAATATTTAAGTACTGCAGTATACTCTATGAGCGATCAAACGATCGCAAGTTCAAGTCCCTTGTTGGAACTTAAAACAATTATTTAAAAATGAGTTAAAAAAAAAACTTTATGATTAGTAAGAATTAAAGGTAACAAAATCCTACCCCTGAAGTGATCAGGGGGCGCATGGACAGCCCTTCTTAACCGCTCAGTGACACGGCACATTTTGGTCTTAAGGACAATAAGGTTTTTGGAGGACTTTCCTCTCCATTGGCACGGCCGTATGGGGGCCGGTTTTTGGGTGGCGAACTGTAGTTTGTATTGGCACCGTATTGGGCTGCACATGGTTGTTTGATCACTTTTTATTGTGTTCTTTTAGGAAGTGAAATAAAAAAAATAAAGTATTTTGTCTGTTTTTTTTCCCCCCTCTTTTTATAGTATTTGCTGTACTGAATAAAAAGTATATTCATTTATTGTGTGGGTCGTTACAGGCGCCAAACGTGTTTTTGGTTTGTTTTTTTATATAGGGTTTTTAGGGGACTTGAACTTACGGTGCTATGATTGCTGTGATAATACACTGCAATATTTTAGTACTGCAATGCATTATGTCTTATAGCAATCACAGGCCAGAGCAGACCCAAATGCTATTGACTGGTGTTCAGCTGCCACGGCACCCCACTGGCCCTCATGTGGCATAAAGAGTGCATGTTAGGGGTTCACAGACCAGTCCAGCTGCCCAGAGTTTCTTCTGTAAACATGCCCCCTCTCCCCTTGTGGTTGGCATTCTCACATCATCCACAAGCAGTGCCAAATCTCTTGCACTTGGTCTGCACATTCTAGGAGCTGAGCCTCCGTAGAGAAGGCTGGCGCGTCTACCCATGGCGGGGTGAGTCACCCACACATGCCGCTGCCTGGGTGCGGGGTGCATGCTGGAGCTTTGGCGTGGCTTGTGGATATCTTAGTGCTGTCATCCATGCCAATCAAAGGGTGAAGAGACCCAGGAGCAGCTGGAACGGTGAGGTCCACCTGCTGGACCTAAATAACTGCCCTTCTACAGGTTGGCCAGGGGGATGGGCGGTGAAGGAGACCCGTTTAGAAAACTTTGGGCTCTATTCAACTGCCGACCTTTCCTCTGGATAGCCAACGGATGTTCATGGATCCCCATCAGCTGATCGTCCGGCTGCTGTCCTCAGCGGACGGGGGAAGTGATTAACATCGCTTCACTCCCATTGATGATATTGAGAGCGCTGCAGGGCTACTCCACCTCCTGCCCTGAGCAGCGCGGCGCTCCCATTGATTGCAACGGCAGTGAAGCTAGTACTCCTTTCTGTTGCTGACGCTGTTCGGCCCGCTGCACTGAAAGCAGGGATGGACAATCAACTGATGGATGGGGAGCCAGAGCGGCGGCCCCCCTCCATGAACTAGTGATGGTCAAGTCAGAGGATAGGTCATCAGTAGGAGAGCCCAGACAACCCCTGTAATCACTGATAAGGCGCTGCAAATGATTCCGAAGGGGAGGTAAGGCACTCCCTTTAAAGCACCCCTCCAGTTTTGGGATAACATTTTGCCCTGCGATCAGAGGGGCGGTTATATTTCCTGCTGTTGGTCTTTTGTGCCGATGTCTCCCAGATCTGCTGGTCCCACTATCAGTCCTCCAAGATGGCCGACCATCTTCAGACAACCAAATGCCCACAGTGCATTGCTATTGTTACACGGTGACTGCCGCCTGACCAGGTTGTGAATGAAGAGACTTACCGCTGCTCTGGTGGGCAGCCGCTCCGCTCCCGCGTCATCGAACACCAACATCATGTTGCTGGACACATTCTGCGCCTCCCGGGGGTACTGTCGACCTTTCATGGGATGATGCCCAAACTGCTGCCTTTGACCGTCAATGATGGGACTCTTTTGTTGCCCGATGTGTTGGAAGGCGTCAGAGGACCCGAGTCTGAGGAAGGGTTAGACTACCCATCCAGTGTGGCTGCTCTCTGGCCAGACAGGTAGCTAGAAAATTGGGATGGCCATCTTGGATGACTAGAAGCAGGACCCCAAACTGGCAGATCAGAGAGTAATCTGCAGAGACGAAGGGCCGCAGGGCCACCACCTTCTGGCTGGTTGCTGCATTTGGAGCCTCTGTTGGTAATTTTGTCAAATTGGATGTGAAGAATAGCGCAGCATGCAGAACCGTACGTCCCGTCTGCAATGGATCCATCACAGATTCCACCAAAGCCAGTAAAATGGCGCAACTTGCTGAACACCGTGCAGGACCCCCCCATAGACCCCATTAGAGTCAGTGCTGTCCGTCAGACATCATGGGGATCCATTACAGCCATGGACATCGGTTTCCTGCTACTTGTTCCCGATTGGGCGCTGGAGCGACATTGACTGATTCTAGAGAGACTCAAGCATTCCTGAAGTATCACGAATCGTGGAGCGGACTGGTACTTGGATGCAGTTATATAAACAAGCGCCAATTGTGAAAGGGGCGGGGCTCTAATAAAGGGGGCGGTCCATGTACGACTGCAGTAATATCTCCATGTGATCACAAATCGAGCGCCTCGAAGTTCTGAAGCCACTTGTTCTTGCTCCTTTTCTCTCTACACTTGTAACGGGGGTCTCCCACCATACAAGCCATTTCTCACTCACAGGACCCCCACAGCTCCCCATTTCAATGAGACCATCAGACAGGCGAGCGCTTGAGCTCGCCCCCGCCAGCCGTCCCGCCGTAATGACTGTAGAGGCCATGTGACTGCGCGGACCCCCGTTCTCAGTACTGTGGGGTCCCAGCGCGTGGATCTCTACTGCTCAGCAAGTTATCACTTATGCTGTGGGCAGGTGCTGAGCGGCTTCCATGGGGCGCCCCCTGCAGGAGGTGCTCACACATGATTGGCTGCAGATTTCACACCTTCAGGCCTTAGTCAGACGGGCGTTTTTTCGCGCGATTTGCGCATGCGTCTGGCGATTTTATAAAACCATTGCTTTGCAATGGTATCGGACACATGAGCGCTTTTTATGCGCTCGTCCGATAAATTATAGGACAGAAATCGCAGATCGCACCTATCTGTGATCTGCGATTCCTGTTCTCTTCTGTATATGCGCTCAATGGGGCCGGCGGCAGCAGCGCCGACCCCATTGAGAACATATAGAAGACAAATCATTCTTCTATGCCACAGCTGTAACAGCTGTGACAGAGAAGAACGATGTTTGCCCATTGAATTCAATGGAGCGGCAATACAGCAGGTTCCACTGAAAGCAATGGGCTGCCGGCGTGCGCGGGATGAATTGTCGGGAAGGGGTTAAATATATAAGCCCTTCCCTGCAATTCATTCTAAAATGTGTTAAAATAAAAAAAATATATATACTCACCTGCTCCCGACAGCGGCTGGCCTGCAGTGGGTGTGAGTCAGACCTGCCCCTGATTGGCTCAGGCTGAGCCAATCAGGGGCAGGTCTGACTCACACCCCCTTCACACCCACTGCAGGCCGGCCGCGCTGAACTCCGACTGCCGGGAGCAGGTGAGTATGTATATATTTTTTATTTTAACACTTTTCTGGATGAATTGCAGGGAAGGGCTTATATATTTAACCCCTTCCCGACAATTCATCCCACACTCGCCCGCAGTGCATTGCTTTCAATGGAGCCGGCTGTATTGCCGGCTCCATTGAATGCAATGCGCTGGACAGCTCCGGCCCGTTTCTAATGAAACGCGGCTAGGAGCAAATTTTCGGGCGATTTTTGGGCATCGGTCACGCGATTTGCGGATGCGCATCCGTCATGTGATCCGCAAATCGCGCGAAGAAACGCCCGTGTGACTAAGGCCTCAATGTGAATCCAATTGAAAGGATGAAATCTGATGCAAATCATCATGTGAACACGCCTTTAGGGAAGGTGACCAGATTTTCCCTGGGACATAGGGGTGTGGTCAGGGGTGGGCAGAGGGGTGTGGTCAGGGGCGGGGCTTATCACGACACAGGCTTTAACCTCCGTCATAAAAAGTACAGGGCCGTTTCAAAAAAGATAGTGAGCAAATTCTACAGCAATTCTGCATCCAAAAACCAGTCATAATCTGAACCAGGGCTGCGGATTATGACTGGAGATCAGCCGTGTACCCACAGCTGATGTCATACTATGCGGCGCTCCCCCTCACCTCCTCCGAAGGCTTCCTGCTGTCAGCGCTCCCCGGATTCCCGTTCCCAGCTGCGTGTAGCGGCCTCACCTGATGAGCGTCACCTGACCAGGCCGCTGGGGATAGGAAACTAGTGAGCGCTGACTGCAGGAAGACATTGGAGGGGAGGCGAGCGCCGCAGAGTATGAAATCACCTGCGGGTACGTAGAGGAGTTACAGTCAAATTCTGCACAAATATTCTTTTGAATGTGGAACTTGCTGCAGACATTTCCGCCACGTGTAAACATACAGTAAGTCAGCTTGGGGTGTGCTGCCACATGCGTAGGGGCCTCAATAGTAATAGTGTCCCATATATCAGTCCCAGTAGTCCTAATAACCCTCACAGTGGCCCCAGTAGTAAGTGTCCCATATATCAGTCCCAATAGTGACCCCAAACAGTGGCCCCAGTAGTAATAGTGACCCATATATCAGCCCCAGTAGTATTAGTGATGCCCCAAGTGGCCTCAGCAGTAATAGTGTCCCATATATCAGCCCCAGTAGTAATAATAACCCTCACAGTGGCCCCAGTAGAAAGTGTCCCCTATATCAGTCCCAATAGTGACCCAAAACAGTGGCCCCAGTAGTAATAGTGACCTCAACAGTAGCCTCAGTCCCTTATATCAACCCCAGTAGTATTAGTGACGCCCACAGTGGCCTCAGCAGTAATAGTGACCCCAACAGTAACCACAGTGTCCGCTATATCAGCTCCAGTAATAGTGACCCTCACAGTGGGCTCAGTAGTAAGTGTCCCCGATATCAGTCCCAGCAGTCATAATGGCCTCAGTAATAAGTGACCCCTAGAGTGGCCCTAGTAGTAATAGTGACCCCCCCATAGTGGCCTCAGTAATAATAGTGACAGTAGTAATAGTGTCCCCTATATCAGTCCCAGTAGTAATAGTGACCACCATAATGGCCTCAGTAGTAGTTGTGATCCCCGCAGTAGCCTCAATAGTAATAGCAACCCTATAGTGGGCCCAGTAGTGATACTGACCCCACAGTGGCCTTAGTAGTAGTAATGACCCCCGCAGTGGCCTCAGTAGTAAAAGTGACCCCCACAGTGGCTTTATCAGTAATAGTGACCCCCACAGTCGCTTCAGTAGTAATAGTGACCCCAACCGTGGCCTCAGTAGTAATAGTGACCCCTATATCAATCCCAGTAGGCCTCATAGTGTCCCCAGTAGTAATAGTTACCCCCTCAGTAGTAATAGTGACCCATACAGGACCCCCCAAAAAATGATGAATGATGAGGACATTTAGAGGGTTGACAGCCGCAATCAGCAGGCAGGCATCTGCTATCCCAGACAGCCGGTTTCTGCCTCTTCTCCCGCTCCTTATATATGCAGCACACCCAGGACTCTCAAGGTGCATGTTGGGGCAGGTGATGTGAAGGGTTAAACCTCCCCAGTATGAAGTGCCCCGAGTCCTGGCGCTCCTACCAGTTTGGTTTCAGGTGAGTTGGGCTGAGGGAAGTTAGTTTCTCCACTTGGGCGGACTATGGTCCTAGTCACGTCTGATGACCATTCATGGTGGTCACATGGTTTGTGTGCGCCGGGACGTTGCCTGCACCCTCACATCAGACAGTCGGCGCCCCCATGCTCCTCTTATGTTGCTGACGGGTTTCTGTTCTGCAGTCGCTGCCAAAATAGTTTTAGTAATGAATACATTGGTTAAAAGATCCACTGAGGCGCCTACGTGGGAGGCGGGACTAGGACCCTCCAAACTCCACCCCGCCCTCAGGGGCGCTGTTCATCTCACCACGGGGGGTTTTACTTGTCATGGAGACACCGCAGCTCCTGCAGGCTTGTGGGGCCGCAGCTGGTCACACCTGCACACTGCCGCTTCCTGCGGACCCAGAGAGGTGGGCTCATGCACAGCCGTACAAGTGGCAGGCCGTGGCTGGGGGTCTACATGACCAGTAAACCCTGGTGTGAGCCGCCTTCAATGGCTTTGGGACATTTACTAGCCTTTGCCAGCCTAATAACTGGCCCACCTGAGAGTGCCACCACTCACCTGGTGAAGGCTTATACATCAGATGATCACATCAAGGTAACTTCTAGTAGTGACCAGGGACTGAGACATTGTGTGGTGACCGCACTGGTGAACCACGGGCCCCGAGATGCCGTACGGTGACCGCACTGATGAACCGCGGGCCCAGAGATGCCATACGGTGACCACACTGGTGAACCACGGGCCCCGAGATGCCGTACGGTGACCGCACTGATGAACCGCGGGCCCAGAGATGCCATACGGTGACCACACTGGTGAACTGCGGGCCCCGACATGCCGTACGGTGACCACACTGGTGAACCGCGGGCCCAGAGATGCCGTTCGGTGACCGCACTGGTGAACGGCGGGCCCAGAAATGCCGCACTGTGAACCCACTGGTGAACCGCGGGCCCAGAGATGCCGTACGGTGACCGCACTGATGAACCGCGGGCCTAGAGATGCCGTACGGTGACCGCACTGGTGAACGGCGGGCCCAGAGATGCCGCACTGTGAACCCACTGGTGAACCGCGGGCCCAGAGATGCCGTATGGTGAACACACTGGTGAACCGCGGGCCCAGAGATGCCGCACTGTGAACCCACTGGTGAACCGCGGGCACACAGATGCCGTACGGTGACCGCACTGATGAACCGCGGGCCTAGAGATGCCGTACGGTGACCGCACTGGTGAACGGCGGGCCCAGAGATGCCGCACTGTGAACCCACTGGTGAACCGCGGGCCCAGAGATGCCGTATGGTGAACACACTGGTGAACCGCGGGCCCAGAGATGCCGCACTGTGAACCCACTGGTGAACCGCGGGCACACAGATGCCGTACGTTGAACACAGTGTTGAACTGTGGGCCTAGAGATGCTGTACAGTGCATGCAGTGGTGAACCGCGGGCCTAGAGATGCCGTACGGTGACCGCAGTGGTGAACCATATACAGATAGTCCCCGACTTGCGAACATTCGAGTTACGAATTTCGCTAGATACGAACTATTTGTCCTGCACAGTATGATGTCACGCTATGGCTCCCGCCCCCTAATGCTATGGCATTACATCATACTGTGCAGGGACCGGACAGGCTTCTATCAAGCCTGATAGAAGCCTGTCTGGTCAGATCGCGGTTGCTAGGCAGCCGGGGGCCTTCTGAAAGGCCCTAGGGCTGTCTATGCAGAGCGCCTAGCAAGCCGTGCGCTTGATGGGCACTCTGCATAGGCAGCCATGGGGCCTTTCAGGAGGTCCCCGGCTGCCTAGCAACCACACAGCGTCCCGCGATCTCATCATGGGACGCTGTACGGGCCCCCTGAACGTCGGGTGCCGGCTGTTTCTTACAGCGGGCACCCGGCGGCAGCAGTTCCGACGAGCCACGCCGCTCGTCAGAACTGTTAACACTTTAAATACCGCTGTCAGAGCGGTATTTAAAGTGTTAACAGTTCAGACAAGCGGCGCGGCTCATCGGAACTGCTGCCGCCGGGTGCCCGCTGTAAGAACAGCCGGCACCTGACGTTGTATGGAGCGGAATCCACCCGCGATCCCCTTCATACAACCATTTGTTCTGACTTGCGAACAGGTTCCCGGAACAGAACCAAGTCGGGGACTACCTGTATTAATTATTCCTAAATTTTAGACACTTTTTCCTGCATCCAGACAAAGGGGGCGTGGCTTCATGGGCAGATGGTGTGGCATAAATGCGACATCATGCATCAGAGTTGGCATAAAATCTGGCACAGGCTAAAGGCCCTTTTACACGGCTGAACATCTTTTCAGCGGCTGCAGAACGGCTAAGGTCGTCGGCGCTCGTGCAGAGCATTTAAAGTGCTGCCGCCGGCTCACGGGATTCTCATCCGCTTCTCAGCGTTTCCCCCTCCTATGGGAAGCGTTTACACGGAATGACAAGCCAGCGAGCCAGCGAGGATCTGTAAGACAGCTTCCTATACTGTGAACGACGAGCGATGGGTTTTTTCGTATTCACAATGAACGATTATCGCTCACATTCGTTTGAGTGATAATCATTACGTGTAAACGGGCCTTTAGGGTCCTTTCAGACGAGCAGCTTCTCGTTTGCAGCACCCAGTGATGTCACCGCTCACTCGTTCGCTCTCGTGTCGCCTCATTCAGTTGTTTACATAATGAATGCGAGGCGCGGACCGAGCCGAGAACGAGCCACGAGGAGTCTGATGCCTGGACGAGCGGGAAGCCAGCAATCCTCATTAGTCGTGAATCTGAACGCCCGCCAACAGCCGATCCTCATTAGTCGTGAATCTGAACGCCCGCCAACAGCCGATCCTCATTAGTCGTGAATCTGAACGCCCGCCAACAGCCGATCCTCACTTTTGCCCATTTGAGCGACAATCGTTCCGTGTAAAAGCCCCCTTAGCCAACCGTGAGGGGGTCCGCAGAGCGGGTGCTTCAAGAGGTTATACCAGAATCACGTCATCCGCTCCCCACGCCACACTGAACGGAGCACTGGCCGCGGGCGGTAGTTCCACAGTGAGGAAGTCAGGGAATGCCAGACCCTCCTTCTCAAGATTAGTGAGACCTTCAGGGATCAGCAAGTAAAGGCCCATTTACATGCAAAGATAATCGCTCAAAAGATAGGGAGAATGACAGTTTAAGCGATCATTTTGCATAAGCTGCTAATGGGCACTAATGCCTATGAGCAGCTTATTAGCTTAATTTGCATGTAAGTGAGCCGCCCTGTGCTGTATGCAGAGAACAGCAGGTGGTCTGTTATCTGCATACAGCCGCTTTGTTCTGCCATGGGACTGCAGCTGAATACAATGTTATCAGCGCTCCCACAGAGAATCACAGCGTGTGCTCCCTGCTATCAGATCTCCAGACGAATTATGGATTTTACACTCAACATAAAATCATCGTTTGACCGTAAAGTAAACGATGGTAGCGTTTACACGCAACGATTATCGCTCAATAGACACCGTTTGAGTGAATTTTGAACGATAATCATCCCGTGTAAATGGGGCTTTACCCCCGGTCCTGTGACGGGACTATTAGGGATTTTGTTTAGGGGTCTGACCACACGCTAAGAATGCCCTCAGACCGTCTAAAACCGCACCAAACCGATCCGATAGTCACTGCGGGGGGGCTCGAGCGGCGGACAGACCCCATGATGGGGGAGGGGTGGCGGCCCCTTTATAAGGACATAACATACAGAAAAGAATATCACTTTAATAAATATGGATGACCAGTAATGATAGATAAGTGTCCAGATAGAAAAGGTCCGGAGTGTTTGGGGGAGGGGTGGGGGGCGGGGCCTCAACCAGCAGGGTATATAGTAAATACGTGTCCCACCGCCCCCTGTAACCAGTCCGCCATCTGCTCCCGGGGAAGCTGGGTGACAACCAACATGGCTGCTGCTTTATAACGGTGGAGGACGGCCTTTCAGGACCCTAGGAGCCTGGTGGGACCGCCCCCGGAGGGGCCAGAGCGGCGGCCATATTGCTCGCCCCCGGCTGGATGAGCATTCGGTTGCCGGGACTTTAAGACTTTGGGGTAATTTAAAGGCAGTTTGTTTTTCTCCTCGGACGTCCGCAGACACGCCTCCTCTGGTTAGGGTCACCGGCGGCAAGTATTGCGCCCGCTTGGCGCTTCTGCCCACAGATGAACCCATGGGGGGAAACGCCAACACTGCAGGAAGCAGACGGCCCCCCGGGGCCGGGGACTCTTGGGTTCGCAGCTGGTTAGTCGCCAGCGGTGGGCGTGGCCTCGGCTCACGTGTTGGCACAGTCGCAGGGATTTCCACATCGCAGTTTCCGCTGCCAGAGTTCGCCCAGTTCCTGCGGAGAGAACTGCGGGGCGGAGAGCATGGCGCGGTCACATGACTTCTCGCACAGCCAGCCTTCGTCCTGGTAGCGGCGGGGGCCGATGGCTGCCATCCAGATGCCCATGCTGACGTCCTCGCCCTGGTAGGTCTTCAGCCGGTCGGCGTTGGCCGCGAGCCACTGGACGACGTCCCGGGAGATGACGTACCCGGCGCCGCAGGCGAAGGCGGGGTAGGCGGGGCTCATGTACTCCAGCTCCTGCCACTTCCCCGTCCGGTCCACCGCCCAGTTGAGGCGGAAGTTGCCCCACCAGGCGTTGGGCCCCCGCAGCCGCCGCTCCTCCAGGGCCCGCAGCACGTTGTCCAGCTGCAGGAAGCAGTCGTCGTCCGTCTTCAGCAGGAAGTGGAAGGAGGCGGCGGCGGCCAGCCAGCGGTAGAACAGCAGCAGCTTGCGGGGGACGTTGCGGTATGTGTCCACCACCTCCACAAAGACGATGTCGCCGTGGGCGTGGCTCTCCGCCTGCAGCTCCGCCTCCTCTTCCTCCAGGGCGGCGCGGTGCTGGGCGAGTCGCTGGGGGCGGGCACTGAGGCGCTGGAGGAGGAGCTCGCCATCATGGATGGTGTAGGTGAAGCCGCCGGCGATGCCCTCCGTGCCCTGCGAGAAGTCGTACGGCAGGAGCCCCTCGTCGGCCGCCGTCACCCGCAGCACGCCGCCGCCATCGTTCAGGGTGACGCGGTGGACGCCCCACATGGGAAGCCCCTCGGCGTCATGGCTGTCCCAGCGCAGCGTGCCGTGGAAGCCCTCCGGCAGGATGAACTGCTCCACCGGCTTGTAGCAGAGTGCGGCGCCGGTCGGCGGGGCCCCCGGGGTGGTCAGCGGGGCCCCCGGGCTCAGCGCGGTCAGCCGGGCCACCAACAGCGCCTCCTCGTGCTCCGCCTGGAACAGACGCACGCTCAGGTTGCGGCTGAAGCCCGGGCACCACGCCCCCAGCCGGGTGATGATCAGCGGGTGTAACACCCGGAAGGTGACGCTCAGCTGCCGGTGCGGGGAGCGGCCGGGCGGCGGCCCCGAGAAGGCCTCGATCTCCCGGTGCAGCACGGGGCCGCTGAGGTTCAGCAGGCGGCAGGAGTACGGGTCCTCCCGGTCCTCGGGCGGCACGGAGCACGGCTCGGACCCCACGATGAAGCGCAGCAGGGGGCGCCGGGCGGGCGGCAGGGCCTGCAGCCAGGTGCCGCGGATGGTGTCCCGCAGGGCGCGGTGCTGCCGGGCGGACAGGATGCCGATGACCAGCGGGTGGTGCGGCGGGGAGCGGAGCCACAGCTGCAGGAACAGGCCGAGCAGGCAGGGACACAGCAGCAGGAGCAGCGGGCGGCGCATCAGGCCCGGAGCACCGCAGCCCCGGTCACCGGAACTCTGCGCCCAGCGACAGCCAATCACACGGCGGCTCTTACTATTGCCGGGGCAACGGCCTATGCAGTGCGCTGCTATTGGCTTATTGGCATAGTCACGTGCGCTGCGCTTTCTCAGCGGTTGCGTAGTCAGCGGATAGTGTCTGATCAGCGTGCGCATGCGTGCTGCACGCTGTGTTTTCAGTGGCTGACAGTTGGCTGATGCGCTATTGGCTATATGTAGACAACGCTGTCATTGGTGTAGTCAGTCACATGACCTCAGGCCCCTTATATAATGATTTTGGGACCAGATTTCTGGGCTATCTGACCGTAAATATTCATCAGAGCTCTCTGCCCTTGCAACCAATCAGAGCTCAGCTTTCATATTACCTTAGTAGTATAGCAACCAATCAGAGCTCTGCTTTCATGTTACCTCAGTAGTATAGCAACCAATCAGAGCTCGGTTTTCATGTTACCTCAGTAGTATAGCAACCAATCAGAGCTCAGCTTTCATGTTACCTCAGTAGTATAGCAACCAATCAGAGCTCGGTTTTCATTTCTGAAACTGCTGAGATAAAATAAAAGCTGTGCTGTGATTGGTTGCTTACTGTTGGTTGTGATAAATGAGTCCGACTGCGCAGACTTGGGCCGACGTGTCACGTGTCAGCATGCAGCAGGTATGTAATGCCATGAGTGCCGCCAATCCCCATCCGCTGTTTGGTGATGCGCCTGCACGTGGCACCCAGCGCCGGCCTCCATTTATTTGTATTTATATGCGTGTCGCAGTGTTGGAGGTGTGCCTGAGGACGAGCGGCCCGTGTGTGGTGCGCAGCGCCCGGGTCAGACCACTCTCAGACTACTCCGCTGGATGATGAATGTGCGGCGGCGGGACGTTCACACTGTGGTTGGCGCACTTTATAACAAAAATCACCAAACTTTTTCTCACAATTCAGGCCACGCCCCTTTTTGGAACAAGCCAGGAACCCGTAAATGTGGCACCCTGAGCGCCAGAGGCCTGCCACCTGCGGACCGTAACTCACCCCGCTGTTTCCATCGCAACATTCCCGCTCGCCATTCGTCTCCGCGCTTCGGGATTCGGCAGCAGATCTAGTTTGTTTTTGTTCGTGGCGCCCGTCTGCGGCCGTAAACCTCTGACCTGAGCCGTGTGCCCCGCGGCGCCTAATGTCACGGGGGCTCTGGACGTACACGGTCATGGCGGGTGATGATGTCACAGTGTGGGCGGTCTGCGCTGTATTGGCTGCGGTCTCATATGTCTCCCATACTGGATGTTCAGCCCTCAGAACTGTGACCCGCCATCACCCCATCAGCGCCCCCATGACACGGGAAGGGGAACTGCACATTGTACAGCTCATCCCGTGAAACACGCCAACCGTACTCATAATACGTAAGTGTGAGCGACTACAGCCACGGCCAGCCAAAACACCTGAGCAGGCTGTATCACACACAAGAGGATTAGATACACGGGTCTGCAGACAGTGTCACAGAGGATAGGATTAGATACACGGCTCAGCACACTGTATCACACACAAGAGGATTAGATACACGGGTCTGCAGACAGTGTCACAGAGGATAGGATTAGATACACGGCTCAGCACCCTGTATCACACACAAAAGGATTAGATACACGGGTCTGCAGGCTGTCACAGAGGATAGGATTAGATACACGGCTCAGCAGACAGTATCACACAGGATAGGATTAGATACACGGCTCAGCAGACAGTATCACACAGGATGGGATTAGATACACAGCTCAGCAGACAGTATCACAGAGGATAGGATTAGATACACAGCTCAGCAGACAGTGTCATATAGGATAGGATTAGATACACAGCTCAGCAGACAGTATCACACAGGATAGGATTAGATACACAGCTCAGCCTACAGTATCACACACAAGAGGATTAGATACACAGCTCAGCAGACAGTATCACACAGGATAGGATTAGATACACGGCTCAGCAGACAGTATCACACAGGACTGGATTAGATACATGGCTCAGCAGACAGTATCACACAGGATAGGATTAGATACACGGCTCAGCAGACAGTATCACACAGGATAGGATTAGATACACGGCTCGGCAGACAGTATCACACAGGATAGGATTAGATACACGGCTCAGCAGACAGTATCACACAGGATAGGATTAGATACACGGCTCAGCAGACAGTATCACACAGGATAGGATTAGATACATGGCTCAGCAGACAGTATCACAGAGGATAGGTTTAGATACACGGCTCAGCAGATAGTATCACACAGGATAGGATTAGATACACGGCTCAGCAGACAGTATCACACAGGATAGGATTAGATACACGGCTCAGCAGACAGTATCACACAGGATAGGATTAGATACACGGCTCAGCAGACAGTATCACACAGGATAGGATTAGATACACGGCTCAGCAGACAGTATCACACAGGATAGCATTAGATACACGGCTCAGCAGACAGTATCACACAGGATAGGATTAGATACACGGCTCAGCAGACAGTATCACACAGGATAGCATTAGATACACGGCTCAGCAGACAGTGTCACAGAGGATAGGATTAGATACACAGCTCAGCAGACAGTATCACACTGGATAGGATTAGATACACAGCTCAGCAGACAGTATCACACTGGATAGGATTAGATACACAGCTCAGCAGACAGTGTCACAGAGGATAGGATTAGATACACAGCTCAGCAGACAGTATCACACAGGATAGGATTAGATACACAGCTCAGCAGACAGTATCACAGAGGGTAGGATTAGATACACAGCTCAGCAGACAGTATCACACAGGATAGGATTAGATACACAGCTCAGCAGACAGTATCACACAGGATAGGATTAGATACACGGCTCAGCAGACAGTATCACACAGGATAGGATTAGATACACAGCTCAGCAGACAGTATCACACAGGATAGGATTAGATACACGGCTCAGCAGACAGTATCACACTGGATAGGATTAGATACACAGCTCAGCAGACAGTATCACACTGGATAGGATTAGATACAGCAAGTCAGCAGACAGTCCAGAGGCACAAGTAAAACTACATCTCCCATAATTCCCGGTTCTCCGGCCCGCCTCCTCCCTGACTGACAGTCTAGTCGTCCAATCACAGTGTGAGAATAACTTCTGTTTGAGGCCAAACTTCCTGTATAATACTGAGAAGACCCCGAGCAGAAGACGGTGAGTGACCCCCAAATACAGAGCGGGGGGATGGGACTGAGAGCGGCTGTATATACAGATCAGGGGGGACTGCGTGCAGCCGTATATACAGGGGAGGTGGGACTGCGTGCAGCCGTATATACAGGAGGACGGGGGACTGAGTGCAGCCGTATATACAGGAGGAGGGGAGACTGCGTGCAGCCGTATATACGGGAGGAGGGGAGACTGCGTGCAGCCGTATATACGGGAGGAGGGGGGACTGCGTGCAGCCGTATATACAGAGCAGGGGGGACTGCGTGCAGTCGTATATACACAGCAGGGGGGACTGCGTGCAGCCGTATATACACAGCAGGGGGGACTGCGTGCAGCCGTATATACAGGAGGAGGGGGGACTGCGTGCAGCCGTATATACAGGAGGAGGGGGGACTGCGTGCAGGCGTATATACAGGAGGAGGGGGGGACTGAGTGCAGCCGTATATACAGGAGGAGGGGGGGACTGAGTGCAGCCGTATATACAGGAGGAGGGGGGGACTGAGTGCAGCCGTATATACAGGAGGAGGGGGGACTGCGTGCAGCCGTATATACAGGAGGAGGGGGGACTGCGTGCAGCCGTATATACAGGAGGAGGGGGGACTGCGTGCAGCCGTATATACAGGAGGAGGGGGGACTGAGTGCAGCCGTATATACAGGAGGAGGGGGGGACTGAGTGCAGCCGTATATACAGGAGGAGGGGGGACTGCGTGCAGCCGTATATACAGGAGGAGGGGGGACTGCGTGCAGCCGTATATACAGGAGGAGGGGGGGACTGCGTGCAGCCGTATATACAGGAGGAGGGGGGACTGAGTGCAGCCGTATATACAGGAGGAGGGGGGACTGCGTGCAGCCGTATATACAGGAGGAGGGGGGGACTGCGTGCAGCCGTATATACAGGAGGAGGGGGGACTGCGTGCAGCCGTATATACAGGAGGAGGGGGGGACTGCGTGCAGCCTTATATACAGGAGGAGGGGGGAATGCGTGCAGCCGTATATACAGGAGGAGGGGGGACTGCGTGCAGCCGTATATACAGGAGGAGGGGGGACTGCGTGCAGCCGTATATACAGGAGGAGGGGGGACTGCGTGCAGCCGTATATACAGGAGGAGGGGGGACTGCGTGCAGCCGTATATACAGGAGGAGGGGGGACTGCGTGCAGCCGTATATACAGGAGGAGGGGGGACTGCGTGCAGCCGTATATACAGGAGGAGGGGGGACTGCGTGCAGCCGTATATACAGGAGGAGGGGGGACTGCGTGCAGCCGTATATACAGGAGGAGGGGGGACTGCGTGCAGCCGTATATACAGGAGGAGGGGGGGACTGCGTGCAGCCGTATATACAGGAGGAGGGGGGGACTGCGTGCAGCCGTATATACAGGAGGAGGGGGGGGACTTCGTGCAGCCGTATATACAGGAGGAGGGGGGACTGCGTGCAGCCGTATATACAGGAGGAGGGGGGACTGCGTGCAGCCGTATATACAGGAGGAGGGGGGACTGCGTGCAGCCGTATATACAGGAGGAGGGGGGACTGAGTGCAGCCGTATATACAGGAGGAGGGGGGGACTGAGTGCAGCCGTATATACAGGAGGAGGGGGGGACTGAGTGCAGCCGTATATACAGGAGGAGGGGGGGACTGAGTGCAGCCGTATATACAGGAGGAGGGGGGGACTGAGTGCAGCCGTATATACAGGAGGAGGGGGGGACTGAGTGCAGCCGTATATACAGGAGGAGGGGGGGACTGAGTGCAGCCGTATATACAGGAGGAGGGGGGGACTGCGTGCAGCCGTATATACAGGAGGAGGGGGGGGGACTGCGTGCAGCCGTATATACAGGAGGAGGGGGGGACTGAGTGCAGCCGTATATACAGGAGGAGGGGGGGACTGAGTGCAGCCGTATATACAGGAGGAGGGGGGGACTGAGTGCAGCCGTATATACAGGAGGAGGGGGGGACTGCGTGCAGCCGTATATACAGGAGGAGGGGGGGACTGCGTGCAGCTGTATATACAGGAGGAGGGGGGGGGACTGCGTGCAGCCGTATATACAGGAGGAGGGGGGGACTGCGTGCAGCCGTATATACAGGAGGAGGGGGGGACTGCGTGCAGCCGTATATACAGGAGGAGGGGGGGGACTTCGTGCAGCCGTATATACAGGAGGAGGGGGGACTGCGTGCAGCCGTATATACAGGAGGAGGGGGGGGACTTCGTGCAGCCGTATATACAGGAGGAGGGGGGACTGCGTGCAGCCGTATATACAGGAGGAGGGGGGACTGCGTGCAGCCGTATATACAGGAGGAGGGGGGACTGAGTGCAGCCGTATATACAGTAGGAGGGGGGACTGCGTGCAGCCGTATATACAGGAGGAGGGGGGACTGCGTGCAGCCGTACATACAGGAGGAGGGGGGACTGCGTGCAGCCGTACATACAGGAGGAGGGGGGACTGCGTGCAGCCGTACATACAGGAGGAGGGGGGACTGCGTGCAGCCGTATATACAGGAGGAGGGGGGACTGAGTGCAGCCGTATATACAGTAGGAGGGGGGACTGAGTGCAGCCGTATATACAGTAGGAGGGGGGACTGAGTGCAGCCGTATATACAGGAGGAGGGGGGACTGAGTGCAGCCGTATATACAGTAGGAGGGGGGACTGAGTGCAGCCGTATATACAGGGGGATATAAATATATATATATATATATATATATATATATATATATATATAGTAGGTGGTGCTGGGTGCAGCTATATATACAGGAGTAGGGGATATACATATACGGGTGGTGCTGGGTGCAGCTATATATACAGGAGGAGAGGGATATATAGAGGGTGGTACTGGATGCAGCTATATATACAGGAGGAGGGGGATATATACGGATAGTGCTGGGTGCAGCTATATATACAGGAGGAGAGGGATATATAGAGGGTGGTACTGGATGCAGCTATATATACAGGAGGAGGGGGATATATATATATATATGGGTGGTGCTGGGTGCAGCTATATATACAGGAGGAGAGGGATATATAGAGGGTGGTACTGGGTGCAGCTATATATACAGGAGGAGGGGGATATATACGGATAGTGCTGGGTGCAGCTATATATACAGGAGGAGAGGGATATATAGAGGGTGGTACTGGATGCAGCTATATATACAGGAGGAGGGGGATATATATATATATATATATATATATATGGGTGGTGCTGGGTGCAGCTACATATATACAGGAGTAGGGGATATATATATATATGGGTGGTGCTGGGTGCAGCTATATATACAGGAGGAGGGGGATATATAGAGGGTGGTACTGGATGCAGCTATATATACAGGAGGAGGGGGATATATATATATGGGTGGTGCTGGGTGCAGCTATATATACAGGAGGAGGGGGATATATACGGATAGTGCTGGGTGCAGCTATATATACAGGAGGAGGGGGATATATAGAGGGTGGTACTGGATGCAGCTATATATACAGGAGGAGGGGGATATATATATATATATGGGTGGTGCTGGGTGCAGCTATATATACAGGAGGAGGGGGATATATACGGATAGTGCTGGGTGCAGCTATATATACAGGAGGAGGGGATATATATATATGGGTGGTGCTGGGTGCAGATATATATACAGGAGGAGAGGGATATATAGAGGGTGGTACTGGATGCAGCTATATATACAGGAGGAGGGGGATATATATATATGGGTGGTGCTGGGTGCAGCTATATATACAGGAGGAGGGGGATATATAGAGGGTGGTACTGGGTGCAGCTATATATACAGGAGGAGGGGGATATATACGGATAGTGCTGGGTGCAGCTATATATACAGGAGGAGGGGGATATATAGAGGGTGGTACTGGATGCAGCTATATATACAGGAGGAGGGGGATATATATATATATATGGGTGGTGCTGGGTGCAGCTATATATACAGGAGGAGGGGGATATATACGGATAGTGCTGGGTGCAGCTATATATACAGGAGGAGGGGATATATATATATGGGTGGTGCTGGGTGCAGATATATATACAGGAGGAGAGGGATATATAGAGGGTGGTACTGGATGCAGCTATATATACAGGAGGAGGGGGATATATACGGATAGTGCTGGGTGCAGCTATATATACAGGAGGAGAGGGATATATAGAGGGTGGTACTGGGTGCAGCTATATATACAGGAGGAGGGGGATATATATATATATATGGGTGGTGCTGGGTGCAGCTATATATACAGGAGGAGGGGGATATATACGGATAGTGCTGGGTGCAGCTATATATACAGGAGGAGGGGATATATATATATATATGGGTGGTGCTGGGTGCAGATATATATACAGGAGGAGAGGGATATATAGAGGGTGGTACTGGATGCAGCTATATATATAGGAGGAGGGGGATATATACGGATAGTGCTGGGTGCAGCTATATATACAGGAGGAGGGGGACATATATACTTGTGGTACTGGGTGCAGATATATATACAGGAGGAAGGGGACATATATACGGATAGTGCTGGGTGCAGCTATATATACAGGAGGAGGGGGATATATATACGGATAGTGCTGGGTGCAGGGTATGGAGCCATCCCCACAGGAGCTGACATTCCCGGTTGGCAGTAGCAGTCTGATAAGTTTGTGCCCCCTCCGGTGATCAGGGTGCAGGGACTTTGGAAGCGGCAGGAGTCATGTGAGCCGCTCTCCTGTGTGCCCTCCCCTCCCCCGGTGCCCCGGGCTCCGCACCCTCCCTGGTTATTTCTGGCTGGGAACATTGGGGCTCGGAGCTGCTGGTGGCGTCGCTGTAAGTAGCGTCTGATCCTGTGTCGGGGGGGATACCTTCTCTGGGGGATTCCTGTCACTTCTGTCTCATCTCCCTGTTATGTGACGGCTGCTAAACCTGCTTGTGGGTAATTGTGTCCTGTCACTTTAAGAAAGCTGCCACCTTGTGTAAATAGGAATCGCAGAGGTCCGAAACGGGTGCGTCTTGTCTGCCCGGGGGTGGTAGAGCCGCACGTACACATGGCATCTTTCGGGATATGCCAATTACCCCCCGTACATATCTGATATATCTGCCGACAGCCCCCCCATACACACCGGGAACCTGTCAATACCCCCCCTCCTTCCCGTACACATCAGATATCCGCTGCCCCCCTCCAGCCTCTTTACACATTAGGCATCTACATATCGCCCCCCATACACATGAGATATCTGAGGACCTCCCGCCTACACATTGGGTATATAAGTGTCCCCCGGCCTCCACTGTTCTCTGCAGATGTTTGTCCTGCTCACACAGCTGAGGGTTCGTTACATTGTGCACAGATCTCCCTGCTGCTCTGACTGGTTGTTACATTGTATCAGCCTGGATGGGAGGACTGTCTACACAGGATACAATGTAACAACCCCTCAGCTGGGAGGAGTTCCTACCACAAGGATTTGACCAAGTTTGTGTCACATCAGCTGACTCCGCCTCCCGCGCAAGTGACTTCTCTTCTGCAACCCCGCCTACAGGCAGCGGATAAAACCTAAAGCCGTCCTTGTGGCGGTTCCTCATGCGGCTCCGTGTCATCCCTGGATAAGCGCTTGTAAAATTCGTGATAAGGGTGCTCCGTTCACTGACAGCAAGCAGAGGTCTTGTCATTGATGATTGGCCCCTGGAGCTCTTGTCGTTCTGTTAATAATCAGTCAGCGCATGTGATGTTGGACGCAGAGACGAGCGCCGTCCTCCCCTCCCCCGCCTCAGTATAAATAGCCCCGCTTGCTGGCACATTGTCACAACCTTCACAGCTCCAAGGGAAGTGAGAATTAAATGACTTTCCTGGCAGAGGTGCCCGTCCTCCACTTCACAGCATGGCACATCACTTCTGGCTGCTGCGGTGTTGTCCTGTGTTATCAGCCGCTCAGCACAAGGGATGCTGGAGACGTCACAGACTGTCATCACGCTCCTTCCGTAAATCAGGCGCGATCCGCGTATAACAACGACTTCTACCGCCTTCTGATAGACTTTATTTCAGTTCAGGATTTTTAGGATCTCCGCTTGCTGTCAACAACTGGGAAAATTAGGGTTCACATCCAGAGGCTAAAAACTGGTCCAGACCGCTCCTGTTCACTGCTGAGGGGTCGTTACTGTTGGATAATCCTCTGCGAGGATCCCGGACTCCAGACTGCTACATTGTAACAAACCCTTGGAGAGGGGAGGGGGGGATTCTGTTGCTGATGTGTTCACCTCACAGAGGATCGTCTGTGCGGGATCCACTGTAACAAACCCTCAGCAGTGGGTCAGGATGAACATAAAGGGGATGTTCACACGGCGCAATTCGCCACGGAATGGTCACTGCTTGAACATCCGCAGCTTCAGCCCTGTCAATGGGTGAAATTCACGTGCGGAACCCAAAGCGTTGGAGCGCCGCTTCCTGGTTTGGAAACGCGTTGGTTTTGCGCACATAGATGTTGCTAAACCCACCTGTGGATCCGCGGAAGAAGCCGCAGGTCTTAGAGGCAGAGTGCGAGCCCGTGGCGAATCCCGCCATGTGAACGAGGGGCGATATCTCTGCACTATATTAGTGTTGTGCGCCGTACAGAAATCGGAGGTGAAAGCGAACTGCTACTTATACGGGGGTCTGTCAGTGTTACAAGTAGTCGGGCCCGCCCTGTTTTGTGGGCGATATCACCCGTTATTTACTATGGAGCAAGAAAAAAACTTGCGTCGTGTGCAGGAGAGAATTTCCTACATGTTCTGCATGGAAATGCTATGATTTCGCCGCGCTGCGATGCGTCTTACTCCCAAATTGTGAGAAAATTGCAACTTTACAAGCGCTCTATTGGAGTGATTCGGGGCTCGCCCGTGTAGATCCGTCCTGACCGCGCTTTTGTTTGCGGATGGCGGTGTAATCCTCTATCGATAGCACAGGCGGTAACTTGCCGATCAGTGAGGGACCTCCCCATTGATCGAGGCATGAAAAGGGTGCCCAGAGGGAGGGTGCTCCCTCTGCAATGTGATCGGCCCTCCACCATGTAATTGCAGGGCGCCAGTGAGTTGCCATCGCACAATGGCCTGTGATCATGCTAAGAAGCAAAATGCAGGGCTGTACAGAAGTACTGCAGTGTATTATAAGATTCGTCATAAGGTCACGTGTTCAAACCCCTACAGGGACTCAAAAAATGTAAATAAAAAGGTTCAAATAAATTGGAGCAGACTCTTCATTCCGCGGCCAGCGGCCCAAACGCTTTTTTTTGTTCATTTCGCCTCTAAAAAAATCTCAATAAAATTGATCAAAAAAGCCAGATGTACCCCAAAATACCCTACAAACTACAGCGAAAAACAACAAGCCCGCCCGGCGCTCCGTCCATGGGAAAATAAGAACTTTGTACAAAAGTGGAAAAACCTCAAATAAAATATAATTTTGGTGTCGTAATCGTTCCGACCCGCCGAAAACATGTATTGTGGCATTTAGGCTGCGGGGTCAACGCTGTACGAGGAAAAACCCCAAAAGGACAGAATTGAGGTGTTTTTCCTCCCGCCCTTCTGTCTTCCAAACGTGGGGGAATCCGCGCCATTTAGACCGCGGTGCGAATCTCCATCCACGGATGAATGTGATGTCGGTCCGTGAAGCAGATATCGCACTTTTTAAACTAATTTTTGCGCGTGAATCTGGTGCATTTTGCAAAAAAAACGCATCGCAGTTCGTCGAATCTTCGTGAAAATCACATTATTTCTCAATAGTAAAGATAGAAAAATCCAGTCGCAGGAAACATTTACATATGAAGGCGGAGCCATTTGTTTTCGTCCGCCATAATAAATAATGGGCGACTCCTACAGCAGGATCGCGCAAAAATGGAGCATGCTGCGATTTGTGCCTCTCAGACCTTCAGTCCGCTCACCAGTAACAGTTGGTTATTTCTACATCGCCCCTTAAATGGGTCCCACCTTCACGCCAGTTCTGCGCATCTTGTGCGATAAAACCGGTTGTATAAATACGGCCTTGATGGAACTTCTGGATGTCACTCACATTCCAGCGGGCGTGCTTGGCGTCTGTAGCCTTGGTGGCATCAGTGTGCATAGGAGCTGCGTGCACCAAACGGAAGGCACGGTTTGCAGAAATTGTTTGTTTTTTAGAACATCTTCTGTTGTAGCAATGATAGAAGGGTTACAGATGTAGTACCGCCCCGTGCGCCCTCGGTACATGAACCCCTCTACCCACCACGGCCCCCCAAGTCCTAGATTGCTGCTGGTTTTTCCTAGTAATGCAGATTTTTCTAAATCAGAAAGCATTTTCAAAAACAGCGCGACCGTCCTGGAAGCGCAAATTGGAGATACCCTGCTGAGAACCGCAAATTGGAGATACCCTGCTGAGAACCGCAAATCGGAGATACCCTGCTGAGAACCGCAAATCGGAGATACCCTGCTGAGAACCGCAAATCGGAGATACCCTGCTGAGAACCGCGAATCGGAGATACCCTGCTGAGAACCGCGAATCGGAGATACCCTGCTGAGAACCGCGAATCGGAGATACCCTGCTGAGAACCGCGAATCGGAGATACCCTGCTGAGAACCGCGAATCGGAGATACCCTGCTGAGAACCGCGAATCGGAGATACCCTGCTGAGAACCGCGAATCGGAGATACCCTGCTGAGAACCGCGAATCGGAGATACCCTGCTGAGAACCGCGAATCGGAGATACCCTGCTGAGAACCGCGAATCGGAGATACCCTGCTGAGAACCGCGAATCGGAGATACCCTGCTGAGAACCGCGAATCGGAGATACCCTGCTGAGAACCGCGAATCGGAGATACCCTGCTGAGAACCGCGAATCGGAGATACCCTGCTGAGAACCGCGAATCGGAGATACCCTGCTGAGAACCGCGAATCGGAGATACCCTGCTGAGAACCGCGAATCGGAGATACCCTGCTGAGAACCGCGAATCGGAGATACCCTGCTGAGAACCGCGAATCGGAGATACCCTGCTGAGAACCGCGAATCGGAGATACCCTGCTGAGAACCGCGAATCGGAGATACCCTGCTGAGAACCGCGAATCGGAGATACCCTGCTGAGAACCGCGAATCGGAGATACCCTGCTGAGAACCGCGAATCGGAGATACCCTGCTGAGAACCGCGAATCGGAGATACCCTGCTGAGAACCGCGAATCGGAGATACCCTGCTGAGAACCGCGAATCGGAGATACCCTGCTGAGAACCGCGAATCGGAGATACCCTGCTGAGAACCGCGAATCGGAGATACCCTGCTGAGAACCGCGAATCGGAGATACCCTGCTGAGAACCGCGAATCGGTGATACCCTGCTGAGAACCGCGAATCGGAGATACCCCGCTGAGAGCCGTGAATCGGAGATACCCTGCTGAGCCGCGGATGCCGCTATATCTCTAGTAACGCTGCGGGTCGTAATGGGGATCCAATGTCACCGCGTCTTACAAGTTGGTCCAAATCTTAAAAACAAAAATGTCCGGATTTGGTCCTTAACCCCTTAAAGGGGTTGTCTCGCGGCAGCAAGTGGGGTTATACACTTCTGTATGGCCATATTAATGCACTTTGTAATATACATCGTGCATTAATTATGAGCCATACAGAAGTTATTCACTTACCTGCTCCGTTGCTAGCGTCCCCGTCGCCATGGCTCCGTCTAAATTCGCTGTCTTCTGGCGTTTTTAGACGCGCTTGCGCAGTCCGGTCTTCTCCCTGGTGAATGGGGCCGCTCGTGCCGGAGAGCTGGTCCTCGTAGCTCCGCCCCGTCACGTGTGCCGATTCCAGCCAATCAGGAGGCTGGAATCGGCAATGGACCGCACAGAGCCCACGGTGCACCATGGGAGAAGACTCGCGGTGCATCGTGGGTGAAGATCCCGGCGGCCATCTTGGTAAAGGAAGAAAGAAGTCGCTGCAGCGCGGGGATTCGGGTAAGTAATAAACTTTTTTTTTTTTTTAACCCCTGCATCCGGTTTGTCTCGCGCCGAACGGGGGGGCTATTGAATAAAAAAAAAACCCGTTTCGGCGCGGGACAACCCCTTTAATGCCCTTTTATTTATTTTTTTCATTCTCACTTTTTCCTCTCTCCATCGCCGTAGCTGCAGGATGACTTGTCGCTTTTTATGGGACAAGTTGTATTTTCCGGTGATTCTATTTAATCTACTGAAAACTTATTAAAAATTCTAAGTGGAATGGAAAAAAGCGCAATTCTGTCATTTGGGGGGATGGGGGGGTCTTGTTTCTAAATGTCAAGAATGACCTGCCGGCTGTATTGTGTGGGGCGGTGCGGCTGCCACATTAACACATTTACAATTGTTTTTGCTCTACTCTATTGTTTGCCGCCATCTTCTGACCACCGCGATGTTTTACATTTTTCGTCTCGGTGTTACTTAGAGGGCTTGTTTTTTGCGGGACGTCCTGTAGTTTCCATCGGCCCCGTTATGGAATACATCCCACTTTCTGATCACTGTGTATTGCATTTGTCTTGGAGACGGGGGGACTAAACAAGCACAGGTCTGCCGGCGCTCACCATGTGGGGTACATAATGTGTTACTTTGGTAGATCGGACTTTGGTGGATCCAGCGACCAAATATGTTTTTGAAGTTTTCATTTAGATTTCTTAATTATAAATATGACCGGGGAGCGGGGGGGGGGAGGGGGCGTAGACTTTTATTACCTCATATTTTTTAAATAAAATTATATTTTTAAACTAACTTTTACACTTTTTGACTCCCCACACGGGACTGATCGCTCCTGCAGTATGATGTAATACTATACCGCGACCTGACGGGCCATGCCACAGACATGTCTTGTTAGGCAATCTGCCATGGGGGCTTTCAGAAGGCCTCCAGGTGCCGTAGCAGCCAGATAGCACACCGCCATCTCATTGCGGTGTGCTGTTTGTTATAAACTTGTTGGGGTGTCACCGCTGGGACCCCACTGATCCTGTGACTGGGGATACACAATAGAAGCAGCCAAGAAAGGCTTGGGGTTGCGAAATGTCCTTGAGATGCTGTTTTTGTATGGAGATGCAAAGCTTCCTTCACCGTTGTCTTCAGGCATAAGATTTTTTGATTAAGCTTTCAAGTGTTATGTTTTCCTTTTCTTTGTAGGCATGAAGGTCCATCCATCCCCCCGACTGTAACAGACCTTACAACCGTCCATCATGTACTCCTTCCTGCCCGAAAATGTTACTCCGGTAAAGCAGAAGGTTTCTAAGGAGCAGAAGCCGTTGATTGGCGCCATCTTGCTGGGTCTCCTCTTGGTCATCTCCGCAGTAGTCTCTTGGTGCTACTACTCCATCTCCTTGCGCAAAGCCGACCGCCTGAAGACAGAGCTGTTGTATCTGAAGAAAGATGGATTCATCATACACAACAACCAAGGGAAGGTGGTCTTCAGAATGGCCTTCCAGTCCGGCGTTCTAGATTTAGATTCCTGTGCAAAACAAGGGGAAGTTTTATCTTGTACCAGATCAGAGAAGGGACCGCTGAGATTTTTTGTTCAGACGGTCATCAAAGACAAGGTGACTGTTATGTGTTACCGGGTGCGTTGGGAGGAGTATGTGGCCGATACGTCCGTCCTGCACACCATGTACTGGGATAACGCTTATTGGTATGGAGGAGCTGAGATGCGTACACAGCACTGGCCCATCAAGTTATCCGGCTACCAAGAACCTAGACCCTTTGTGACCAGTGACGTCTACTCATTTGGGGATGGTTTCGGGGGAATTTTAGAAAGCTACTGGCTCTCCTCCAATGCAACGGCTATTAAAATCAATGCGTCTGTCCCTTTCCATCTCGGGTGGAATAGCACAGAAAAAGTGTTTTTCCTTGAAGCGAGGTATAAGGATTCTCCATATAAGCCGCCCCCCGGCAAAGAGCCCTTCCCCGAGCTGAGCTACAGAGTGTGTGTCGGGTCCGACGCCACCTCCATCCACAAGTACATGGTGCGGAGGTATTTTAACAAGCCAAGTAGGATCCCTTCAGAAAGCGCCTTCAAGTACCCCATCTGGTCCACATGGTCGCTGTACAAGGCCGACATCAACCAGGAGAAAATTCTAAACTTCACTGAGAGCATTAAGAAGTACCAGTTTAATTACAGTCACATAGAAATAGATGACATGTACTCCAGGTACTACGGAGACTTTGACTTTGATCCCGTCAAGTTTCCTGATGCTCCAGCCATGTTCAAAAAGTTAAAGGAAGACGGCTTCAAAGTGACCCTGTGGATTCATCCTTTCATCAACTATAACTCCTCCAACTTCGGCATTGGCATAGAACGGGGTCTCTTTGTGAAGGAACCCACTGGCCGACTACCAGCCATGGTCCAGTGGTGGAATGGGATCGGCGCGCTCCTGGATTTTACAAACCCCAATACTAAAGAGTGGTTCCAGAACAACCTGAGGCGGCTCAGAACAAAGTACGGAATTTCATCCTTTAAGTTTGATGCTGGTGAAACAAGCTACCTCCCTCATCAGTTCAGCACGTATCAATCCTTGTCAGATCCCAACATGTTCAGCAGGAGGTACACGGAAATGGCCGACCAGTTTTATGACCTCGCCGAGCTCCGCGTTGGTTACCAATCTCAAAACATATCTTGCTTCTTCAGAATCATTGACCGGGATTCGGAATGGGGATATGAGTTAGGTCTAAAGTCTCTGATACCCACCGTCCTGACCATCAGTATGCTGGGCTACCCTTTCATCTTGCCAGATATGATTGGTGGGAATGCCTACACCAACGTCACGAAGGACATGAAGGAGCTTTACATCCGGTGGCTGGAGCTTTCGGCCTTCATGCCCTCCATGCAGTTTTCCATCCCGCCCTGGCACTTTGATAAAGAGGTCATAGAAATTGCTCAGAAATTCACCAGAATCCACGAGTCCTTGGTTGCCCCTCTGTTGCTAGAACTTGCCGGAGAAGTCACCGACACCGGAGATCCCATCATTCGACCGATTTGGTGGATTTCTCCAAATGATGAAGCTGCACATAAGGTTGATTCTCAGTTTTTGATAGGAGACACCTTAATGGTGGCCCCGGTGCTAGAACCTGGAAAACAGGAACGTGACGTCTACCTTCCTGCTGGCAAGTGGCGGAGCTACAAAGGGGAACTTTACCAAAGGACTCCCATACTTCTCACGGACTACCCTGTAGACTTGGATGAAGTGGCCTATTTCCTTTGGGTGTCTTAACGGGCAGGATCTGTCATGGTAATAACGCAGCATTTTAGCTTCGCACCAGCAAATCATCTTACGATATCAAGTATTAACCAGACTCCTCCTCCGGGAAGATTACCCGGCCGCAGTGTCTTCCATTATGGCTGCACTTTAACCTCATTTCACAGTTTCATTCTACTCATCATAACCTTTGCTTCTACTAACCTTGAGTAGTTGCCTCCAGAGCTGCAGTCACATTTCTGCGGGTTGCTATTGGACATGGATTATAGTCCGGCTCCACCCCTTTGTCAGATCTGTGACTTAAGAACTGACTATGTCATGAGCTCCCATGATGCATTACCTGCTGATAACAGGACGCCAGCAGAATTATCAGTGCAGCTCTGGGTATAACTGGAGTATATGCCCAACCTTTGATGTTAACTGTGGAGTGTTGTAAAAGTGGAGCCTCCCTTTAAGGACATTCCTGTCCGCACAAGTTTTACTTGTCTTCTGCCGGACCAGGCAAGGTTCCTCCTGAGGAGGGTCCATTGTGGTGTTTGGACATTCATGTTGGCTACAACAATTAGGTACAGGACTATAAGCACTTTATCTAATGCTTCCAGCAAAACGCATCCTGAGAAGGGAATTAAAGGGAATCCCCCCACCCCTGTATAAGCTGTGACCCCTCTGTAGTGGGGGCTCTGGTGCTGTTTGAACTGTTTTTCTCTGTTAACCCTACAAATAGATATTTAGTGTGACTACACTGAACGATCGCTGCATTAGTAATGGGTCAGTCACAACGGATTCTGCAAGGTGGTGAGCATCCTCCATATGCCACTTGCCCCATGCCCGCTGCAGAAGCTTGTCGGTTGGTGCAGATTTAGCGGATAAGCGGGATCAGATATCACAGCCTTTTCCAGCAGAATTGGGTTACAATCTGGTGAGTTTGGTGGCCGGCAGTGTGGAGAATTCATTGTCGTGTTTCTCTAACCTCTCCCTAGTAATACGAGCCCGATGACCCGGAGCGTTGTTCTGTTGTAGTCTGAGAAGGCTTCCCTTCCCTATACGGCCCAGAGAAGAGGCCGGTGTTCCTGGATTGTGCTCTTATACGGCTTCTTCTCTGCACGATACAGCTGTAACTTGCACTGTTGGGCTGTGATCACTGCGTGGGCTCAGGGATACTTCCAGAAATCATTGCCTGTGATTTACATTACAGAATCACGCCTGTTTTTAATGTCGTGCGCCTGAGGGCCCATAGATCTCGAGCTTCCGGTATGACCGCCGGCCTTGTCTCTTGTGAACGTGACCCTTTTGATGCTATATATACTTTAGATGGTGGATATTCAAAGTCTTCACAATTTTACATTTGAAGAACGTTTTTCTGACACTGTCTCACAGATTGGTGACCTCTGACCAGGTTTACCTCTAAGACTCTGACTCGTTAACATACTTGTTATGCATAGTCATGTGACTTGGTAGAAAATTGACCCTGCAGCTGTTTTTAATTAGTGCCATTGACTTTTGTTACTCTTGGCCCAACTTTTGTGAGAGGTTGGGCTGCCATCAATTTCCAAATGAGTTATTTTTTCACTGACTTGGCACAATGTCTCTTTCCCCTTCTGGTTTGTTCTTCTGTAAGTAAGATATGGTTAGATGAGATTCCCAAACCTTTCTTTATTGCTTTACATTCATTTACGTTTTACCCAGAGTCCCATCTCTTTTGAAATTGGGATTGTAGAAATGTATCTGCCCCTCTGTTGTACCGCTGGGTCAGTTGCTCCATTGTGGCACGATGTTGCTGAGATACCAGATGTGCCATCCGACGCTCACCTCTAGGATCAACCATACGTAGCCTGCCGCTCTGATCTTCTGTCGGATGTCTGGCCATGGTCTAACCAGTCTTGGTTCACTCTTCATACTGCGATCGGGACCAGTAAACAAGTGCTACTGTTTCAGAAATACTGGCACCACACCTCCGGGCCCCACCAAAGTCCCTGAAGTCACCCTGTTAACCCATGACTGCTGAATGTTGCCTTCAGCATTATCTGAGAGCAGATCGTGACGCCCCCATCATGTGGAGCCGCGTTACTGATCATAAGATGTCACGCGCCTGCTGTTCCTAATGCAGTCATCGTTCAGTATGCAAGGCAATAAGGGAAATGTCAGCCGGCAGACAGTGGTGTTAGAGGATGCGGTGCCGGGGCGATGAGCCATAGTAGCCGATGAATTGCTCTATTGTCTCCCAAATACTGTTTTTTGTTATGCTACTAAAAATAGTGGGGGGGTTGAAGGCAGGTGACCAGGTCGTCGCTATATTGTGATATAGCGCCATCTCATTGTGTGTTGATATATACCATCATAGATCCAACCAGCTGTGGAGGCACAACCAACGTATGAAGTGTTATGTGACCTTCTAATTTGTAGCAGTTTGTAAAAATACTTCCATCCCGTTCAGCCTATTACCCTGCAGTGTTGGTCCAGAAGAAGGCAAGAACCCCCATGAGGTAGAAGACAATATTTCTCAAGAATTCCTTCCTGACTCCAAAACTGGCAATCAGAAGAAATCCTGGGATTATCCCCCATCCCTAGTAATCTAGTGACTAGAACTTGTGACATTGGAGTGGTGTCCGGGTCCCTCTCCAAGCCTTAGTGAACTCACCACTTCTAGACTAGCACTGAGCAGGGGGTTGGACCCGATGACCCTGGTGGACCTGATGACCCCGGAGGTCCCTTCCAACTCCACCATTCTAGGATTCCTCAGGCAGAGCCCCGTTGTTGACAGCTTTTCCATTCATTTGGGTATAGCAACAAATCTAAACCCTTAAAGGAGAACTCGGGTCATACCTGACTCCTCCCTGTAGGCTCCTTGTGCCGCTGTAATATGTTACAGTCTTGCCGTTTCTACATTGTAGCAGTTCGTGGATCTCCTGATAATTTCCCCACCACACAAAGTTCTGTTGTCATGTGGCAGCGAAGCTCCTCCCTCAGTGGGCGGGAAAGACAGATGTGATGCATCGTGGGGCCTATTACAGTTCTCAGGCCGATTCTGGAGGGTCCTTTTACTTTTTCCTGATTATGAAAGGGGTTTCTGCTGTCTTTCATACATGCTAAAAGACTGACGGCATGGAGGTTACAGAGAAATATGTAAATCTGAACTCTTAAAGGGTCACTCCGGTGATTTTTTTTTAATGTATCTATCCCCCAGTATATATAAGTGGGCTTGTGTTACCTTGGTTAGTTGTTTTTTTTTTTGCCTGAGACCCCTCCCACCAGCCTCTGTTTCTTCAGATGGTCATGTGATCTCAGTTCGGACCAGCTCCATTCTGCTTGGGGTTATCACAGTTTCTCAGTCCGTGTGATGCTGTTAGATGGATCTACCACAGAAACTGCCTAGAGGGGCCACAGTTACTAATGATAATCACACGGCTCCTGTCACACAGGTATAATAGAGGAGATCACAACTCCTCATCCTGACCGTATTCTTCTGGGCTGTAGATTATTTAGGTCAATATAGAAGGTAATGATAATTAAACTGTTCTCCCAGCAGGCAAAAATGGTACAGCCTCTAGCTGATGTTGTGCTGATGCATCATGGGATAGATATGAAACTGAAAGTTAAAGAATCTCAATTTTTAGATGGTGCCTAATAAGCATCACACAGGGGCTGCGCAGCATAGAAGTGGCTGCAGTACACAGGGAGACCCCCAGAGTGTGACAGCCAATCAGGTGAGGGGGGCAGGCATGGAAAAGTGGGTTTTGGCTGGAGTGGCCCTTTTAAGCCCCAAAACGCGCTTTAATTTCTTTTTCTTGTAGCCTGTTTTTGATCATTCTGGATTGACGGGCAGCTCTCCCCCCTACAGTTGTGTCTGTCCTCCCCGTGTATAGAAATGAGGGCAGTGTAAGAATTGGGACAGCCAATCAGATTCCAGCTCTTGTCTAAACACATATCTACTTGCTTGCACCGACTGAGCGACTAACGATGGATGTGATCGCCATTCAGTGTCTGGGAGTATTAAAACTGGACTGTGGAGCTTCCTGTTTACTGTGACTAGAGACAAGTGGCCGGAATGATCCCCGGCCGCTCCGCTTCCATCACTGGGATGATCTGTTGGACATCCGCTCCTAACAAGTTGTCCCATGTAAAGGCATCCTTAAAGGGGAACTCCACCTAAATCTCAAACCTATTGGTGTTGCGTTAAGGTTTTAGCCACTTTGAGTCTCTGTGCCCCCACCGTGTTTGAGCCTTTCATTAGATGTGGACGTCAAGTGGGTTTCCTGATGTATTCCTCTGCTGAAAGGCTCCCTCGTATACAATGTATCAGCATACCGTAGCATCCATTGACTCCAATTATAAAATATATATATATACCGTGCACTATAGGTTGGTTTACTCTAGAATAAAGGGGATCCCAGCCCAACGGGGGCCAAAAGAACACTCTTGGCCTCTGATAGGTTAATGGAGTCTACAGATACATTTGACATAGACTCCATTCTCCTGATGTACGTGGCAGACGTAAGGCAGTAATGTCCAGAACCTTTAGGGGTTGTCACATCAGAGGCCTCCTTACTATGAGAACCACTGTGTACCCGGCTCTCGGTAAACAACTGGTTTTCCAGGAGGAGTCACTGGTAACAGTGTATACCTACTGCAGGGAAAATGTAGATCGGTGGGAGTCGGTCACCTGGGAACCCTGACGATCAGTTGTTTGCTGGGTCAATGGGCTGATTTCTGCAGGAAGCTGACGGCTCCGTTCTCACTGCAGTGACCAGGCTTGGTATTGTAGGCCAATTTCCCATTCATTTCAATGCAAGCTGATCCTGCTGGGAACTAAAAGGGAGCATTCTACCCTTGGACCTCCCCTTTAATGGCCTTCCCAATACACTGAACTAGTTGCAGAGATGAAGTATGAGCTCTGCGTCACGATAACTGATTAACAAACCACACGTTGGATGTGTCACATGAAGGCCATCACCGGCTTTAACCTACAGATGTGGCGGGATCTACAAGAGAAGATCCGCCGGGTGTTTGCGCTAGCAGTGCGGCCTCGTGTGTTATCTTACTCTTGGGGATCTTGTGAACTAAAATGGGGGTGTCCAATCTTTGGGAGACCTTTAAGGGCGATGCTGACCCTTCCCTACGTAGACTGAATTCAGGTTGGGGACACTGGAGCAGGTTTCTGTTCACGCGGGCAGGCCTTCCCGCGCGGAGCGGCTCTGGATGCTGTTGGGTTCCAGCGTTTATCCTTTAATCCATGATGAATGTGAATTACCAAAGTGAATGTCGTGGAATGTAAGAAGCTGCAGACCTTTTATACTGATCTTTTGTAACGCATTAAATCCTGTCTGTCATATAATCGGCGCGCCGCCGTCCGGGAACGTCTTCGATGTCTGTAGCTGCGTACAATCTGTTTACAGAAGACAGAATGTGGAACGAGAGCTTATTACGCACAAACCGCTCAGAGCGAGTATTAACGGAACGCTTTTTATTCTAAAAGGGAATTTACCATAAAATGTTATTGTGTGCCGTGCCTTTAAATCTCGTCATGTCGTATTAATAAAAGTGTTGGGTTTGTAGTCGTTGTCCTGCTGCGGAGTCACTGTGTACGTCTTCTGGTCTCTGTGATAACCGCGCCATTGTCCTGATGAGCTGCTGCCACATTCTAATAACGCCTAGCATGGCCCCTGAAAATAAGCCCTAGCTGCACTACATTAACTAAGAAAAGGAATCCATTACCCACCTGCCGCTCTCCGGAGGGGCGCGCTGTTCTCGCAGTCCTTGGCTGCTTCTACACCATCACTTCCTGGTGACAGGATTCATAAATCCCGCCTCCAAGAAGCGATGGCTGTGATTGCTTCTCGAGCGCCATGCTGGGCCAATCAATGCAGCACTCGATGAACCAATCGCAGCCATTCCGTTGTGGAGGCGGGATATATGAATTGGCTGAGCTGCGTTTTTTTTCCATTTTACTCTACTTTTTTCAGTACATTATATACATTAAATAGTATCATTGAAAAATAATCTTTATATGGCGCCAACATATTCCGTAGCGCCTACAAAACGGGGATACAGAAAGACAGAAGTACGAAGATACAAAAACCACAGTAGGGGTGCGGGGCTCCGAGGAGCTTATATACTACAGATAATGGGGGGAATACAGAAAGTAATATGCGCGCTGTACGGCTGGGGCGGAGAGGCGCGCGGTACGGCTGGGGCGGAGAGGCGCGCGGTACGGCTGGGGCGGAGAGGCGCGCGGTACGGCTGGGACGGAGATGCGCGCGGTACGGCCGGGGCGGAGATGCGCGCCGTACGGCGAGGTGGAGACGCAGAGTGACGGGTGCTATACACATATACACATTTGTTCTGTAAAAAATCCAAAGCATAGCAGCCCAGCGAGGGAGCGAGATTACACAGGGACAGAATCGCAGGGGTTTTTAGACATTCAGTCTTCCAAAAAAAGTGATCAAGACACAAACCCAAAGAGGAGGCAACAGAAACTACAGGTCAGCGGAGGGGTCAGACCGTCAGCTGATGGAAAAGTACAAAGGTTACAAAATGTTAGAACTTGATGCCAAAAAAGAAGTACTAAACAAACACAACTAAATGACCGCTGTATCATTAACCCGTTTGTGACCAGGAGTCATTGATGCGCAGCGTCTAGGTCACATGCTGCAGCTCTGGTGTTCCCAACTTTCTTGGCATTCTTCCAAACAGCACTAGCTGAGCTGCAATCCCAGACACAACCAGCAGCCAAGGGTGGTGCTGTGTTTTGAAGAAAGCAGACAAGTTTTTCTATCCTTGCACAACTCTTAAGTTTTTGAAGGCTACAGAAACCGAAATGGGTCAAACAGAAGCCACGTATTAATGTGAGGAAGCCACTAGAGGGCAATAAAGAACAATAAGTAGGTATCCTGCAATAGCAAAGGGTGGCCACTAGGGGTCGTGAGCTTATATTAGGCTTCAAAATGTGATCAGTTCAGTAAGAGAAACAATCATTTTGTAGACTTTAAAACCTTTTAATGGCTAAAGAAAAGAAATGATGTTGCAGCGACTCCTGCGGTCCCCTCATCAGGCGGGTAGAACAAAACACCTGAAGAAGCAGAATTCTCCCCCTCCATGACCGGCGTCTTCAGTACCTAGTAGAGCGTTGTTGCCGTTCTGACCGGCTGCAGACGTGATGCACCAGACAGCGCCCCTCACAGAGTTCCTGAGGGATCTCACCCCGCTCCTCATGGACAACGGCCTCCAAGTCACTAATATTCTCGAAGAGAGGGAGCGGGGGTGGAACAAACCCTGTGAAGTCAGGGGTCTCAGATCCAGACAAATGTGCAGGGCTCAAAAAGAGCCGAAAACGTGTGGACCAAAATACACCAAGGAGGCGCCAACCAGAGGGATCCCCCAACGGTGGTCAAGTGGAACGTGTGAAGAAAAGAAACCTTCCATTTAGGCGCCGCTCTCCGATGAATGTCATAAACCAGTGGGATCAACTGCAACTTCTCTTATCAAATCAATTAAAACCAACCTATACGCGTTTCAGGGTGAGCCCCTTCATCAGTCAGGCGGGTAGAACATTACTCCTGGGACTGGGGGATATGGACTCAAAAAGTGCAGGTTGTACCAGGAGCGTGGGATCCCAGGAGAAGTGGCCATACGTATATTCGGATGAAGAGGCCTCAGCAGTCTGGAAGCTGCAGTAACGCCTCATACCTACAAGGTTACTTTGTGTCTCTTAGGGCACATTCACACAGGGACGAGCGTGATATCAGTCCGAGAAACTGCCGTAACTGAATGTACCCCAAGGATGTATTTTTGTTTAAAATTTGCATTGCTAGGCGTGAGAACCCCGCGACCGCTCGCCATTAAAAAATGTCACCAGATGGCAAAAATATCATTAACAATGTAACTAGTCTCCGACTACAACACCGCTTCTGTGACCTCATTAAATTGACCTGTCATCGAAAAATGGCCTCCTGTGTATCTTGTTTTTATGTTAAAAATGTTTTTTTTTAAAGAATTTTGGGTGATGTTTTTTTTATTTTCAACGTCACTGTGTATATCTAAAAAGAACCTAAAATCCTGCAGTTCTCCCACTGACCACTAGGACTAAACTTCTCAGCCATCATCATCATTATCATCACAGGCAGGACTACACTGAGAGGTGACCCCTATATGTAAAAAACACATGATCCACCATTCACAATATGTCACAGCTCACCTCCTCCCCTCCATGCAAAGTCACACACAAAACACTATCTCATAAACTTCTAAAGGTAATGTCACAGATCACCTTCTCCCCTTCCTCCCATAGATCACAGAGCATGCCCACACCACTCTCCCATATGCATCTATAGATGATGATCACAGCTCACCGACTTCCCCCCTTCCTGTATAAGTCATGGAGAAGGTCCACAACAATCTACCGTAGGTACCTATAGGTGATGATCACAGCTCACCTCCCTGCATATGTCATAGAGCATGGTTACATACCTTTGTTGTAAAAGTCTAGATGATGGTCAGTGCTCACCACCGATCCCTCCTTGCACAGGTCGTAAGGTATACCCACAACACTCCCATAAAAGTCTAATGATGAAGGTCACGGCTCACCTCCTCCCCCTGCCTGCACAGGTTACAGAGCATGGAGTTGTAAATAAATGCACCACCAACCAAAGTGCACATGACCTATACATCCTTAAACACCTCTAAAGCTCCTCCACGTCCCTCCAAGATCCTTCTGGTTTAGTCCACCCAATAGGGTCTCACTGGGGACCGCGCCTTCATCAGACCTCACGGTTCTGCATCTTCTCCATATTGGGAAACTATGTAAAATACAAACTCCTAAAACTAAAGTGGAACATTGCAGAATCCGCTAAAGAGGAGTAAAGATGGAAATGCAAACCGCCAGACTGTACGCATCGTGAGGATCCGTCCCGAACAGCAGAAGAGACTGGAAACCAATGTCTCTGAGGCCTGATGTCCACCTTGGGTGACGTACTGCGCGCTGCTTCCTCCAGGATCGGTTGGACCCGTGAACACTAGACGGGTTATTACTGCAGTGTTCCGCGGGTCGGCATGAGCTCAACACAACCTGGAACTGATCCGTTCCTTCAGTGAGATGATAACGCCGGAGTCCCAGCACCCCGTCTGCATACACATAGGGGTGTAATGACCTTCCATATGACACCCTGGGGGGCCACCAGTGGCCACTGCTGCCCGCCAGCACTGAGCTCCAGTCTCCTATCGCCTCTACTAGGTATATTTTGTGAGGACTTCTCATCATACTGCAGCATCTCCTTCATCTGCCGAATTTGTGGGACTTCTCCTTCCTCGGTCATTCCAATAGCCAGACTAGACGTAGTCGCCATTCCCTACAAACCAGGCCCCTGGAAATAAAATGCCACACTCTGTAAGAAAGCATTGCTAAGTTACAATACTACATCTGACCACACGAGGCGCTGTTCAGATGGAAGTAGGTCCAAAAAAAGTCCACTTTTCATACATTTTCTTAAGAAGCTCTAATCTTTGGCGTTACACAAGATGCTGGCTGCAGGTGTCTGACGGACTTCAGCTCTTGCACACCTATGAGCAGTGTACAGCACCGCAGTGGGAATGTACTATATGCCCATTGGGTAAATTAGCCAAAGACTGACCTAGCAAAATGCAAAAGACAGAGAGTATCAATCAAATTTCTTCCTTTCCCTCTTGTGAAAGGGGAATAGAGGTGAAGCTCCTATTTTCCTCTCTGTGACTGTCTACTGTGAGAGGGGAGGAGCAGCAGGAGGAGACATCTCCAAGAAGAACCACCCATAGCTAAGAGGTGGGAAAGATGCAGCTTGTACCCCACAGCTATGCCCCTGGAGATAGTGGCGCCTCTACCATGAGGCAACCTTGGCTACTGCCACAGAGGGGCGGGGCTATGGTTACCCAGCTGGGATTTATTTTTACCAGCCATATTAATGACCGATAAAGAAAAGCTTGTTAGCAGCAACCCGACAAGCAGCTCCAGTCTGGTGGCTGCCACTGTTGTAATTAGTCTGTGACCACTGACTCCTCCCTCCAGTGTCCACATTCCTGTACGCAGCCAGGACACCAGGAGGAAGAGGTTGGGGGTCACTAGTACTACTGGGGTCACTATGGGGGTACTATTACTGCTAGGGCTACTATAATGGACACTTACTACTGGACTATGTAGCAGCAGGAAAACGCCTCAGGAGGTTGGGGATCAGGACTCAGCTGGTCTGATGGCTTCAAAAAGGTGCTGCTATGCACTGAAACGCGTTGCCGTTACCTTGTTTGCAATAAAAAAAATCATCTTACTAATAAATTGATTGGAGCATCACATCCATATTAATACACCCACTTGATGTACCTTAACTTGGAGGGGGCTTCTGTGTTTGTCATATCCCCCCCCTTCAAAGTGAGTGCCAGCTGTATTTCGGGATACTGCCACCAGTGCCTATTGAATATTGCTGTAAGGGTTTCCTACAAGAGCAGGATTCTTTATAATATGCTGTCTCTTTTCCTACTTTTACTACTGGGGCCACTAACAGGGTCACTATTACTATTGGGCGACTGTTGGAGCCACTATTACTACTAGGGCCACTATTACCACTGGGGCCACTAACAGGGTCACTATTACTATTGGGCGACTATTGGAGCCACTATTACCACTGGGGCCACTAACAGGGTCACTATTACTATTGGGCGACTGTTGGAGCCACTATTACTACTAGGGCCACTATTACCACTGGGGCCACTAACAGGGTCACTATTACTATTGGGCGACTATTGGAGCCCCTATTAGTACTGGGGCCACTAACAGGGTCACTATTACTATTGGGCGACTATTGGAGCCTCTATTAGTACTGGGGCCACTAACAGGGTCACTATTACTATTGGGCGACTATTGGAGCCCCTATTAGTACTGGGGCCACTAACAGGGTCACTATTACTATTGGGTGACTATTGGAGCCACTATTACTACTAGGGCCACTATTACCACTGGGGCCACTAACAGGGTCACTATTACTATTGGGCGACTATTGGAGCCCCTATTAGTACTGGGGCCACTAACAGGGTCACTATTACTATTGGGTGACTATTGGAGCCACTATTACTACTGGGACCACTATAACCACTGGGGCTACTAACAGGGTCACTATTACTATTGGGTGACTATTGGAGCCACTATTACTACTGGGACCACTATAACCACTGGGGCCACTAACAGGGTCACTATTACTATTGGGCGACTATTGGAGCCACTATAACTACTAGGGCCACTATTACCACTGGGGCCACTAACAGGTTCACTATTACTATCGGGCGACTATTGGAGCCACTATTACCACTGGGGCCACTAACAGGGTCACTATTACTATTGGGAGACTATTGGAGCCACTATTACCACTGGGGCCACTAACAGGGTCACTATTACTATTGGGCGACTATTGGAGCCACTATTACCACTGGGGCCACTAACAGGGTCACTATTACTATTGGGCGACTATTGGAGCCACTATCACCACTGGGGCCACTAACAGGTTCACTATTACTATTGGGCGACTATTGGAGCCACTATTACTACTGGGGCCACTGTTACCACTGGGGCCACGAACAGGGTCACTATTACTATTGGTGCGACCATTGGAGCCACGATTACTACTGGGGCCACTATTACCACTGGGGCCACTACTACTATGAGGCGCCACTATGAGGGGCAAAATTAGTGTTGGGGCTAGTATGGGGGACACTGTAGACACAGGAACCACTATGCGGGACTCTATTACTACTAGGGCAATTAAGGGAAACACTTTCTACTGGGCCACTGCTAGGGGGCACTATTACTCTTGCTTCAGGGAAGTCTTGGTGGTTCTGCTGTATTGGCGCTGTCACTGCCTGTAAGCTGAGTGTTTTTTGCTTATTTCTGCTGAAGCAAACCATTAGGGGAATCGATTACTAGAAGTGATTAGAGGAAACAATTAGGCTAACGACGCGCGGGCGCGCCCGGTACCGCGCTCAGTAATGTGCGTTTTACCTGCAGATGCGATTTTTAGACAACAACGCCTCCCATCGCTTCTGTATGAGCCTCATGGCTGCGGTGCGTCACTCAATGCAGGTCAAACCCGCGTGAGATTAGCGCCCGTGTGAAACCGACCTTAGAGGAGAGAAGGTGATATTAGAGGAAACGATTAGAGGACTAATTGCGGCACCCGCTTAGATGACAGCGCTGGCAGCGCGATTAGAGGAAACGATGAGAGCGCAGGGTGAGCAGAAACAAGTAGCGGATACGATTCTAGGAAACAATTAGAAGAGCCGATCCCAGGGACGCCTCCGGAATATTACATGTAAGAACACCTGGAGGAGACGGGGAGGGTCCGCCGACATACATGGGAGGGACCCCGCAGCTGCTCCAGGATCACAGGAGCGGCTCCCTCCAGCAGACCATGGCCTCCCCGAGGGGCCTCGTCCTCCTGCTTCTCCTTCTGGTCTCCACCACCCTCACAAGTCAAGGTAGGAGACATGAGAGATCCTGAGGTCTGACTATATGGAGCGACGAGGAGTACCTGTCCAGGTGGGGGACACAATCCCACAATCACGGAGGGGGAGGGGCACTGACTCTGGAGGCTAAAGACGTTTTGCAAAGAACACATAAAAAACATGTAAGGAAATAGAAAGAGTCCGGCAGGTGAGAAGCCAGAAGGCTTAGAGGGGAGAGGAGGACCACACAACTCCAGAGGAGACCTCCACCACCGACATATCAGTGTGTGATGGGGGATTAGAATGTGAGCTCCTGGGGTCAGGGATGATGGGTGTGATACACTGTGTGTGATGGGAAGATTAGATTGTGAGCTCCTGGGGTCAGGGATGATGGGAGTGATACACTGTGTGTGATGGGGAGATTAGATTGTGAGCTCCTGGGGTCAGGGATGATGGGAGTGATACATTGTGTGACGGGGAGATTAGATTGTGAGCTCCTGGGGTCAGGGATGATGGGTCTGATACATTGTGTGTGATGAGTAGATTAGATTGTAAGCTCCTGGGGTTGGAGATGATGGGAGTGATACACTGTGTGTGATGGGGGATTAGATTGTGAGCTCCTGGGGTCAGGGATGATGGGAGTGCTACATTGTGTGTGATGGGGGGATTAGATTGTGAGCTCCTGTGGTCAGGGATGATGGGAGTGATACATTGTGTGATGGGGGGATTAGATTGTGAGCTCCTGGGGTCAGGGATGATGGGAGTGATACATTGTGTGATGTGGGGGAGGGTTAGTTTTGTGAGCTCCTGGGGTCAGAGGATGATGGGAGTGATACATTGTGTGTGATGGGGGGATTAGATTGTGAGCTCCTGGGGTCAGGGATGATAGGAGTAATACATTGTGTGTGATGGGGGGATTAGATTGTGAGCTCCTGGGGTCAGGGATGATGGGAGTGATACACTGTATGTGATGGGGAGATTAGATTGTGAGCTCCTGGGGTCAGGGATGATGGGAGTGATACATTGTATGTGATGGGGGGATTAGATTGTGAGCTCCTGGGGTCAGGGATGATGGGAGTGATACATTGTATGTGATGGTGGGATTAGATTGTGAGCTCCTGGGGTCAGGGATGATGGGAGTGATACATTGTGTGATGGGGGATTAGATTGTGAGCTCCTGGAGTCAGGGATGATGGGAGTGATACATTGTGTGTGATGGGGAGATTAGATTGTGAGCTCCTGGGGTCAGGGATGATGGGAGTGATACATTGTGTGATGGGGAGATTAGATTGTGAGCTCCTGGGGTCAGGGATGATGGGAGTGATACATTGTGTGTGATGGGGAGATTAGATTGTGAGCTCCTGGGGTCAGGAATGATGGGAGTGATACATTGTATATGATGTGGGGGGATTAGATTGTGAGCTCCTGGGGTCAGGGATGATGGGAGTGATACATTGTGTGTGATGTGGGGATTAGATTGTGAGCTCCTGTGGCCAGGGATGATGGGAGTGATACATTGTGTGTGATGGGGAGATTAGATTGTGAGCTCCTGGGGTCAGGGATGATTGGAGTGATACATTGTGTATGATAGGGAGATTAGATTGTGAGCTCCTGGGGTCAGGGATGATGGGTGATTGTGAGCTCCTGGTGTCAGGGATGATGGGAGTGATACATTGTGTGCAATGGGGAGATTAGATTGTGAGCTCCTGGGGTCAGGGATGATGGGAGTGCTACATTGTGTGTGATGGGGGATTAGATTGTGAGCTCCTGGGGTCAGGGATGATGGGAGTGCTACATTGTGTGTGATGGGGGATTAGATTGTGAGCTCCTGGGGTCAGGGATGATGGGAGTGCTACATTGTGTGTGATGGGGGATTAGATTGTGAGCTCCTGGGGTCAGGGATGATGGGAGTGCTACATTGTGTGTGATGGGGGATTAGATTGTGAGCTCCTGGGGTCAGGGATGATGGGAGTGATACATTGTGTGTGATGGGGGGGATTAGATTGTGAGCTCCTGGGGTCAGGGATGATGGGAGTGATACATTGTGTGTGATGGGGAGATTAGATTGTGAGCTCCTGGGGTCAGGGATGATGGCAGTGATACATTGTGTGCGATGGGGAGATTAGATTGTGAGCTCCTGGGGTCAGGGATGATGGGAGTGATACATTGTGTGCGATGGGGAGATTAGATTGTGAGCTCCTGGGGTCAGAGGATGATGGGAGTGATACACTGTGTGATGGGGGGATTAGATTGTGAGCTCCTCGGGTCAGAGATGAAGGGAGTGATACATTGTGCGTGATAGGGATATTAGATTGTGAGCTCCTGGGGTCAGGAATGATGGGAGTGATACATTGTGTGTGACAGGGGATTAGATTGTGAGCTCCTGGGGTCAAGGTTGATGGGAGTGATACATTGTGTGTGATAGGGAGATTAGATTGTGAGCTCCTGGGGTCAGGGATGATGGCAGTGATACATTGTGTGTGATGTAAGGATTAGACTGTGAGCTCCTGGGGTCAAGGATGATGGGAGTGATACATTCTGTGTCATGGGGGGATTAGATTGTGAGCTCCTGGGTCAGGGATGATGGGAGTGATACATTCTGTGTGATGGGGGGATTAGTTTGTGAGCTCCTGGGGTCAGGGATGATGGGAGTTTTACATTGTGTGTGATGGGGGGATTAGATTGTGAGCTCCTGGAGTCAGGGATGATGGGAGTGATACATTGTGTGTGATGGGGAGATTAGATTGTGAGCTCCTGGGGTCAGGGATGATGGGAGTGATACATTGTGTGTGATGGGGAGATTAGATTGTGAGCTCCCGGGGTCAGAGATGATGGGAGTGATACATTGTGTGTGATGGGGAGAATTGATTGTGAGCTCCTGGGGTCAGGGATGATGGGGGTGATACATTGTGTGTGATGGGGAGATTAGATTGTGAGCTCCTGGGGTCAGGGATGATGGGAGTGATACATTGTGTGTGATGGGGAGATTAGATTGTGAGCTCCTGGGGTCAGGGATGATGGGAGTGATACATTGTGTGTGATGAGGGAGATTAGATTGTGAGCTCCTGGGGTCAGGGATGATGGGAGTGATACATTGTGTGTGATGGGGAGATTAGATTGTGAGCTCCCGGGGTCAGAGATGATGGGAGTGATACATTGTGTGTGATGGGGAGAATTGATTGTGAGCTCCTGGGGTCAGGGATGAGGGGGTGATACATTGTGTGTGATGGGGAGATTAGATTGTGAGCTCCTGGGGTCAGGGATGATGGGAGTGATACATTGTGTGTGATGGGGAGATTAGATTGTGAGCTGCTGGGGTCAGGGATGATGGGAGTGATACATTGTGTGTGATGAGGGAGATTAGATTGTGAGCTCCTGGGGTCAGGGATGATGGGAGTGATACATTGTGTGTGATGTGATGGGGGAGATTAGATTGTGAGCTCCTGGGGTCAGGGATGATGGGAGTGATACATTGTGTGTGATGTGGGGATTAGATTGTGAGCTCCTGGGGTCAGGGATGATGGGAGTGATACATTGTATGTGATGGGGGGATTAGATTGTGAGCTCCTGGGGTCAGGGATGATGGGAGTGATACATTGTGTGTGATGGGGAGATTAGATTGTGAGCTCCTGGGGTCAGGGTGATTGGAGTGATACATTGTGTATGATAGGGAGATTAGATTGTGAGCTCCTGGGGTCAGGGATGATGGGTGATTGTGAGCTCCTGGTGTCAGGGATGATGGGAGTGATACATTGTGTGCAATGGGGAGATTAGATTGTGAGCTCCTGGGGTCAGGGATGATGGGAGTGCTACATTGTGTGTGATGGGGGATTAGATTGTGAGCTCCTGGGGTCAGGGATGATGGGAGTGCTACATTGTGTGTGATGGGGGATTAGATTGTGAGCTCCTGGGGTCAGGGATGATGGGAGTGATACATTGTGTGATGGGGGGATTAGATTGTGAGCTCCTGGGGTCAGGGATGATGGGAGTGATACATTGTGTGATGTGGGGGAGGGTTAGTTTTGTGAGCTCCTGGGGTCAGAGGATGATGGGAGTGATACATTGTGTGTGATGGGAGCATTGATTGTGAGCTCCTGGGGTCAGGGATGATAGGAGTAATACATTGTGTGTGATGGGGGGATTAGATTGTGAGCTCCTGGGGTCAGGGATGATGGGAGTGATACACTGTATGTGATGGGGAGATTAGATTCTGAGCTCCTGGTGTCAGGGATGATGGGAGTGATACATTGTATGTGATGGGGAGATTAGATTGTGAGCTCCTGGGGTCAGGGATGATGGGAGTGATACATTGTGTGTGATGGGGAGATTAGATTGTGAGCTCCTGGGGTCAGGGATGATTGGAGTGATACATTGTGTATGATAGGGAGATTAGATTGTGAGCTCCTGGGGTCAGGGATGATGGGTGATTGTGAGCTCCTGGTGTCAGGGATGATGGGAGTGATACATTGTGTGTGATGGGCGGATTAGATTGTGAGCTCCTGGGGTCAGGGATGATGGGAGTGATACATTGTGTGTGATGGGGAGATTAGATTGTGAGCTCCTGGGGTCAGGGATGATGGGAGTGATACATTGTGTGTGATGTAAGGATTAGACTGTGAGCTCCTGTGGTCAGGGACGATGGGTGTGATACATTATGTGTGATGTGGAGATTAGATTGTGAGCTCCTGGGGTCAGAGGATGATGGGAGTGATACATTGTGTGTGACAGGGGATTAGATTGTGAGCTCCTGGGGTCAAGGTTGATGGGAGTGATACATTGTGTGTGATAGGGAGATTAGATTGTGAGCTCCTGGGGTCAGGGATGATGGCAGTGATACATTGTGTGTGATGTAAGGATTAGACTGTGAGCTCCTGGGGTCAAGGATGATGGGAGTGATACATTCTGTGTGATGGGGGGATTAGATTGTGAGCTCCTGGGTCAGGGATGATGGGAGTGATACATTCTGTGTGATGGGGGGATTAGTTTGTGAGCTCCTGGGGTCAGGGATGATGGGAGTTTTACATTGTGTGTGATGGGGGGATTAGATTGTGAGCTCCTGGAGTCAGGGATGATGGGAGTGATACATTGTGTGTGATGGGGAGATTAGATTGTGAGCTCCTGGGGTCAGGGATGATGGGAGTGATACATTGTGTGTGATGGGGAGATTAGATTGTGAGCTCCCGGGGTCAGAGATGATGGGAGTGATACATTGTGTGTGATGGGGAGAATTGATTGTGAGCTCCTGGGGTCAGGGATGATGGGGGTGATACATTGTGTGTGATGGGGAGATTAGATTGTGAGCTCCTGGGGTCAGGGATGATGGGAGTGATACATTGTGTGTGATGGGGAGATTAGATTGTGAGCTCCTGGGGTCAGGGATGATGGGAGTGATACATTGTGTGTGATGTGGGGATTAGATTGTGAGCTCCTGGGGTCAGGGATGATGGGAGTGATACATTGTATGTGATGGGGGGATTAGATTGTGAGCTCCTGGGGTCAGGGATGATGGGAGTGATACACTGTGTGTGATGGGGAGGTTAGATTGTGAGCTCCTGGAGTCAGGGATGATGGGATTGATACATTTTGTGAGAATGGGAGATTAGATTGTGAGCTCCTGGGGTCAGGGATGATGGGTGTGATACATTGTGTGTGATGGAGAGATTAGATTGTGAGCTCCTGGGGTCAGAGATGATGGAAGTGATACATTGTGTGTGATGGGGGATTAGATTGTGAGCTCCTGGGGTCAGAGGATGATGGGAGTGATACATTGTGTATGATGAGGGGAGATTAGATTGTGAGCTCCTGGGGTCAGGGATGATGGGAGTGATACATTGTGTGATGGGGGAGATTAGATTGTGAGCTCCTGGAGTCAGGGATGATGGGAGTGATACATTTTGTGAGATGGGGGGATTAGATTGTGAGCTCCTGGGGTCAGGGATGATGGGAGTGATACATTGTGCGTGATGGGGGGATTAGATTGTGAGCTCCTGGGGTCAGGGATGATGGGAGTGATACACTGTGTGTGATGGGGAGATTAGATTGTGAGCTCCTGGGGTCAGGGATGATGGGAGTGATACATTGTGTGTGATGGGGAGATTAGATTGTGAGCTCCTGGGGTCAGGGATGATGGGAGTGATACACTGTGTGTGATGGGGAGATTAGATTGTGAGCTCCTGGAGTCAGGGATGATGGGAGTGATACATTTTGTGAGATGGGGGGATTAGACTGTGAGCTCCTGGGGTCAGAGATGATGGGAGTGATACATTGTGCGTGATGGGGGGATTAGATTGTGAGCTCCTGGGGTCAGGGATGATGGGAGTGATACATTGTGTGCGAATGGGAGATTAGATTGTGAGCTCCTGGTGTCAGGGATGATGGGAGTGATACATTGTATGTGATGGAGGGATTAGATTGTGAGCTCCTGGGGTCAGGGATGATGGGTCTGATACATTGTGTGTGATGGGGGGATTAGATTGTGAGCTCCTGGAGTCAGGGATGATGGGAGTGAAACATTGTGTGTGATGGGGAGATTAGATTGTGAGCTCCTGGGGTCAGGGATGATGGGAGTGATACATTGTGTGATGGGGAGATTAGATTGTGAGCTCCTGGGGTCAGGGATGATGGGAGTGATACATTGTGTGTGATGGGGAGATTAGATTGTGAGCTCCTGGGGTCAGGAATGATGGGAGTGATACATTGTATATGATGTGGGGGGATTAGATTGTGAGCTCCTGGGGTCAGGGATGATGGGAGTGATACATTGTGTGTGATGTGGGGATTAGATTGTGAGCTCCTGTGGCCAGGGATGATGGGAGTGATACATTGTGTGTGATGGGGGATTAGATTGTGAGCTCCTGGGGTCAGGGATGATGGGAGTGATACATTGTGTATGATAGGGAGATTAGATTGTGAGCTCCTGTGGCCAGGGATGATGGGAGTGATACATTGTGTGTGATGGGGGGATTAGATTGTGAGCTCCTGGTGTCAGGGATGATGGGAGTGATACATTGTGTGCAATGGGGAGTTTAGATTGTGAGCTCCTGGGGTCAGGGATGATGGGAGTGCTACATTGTGTGTGATGGGGGATTAGATTGTGAGCTCCTGGGGTCAGGGATGATGGGAGTGATACATTGTGTGTGATGGGGATTAGATTGTGAGCTCCTGGGGTCAGGGATGATGGGAGTGATACATTGTGTGTGATGGGGGGATTAGATTGTGAGCTCCTGGGGTCAGGGATGATGGGAGTGATACATTGTGTGTGATGGGGGGATTAGATTGTGAGCTCCTGGGGTCAGGGATGATGGGAGTGATACATTGTGTGTGATGGGGAGATTAGATTGTGAGCTCCTGTGGCCAGGGATGATGGGAGTGATACATTGTGTGTGATGGGGGGATTAGATTGTGAGCTCCTGGTGTCAGGGATGATGGGAGTGATACATTGTGTGCAATGGGGAGATTAGATTGTGAGCTCCTGGGATCAGGGATGATGGGAGTGCTACATTGTGTGTGATGGGGGATTAGATTGTGAGCTCCTGGGGTCAGGGATGATGGGAGTGCTACATTGTGTGTGATGGGGGATTAGATTGTGAGCTCCTGGGGTCAGGGATGATGGGAGTGATACATTGTGTGTGATGGGGGATTAGTTTGTGAGCTCCCGGGGTCAGGGATGATGGGAGTGATACATTGTGTGTGATGGGGAGATTAGATTGTGAGCTCCTGGGGTCAGGGATGATGGCAGTGATACATTGTGTGCGATGGGGAGATTAGATTGTGAGCTCCTGGGGTCAGGGATGATGGGAGTGATACATTGTGTGCGATGGGGAGATTAGATTGTGAGCTCCTGGGGTCAGGGATGATGGGAGTGATACATAGTGTGATGTGGGGGAGGGTTAGTTTTGTGAGCTCCTGGGGTCCGAGGATGATGGGAGTGATACATTGTGTGTGATGGGGAGAATTGATTGTAAGCTCCTGGGATCAGGGATGATGGGAGTGATACATTGTGTGTGATGGGGAGATTAGATTGTGAGCTCCAGGGGTCAGGGATGATGAGAGCGATACATATTGTGTGTTGGGGGGGGGGGGGATTAGATTGTGAGCTCCTGGGGTCAGGGATGATGGGAGTGATACATTGTGTGTGATGGGGGGATTAGATTGTGAGCTCCTGGGGTCCGAGGATGATGGGAGTGATACATTGTGTGATGGGGGATTAGATTGTGAGCTCCTGGGGTCAGGGATGATGGGAGTGATACATTGTGTGTGATGGGGAGATTAGATTGTGAGCTCCTGGGGTCAGGGATGATGGGAGTGATACATTGTGTGTGATGGGGGGAATAGATTGTGAGCTCCTCGGGTCAGGGATGATAGGAGTGATACATTGTGTGTATTGGGGGATTAGACTGTGAGCTCCTGGGGTCAGGGATGATAGGAGTGATACATTGTGTGTGATGGGGAGATTACATTGTGAGCTCCTGGGGTCAGGGATGATGGGAGTGATACATTGTGTGTGATGGGGGGATTAGATTGTGAGCTCCTGGGGTCAGGGATGATGGGAGTGATACATTGTGTGTGATGGGGGGATTAGATTGTGAGCTCCTGGGGTCAGGGATGATGGGAGTGATACATTGTGTGTGATGGGGAGTTTAGATTGTGAGCTCCTGGGGTCAGGGATGATGGGTGTGATACATTGTGTGTGATGGGGAGGTTAGATTGTGAGTTCCTGGGGTCAGGGATGATGGGAGTGATACATTGTGTGTGATGGGGAGATTAGATTGTGAGTTCCTGGGGTCACGGATGATGGGAGTGATACATTGTGTGTGATGGGGAGATTAGATTGTGAGCTCCTGGGGTCAGGGATGATGGGAGTGACACATTGTGTGATGGGGAGATTAGATTGTGAGCTCCTGGGGTCAGGGATGATGGGAGTGATACATTGTGTGTATTGGGGGATTAGATTGTGAGCTCCTGGGGTCAGGGATGATAGGAGTGATACATTGTGTGTGATGGGGGGATTAGATTGTGAGCTCCTGGGGTCAGGGATGATGGGAGTGATACATTGTGTGTGATGGGGAGATTAGATTGTGAGCTCCTGGGGTCAGGGATGATGGGAGTGATACATTGTGTGTGATGGGCGGATTAGATTGTGAGCTCCTGGGGTCAGGGATGATGGGAGTGATACATTGTGTGTGATGGGGAGATTAGATTGTGAGCTCCTGGGGTCAGGGATGATGGGAGTGATACATTGTGTGTGATGTAAGGATTAGACTGTGAGCTCCTGTGGTCAGGGACGATGGGTGTGATACATTATGTGTGATGTGGAGATTAGATTGTGAGCTCCTGGGGTCAGGGATGATGGGAGTGATACATTGTGTGTGATGGGGGATTAGATTGTGAGCTCCTGGGGTCAGGGATGATGGGAGTGATACATTGTGTGATGGGGGATTAGATTGTGAGCTCCTGGGGTCAGGGATGATGGGAGTGATACATTGTGTGTGATGGGGGGATTAGATTGTGAGCTCCTGGGTTCAAGGTTGATGGGAGTGATACATTGTGTGTGATAGGGAGATTAGATTGTGAGCTCCTGGGGTCAGGGATGATGGGAGTGATACATTGTGTGTGATGGGGGATTAGATTGTGAGCTCCTGGGGTCAGGGATGATGGCAGTGATACATTGTGTGTGATGTAAGGATTAGACTGTGAGCTCCTGGGGTCAAGGATGATGGGAGTGATACATTCTGTGTGATGGGGGGATTAGATTGTGAGCTCCTGGGGTCAGGGATGATGGGAGTGATACATTCTGTGTGATGGGGGGATTAGTTTGTGAGCTCCTGGGGTCCGGGATGATGGGAGTTTTACATTGTGTGTGATGGGGGATTAGATTGTGAGCTCCTGGGGTCAGGGATGATGGGAGTGATACATTGTGTGTGATGGGGAGATTAGATTGTGAGCTCCCGGGGTCAGAGATGATGGTAGTGATACATTGTGTGTGATGGGGAGAATTGATTGTGAGCTCCTGGGGTCAGGGATGATGGGGGTGATACATTGTGTGTGATGGGGAGATTAGATTGTGAGCTCCTGGGGTCAGGGATGATGGGAGTGATACATTGTGTGTGATGGGGAGATTAGATTGTGAGCTCCTGGGGTCAGGGATGATGGGAGTGATACATTGTGTGTGATGGGGGATTAGATTGTGAGCTCCTGGGGTCAGAGGATGATGGGAGTGATACATTGTGTATGATGAGGGGAGATTAGATTGTGAGCTCCTGGGGTCAGGGATGATGGGAGTGATACATTGTGTGATGGGGGAGATTAGATTGTGAGCTCCTGGAGTCAGGGATGATGGGAGTGATACATTTTGTGAGATGGGGGGATTAGATTGTGAGCTCCTGGGGTCAGGGATGATGGGAGTGATACATTGTGCGTGATGGGGGGATTAGATTGTGAGCTCCTGGGGTCAGGGATGATGGGAGTGATACACTGTGTGTGATGGGGAGATTAGATTGTGAGCTCCTGGGGTCAGGGATGATGGGAGTGATACATTGTGTGTGATGGGGGATTAGATTGTGAGCTCCTGGAGTCAGGGATGATGGGAGTGATACATTTTGTGAGATGGGGGGATTAGATTGTGAGCTCCTGGGGTCAGAGATGATGGGAGTGATACATTGCGCGTGATGGGGGGATTAGATTGTGAGCTCCTGGGGTCAGGGATGATGGGAGTGATACATTGTGTGCGAATGGGAGATTAGATTGTGAGCTCCTGGGGTCAGAGGATGATGGGAGTGATACATTGTGTGTGATGGGGAGATTAGATTGTGAGCTCCTGGGGTCAGGGATGATGGGAGTGATACATTGTGTGATGGGGGGATTTTAGTTTGTGAGCTCCTGGGGTCAGGGATGATGGGAGTGATACATTGTGTGATGGGGAGATTAGATTGTGAGCTCCTGGGGTCAGGGATGATGGGAGTGATACATTGTGTGTGATGGGGAGATTAGATTGTGAGCTCCTGGGGTCAGGGATGATGGGAGTGATACATTGTGTGATGGGGAGATTAGATTGTGAGCTCCTGGGGTCAGGGATGGTGGGAGTGATACATTGTGTGATGGGGGGATTAGATTGTGAGCTCCTGGGGTCAGGGATGATGGGAGTGATACATTGTGTGTGATGGGGAGATTAGATTGTGAGCTCCTGGGGTCAGGGATGATGGGAGTGATACATTGTGTGATGGGGGTATTTTAATTTGTGAGCTCCTGGGGGCAGGGATGATGGGAGTGATACATTGTGTGTGATGGGGAGATTAGATTGTGAGCTCCTGGGGTCAGGGATGATGGGAGTGATACATTGTATGTGATGGGGGATTAGATTGTGAGCTCCTGGGGTCAGGGATGATGGGAGTCATACATTGTGTGATGGGGAGATTAGATTGTGAGCTCCTGGGGTCAGGGATGGTGGGAGTGATACATTGTGTGTGATGGGGGATTAGATTGTGAGCTCCTGGGGTCAGGGATGATGGGAGTGATACATTGTGTGTGATGGGGGATTAGATTGTGAGCTCCTGGGGTCAGGGATGATGGGAGTGATACATTGTGTGTGATGGGGAGATTAGATTGTGAGCTCCCGGGGTCAGGGATGATGGGAGTGATACATTGTGTGTGATGGGGGATTAGATTGTGAGCTCCTGGGGTCAGAGATGATAGGAGTGATACATTGTGTGTAGTTTTGTGTGTGGAAATGCTGGTGGGTCTAACGAGGCCACTATAGTCCGAAGGCTCCATGTGGCTGTGATTGTTTCCAGCTTGTAATAACGGAAAGGCTTTCAGAACAGGAAAAGGGACACCCAGCGTGTGATGTGGATGAGCGCTAAGGTGCGCCCCCAGCGGATCTGTCACCAGGTTCATGAAGATGGACTCAGAACTCTGAGTCATGGTGGCGGACCGTGACGGCGTCTCCCCGCCCACAGATGCGGGCGGGGAGACGCTGGCCCGGCCACCTCCATGACTCGGAGCTCTGAGTCCATCTTCATGACCCTGATGACTGAACCCCTTTTATTGACCCCTCCCCACAGTGTCCTGCAGTGTTTGCTCCGTCTCTGGTGTACAACCATGAGTGGTCAGTGACCAACCCTTAATATCCTCCCCAGGTCTTCCATCCTCCTCCGCCTCCTGCTGCACCCAGCTGGCTAAGCACATCCCGAAGAACCTGCTGCCGCGAGTGACCAAGGTGCGGCTCCAGAAGAAGGACGGGATCTGCAGCTTGCAGGCCATTGTGTGAGTATCCGGGGAGCGTTCCCACTGATCTCGTAGTCCACCCTGAAGGTAGATGATGTGTGGGTCACGGGTGAGGCGGGCAGTCCTCAAAATCCTGGATGGCCGGGCGGCAGCGTGGATCTGTTGTGGGTGACGGTGCGACTCAGGTTCAGGATGGCGCAGCAGCTGACCGATGGAGATGGAGGCCGGATATTGTTTATAATAATCCACTTTCACTGCGTGATCCGGGATATATTTTCGCTTGGCAGGACGGCGCGGTGCCCGACCGTTGCAGATACTTTAACCAGCATTCCATTATAACAAAATGTCTCCCCTCTGAGGCACTCCCAGCTTTCTGGTTACTCCTTCAAACTAGTTCCGTCCGTCAGAGTCCATAAGGTCGGTCAAGGTGCGCAAACTCCATCGCTGTAGGCGTCCTCACATATCTGACGGCTTTCGATGTTCCGGATCCATTTCACCATCCTCTATTTCGAGGCCGGTTGTTTGCACGGCGAGCTGTAGCTTTTATTTGCACCATTTTGGGGTATATGGGACTTTTTTGATCACGATTATTGTGGTTTTTGCAATTCAATGTAACAAAAAAAGCATTTGGGCCGTTTTTTTAAATTTTCTTTTTTATAGCGTTTGCCATGAGGGACATTGAGGGTGTGCAATACATTGTATGAGCCATTACAGATACAGTGATATCGAACATATATTTTTTTCACTTTTTTGTCTTTTCACATTGTTATGTCCCTGCAGGGGACTTGAACCTGCTATGTATGATCTTTCTGATAATACACTTCAATACTTCTGTACTGCAATGCATTATCGATAATCCTAGCGATCATAGGCCATGGCAGACCCGGACGTCATTCATTGCTGTCCGGTTGCCATGCAATCCATTGGCCCTCTGTGATTACATAAGACCAATGACAGCACAGAAGGCGTGCCCTCTCTCTGTGCATGCTGCTCTGATTGTGGTATGTAAGGGGTTAAGTGCAGGGAGCAGTGTTCTCATCGGTCCCCGCTGTTGCAGCAGGAGGCTGGCTGTCAGTCAGAGCCGGCTTCCACCGCCGAAGGCGCAGGTTTACATTCAGAGCCTGCGCAAACCATATGTCGTAACTATACAACATTTCTCCTTAACCCCCTCCTTCCTCCCATGATGTAGATCTATGTCATGGGGCACAAAGGGTTAAAAAAAATAGCTTTTACTATGTTAGCTCTTGATCAGCAAATAAATGAGGATTTCTAATCTGCATTGTGGGGAATATATCCTGCGACGTCATGCTGGCGGAACAAGAATATTGCAGCTCACTCTCCATGGTCAGCGGATCGTAGTGGAGCGCAGCAGGCCACTCTGGAGCCACCCACATAGACAAAAAGCAGAGGAGAGGGGAGGAGGAGCGCGTCCGATGTGCGGTAAAACACAAAGGGGCAGATGGGATGAAGCATCAATAAAATACGTAAATCTCCGAAGTCGGTCTGCACAGAGTAAGAGGATACGATTGGCCGCTGAGGACAGGCTACGATTGGCCGCTGAGGACAGGCTACGATTGGCCGCTGAGGACAGGCTGCGATTGGCCGCTGAGGACAGGATGCGATTGGCCGCTGAGGACAGGATGCGATTGGCCGCTGAGGACAGGATGCGATTGGCCGCTGAGGACAGGATGCGATTGGCCGCTGAGGACAGGATGCGATTGGCCGCTGAGGACAGGATGCGATTGGCCGCTGAGGACAGGATGCGATTGGCCACTGAGGACAGGATACGATTTGGTTTGTAGTGAGGCCGATGCAGCAGCTGGAAATGTTAAGTGCGCTGATGCGTAAAATACATTGAGAGGAATAGAAGAACATAACTGGCGGTAAAAGCCGCGCACATTGGATGTATAGCTAAGGGTGGTGCGATGATCCCAAGGTCCCTCCATGTATAGAAAGTCTGATTGATAGTAAAGCTTATGCAGTGGCGGAGTCCCCGTGGAGCAGGAGTCCCCGTGGAGCAGGAGTCCCCGTGGAGCAGGAGAACCAAGGATCGAAAGGCTCCACGCGCCTCACTGCTGCATCCTGACTGCTTGTAGAATGATAAGCACTCACTGATGCCGACTGATACCGCAATCTGTGGCTCCTCCCCCGGACTCATGCCTGATCAAAAATTTGCGCCTTTGTGCAACCCGCCTGTCACTTTTCTAAAAGTGGTTGAGGCTTATTAAAACGTGGCCATGGCCTGCTTTGACCCCGAGGTATTGGGAAGGGGATGGGGGGAGAAGTGGTGAATTTGATGCCACAATTCTGGCGCGAGGGAGTTCATAATTTTAGCTCAGCCCAGGTTTTGGACCAAAAATGTACATTCTTGCTGTTTTTCGTTGTGTCCGCCATTTTTTTTTTGGAATGAGCCGGGCTCAGCGGGCGAATCTGCTATAACATTTATGTCTGGTGAAGATGTGAGAGTCTGGCGCACGGGACGGCCAGAGGTGCGAAGAATTTATTAAGAAGCTTCATAAGCTCGACGGGTGCAGGAGACCCCAATTTACTGTCCTTTACACCAGAAACGAAGGTATCCTGGGAGTCTAGGTCACTCCGCTGACAAGGAGGACCAACCGCTGTCCAGGGCTCTGCTGGTTGCTACAATGTATCCGTCTGCAGTCCGGGCCGCTGACACTGGATACAATTGTATCACTTCTCAACTGAGAGCAGGACTAGCAGCGTCACTGCCTCTGAATAGAAACATGACAGCCAGCAGAGATCTTGAAAATGACAAGGAGTATAACCACAAAGTATATCTGAAAGTCATAGAACTTTTTTATTACACACAGATTAAGCTTAATTTTTATAAAACCGGCAGCCCACCCCGAGGCGCCGCTCCTGCGTCATCTACGCCAGAAATGCAGAAATCCAGCTTTATTTGGTCACATGTTAAAGCAGTTCATCCTGCGCCATTTACACATCTTGAGCCCTAAAAAGGGATTGTTCGAGTCATGTGAAGGCATTCTAGAGGGTCCCCCATTGTGTAAAGTAACAAGGCAGCTGACAATCTGTATATAGTGCCAACATATTGCGTAGCGCTTTACAAATTGAGAAAAACAGAAAAAAATAGGTCCCAACATCCAGTAATAAATTATCTATATTTGATGGGCGACCTGTACAGTGACTGGCTCAGGCTGGGGGTATTGGTGTAGTGACTGGCTCAGGCTGGGGGCATTGGTGTAGTGACTGGCTCAGGCTGGGGGCATCGGTGTAGTGACTGGCTCAGACTGGGGGCATTGGTGTAGTGACTGGCTCAGGCTGGGGGCATTGGTGCAGTGACTGGCTCAGGCTGGGGGCATTGGTGCAGTGACTGGCTCAGGCTGGGGGCATTGGTGTAGTGACTGGCTAAGGCTGGGGGCATTGGTGTAGTGACTGACTCAGGCTGGGGGCATTGGTGTAGTGACTGACTCAGGCTGGGGGCATTGGTGTAGTGACTGGCTCAGACTGGGGGTATCGGTGTAGTGACTGGCTCAGACTGGGGGTATCGGTGTAGTGACTGGCTCAGACTGGGGGTATCGGTGTAGTGACTGGCTCAGACTGGTGTATCGGTGTAGTGACTGGCTCAGACTGTGGGCATTGGTGTAGTGACTGGCTCAGGCTGGGGGCATTGGTGTAGTGACTGGCTCAGACTGGGGGCATTGGTGTAGTGACTGGCTCAGGCTGGGGGTATTGGTGTAGTGACTGGCTCAGACTGGGGGCATTGGTGTAGTGACTGGCTCAGGCTGGGGGTATTGGTGTAGTGACTGGCTCAGACTGGGGGCATTGGTGTAGTGACTGGCTCAGACTGGGGGCATTGGTGTAGTGACTGACTCAGACTGGGGGCATTGGTGTAGTGACTGGCTCAGACTGGGGGCATTGGTGTAGTGACTGGCTCAGGCTGGGGGCATTGGTGTAGTGACTGGCTCAGACTGGGGGCATTGGTGTAGTGATTGGCTTAGGCTGGGGGCATTGGTGTAGTGACTGGCTCAGACTGGGGGCATTGGTGTAGTGACTGGCTCAGACTGGGGGCATTGGTGTAGTGACTGGCTCAGACTGGGGGCATTGGTGTAGTGACTGGCTCAGGCTGGGGGCATTGGTGTAGTGACTGGCTCAGACTGGGGGCATTGGTGTAGTGACTGGCTCAGACTGGGGGCATTGGTGTAGTGACTGGCTCAGGCTGGGGGCATTGGTGTAGTGACTGGCTCAGGCTGGGGGCATTGGTGTAGTGACTGGCTCAGGCTGGGGGCATTGGTGTAGTGACTGGCTCAGGCTGGGGGCATTGGTGTAGTGACTGACTCAGGTTGGGGGCATCGATGTAGTGACTGACTCAGGCTGGGGGCATCGGTGTAGTGACTGGCTCAGGCTGGTGGCATCGGTGTAGTGACTGGCTCAGGCTGGTGGCATCGGTGTAGTGACCGGCTCAGGCTGGGGGCATTGGTGTAGTGACTGGCTCAGGCTGGGGGCATTGGTGTAGTGACTGGCTCAGGCTGGGGGTATCCGTGTAGTGACTGTCTCAGACTGGGGGCATCCGTGTTGTTACTAGTACAGGCTTGAGGCATCGGCGTAGTGACTGGCATAGGCTGGAGGCATCAGCGTAGTGATTGGCTCAGGCTGGAAGCATCGGCGTAGTGACTGGCATAGGCTGGAGGCATCGGCGCTGTGACTGGCTTAGGCTGGAGGCATCGGCGCTGTGACTGGCTCAGGGGGGAGGCATCGGCGTAGTGACTGGCACAGGGTAGATGCATTGTGTAGGGACCTGGCAAGGGGATGAGCCTGGCTGCTGCATTCAGGATGGGTTGGAGGGGTGAAGCCCAATCAGTAGTCAGTTGTAGTAATCAAGCTGAGAACAGATAAAGCTGACCATAAAGGTTTTTTCTGTCTCCGCAGTGGGGTAATTAATGGCGGATGTCTTTGACGAGCATGTGACTGATTATGGGAAGTGAAGCCGGTACTCCCCTCTCCCCGCTCGTCCGCTGCCGCCTCTGGGTGTATTGTTGTTTACAGGCTGCCTGTGACGTCCCGTAAACCTGTTGTTGCAGCCAATCACAGCGCACAGGGATAATCTCGGAGCTCCGTCATTGGCTGCAGCGCCTTGTTTGGACATGCTTCAGGCTGACCGCAGCCTCTACAGGTGACATCAGCAGGGGGACCCGGCGGCCGGTGCGGGGAACGAGCGGGGAGTATCAGCTGTTGTGTTATTGTACACTGCAGGGGACCCCTTTCATAACTCAGAGAACCCCTTTAATGGTTCTTGCTATGAGTAAGACCTGGAAAGTTTTGAAACATGTGAGCTGATTAGGATGCCCTTTTTTTACTAAGGTGATTTAAAGGGGTATCCTGGGACTTTACTGATGACCTGTCCTCGGGATAACTCATCAATAGTTGATCAATGGGATCCCACCACTCAGATCCCCACCGAGCAGCAGTGACTGCAGCGGGTCGGATGTCCTATTTGCTGGTCAGTGCCGTGTAATAGCCAATGGGAATGCAGCCTCCTATTACATTTCCAGCTCCTCGTTGCAGTCACGGCTGGCTATTACACTTCTGGCGCTGACCATCGATGATGACATCTAACCCAATGCCCTGACAGCGGACTGAACATTCGGCTGATTGCTGGGGATCCTGAGTGGTGATCCCCTCTGGATCAACTATGGACCTATCAGGAGGACGGCTCATCAGTAGTTAAAGTCCTGGAATACCACTTTAACCTACAAAAATTTGGTATAGTGTGGTCAGTAGAGCAAAATGTGGTTGTTCCCAGCAGGAGAAACCTAGTAACCTTGTAGATGTGATAGCTTTTAATGGATAACAAAACTACATGATGTTACAGCAAGCTTTCCAACCTACACAGAGGAAGAACCCCACGTGGGTTGGAAAGCTTGCTGTAACATCATGTAGCCATTAAAAGGTCTCATATCTACAAGATCACTTGGTTTCTCTTGCTGGGAACGATCCCTTTTCCCCCTTTAACCCGTGATGATAAAAGCTGCAGGTTTTCTGCTCCTGGCTGATTTCTCTACTGCTCTTCCACCTGTGACGCCGCCTGCTGCCGCTAGGTTTCTCCGCCGCACACCTTCATTCGGAATGTGGGCATGTGAGTTGAATTTCAGCTTTCTGGATGTAATTTATACTGATGTCAGTCAGTGCAGCCAACGCTCCTTCCCCTTTAAGGCATCGACAAGTCGCAGAATGTTCTCCTCACGTGGATCATTCAGAGATGTGGATGATTGATGATGATGATGATGATGGTCGCTGCATCCAAGTATCAGAAGATTTCATCAGAATCCATAGAACTTAATTAACGCCTCACATACCTGTTCATGATCAGACCGAGCCAACTGCTCCGGGGGCACAGGTGGTGCTGAGAGCCGACGCACCCGCCCTGGTACCTATGGCATCATGTACAACAGGAGACGTGGGCCGTGGTCGGGCGACCCCTTATAGATTGTACAACAGGAAGGGAGCTGCATGTACAGTCGGGCTTACAGGACATCTGTCATCTCTGAGCCCCATAAATTACATTATGGAGATCGTGGGAACCCCAAGAAATCAGCGCCCCCACACAGCCGGATGAAAGGAGTCACGATGTGAGCGCACAGGGGCACGGCGCTGGACCGGCAGACCCGGTGAGCACACACAGCAGCTCCCCGCCTCTTGGCTCCTCCTCCTTTCAGCCCTATAACGTAGTTTACGGGTCTCATAGGTGATGAGCGGGCTGCTTTAAAGGGGTTTTCTGAGACCACAATAATGATGGAGTAAGAGTGACTCGGGTAAGTAACTGGCCAGTGATAGAAAGCAAAGGGGGGGTTATAAATGGTACATACTCTGATTGGGTCACCGTTACTAGTGGGGTACCACAGGGGGCAGTACTGGAGGGGTCACTATTATTAGTGGGGTACCACAGGGGGAAGTACTGGAGGGGCCACCATTACTAGTGGGGTATCACAGGGGCAGTAATGGAGGGATCACTGTTACTAGTGGGGTACCACAGGGGGCAGTACTGGACGGGTCACTATTATTAGTGGGGTACCACAAGGGGTAGTACTGGAGGGTTCACCGTTAATAGTGGGGTACTACAGGGGGCAGTACTGGAGGGGTCACCGTTACTAGTGGGGTTTCACAGGGGGCAGTACTGGAGGGGTCACCATTACTAGTGTGGTACCACAGGGGGCAGTACTGGAGGGGTCACCATTACTAGTGGTCTACTACAGGGGCAGTAATGGAGGGGTCACCGTTACTAGTAGGGTACCACAGGGGGCAGTAATGGAGGGGCCAACATTACTAGTGGGGTACCACAGAGGGCAGTAATGGAAGGGTCACCGTTACTAGTGGGGTACCACAGGGGGCAGTAATGGAAGGGTCACCGTTACTAGTGGGGTACCACAGGGGGCAGCAATGGACGGGTCACTGTTACTTGTGGGCTACCACAGGGGGCAGTAATGGAAGGGTCACCGTTACTAGTGGGGTACCACAGGGGGCAGTACTGGAGGGGTCACCGTTACTAGTTGGGGACCACAGGGGGTAGTACTGGAGGGGTTACCGTTACTAGTGGGATACCACAGGGGGCAGTAACGGAGGGGGCACCATTACTAGTGGGGTACCACAGGGGGCAGTACTGGAGGGGTCACCATTACTAGTGGGCTACTTCAGGGGGCAGTAATGGAAGGGTCACTGTTACTAGTGGGGTACCACAGGGGACAGTACTGGATGGGTTGCTGTTACTAGTGGGCTACCACAGGGGGCAGTAATGGAAGGCTCACCGTTACTAGTGTGGTACCACAGGGGGCAGTACTGGAGGGGTCACCGTTACTAGTGTGGTACCATAGGGGGCAGTACTGGAGGGGGTCACCGTTACTAGTCGGGTACCACAGGGGGTAGTACTGGAGCGGTCACCATTACTAGTGGGGTACCACAGGGAGCAGTACTGGATGGGTCACCGTTACTAGTGGGGTACCACAGGGGACAGTAATGGAAGGCTCACCGTTACTAGTGGGGTACCACAGGGGGCAGTAATGGAAGGCTCACCGTTACTAGTGGGGTACCACAGGGGGTAGTACTGGAGGGGTCACTGTTACTAGTGGGGTACTATAGGGGGCAGTACTGAAGGGGTCACCATTACTAGTGGGGTACCACAGGGCGCAGTACTGGAGGGGTCATCGTTACTAGTGGGGTACCACAGGGGACAGTAATGGAAGGCTCACCGTTACTAGTGTGGTACCACAGGGGGCAGTACTGGAGGGGTCACCGTTACTAGTGTGGTACCATAGGGGGCAGTACTGGAGGGGGTCACCGTTACTAGTCGGGTACCACAGGGGGTAGTACTGGAGCGGTCACCATTACTAGTGGGGTACCACAGGGAGCAGTACTGGATGGGTCACCGTTACTAGTGGGGTACCACAGGGGACAGTAATGGAAGGCTCACCGTTACTAGTGGGGTACCACAGGGGGCAGTAATGGAAGGCTCACCGTTACTAGTGGGGTACCACAGGGGGTAGTACTGGAGGGGTCACTGTTACTAGTGGGGTACTATAGGGGGCAGTACTGAAGGGGTCACCATTACTAGTGGGGTACCACAGGGCGCAGTACTGGAGGGGTCATCGTTACTAGTGGGGTACCACAGGGGGCAGTAATGGAAGACTCACCGTTACTAGTGGGGTACCACAGGGCGCAGTACTGGAGGGGTCACCATTACTAGTGGTGTACCACAGGGGGTAGTACTGGAGGGGTCACTGTTACTAGTGGGGTACTATAGGGGGCAGTACTGGAGGGGTCACCGTTACTAGTGGGGTATCACAGGGCGCAGTACTGGAGGGGTCACCGTTACTAGTGGGGTACCACAGAGGGCAGTAATAGAAGGCTCACCGTTACTAGTGGGGTACCACAGGGGGCAGTAATGGAAGGCTCACCATTACTAGTGGGGTACCACAGGGGGTAGTACTGGAGGGGTCACTGTTACTAGTGGGGTACTATAGGGGGCAGTACTGGAGGGGTCACCATTACTAGTGGGGTACCACAGGGCGCAGTACTGGAGGGGTCATCGTTACTAGTGGGGGAACCACAGGGGGCAGTAATGGAGGACTCACCGTTACTAGTGGGGCACCACAGGGAGCAGTACTGGAGGACTCACCGTTACTAGTGGGGTACCACAGGGAGCAGTACTGGAGGGGTCACCGTTACTAGTGGGGCACCACAGGGAGCAGTACTGGAGGACTCACCGTTACTAGTGGGGCACCACAGGGAGCAGTACTGGAGGACTCACCGTTACTAGTGGGGTACCACAGGGAGCAGTACTGGAGGGGTCACCGTTACTAGTGGGGCACCACAGGGAGCAGTACTGGAGGGGTCACCGTTACTAGTGGGGTACCACAGGGAGCAGTACTGGAGGGGTCACCGTTACTAGTGGGGCACCACAGGGAGCAGTACTGGAGGACTCACCGTTACTAGTGGGGCACCACAGGGAGCAGTACTGGAGGGGTCACCGTTACTAGTGGGGTACCACAGGGAGCAGTACTGGAGGGGTCACCGTTACTAGTGGGCTACCACAGGGAGCAGTACTGGAGGGGTCACCGTTACTAGTGGGGTACCACAGGGAGCAGTACTGGAGGGGTCACCGTTACTAGTGGGGTACCACAGGGAGCAGTACTGGAGGGGTCACCGTTACTAGTGGGGTACCACAGGGAGCAGTACTGGAGGGGACTCATTTTGCACGGGACATCTTGCATTTTCTATTGCTATTATTTTGGAGTTTCTAACTACTTTTTCTTAAATTTTTTTCTTGGAGACGGGGGGGGGGGGGGGGGGGGGGGGAGGGGGAAGAAAAAGCACAATTCGCGTGCTGTGCTTTTTTGATAATGTGATATTTTTCTAGTCCCGACTTTTCAGATGTGCCAATAACCATTATGGGTTTGTTCACCCAAGCTCTGCGGCCCCCTTTAACCATCGGTGCAGTGGGTTCCTGAGCGCCGCGGACCCTCACCACGCATACATTGACATACAAATATGTCTTAGAAATTAGATTCTTTTATTGTAAATTTGGCAAAAGGTGTTTTTTTTTTTAACTTTTATTACTTTTTTTTTTTCAACAACTGGTAAAATGTTATTGTTCGTATTTTTACAACCTGCGGCGCTTCGATCGCCCCGGCAGTACGATGTGATGCCATAGAATGAAATCCCCCATCGCTCGGGGCGTTTAAATGAGTAATAGCTCCACTCAGCCACACAGCTGAGCAGAGCTGTTGCTGCCGGGTGTCGGCTGTAATAAACAGCTGGCGCCCGCACTGCATGATGGGAGGTCACCCCATGATCTCTCTTCACACATACCCTGACCCTGCAGGATGTAGCTGTACGTCCTTTAGCAGGAAGGGGTTAAAGAAGTTCTCCAAAATTAAAATCACATGACCGCTTTATGCCAGAAGCAGTGCCTCCTTGCCCACAGGTTGTGTCTGATACTGCAGCCAAGCTCTAAATGACTGGAGTTGTAGTACCGCCCACAACCTGTAGATGGGTGAGGCACTGTATCTAAGAGCAGCTGCCTTGTTTTTATTAGCCTTGTTCAGCCCCTTCAGGCCGGGCGCTCACAAACGGATTTGAATTGTGGATTCCACGATCGCTGAACGCGCAGAAGATCTGCTGTAAAACGCGGGCATGGAAAGACATGTATTTTTTTTCCCTTCACACTCACAGAGAAGAATTGCGCATTCCATGAGTGGAAGAAAAATTGCAGCGTGCTCTATTGTAATGCGGACGGTCTCAGTATATGTATGTGTATAGAGAGATCGACAGACAGACAGATAGATAGATAGATAGATAGATAGATAGATAGATAGATAGATAGATAGATAGATAGATATGAGAGAGAGATAGATAGATATGAAAGAGAGATAGAGAGAGAGAGATAGAGAGAGAGATAGATATGAGAGAGAGAGATACATAGACATGAGAGATAGATAGATAGATATGACATAGATAGGAGATAGGAGATAGATAGAAATGAGATAGATATGACATAGATAGATAGGAGATGGATAGATAGGAGATAGATAGATGGATAGATAGGAGATAGATAGAAATGAGATAGATAGGAGATGGATAGATATGAGATAGATATGAGGTAGATAGATATGAGATGGATAGGAGATAAATAGATAGATATGAGATAGATGGATATGAGATAGATAGATAGATAGGAGATAGATAGATAGATGATAGATAGATATGAGATAGATAGATAGATAGATAGATAGATAGATAGATAGATAGATAGATAGATAGATAGATAGATAGATAGATAGATAGATAGATAGGAGATGGATAGATATGAGATAGATAGATAGATAGGAGATGGATAGATAGATAGATGATAGATAGGAGATAGATAGATGATAGATAGGAGATAGATAGATGATAGATAGGAGATAGATAGATAGATAGATAGATAGGAGATAGATAGATAGATATGAGAGATAGATGGATATGAGATAGATAGATAGATAGGAGATAGATAGATAGATGATAGATAGATAGATAGATAGATAGATAGATAGATAGATAGATAGATAGATAGATAGATAGGAGATGGATAGATATGAGATAGATAGATAGATAGGAGATGGATAGATAGATCGATGATAGATAGGAGATAGATAGATGATAGATAGGAGATAGATAGATGATAGATAGGAGATAGATAGATAGATAGATAGGAGATAGATAGATAGATATGAGAGATAGATGGATAGATATTAGATATATAGATATGAGAGAGAGAGTTAGATGGATAGATAGATAGGAGAGATATAGAGAGATAGATGGATAGATATGAGAGATAGATAGATAGATAGATAGATAGATATGAGATAGATAGATATGAGAGAGAGATGGATAGATATGAGAGAGATAGATAGGAGATACATAGATAGATGGATATGAGATAGATAGATGGATGGATGGATGGATGGATGGATAGATGGATAGATAGATGGATATGAGATAGATAGATAGATAGATATGAGATGGATAGAGAGATAGATGCAAGCGACTAACATTGCGTGTGAGCGGCAAAAAGGCTCGCAACTAGATAGGAGAATAGATAGAAATCCGGGATGCCGGCTGGAGGTGAGGGAGATAAGCTGTGCGTCCGCGTACATCTGCGTGGAAAACCGCAGGCATCCCAGGTGGAGCGCGACTGCCAAGACTTCAACATGGTCCATAATTCCCCAAGTTGTGTTCTGACCCGCGACTGGTATCGGTTGTGTCTGCTGGGGCTCCTCCTGCCCAGAGGTGGGCTCTCCTATTTCATAGGGGGAGCATACGGAGGTGCAGTCCGCGGGCCCTGGAGTCTGAGGGGCCCAGATATACGATGTAAACCGCTGACAAGTCACACAGGTCCACTGCTGCGTGTGCGCAGGTGAAATGTGGGACTCTGCGGCTCTTGGGGCGTTGCCGCCATGGCTGGTTTTGCAGCTATTTTGGAAAACTGCACAAAAACCCCCAGAAAAACGCGCCTCCTGAGCGCCGCCCGAAGCGAATAGTTGTGTAATACAATGGAAACGGCGCCATTGTTTGTATAGGGAACATAAATTATGCATAGGCGGTTCAGAACTTGTGCACATTCCATGTTTATGGGCTGCGAGCCAGACGAAGGTGGGCGGACCCCAACCTGTCAGGACAGGCGAGAAAACACGGGAAACAATGGCGGTATTGTATCCCATCCAGCAGCGGGGTCTTGGTGCTCCTCGGTAATCTTCATGATGTCAGACGTCTTCTCTCTGGAGCTGAGTGCTGGGGGCCCCTGCAGCAGCACAGACACCAGGAAACCAGGGGCCACCACCCCTTTTAAGTGTTCTTGTGAGTTTATTTTATTCATTTATGTACTATAAACAGAATCCCTGATGGAGTACTTAGGCCACATGGTTTTATATAAAGAGATGAGTAAATCTGTATACAGTGAGCTCCCCCTAGTGGTGGCTGTATATATAGAATATAGGGAGCTGCCCTTTCTGGTGGCTGTATATATCTGTATGTAGCTAGCTCCCCCTAGTGGTAGCTGTGTATACAGGGAGCTCCCCATAGTGGTGGCTGTATATATCTGTATGTAGAGAGCTCCCCCTGGCGGCGGCTGTATATATTTGTATGTAGTGATCTCCTCCTAGTGGTGGCTGTATATATCTGTATGTAGAGAGCTCCCCCTAGTGGTGGCTGTATATATCTGTATGTAGTGAGCTCCTCCTAGTGGTGGCTGTATATATTTGTATGTAGTGAGCGCCTCCTAGTGGTGGCTGTATATATCTGTATGTAGTGAGCTCCTCCTTGTGGTGGCTGTATATATCTGTATGTAGTGAGCTCCCCCCAGTGGTGGCTGCATATATCTGTATGTAGTGAGCTCCCCCCAGTGGTTGCTGCATATATCTGTATGCAGTGAGCTCCCACTAGTGATGGCTGTATATATCTGTATATAGTGAGCTCCTCCTAGTGGTGGCTGTATATATCTGTATGTAGTGAGCTCTTCCTAGTGGTGGCTGTATATATCTGTATGTAGTGAGCTCCTCCTAGTGGTGGCTGTATATATCTGTATGTAGTGAGCTCCTCCTAGTGGTGGCTGTATATATCTGTATGTAGTGAGCTCTTCCTAGTGGTGGCTGTATATATCTGTATGTAGTGAGCTCCTCCTAGTGGTGGCTGTATATATCTGTATGTAGTTAGCTCCCTATGGTGGTGACTGTATATATCTATATGTAGTGAGCTTCTCCTAGTGGTGGCTGTATATATTTGTATGTAGTGAGCTCCCCCCAGTGGTGGCTGCATATATCTGTATGCAGTGAGCTCCCACTAGTGATGGCTGTATATATCTGTATATAGTGAGCTCCTCCTAGTGGTGGTTGTATATATCTATAAGTAGTGAGCTCCCCCTAGTGGTGGCTGTATATATCTGTATGTATTGATCTCCTCCTACTGATGGCTGTATATATCTGTATGTAGTGAGCGCCTTCTAGTGGTGGCCTTTTATATCTGTATGTAGTGAGCGCCTTCTAGTGGTGGCTGTATATATCTGTATGTAGTAAGCTCCTCCTTGTGGTGGCTGTATATATCTGTATGTAGTGAGCTCCCCCTAGTGGTGGCTGTATATATCTGTATGTAGTAAGCTCCTCCTTGTGGTGGCTGTATATATCTGTATGTAGTAAGCTCCTCCTTGTGGTGGCTGTATATATGTGTATGTAGTGAGCTCCCCCCAATGGTGGCTGCATATATCTGTATGTAGTGAGCTCCTCCTTGTGGTGGCTGTATATATCTGTATGTAGTGAGCTCCCCCTAGTGGTGGCTGTATATATCTGTATGCTGTATACATCTGTATGTAGTGAGCTCCCCCTAGTGTTGGCTGTATATATGTGTATGTAGTGAGCTTCCCCTAGTGGTGGCTGTATATATCTGTATATAGTGAGCTCTCCCTAGTGGTGGATGTATATATCTGTATGTAATGAGCTCCTCCTAGTGGTGGCTGTATATATCTGTATGAAGTAAGCTCCTCCTAGTGGTGGCTGTATATATCTGTATGCAGTGAGCTCCTGCTAGTGGTGGCTGTATATATCTGTATGCAGTGAGCTCCTCCTAGTGGTGGCTGTATATATCTGTATGTAGTGAGGTCCTCCTTGTGGTGGCTGTATATATCTGTATGTAGTGAGCTCCCCCTAGTGGTGGTTGTATATATCTGTATGTAGTGAGCTCTCCCTAGTGGTGGCTGTATATATCTGTATGTAGTGAGCTCCCACTAGTGATGCCTGTGTATATCTGTATATAGTGAGCTCTCCCTAGTGGTGGATGTATATATCTGTATGTAATGAGCTCCTCCTAGTGGTGGCTGTATATATCTGTATGTAATGAGCTCCTCCTAGTGGTGGCTGTATATATCTGTATGTAGTGAGCTCCCCCTAGTGGTGGCTGTATATATCTGTATGCTGTATATATCTGTATGTAGTGAGCTCCCCCTAGTGTTGGCTGTATATATGTGTATGTAGTGAGCTCCCCCTAGTGGTGGCTGTATATATCTGTATGTAGTAAGCTCCTCCTTGTGGCGGCTGTATATATGTGTATGTAGTGAGCTCCCCCCAGTGGTGGCTGTATATATCTCTATGTAGTGAGCGAGCGCCCCCTAGTGGTGGATGTATATATCTGTATGTAGTGAGCTCCCACTAGTGATGGCTGTATATATCTGTATGTAGTGAGCTCCCACTAGTGATGGCTGTATATATCTGTATATAGTGAGCTCTCCCTAGTGGTGGATGTATATATCTGTATGTAATGAGCTCCTCCTAGTGGTGGCTGTATATATCTGTATGGAGTGAGCTCCTCCTAGTGGCGGCTGTATATATCTGTATGCAGTGAGCTCCTGCTAGTGGTGGCTGTATATATCTGTATGCAGTGAGCTCCTGCTAGTGGTGGCTGTATATATCTGTATGTAGTGAGCTCCTCCTAGTGGTGGCTGTATATATCTGTATGTAGTAAGCTCCCCCTAGTGGTGGCTGTATATATCTGTATGTAGTGAGCTCCCCCTAGTGGTGGCTGTATATATCTGTATGTAGTGAGCTCCCACTAGTGATGGCTGTATATATCTGTATATAGTGAGCTCTCCCTAGTGGTGGATGTATAAATCTGTATGTAATGAGCTCCTCCTAGTGGTGGCTGTATATATCTGTATATAATGAGCTCCTCCTAGTGGTGGCTGTATATATCTGTATGGAGTGAGCTCCTCCTAGTGGTGGCTGTATATATCTGTATGTAATGGGCTCCTCCTAGTGGTGGCTATATATATCTGTATGTAGTGAGCTCCTCCTAGTGGTGGCTGTATATATCTGTATGGAGTAAGCTCCTCCTAGTGGTGGCTGTATATATTTGTATGCAGTGAGCTCCTGCTAGTGGTGGCTGTATATATCTGTATGCAGTGAGCTCCTGCTAGTGGTGGCTGTATATATCTGTATGCAGTGAGCTCCTCCTAGTGGTGGCTGTATATATCTGTATGTAGTGAGCTCCCCCTAGTGGTGGCTGTATATATCTGTATGTAGTGAGCTCTCCCTAGTGGTGGCTGTATATATCTGTATGTAGTGAGCTCCCCCTAGTGGTGGCTGTATATATCTGTATGTAATGAGCTCCTCCTAGTAGTGGCTGTATATATCTGTATGTAATGAGCTCCTCCTAGTGGTGGCTGTATATATCTGTATGGAGTGAGCTCCTCCTAGTGGTGGCTGTATATATCTGTATGTAGTGAGCTCCTTCTAGTGGTGGCTGTATATATCTGTATGTAGTGAGCTCCCCCCACTGGTGGCTGTATATATCTGTATATAGTGAGCTCTCCCTAGTGGTGGATGTATCTATCTGTATGTAGTGAGCTCCCACTAGTGGTGGCTGTATATATCTGTATGTAGTGAGCTCCCCCTAGTGGTGGTTGTATATATCTATAAGAAGTGAGCTCCCCCTAGTGGTGGCTGTATATATCTGTATGTATTGATCTCCTCCTAGTGGTGGCTGTATATATCTGTATGTAGTGAGCTCCCCCTAGTGGTGGCTGTATATATCTGTATGTAGTGAGCTCCCCCCTAGTGGTGGCTGTATATATCTGTATGTATTGATCTCCTGCTAGTGGTGGCTGTATATATCTGTATGTAGTGAGCTCCCCCTAGTGGTGGCTGTATATAGCTGTATGTAGTGAGCTCCCCCTAGTGGTGGCTGTAAATATCTGTATGTAGTGAGCTCCCACTAGTGGTGGCTGTATATATCTGTATATAGTGAGCTCCCCCTAGTGGTGGCTGTATATATCTGTATGTAGTGAGCTTCCCCTAGTGGTGGCTGTATATATCTGTATGTAGTGAGCTCCCCCTAGTGGTGGCTGTATATATCTGTATGTAGTGAGCTTCCCCTAGTGGTGGCTGTATATATCTGTATGTAGTGAGCTCCCCCTAGTGGTGGCTGTATATATCTGTATGTAGTGAGCTCCCCCTAGTGGTGGCTGTATATATCTGTATGTAGTGAGCTCCCCCTAGTGGTGGCTGTGTGTGTGTGTGTGTGTGTGTATATATAGATATATATATATATAGATATATATATATATATATATATATATATATATATATATATTATATTGAGCTCTCCCTAGTGGTGGATGTATCTATCTGTATGTAGTGAGCTCCCACTAGTGGTGGCTGTATATATCTGTATGCAGTGAGCTCCCCCTAGTGGTGGCTGTATATATCTGTATGTAGTGAGCTCCCCCTAGTGGTGGCTATATATATATATATATGTAGTGAGCTCCCCCTAGTGGTGGCCGCATGTATCTGTATGTAGTGAGCTCCCGTAGTGATGAGTTTATAAACCCTCATTTAGACCCCATCCTGTATGTTCAGCCCTTCCTTTATAAACACCGCTGTTCTTTCATGTTCTTCGCTCTTAGGCTCCATGTTGAGAACCATCTGAAATGTATGGACCCCAAAAACCGCTTCCTGCAGCAGTGGGTGAAGAGGCACCATCCAAATCCGCAGTGAGGCGCCTGATGTCGAGGGCTCAGCTCTTCATCTACTATTGCCTAGGTTTACCTCAATGGTGGTGGTTCCATAGATGGGCATGTTTTGGGGGTCCGGCCCACCATCATCCCTGGACCTCCCATCTCCTGCGGTGGCGTTGTTACGTTGTACACTGACCGCCATGAAGGACAAGTTTCGAAAACACCTTGGAAGATGGAGAATCCTCCTGCCAGCACAATGTAGGGTGGAGATGGACTGAGGGGTCACATACATTAAAGGGCCAAGAGGCGTCCCTGCCCTATTGGGGCTACCTAGTCCTACGTAACCCCTCTGTCAAGCTTAAAGGAGATGCCTGTCCAATCATTTTTTATTAGAGGGACAGATTTTGCATAAAGAAAACAAAAGCCCTGATGACGCGCCCCTGCTGATGACACGCCCCTGCTGATGCCGTGCCCCTGCTGATGCCGCGCCCCTGCTGATGCCGCGCCCCTGCCGATGACGCGCCCCTGCCGATGACGCGCCCCTGCCGATGCCGCGCCCCTGCCGATGCCGCGCCCCTGCCGATGCCGCGCCCCTGCCGATGCCGCGCCCCTGCCGATGACGTGCCGATTCAATGTGCCTGGCAAAGGCACGGGGCTTTTAAGGAATCTGGCACAACTAGCATCAGAAACAAATGTGCGCCAAAGTCTGTTAGGAAATTGTAGGACGATATAGCAAAACTCACCAAAGGTCGGACCATAAAGGAGGTTTTCGGGTTTTATTAAGTTCTAGAACTTTCTGACAGACTTTGTGAAGCCAAATACATCAGAAATCAGGCGCAATGTGTGAAGAAAGCCGCAGCTGCTCTTCTCCGGACTTCTGTGTCTCGGGAGAGTGCAGAGTAAAGGCGTGCGGCGTTGTGGAAAGTGGCGTGATGCAAAGGAAAATGTGTAACTTCAGGCCGACGCGAGAAAATCGCAGCGATAACGTATCTGCGGTCCGTGCGATAGCGCTGTGTTTTCTCGCAGCAATACTTTTTTTTTTTTTACCGCTACAAAGTAGCAAGTGGTGCTTCAAAGTCACGCAACTTTGTAGCACCCCGTGAATTTTTTTTTGGGGGGGGGGGGGGGGGATGCTTGAAATATAAGCCCTACCCCGATAATAAGCCCTACGCGCTCTGGCTTCTTTGCAGTCCCAGTCTTCCTGCAGGCGGGGATTTCAGTCTCCAATCTAGGAAGGGCTGGTAGAAGACTGAAGATGGGGCTGAAGAGAAGCGGCGCGCCGGAGAGGCGATGGCCTTTTTTCTGCAGGCAGGCCTTAGTTTACGGCTTTTGCAGGAGGATTCTCTACTGTAAAAGTTGTATCACACAAAAACCGCATTTTCACGTAAAGCAGCCGTCAGACACAAGGCCCGCGAGCCAGAACCTGTCTGCCCCCTCAGTCTATGACAGCCGGGCCCCAATACATTTACCCAGCATGCAGCAGCAGTCCATTTACGCACCAAAGGTCCCCATAGAAGTCAATAGAGGGTGCGCGAATATGTAAGGAGATGCGTGACACACTGCGGGATTCCGCTGGAAAGACAATGCATCCGGAACTAATTAACCATCTCAATCAGCGCATCTGCTGGGGGCAGAAAAGTAAAATACGCCGATACACGTACGAAAAAGCCTCGTTCATAGTGAAAAAAAAGGTGCGCTAAGGTGTGCAGAAGTGCGCTTGTGCCCGTGTGACGCCGTCCTCAGTCTGATGTGGCCCTCAGTGAAAATCAGTGCCACTCCGGCTGTAAAGTGTCATAAGATGCGCCAAATGTGCCATCCAGCTTGAGCCCCCGTCACTAATGTGGCGCAGCTATCCGTTAGACAGCATTAGTACATCCCTCCGCCTGTGTTCTTTTAGATTGTTCACCGTTTTCAAGGATCTGCTGGCTGTCAGTGAATGTGAACACTCGTTTCCATTCCGAGGCAGTAACTCTGCACACGGCCAGCCGAGGAGTGGATACAATTGTATCAGTGTAGACAATGCTCTGTGACTGCAGACTGACACATTGTAGCAAACCTACAGAGATCTGTGGAGATGGGATCCAGCTATCAGCACAACCAGCTGTGTACTCATTTACTGCCTCTGAATGCAAACAAGAGCTTTCTCATTCACTGACAGCAAGCAGAGATCTTGAACCTGGGGAGGAATTGAAACACAAAGTATATTAGAAAGTTCTAGAACTTCTCATTCTCAAATTTCAAATCATTACAGAAGAGGAAACCGTTCTTCCTCGATCGCTCCTCTGGTTATGGGAGTCCAGCGGCGCCTGTCACTTTAAGAGCTCGCATCCCAATAGTAAGATATCAGAGCGCTGGTAAAATCCCAGTAATGGGGTCCTGTGAACATTTACGAGGGTCCTCCTGCTGTGCTGTAGAGTGTAAGCTCTTGTGGCAGTAGCTGTTTTTTGTACATTACCAGCCAATAATAAATCTGTAGATGAGCACTGATCCTTCACTGGTCTGCAGAGCGTCTCACCACAGGGAGGAGTCTTCTGGGCAGTGAGTCGTCTCCTGCAGAGCATCTCACTACAGGGAGGAGTCTTCTAGGCAGTGGGTCACCTCCTGCAGAGCATCTCACCACAGGGAGGAGTCTTCTGGACAGTTGGTCATTTTCCGCAGAGCATCTCACTACAGGGAGGAGTCTTCTGGGCAGTGGGTCACCTCCTGCAGAGCATCTCACTACAGGGAGGAGTCTTCTGGGCAGTGAGTCGTCTGCCGCAGAGCATCTCACTACAGGGAGGAGTCTTCTGGGCAGTGGGTCATTTTCCGCAGAGCATCTCACTACAGGGAGGAGTCTTCTGGGCAGTGGGTCACCTCCTGCAGAGCATCTCACTACAGGGAGGAGTCTTCTGGGCAGTGAGTCGTCTGCCGCAGAGCATCTCACTACAGGGAGGAGTCTTCTGGGCAGTGGGTCACCTCCTGCAGAGCATCTCACTACAGGGAGGAGTCTTCTGGGCAGTGAGTCGTCTCCCGCAGAGCATCTCACTACAGGGTATAAACAAAAAACTATGTAAGGACAGCGCTCACAGAAGGGTTCAATCAATCTAGGCTCTCAGGCCAAAAAAGAGAGTAAGATATACACTTACCCGGTGTTAAGTAGGCCCTATGCAGGGACCTACTAACACCCCATATCCATGTTAGCTTTCAATAAATCCTCCTCCAGAGATCCTTTGTATCCCGTCAGGCTAGAGACCAGGAGAGCCAGCAGATACTATAAGCCGAATCCTCGCAAGGATCCGTGCACAGGGTATGTATAAGGTAAACAAAAGGAAAAAAAAGGGATCTGCGCTCCTTAAGGAAAATCTCCTCTGGTGCCGATATAGATGCAAACTCCGTTTTATTCTGTACGACGCGTTTCGTCCATTGGGACTTTCTCAAGTACATACATATTAAAATTCACAAACACTTTATATAATATATGCTATTTACCTTTCCTGATGAGATCCGTAGCTGCCTCCGTGTCTCCGGCGCCTTCAGACGTCCGCTCTGCGTCCCGCGTCATGACGCACGCTGGGGCACGCAGCGCGATGACGTCATCACGCTAGACGCTTCCCCTTATGCGGGGAGGAGTCTGGAGCCGGCCGGATCGTATTCTGCATTGTTATGCCCTGCATACTGCCCTCCAAATGTGTTTCTAGCCTAAAACAACAGTTGGAGACACTTTGATATCATAATAAAGCTATACTCATTCTAAAAACTTAACTATCGTTTTTTAACCTATTTACTCTAGTTCATTCCCTATGGGAACCATACATATATATGCACATTCTAAAAAATGGAACATTTTATATATAAAAAAATGATGGAATAGGATCATAATAATCAATATAAATATGTATATACATATATCCATATGCAATAAAATTATATATATTTTTTAAAAATTATAATTTATCAAGAATAAATTTACTATAAAAATGGAATTTATCCAGTCATTAGTCATTATTATAAAGTTATTGATATATATATATACACATATACAGACATACACATATACAACTATTTACTCCTAAAAAATCCTAAAACATATATAAATACCAATACATATACAACACTATATACAACACTACTCATAATTTTTCTAAAACTTCATTAAGACCACCGGGGATAAGTGTATTCAACCTAAAAATCCAAAACATCTCTTTTTCTCGCAATTTTTGTATGGACCTTTCACTAATATATTCAATAGGTGTAACCCGCAATCCTACAGTGTCCTTATTATGCTCAGTAAGAAAATGGCGCGATATACTATGTTTAATATATCCCTTGCGGATATTACTCCTATGTTGGTTTAACCTTTCACGTAATACATTCTTCGTCCTCCCCACATATCTTAACCCGCACGGGCACTCTAATAAATATATAACATTTTTTGTCCTGCAGGTTAAATGTTGTCTAATGACAAATTCCTCGTTATTGGGTAGTTTAATACTTTTTGTACCATGTGCGATATTAGCGCAACATTTACACTTCTTTTCTCTACACTTGTGGACCCCTATATTTTTATCCTCTATCCTCACCCCTTCCTTTCTATTCTTCTCCCTTCTGGGACATGAGGGGGCGACTAGATTTTTTATAGTCTGATTTCTACGGAAAATACATGGAGGTTGCAAAGGTAGTTTATTGCCTAAAAATGGATCCTCCCTCAGTATAGCCCAATTTTTTCGAAGAATGTAACTAATTTTATTTGCCTGTACACTGAATTTGGTTACAAATGCAGTCTTGTAATTCGCATTATCCTTGATACTCCGTTTATGAGATATTTTTTGAGATATTTTTTCCTGAGATGTTTTTTCTTTTTTATTTTGCATCAATACTTTATTGTATGCAGCATCGATTAAACCTTTAATTCCTGGACAAAAAATATCCTAAAGGTTTAATCGATGCTGCATACAATAAAGTATTGATGCAAAATAAAAAAGAAAAAACATCTCAGGAAAAAATATCTCAAAAAATATCTCATAAACGGAGTATCAAGGATAATGCGAATTACAAGACTGCATTTGTAACCAAATTCAGTGTACAGGCAAATAAAATTAGTTACATTCTTCGAAAAAATTGGGCTATACTGAGGGAGGATCCATTTTTAGGCAATAAACTACCTTTGCAACCTCCATGTATTTTCCGTAGAAATCAGACTATAAAAAATCTAGTCGCCCCCTCATGTCCCAGAAGGGAGAAGAATAGAAAGGAAGGGGTGAGGATAGAGGATAAAAATATAGGGGTCCACAAGTGTAGAGAAAAGAAGTGTAAATGTTGCGCTAATATCGCACATGGTACAAAAAGTATTAAACTACCCAATAACGAGGAATTTGTCATTAGACAACATTTAACCTGCAGGACAAAAAATGTTATATATTTATTAGAGTGCCCGTGCGGGTTAAGATATGTGGGGAGGACGAAGAATGTATTACGTGAAAGGTTAAACCAACATAGGAGTAATATCCGCAAGGGATATATTAAACATAGTATATCGCGCCATTTTCTTACTGAGCATAATAAGGACACTGTAGGATTGCGGGTTACACCTATTGAATATATTAGTGAAAGGTCCATACAAAAATTGCGAGAAAAAGAGATGTTTTGGATTTTTAGGTTGAATACACTTATCCCCGGTGGTCTTAATGAAGTTTTAGAAAAATTATGAGTAGTGTTGTATATAGTGTTGTATATGTATTGGTATTTATATATGTTTTAGGATTTTTTAGGAGTAAATAGTTGTATATGTGTATGTCTGTATATGTGTATATATATATATCAATAACTTTATAATAATGACTAATGACTGGATAAATTCCATTTTTATAGTAAATTTATTCTTGATAAATTATAATTTTTAAAAAATATATATAATTTTATTGCATATGGATATATGTATATACATATTTATATTGATTATTATGATCCTATTCCATCATTTTTTTATATATAAAATGTTCCATTTTTTAGAATGTGCATATATATGTATGGTTCCCATAGGGAATGAACTAGAGTAAATAGGTTAAAAAACGATAGTTAAGTTTTTAGAATGAGTATAGCTTTATTATGATATCAAAGTGTCTCCAACTGTTGTTTTAGGCTAGAAACACATTTGGAGGGCAGTATGCAGGGCATAACAATGCAGAATACGATCCGGCCGGCTCCAGACTCCTCCCCGCATAAGGGGAAGCGTCTAGCGTGATGACGTCATCGCGCTGCGTGCCCCAGCGTGCGTCATGACGCGGGACGCAGAGCGGACGTCTGAAGGCGCCGGAGACACGGAGGCAGCTACGGATCTCATCAGGAAAGGTAAATAGCATATATTATATAAAGTGTTTGTGAATTTTAATATGTATGTACTTGAGAAAGTCCCAATGGACGAAACGCGTCGTACAGAATAAAACGGAGTTTGCATCTATATCGGCACCAGAGGAGATTTTCCTTAAGGAGCGCAGATCCCTTTTTTTTTCCTTTTGTTTACCTTATACATCTCACTACAGGGAGGAGTCTTCTGGGCAGTGAGTCGTCTCCCGCAGAGCATCTCACTACAGGGAGGAGTCTTCTGGGCAGTGGGTCATGTCCCGCAGAGCATCTCACTACAGGGAGGAGTCTTCTGGGCAGTGAGTCGTCTCCCGCAGAGCATCTCACTACAGGGAGGAGTCTTCTGGGCAGTGGGTCATGTCCCGCAGAGTGTCTCACTACAGGGAGGAGTCTTCTGGGCAGTGGGTCACCTCCTGCAGAGCCATAATGGCCCAAATAGTAATAATGTACCCCATTAGTGGTCCTTCTTATAATAGTAACCCCCACAGTGGCCGCATTAGTAATATTATTCTCCCTTAGTGACCCCAATAGTAATAGTGACTCCCATAGTGGCTCTAGTAGTAATAGTGACCCCCATTAATGGCCCCAATAGTAATAGTGACCCCCATTAATGGCCCCAGTAGTAAGTGACCCCCATAGTGGCTCCAGTAGTAATAGTGACCTCCATTAATGGCCCCAGTAGTAATAGTGACCCCCATTAATGGCCCCAGTAGTAATAGTGGCGCCCATTAGCAATAGTGAACCACATAATGACCCCAGTAGTAATAGTGACCCCCATTATTGGACCCAATAGTAAGAGTGACCCCCATAGTGGCTCCAGTAGTAATAGAGTCCACCACACTGGCCCCAGTTGTAATTAGTGGCCCCAAAACTAAGAATGACCCTCATAATGGCCCCAGTAGTAATACCCATAGTGGCCCAACTAACAGTAGTGACCACATAGTGACTCCCATAGTGGCCCCAGTGGTAACAGTTACCCCTGCAGCCAGGTAGCCCCCTGACCAGCACTGACCTCCCAGGCTCAGGTGGCCTCATGGCTGCGGTGCGGGTCACATATAACGGCCACGCTGCTCATCATCACTGGAGCTTTATTGGTACATTTAGTGTCTGCAGCTTTCTGGATACACAAGAAGCAAAAAACAAGAAGACAGACTATAATATATACAGAACACAAATGGTTACTAGACATTATAATGTGGGGGAGGGGTCGGCGACAACAGGGGGCGCTGCAAGAAGTCACCAGCAACATAAGATTTGTATGAATGTAAGCGGCGATACGGGAGATAACGGAATTTATACAACAAACTGACACAAAGTGATGGCGGTTCATCTAACTTAGATATACAGATCAAGAGCGAGCGCCATGGGGACAGATACTGTCCATATCTATCAGTACACCTATATACAGGCTGCTGGGGGACGTAAAGGGGGACGGGGGGTCCTAAAACATACAAACCAGGGGCCTAATGAACTCATTAACTGAACACTGACTGTGCCTGCAGCTCTGGATGTGACTGGAGCTCGGCTGTATTGTACCTCAGTCACATCCAGAGCTGCAGCCACCATTGGGCTTTAGGACTTCACATCTCACTGCTGCCCTCTGCAGGGTTATAGGATTTGCAAAGCAGGTTGGGAAATGTATTGCTTCCACTAGCAAGGGGGAATAAAACCTCAACAGAAGTCATGTTGTATAAAGAAGTAGCCGGATCAGAGAGGGCTTCATTATAGGGGAAGACGGCAGACCTCCTGCACTGCAGCCTGAGCCTCCGGGGCCTCAATGCCAACGTGCAGCAGAAGAGCTACATAGAAAATAGTAGGACCTGCATGAGACGGGTGTATAGCTGGGAGGATTCGTACGAGCACAAGGCCAAAAAATTGGGACGTTGTGTAAAATGTAAGGAAATGAGAAGAAAAAAAGTGCAATGATTTAGAGATGTCACCTGACCCTATATTATTCACAGCAGCGCAGAGAGCGCATCGTCGGGGGAGGGGAGACGGATACCATCTTATTTAGAAATTGATGGCAGCCACACATCTCACAAGGTTGGGCGGGCCGTGACCACCGTTGTGTCGCATCGACTCTTCTGGAAGACGAATGTTGTCCCTTCTTGTCTGATGGATGATTCCAGCTGATCACCAGACCCCCGTCATCTGTGCTGGATTTTTTGTTTCATAATGCGCCAAATGTTTTCTATTGGTAGAAGGTTTTGGACTGCAGGCGGCTGGTTCACCCCGGACTCTTCTACTGGAAGCCATGCTGTTGTGATGGATGTAGTATATGGTGGAAGCTCCGGACTGCCGGCGGCCGGTTGACCCTGGAGTCTTCTACTGGAAGCCATGCTGTTGTGATGGATATAGTATATGGTGGAAGCTCTGGACTGCAGGCGGCCGGTTCACTCCGGACTCTTCTACTGGAAGCCATGCTGTTGTGATGGATGTAGTATATGGTGGAAGCTCTGGACTGCAGGTGGCCGGTTAACCCCGGACTCTTCTACTGGAAGCCATGCTGGTGTGATGGATGTAGTATATGGTGGAAGCTCTGGACTGCAGGCGGCCGGTTCACCCCAGACTCTTCTACTGGAAGCCATGCTGTTGTGATGGATGTAGTATATGGTGGAAGCTCCGGACAGCCGGCGGCCGGTTCACCCCAAACTCTTCTACTGGAAGCCATGCTGTTGTAATGGATGTAGTATATGGTGGAAGCTCCGGACTGCCGGCGGCCGGTTCACCCCAGACTCTTCTACTGGAAGCCAAGCTGTTGTGATGGTTGTAGTATATGGTGGAAGATCCGGACAGCCGGCGGCCGGTTCACCCCGGACTCTTCTACTGGAAGCCATGCTGTTGTGATGGATGTAGTATATGGTGGAAGCTCCAGACTGCAGGCGGCCGGTTCACCCCAGACTCTTCTACTGGAAGCCATGCTGTTCTGATGGATGTAGTATATGGTGGAAGCTCCGGACTGCCGGCGGCCGGTTGACCCCGGACTCTTCTCCTGTGAAGCTGTTGTGATGGATGTGGTATATGGTGGAAGCTCTGGACTGCAGGCGGCCGGTTCACGCCGGACTCTTCTACTGGAAGCCATGCTGTTGTGATGGATGTAGTATATGGTGGTAGCTCCAGACTGCAGGCGGCCGGTTCACCCCGGACTCTGCTACTGGAAGCCATGCTGATGTGATGGATGTAGTATATGGTGGAAGGTCTGGACTGCAGGCAGCCGGGTCACCCCGGACTCTTCTACTGAAAGCCATGCTGTTGTGATGGATGCAGTATATGGTAGAAGCTCCGGACTGCCGGCGTCCGGTTCACCCCGGACTCTTCTATTGTTAGCCATGCTGTTGTGATGGATGTAGTATATGGTGGAAGCTCCAGACTGCAGGCGGCCGGTTCACCCCAGACTCTTCTACTGGAAGCCATGCTGTTGTGATGGATGTAGTATATGGTGGAAGCTCCGGACTGTCGGCGGCCGGTTGACCCCGGACTCTTCTCCTGTGAAGCTGTTGTGATGGATGTAGTATATGGTGGAAGCTATGGACTGCAGGCGGCCGGTTCACGCCGGACTCTTCTACTGGAAGCCATGCTGTTGTGATGGATGTAGTATATGGTGGTAGCTCCAGACTGCAGGCGGCCGGTTCACCCCGGACTCTTCTACTGGAAGCCATGCTGTTGTGATGGATGCAGTATATGGTAGAAGCTCCGGACAGCCGGCGGCCGGTTCACCCCGGAGTCTTCTACTGGAAGCCATGCTGTTGTGATGGATGTAGTATATGGTGGAAGCTCCGGGCTGCCGGCGGCCGGTTCACCCCGGACTCTTCTACTGGAAGCCATGCTGTTGTGATGGATGCAGTATATGGTTGAAGCTCTGGACTGCAGGCGGCCGGTTCACCCCAGACTCTTCTACTGGAAGCCATGCTGTTGTGATGGATGCAGTATATGGTAGAAGCTCCGGCCTGCCAGCGGCCGATTCACCCCGGACTCTTCTGCTGGAAGCCATGCTGTTGTGATGGATGTAGTATATGGTGGAAGCTCTGGACTGCAGGCGGTTGGTTCAACCCGGACTCTTCTACTGGAAGCCATGCTGTTGTGATGGATGCAGTATATGGTAGAAGCTCCGGCCTGCCAGCGGCCGATTCACTCCGGACTCTTCTCCTGTGAAGCCATGCTGTTGTGATGGATGCAGTATATGGTGGAAGCTCTGGACTGCAGGCGGTTGGTTCAACCCGGACTCTTCTACTGGAAGCCATGCTGTTGTGATGGATGTAGTATATGGTGGAAGCTCTGGACTGCCAGCGGCCGGTTCACCCCGGACTCTTCTACTGAAAGCCATGCTGGTGTGATGGATGTAGTATATGGTGGAAGGTCTGGACAGCCGGCGGCCGGTTCACCCCGGAGTCTTCTACTGGAAGCCATGCTGTTGTGATGGATGTAGTATATGGTGGAAGCTCTGGTCTGCCGGCTGCCGGTTCACCCCAGACTCTTCTACTAGAAGCCATGCTGTTGTGATGGATGCAGTATATGGTGGAAGCTCTGGACTGCAGGCGGTCGGTTCACCCCAGACTCTTCTACTGGAAGCCATGCTGTTGTGATGGATGTAGTATATAGTGGAAGCTCCGGACTGCAGGCGGTCGGTTCACCCCAGACTCTTCTTCTGGAAGCCATGCTGTTGTGATGGATGCAGTATGCGGTTCAGCATTGTCTTGCTGATATATATATACAAGGCCTTCCCTGAAGAGACGTTTTCTGGATGGGGTATATGTTGTTCTACAACCTCTATATACTGCCAGCATTGATAGTGCCTGTCAGGATGTGTGTGCTGCCCGTGCCATAGGCACTAATGCCACCCCGTACAATCGGAGATACAGATCTGTGTGCTGATAAGCTGGATGGTCCTCTCCTCTTGAGTCGACGGGACACGACGTCCCTGGTGTATAAAAGGAATTTCAAATTTTTGACCACCTCATCAAGTCATCTGACCACAGAACAGTTTTCCATTGTAACTGAGCTTTGGCCTGGAGAAGACGCCGGTGTTTCTGGATTGTGATATATGGCTTCTTTTCTTAAACAGCTTTAACTTGGATTTGTGGATTGCACCTGTGATCGCTGCATGGGCTCAGGAATACCTTCAGAAATCATTTTCTGTAAATGGCATTACAGAATCATGCCTGTATATAATGCAGCTCCGCCTGAGGGCCCGTAGACCTCCAGAACCCAATATGGCCCATCGGCCTTGTACCTTGTGCATGAGGATTTCTCCAGGTTCTCTGAATATCCACCATCTACAGTACATAATATCATCAGAAGATTCAAAGTCTTTGCAATTTTATGTTGAGGAACATTTTTCTGAAATCGTTCGCCAATTTTTAGCTGCAGTTTCCCACAGATCGGTGACCTCCGACCATCGTTGTTTCCGTGAGACTCGGCCTCTCTAACATGCTCTCGTTATACACAGTCATGTGGTTTAGTACTAAATTGACCCTCCAGCTGTTTCTCATTAGTACCCCTTGCTTTTCCAGCCTTTTATTACCCTGGCCCAACTTCTGTGAGATGTGTTGCTGCCATCAATTTCTGAATGGCTCCTCCCCCTTCTGATGTGTTCTATATTCTCGAACCAGATCTGGTTAGATAAGATAATTAAAGCATTGCATTCTTTTTTTCCTTTACACTTATTTCCATTTTACGCAGTGCCCCAACTTTTCTTGGAATTGGAGTTGTAGCAGCCTCTTTGTGGGCAGGACTTAAAGGGGATTTCCACGTCTCGCTACATTCTTACATCCTCAGGACACGGGGTAACATATGTTGGAGTCTGAGTTCTGAGAACATAGTGATGAAAAGCAGCTGTGCCACGTGGAAGCAGAGCGCATCCCATCCCATTGGTCAGAGATTTATGAAATTCTCCACAACCACCATGTATCGTCCACCTTTTGTAAAAGGGGTAGATCAGTAAGGATTTTTGGTGCTCTGAGGGCACCACGGCTATTTTTTTTCACTCCGAGGTCCTACTTATTAACTCCCTTTCCCACCTCCACAGCCCTCCATTATATACCATCTGGTGCCAGTCTCTGCTCTGGGTCTGAGCTGTACTAAACTAGAAGAACTCGAGGCATGATAAGACAAAATAGTAATGGACACAGAGTGGGCACCAAGGAAATAAACAGCGACATCTACAACCACCGATTTAACAAGTTAGACATCCCCTTTAAATACAGGTTAAATGGTAGGTGGCCTTCTATGTGTACCCCTGAGACCTCGGGATTAGTCCCATAGATGTAAACAGGGGATTGGAAGCACCAGGATGTAATATGCGGCTCAGTGTGGTTGGATCCAGAGTAACCACTATCGGCAGAATGAGCGTTCAGACAGGCCACTGTTACATTCACTAATCACGAGCCAATTTATATGTAATGCCCCAGGTAACATGTTAGTAGCATTCCCTTGTTACCCTACAGCTTAACTTACTGCTCTGTACAAGTAATTAGCACTGGAATCTGCAAAAAAAGAAAACTGTGAAGCAAAGAGATCAGAGAAGGAGATCGGCCACTTACAGAGGAGTACAAGCGCCTACGGAGGAGGAGAGCTGGCGCCAACAGAGGAGATCGGCCACCTACAGAGGAGAGGGATCAACTGCCTATAGAGGAGGGAAGCAGGAGCCAGCAGAGGAGATCGCCCACCTACCGAGAAGTACAAGTGCCTACAGAGGAGGAGAGCAGGTGCCAACAGAGGAGATCGCCCACCTACCGAGGAGTACGGGCGCCAACAGAGGAGATCGGCCACCTACAGAGGAGAGGGATCAACTGCCTACAGAGGAGGAGAGCGGGTGCCAACGGAGGAGATCGGCCACCTACCAAGGAGTACAACCGCCTACAGAGGAGGAGAGTGGGTGCCAACAGAGGAGATCGGCCACCTACCGAGGAGAGGAATCAACTGCCTATAGAGGAGGAAAGCAGGAGCCAGCAGAGGAGATTAGCCATCAAGTTTAGCCACCTACAGAAGAGATAAGCCATTGAAATCAAGTGCCTGCAGAGGAGGAGATCAGCCACCTACAGAGACCGGCTGCCTGTGGAGGTGGTGGTTGCACTCCTGCAGAGGAACAGATCAGCCATCAAGGTCAGCCGCCTGCAGAAGCAAACTTCGGCTATCTACAGAGATCTGCCATCCACTGAGGAGTAGCCACCATCGGAGATCAGCCATCTACAGATATCAGCCTACAAAGGAGGAGGTTGGCCACCATCAGACAAGATCAGCCATCTAAAGCAGAGACGTAGCTTGAAGCTTCTGGTCCCCAATGCAAAACCTGTACCAAGGCCCCCAACTATAATGCTTTATTCATAGTATTGGGCTCCCTGTATGGAGAAGAGATGCCTTATGGGCCCCCTAAGGCTCCTGGGCCTGGGTGCAACCGCATCCCCTATAGTTACGCCAGTGATCTACAGATATAAGCCTAGAGAGGAGGAGGTCAGCTATCTACTGAGATTGGCCAGCAGCAGAGGAGGAGGTCAGCTATCTACAGAGATTGGCCAGCAGCAGAGGAGGAGGTCAGCTATCTACAGAGATTGGCCAGCAGCAGAGGAGGAGGTCAGCTATCTACTGAGATTGGCCAGCAGCAGAGGAGGAGGTCAGCTATCTACTGAGATTGGCCAGCAGCAGAGGAGGAGGTTGGCTACCATTAGGGCTCATGTCCACGGGCAAAATATGATTTAGGATCCGCAGCGGATCTCCCGCGCGCGGATCCGCACCCCATAGGGATGCATTGACCACCCGCGGGTAGATAAATACCCGCGGATCGTCAATAAAAGGCATTTTAAAAAAAATGGAGCATGAAAAAATCTGGACCATGCTCCATTTTCGTGCGGGTCTCCCGCGGGGTCGGCTCCTAAAAATAGGAATTTAAAGCATTTACTCACCGCAGCGGACCGCGAAGCTCTTCTCTTCCTCACGGCCGCATCTCCCTTGCTTCGGCTCGGCGGATGTGCCCGGCGCATGCGCGCGGCACGTCGACGACGTGCCGGCGACGTGCCGCCGGCGTCAGGAATTCATCCGCCGGCCGAAAATGAAGATCCGGCCGTGAGGAACAGCTGATCTTCCCCGCCCGCTACGGAAAGGTAAATGCTTTTAAATTCTTCTTTTCAGCGCTCATGTCCGCGGGGCAGGAGGGACCCGCTGCAGATTCTACATGTAGAATCTGCAGCGGATCTGATTTTCCCCGTGGACATGAGGCCTTAAAGGAGATAGAATTTATAGAGAGTGGATAACTAAACCTTTAGATCTTTGACAAAGACTTTCCTTGTGTGATACGACAAGAGTTGGCCAACACTAACTTTTACTAGTGTTTAATTGTAGCGGAAGTCCTAAAACTCTCTTATGTCAGGCTTCATCAAGCTATGTCTCCTTTGTCTAGCCATACAGCGCCAAGGTCATCAACTTGGAGTATTATCTATTTGGGAGCAGCACTGTCCCTGTGCCTTCGGGTATTGAAACTCAATTTCCACTGTGTGGTAGAACGACTGACGGCAAAGCACCCTATTAAAGGCGTAGCTCCATGAGAAGGAGACCTCATCATAGAAAGGTCTGCGTTTACAGCCCCATCACCTTTCAACTACGGTCAATCCAGCCACACAACATGGTGGGAGTCAGGCCATTCACACAAGACTACAGCTGGTCATAGATGGGAGATATTGATCGGCAGAGCCATTCAACTTCAGGAGGACCTGCCACCCGTCTCATGTCTGTGGCCTGCTACAGACAGAAGAACCCAGTGGATGGATCTGCCAATAAATATCTCATGTCTATAGTCGAGCGTATAACGAGGCCAAGGAAGATACACTTGTATTACACGGACATAATGCACACAACCAACCATACAAGGCATCAGAACTAGGACACAAGGAGATTCCACCAGCCTGGCAATAAGTAAAAACGGAGAAGATCAGAGAAGGTTCTATAGGCAGCACCGGTGAACCAGTGACTGTGGGGTGGATGCATAAATGGCGTAACGAACAGGACCCATTCAGAATCCCACTACATGGCAGTGTATTGCTGTTCCTGAAACCTGGTGTTCCGCCCCAACACCATTCAGGAGTCCATAGGGTAGCATACATGTGCTGAGTGACAAGACAGGGGGCTCCTGGGGGAAGCGGGACCTTATATAGCTTCATGAACTGCTTGGTTAGCGCTTAGATAGGAACATATAGAGAGCTACATAGAAAACTTGTGCTTAACTGCTGAATGCCACAAGGGATTGTGTGACCTGTTGTCGGCTGGTGTGAGGGGTGAGCAGGTGGAGTGCATTGTCCTGTGAAGAAAAGTCTATGTGATAGCAGCAAAAAATTGTTCACTGAACTCCAGCCTGATCACAGCGGCCAAAAGGGGGCGCCTCACTCAGGATAAACCAGAGCTATCTCCAGAGAGATTATCATGAACAAGCTGCCATCTGAAGAAGAGGGTGTACTGCATTGTATAATGATCCTCCGCCATCCAGTTCAGACAGAAGATGCATGTCTGCCCCCTGGTGGACAGTCCGTCAACTGCAACTTATCCATTCTGACAAAGAGTCTTTTCTTTCAACCCATTTCCGTAGAGATATCCTTCAGGAGAGCTGAATATATTCAACTCCTTCGTCAAATATCTGTAATGGAGTCATTTCTGCCTTTATAAGGCGACTACAGAATCTGGTTCTCTGCAGAGAAAGAAATACAAGGTTACAGACTTGCTGCCTCTTATGGGTGCAGATTTGTGTTCATCAACGTACAAATGACAACAGGAAACTTGCCAGGAAAGAGCCCAGGAAGTGTTATCATAGGACCATGAGAGCAAAGCAACTGCACAAATCTAAGTCTACAGTCAATAAAATACAAGCAGCAATTTTTCATTTTTCCTATTTTTCTTGCATGCAAATAAATTCTATAGCGCAGGCACAAAACACGACACCCCGGAGGTACAAAGAGCAAACAAGTCCGGAAAAGTTTACTGCACTAATGCAGAAGATATCTGGAGTTAATGCCAGCAGGAGCCACGAGTGTAAGAAGAATCTGATGGCAGATGCTGTCCACGGGTCTCATGGCCCAATATGTGTGACTGAGAGGACAGTGAAAGGCGTAACGAGCTCATCAAAAAAATTAATAGGTACACTTCCATACCCAACACCTGAGAAGGCAGATGAGCATTCACCAGGTAGACCTCTATAAATGTGGCATTGTGCCCTCAAAACACTTACTTGGCAGAGTCTTCAGGTGTATAGCCGTCAAAAAGTTTGCCTTTATTCCACCGTCTTTCACGGTCCTCCCAACTCTTACCCTACGTGGGAAAAAGCGACAAGAACAAACATGTATTATGTACAAGAATATAACTACTATAATACTGCCTCCTATGTACAAGAATATAACTACTATAATACTGCCCCTATGTACAAGAATATAACTACTATAATACTGCCCCTATGTACAAGAATATAACTACTATAATTCTACCCCCTATGTACAAGAATATAACTACTATAATACTGCCCCTATGTACAAGAATATAACTACTATAATACTGCCCCCTATGTACAAGAATATAACTACTATAATACTGCCTCCTATGTACAAGAATATAACTACTATAATACTGCCCCCTATGTACAAGAATATAACTACTATAATACTGCCCCCTATGTACAAGAATATAACTACTATAATACTGCCCCCTATGTACAAGAATATAACTACTATAATACTGCCCCCTATGTACAAGAATATAACTACTATAATACTGCCCCCTATGTACAAGAATATAACTACTATAATACTGCCCCCTATGTACAAGAATATAACTACTATAATACTGCCCCCTATGTACAAGAATATAACTACTATAATACTGCCCCTATGTACAAGAATATAACTACTATAATACTGCCCCTATGTACAAGAATATAACTACTATAATTCTACCCCCTATGTACAAGAATATAACTACTATAATACTGCCCCTATGTACAAGAATATAACTACTATAATACTGCCCCCTATGTACAAGAATATAACTACTATAATACTGCCTCCTATGTACAAGAATATAACTACTATAATACTGCCCCCTATGTACAAGAATATAACTACTATAATACTGCCCCCTATGTACAAGAATATAACTACTATAATACTGCCCCCTATGTACAAGAATATAACTACTATAATACTGCCCCCTATGTACAAGAATATAACTACTATAATACTGCCCCCTATGTACAAGAATATAACTACTATAATACTGCCCCTATGTACAAGAATATAACTACTATAATACTGCTCCCAATGTACAAGAATATTACTACTATAATACTGTCCCCTATGTACAAGAATATAACTACTATAATACTGCCTCCTGTGTACAAGAATATAATGACTATATTACTGCCCCCTATGTACAAGAATATAACTACTATAATACTGCCCCAATATACAAGAATATAACTACTATAATACTGCCTCCTATGTACAAGAATATAACTACTATAATACTGCTCTCTATGTACAAGAATATAACTACTATAATACTGCCCCCTATGTACAAGAATATAACTACTATAATACTGCCTCCTATGTACAAGAATATAACTACTATAATACTGCCCCCTATGTATAAGAATATAACTACTATAATACTGCCCCCTATGTACAAGAATATAACTACTATAATACTGCCCCTATGTACAAGAATATAACTACTATAATACTGCCCCCTATGTATAAGAATATAACTACTATAATACTGCCCTCTATGTACAAGAATATAACTACTATAATACTGCCTCCTATGTATAAGAATATAACTACTATAATACTGCCCTCTATGTACAAGAATATAACTACTATAATACTGCCCCTATGTACAAGAATATAACTACTATAATACTGCCCCCTATGTACAAGAATATAACTACTATAATACTGCCCCCTATGTACAAGAATATAACTACTATAATACTGCCCCCTATGTACAAGAATATAACTACTATAATACTGCCACCTATGTACAAGAATATAACTACTATAATACTACCCCCTATGTACAAGAATATAACTACTATAATACTGCCTCCTATGTACAAGAATATAACTACTACAATACTGCCCCCTATGTACAAGAATATAACTACTATATTACTGCCCGCTATGTACAAGAATATAACTACTATAATAATGCTCCCTATGTACAAGAATATAACTACTATGATACTTCCTGCTATGCAAAAGAATATAACTACTATAATACTGCCCCCTATGTACAAGAATATAACTACTATAATACTGCTCCCTATGTACAAGAATATAACTACTATGATACTTCCTGCTATGCAAAAGAATATAACTACTATAATACTGCCCCCTATGTACAAGAATATAACTACTATAATACTGCTCCCTATGTACAAGAATATAACTACTATAATACTGCCCCCTATGTACAAGAATATAACTACTATAATACTGCCCCCTATGTACAAGAATATAACTACTATAATACTGCCCCCTATGTACAAGAATATAACTACTATAATACTGCCCCCTATGTACAAGAATATAACTACTATAATACTGCCCCTATGTACAAGAATATAACTACTATAATACTGCCCCTATGTACAAGAATATAACTAGTATAATTCTACCCCCTATGTACAAGAATATAACTACTATAATACTGCCCCTATGTACAAGAATATAACTACTATAATACTGCCCCCTATGTACAAGAATATAACTACTATAATACTGCCTCCTATGTACAAGAATATAACTACTATAATACTGCCCCCTATGTACAAGAATATAACTACTATAATACTGCCCCCTATGTACAAGAATATAACTACTATAATACTGCCCCCTATGTACAAGAATATAACTACTATAATACTGCCCCCTATGTACAAGAATATAACTACTATAATACTGCCCCCTATGTACAAGAATATAACTACTATAATACTGCCCCTATGTACAAGAATATAACTACTATAATACTGCTCCCAATGTACAAGAATATTACTACTATAATACTGTCCCCTATGTACAAGAATATAACTACTATAATACTGCCTCCTGTGTACAAGAATATAATGACTATATTACTGCCCCCTATGTACAAGAATATAACTACTATAATACTGCCCCAATATACAAGAATATAACTACTATAATACTGCCTCCTATGTACAAGAATATAACTACTATAATACTGCTCTCTATGTACAAGAATATAACTACTATAATACTGCCCCCTATGTACAAGAATATAACTACTATAATACTGCCTCCTATGTACAAGAATATAACTACTATAATACTGCCCCCTATGTATAAGAATATAACTACTATAATACTGCCCCCTATGTACAAGAATATAACTACTATAATACTGCCCCTATGTACAAGAATATAACTACTATAATACTGCCCCCTATGTATAAGAATATAACTACTATAATACTGCCCTCTATGTACAAGAATATAACTACTATAATACTGCCTCCTATGTATAAGAATATAACTACTATAATACTGCCCTCTATGTACAAGAATATAACTACTATAATACTGCCCCTATGTACAAGAATATAACTACTATAATACTGCCCCCTATGTACAAGAATATAACTACTATAATACTGCCCCCTATGTACAAGAATATAACTACTATAATACTGCCCCCTATGTACAAGAATATAACTACTATAATACTGCCACCTATGTACAAGAATATAACTACTATAATACTACCCCCTATGTACAAGAATATAACTACTATAATACTGCCTCCTATGTACAAGAATATAACTACTACAATACTGCCCCCTATGTACAAGAATATAACTACTATATTACTGCCCGCTATGTACAAGAATATAACTACTATAATAATGCTCCCTATGTACAAGAATATAACTACTATGATACTTCCTGCTATGCAAAAGAATATAACTACTATAATACTGCCCCCTATGTACAAGAATATAACTACTATAATACTGCTCCCTATGTACAAGAATATAACTACTATGATACTTCCTGCTATGCAAAAGAATATAACTACTATAATACTGCCCCCTATGTACAAGAATATAACTACTATAATACTGCTCCCTATGTACAAGAATATAACTACTATAATACTGCCCCCTATGTACAAGAATATAACTACTATAATACTGCCCCCTATGTACAAGAATATAACTACTATAATACTGCCCCCTATGTACAAGAATATAACTACTATAATACTGCCCCCTATGTACAAGAATATAACTACTATAATACTGCCCCTATGTACAAGAATATAACTACTATAATACTGCCCCTATGTACAAGAATATAACTAGTATAATTCTACCCCCTATGTACAAGAATATAACTACTATAATACTGCCCCTATGTACAAGAATATAACTACTATAATACTGCCCCCTATGTACAAGAATATAACTACTATAATACTGCCTCCTATGTACAAGAATATAACTACTATAATACTGCCCCCTATGTACAAGAATATAACTACTATAATACTGCCCCCTATGTACAAGAATATAACTACTATAATACTGCCCCCTATGTACAAGAATATAACTACTATAATACTGCCCCCTATGTACAAGAATATAACTACTATAATACTGCCCCCTATGTACAAGAATATAACTACTATAATACTGCCCCTATGTACAAGAATATAACTACTATAATACTGCTCCCAATGTACAAGAATATTACTACTATAATACTGTCCCCTATGTACAAGAATATAACTACTATAATACTGCCTCCTGTGTACAAGAATATAATGACTATATTACTGCCCCCTATGTACAAGAATATAACTACTATAATACTGCCCCAATATACAAGAATATAACTACTATAATACTGCCTCCTATGTACAAGAATATAACTACTATAATACTGCTCTCTATGTACAAGAATATAACTACTATAATACTGCCCCCTATGTACAAGAATATAACTACTATAATACTGCCTCCTATGTACAAGAATATAACTACTATAATACTGCCCCCTATGTATAAGAATATAACTACTATAATACTGCCCCCTATGTACAAGAATATAACTACTATAATACTGCCCCTATGTACAAGAATATAACTACTATAATACTGCCCCCTATGTATAAGAATATAACTACTATAATACTGCCCTCTATGTACAAGAATATAACTACTATAATACTGCCTCCTATGTATAAGAATATAACTACTATAATACTGCCCTCTATGTACAAGAATATAACTACTATAATACTGCCCCTATGTACAAGAATATAACTACTATAATACTGCCCCCTATGTACAAGAATATAACTACTATAATACTGCCCCCTATGTACAAGAATATAACTACTATAATACTGCCCCCTATGTACAAGAATATAACTACTATAATACTGCCACCTATGTACAAGAATATAACTACTATAATACTACCCCCTATGTACAAGAATATAACTACTATAATACTGCCTCCTATGTACAAGAATATAACTACTACAATACTGCCCCCTATGTACAAGAATATAACTACTATATTACTGCCCGCTATGTACAAGAATATAACTACTATAATAATGCTCCCTATGTACAAGAATATAACTACTATGATACTTCCTGCTATGCAAAAGAATATAACTACTATAATACTGCCCCCTATGTACAAGAATATAACTACTATAATACTGCTCCCTATGTACAAGAATATAACTACTATGATACTTCCTGCTATGCAAAAGAATATAACTACTATAATACTGCCCCCTATGTACAAGAATATAACTACTATAATACTGCTCCCTATGTACAAGAATATAACTACTATAATACTGCCCCCTATGTACAAGAATATAACTACTATAATACTGCCCCAATATACAAGAATATAACTACTATAATACTGCCCCCTATGTACAAGAATATAACTACTATAATACTGCCCCCTATGTACAAGAATAGAACTACTATAATACTGCCTCCTATGTACAAGAATATAACTACTATAATACTGCCCCTATGTACAAGAATATAACTACTATAATACTGCCCCCATGTACAAGAATATTACTACTATAATACTGCCTCCTATGTACAAGAAAATAACTACTATAATACTGCCCCCTATGTACAAGAATATAACTACTATAATACTGCTCCTATGTACAAGAATATAACTACTATAATACTGCCCCTATGTACAAGAATATAACTACTATAATACTGCCCCTATGTACAAGAATATAACTACTATAATACTGCCCCCTATGTACAAGAATATAACTACTATAATACTGCCCCCTATGTATAAGAATATAACTACTATAATACTGCTCCTATGTACAAGAATATAACTACTATAATACTGCCCCCTATGTACAAGAATATAACTACTATAATACTGCCCCAATATACAAGAATATAACTACTATAATACTGTCCCCTATGTACAAGAATATAACTACTATAATACTGCCCCTATGTACAAGAATATAACTACTATAATACTGCCCCCTATGTACAAGAATATAACTACTATAATACTGCCTCCTATGTACAAGAATATAACTACTATAATACTGCTCGCTATGTACAAGAATATAACTACTATAATACTGCTCCCTATGTACAAGAATATAACTACTATAATACTGCCCCCTATGTACAAGAATATAACTACTATAATACTGCCCCCTATGTACAAGAATATAACTACTATAATACTGCCCCCTATATACAAGAATATAACTACTATAATACTGCTCCCTATGTACAAGAATAAAACTACTATAATACTGCCCCAGATGTACAAGAATATAACTACTATAATACTGCCCCCTATGTACAAGAATATAACAACTATAATACTGCTCCTATGTACAAGAATATCTGTACTATAATACTGCCCCCTATGTACAAGAATATAGCTACTATAATACTGCTCCTATGTACAAGAATATAACTACTATAATACTGCCCCCTATGTACAATAATATAACTACTATAATACTGCCCCTATGTACAAGAATATAACTACTATAATACTGCTCCTATGTACAAGAATATAACTACTATAATACTGCCCCCTATGTACAAGAATATAACTACTATAATACTGCCTCCTATGTACAGGAATATAACTACTATAATACTGCTCCCTATGTACAAGACTATAACTACTATAATACTGCCCCCTATGTACAAGAATATATCTACTATAATACTGCCCCCTATGTACAAGAATATAACTACTATAATACTGCCCCCTATGTACAAGAATATAACTACTATAATACTGCCTCCTATGTACAAGAATATAACTACTATAATACTGCCCCCTATGTACAGGAAAATAACTACTATAATACTGCCCGCTATGTACAACAATATAACTACTACAATACTGCTCCCTATGTACAAGAATATAACTACTATAATACTGCCCCCTATGTACAAGAATATAACTACTATAATACTGCCTTCTATGTACAAGAATATAACTACTATAATACTGCCCCCTATGTACAGGAAAATAACTACTATAATACTGCCCCTATGTACAAGAGTATAACTACTATAATACTGCTCCTATGTACAAGAATATAATTACTATAATACTGCCCCTATGTACAAGAATATAACTACTATAATACTGCCCCCTATGTACAAGAATATAACTACTATAATACTGCTCCCTATGTACATGAATATAACTACTATAATACTGCCCCCTATGTACAAGAATATAACTACTATAATACTGCCCCCTATGTACAAGAATATAACTACTATAATACTGCTCCCTATGTACATGAATATAACTACTATAATACTGACCCCTATGTACAAGAATATAACTACTATAATACTGCCCCCTATGTACAAGAGTATAACTACTATAATACTGCCCCCTATGTACAAGAATATTACTACTGTAACACAGCCACCTATGCACAAGAATATAACTACTATAATACTGCTCCTATGTACAAGAATATAACTACTATAATACTGCCCCTATGTACAAGAATATAACTACTATAATACTGCCCCCTATGTACAAGAATATAACTACTATAATACTGCCCCCTATGTACAAGAATATAACTACTATAATACTGCTCCTATGTACAAGAATATAACTACTATAATACTGCCCCTATGTACAAGAATATATCTACTATAATACTGCCCCCTATGTACAAGAATATAACTACTATAATACTGCTCCCTATGTACATGAATATAACTACTATAATACTGCCCCCTATGTACAAGAATATAACTACTATAATACTGCTCCCTATGTACATGAATATAACTACTATAATACTGCCCCCTATGTACAAGAATATAACTACTATAATACTGCTCCCTATGTACATGAATATAACTACTATAATACTGTCCCCTATGTTCAAGAATATAACTACTATAATACTGCCCCTATGTACATGAATATAACTACTATAATACTGCCGCCCTCTATGTACAAGAATATAACTACTATAATACTGCTCCCTATGTACAAGAATATAACTACTATAATACTGCCCCCTATGTACAAGAATATAACTACTATAATACTGCTCCCTATGTACAAGAATATAACTACTATAATACTGCCCCCCTATGTACAAGAATATAACTACTATAATACTGCCCCCTATGTACAAGAATATAACTACTATAATACTGCTCCCTATGTACATGAATATAACTACTATAATACTGCCCCCTATGTACAAGAATATAACTACTATAATAGTGCTCCTCTATGTAGAAGAATATAACTACTATAATACTGCCCCCTATGTACAAGAATATAACTACTATAATAGTGCTCCTCTATGTACAAGAATATAACTACTATAATACTGCCCCCTATGTACAAGAATATAACTACTATAATACTGCCCCCTATGTACAAGAATATAACTACTATAATACTGCCCCCTATGTACAAGAATATAACTACTATAATAGTGCTCCTCTATGTACAAGAATATAACTACTATAATACTGCCCCCTATGTACAAGAATATAACTACTATAATACTGCCCCCTATGTATAGGAATATAACTACTATAATACTGCCCCCTATGTACAAGAATATAACTACTATAATACTGCTCCCTATGTACAAGAATATAACTACTATAATACTGCCCCCTATGTACAAGAATATAACTACTATAATACTGCTCCTATGTACAAGAATATAACTACTATAATACTGCCCCTATGTACAAGAATATAACTACTATAATACTGCCCCCTATGTACAAGAATATAACTACTATAATACTGCTCCCTATGTACATGAATATAACTACTATAATACTGCCCCCTATGTACAAGAATATAACTACTATAATACTGCTCCCTATGTACATGAATATAACTACTATAATACTGTCCCCTATGTTCAAGAATATAACTACTATAATACTGCCCCTATGTACATGAATATAACTACTATAATACTGCCGCCCTCTATGTACAAGAATATAACTACTATAATACTGCTCCCTATGTACAAGAATATAACTACTATAATACTGCCCCCTATGTACAAGAATATAACTACTATAATACTGCTCCCTATGTACAAGAATATAACTACTATAATACTGCCCCCCTATGTACAAGAATATAACTACTATAATACTGCCCCCTATGTACAAGAATATAACTACTATAATACTGCTCCCTATGTACATGAATATAACTACTATAATACTGCCCCCTATGTACAAGAATATAACTACTATAATAGTGCTCCTCTATGTAGAAGAATATAACTACTATAATACTGCCCCCTATGTACAAGAATATAACTACTATAATAGTGCTCCTCTATGTACAAGAATATAACTACTATAATACTGCCCCCTATGTACAAGAATATAACTACTATAATACTGCCCCCTATGTACAAGAATATAACTACTATAATACTGCCCCCTATGTACAAGAATATAACTACTATAATAGTGCTCCTCTATGTACAAGAATATAACTACTATAATACTGCCCCCTATGTACAAGAATATAACTACTATAATACTGCCCCCTATGTATAGGAATATAACTACTATAATACTGCCCCCTATGTACAAGAATATAACTACTATAATACTGCTCCCTATGTACAAGAATATAACTACTATAATACTGCCCCTATGTACAAGAATATAACTACTATAATACTGCCCCTATGTACAAGAATATAACTACTATAATACTGCCCCCTATGTACAAGAATATAACTACTATAATACTGCTCCTATGTACAAGAATATAACTACTATAATACTGCTCCTATGTACAAGAATATAACTACTATAATACTGCTCCCTATGTACAAGAATATAACTACTATAATACTGCCCCTATGTACAAGAATATAACTACTATAATACTGCTCCCTATGTACATGAATATAACTACTATAATACTGACCCCTATGTACAAGAATATAACTACTATAATACTGCCCCCTATGTACAAGAGTATAACTACTATAATACTGCCCCCTATGTACAAGAATATTACTACTGTAACACAGCCACCTATGCACAAGAATATAACTACTATAATACTGCTCCTATGTACAAGAATATAACTACTATAATACTGCCCCTATGTACAAGAATATAACTACTATAATACTGCCCCCTATGTACAAGAATATAACTACTATAATACTGCCCCCTATGTACAAGAATATAACTACTATAATACTGCTCCTATGTACAAGAATATAACTACTATAATACTGCCCCTATGTACAAGAATATAACTACTATAATACTGCCCCCTATGTACAAGAATATAACTACTATAATACTGCTCCCTATGTACATGAATATAACTACTATAATACTGCCCCCTATGTACAAGAATATAACTACTATAATACTGCTCCCTATGTACATGAATATAACTACTATAATACTGTCCCCTATGTTCAAGAATATAACTACTATAATACTGCCCCTATGTACATGAATATAACTACTATAATACTGCCGCCCTCTATGTACAAGAATATAACTACTATAATACTGCTCCCTATGTACAAGAATATAACTACTATAATACTGCCCCCTATGTACAAGAATATAACTACTATAATACTGCTCCCTATGTACAAGAATATAACTACTATAATACTGCCCCCCTATGTACAAGAATATAACTACTATAATACTGCCCCCTATGTACAAGAATATAACTACTATAATACTGCTCCCTATGTACATGAATATAACTACTATAATACTGCCCCCTATGTACAAGAATATAACTACTATAATAGTGCTCCTCTATGTAGAAGAATATAACTACTATAATACTGCCCCCTATGTACAAGAATATAACTACTATAATAGTGCTCCTCTATGTACAAGAATATAACTACTATAATACTGCCCCCTATGTACAAGAATATAACTACTATAATACTGCCCCCTATGTACAAGAATATAACTACTATAATACTGCCCCCTATGTACAAGAATATAACTACTATAATAGTGCTCCTCTATGTACAAGAATATAACTACTATAATACTGCCCCCTATGTACAAGAATATAACTACTATAATACTGCCCCCTATGTATAGGAATATAACTACTATAATACTGCCCCCTATGTACAAGAATATAACTACTATAATACTGCTCCCTATGTACAAGAATATAACTACTATAATACTGCCCCTATGTACAAGAATATAACTACTATAATACTGCCCCTATGTACAAGAATATAACTACTATAATACTGCCCCCTATGTACAAGAATATAACTACTATAATACTGCTCCTATGTACAAGAATATAACTACTATAATACTGCTCCTATGTACAAGAATATAACTACTATAATACTGCTCCCTATGTACAAGAATATAACTACTATAATACTGCCCCCTATGTACAAGAATATAACTACTATAATACTGCCTCCTATGTACAAGAATATAACTACTATAATACTGCCCCTATGTACAAGAATATAACTACTATAATACTGCCCCTATGTACAAGAATATAACTACTATAATACTGCCTCCTATGTACAAGAAAATAACTACTATAATACTGCCCCCTATGTACAAGAATATAACTACTATAATACTGCTCCTATGTACAAGAATATAACTACTATAATACTGCCCCTATGTACAAGAATATAACTACTATAATACTGCCCCTATGTACAAGAATATAACTACTATAATACTGCCCCCTATGTACAAGAATATAACTACTATAATACTGCCCCCTATGTATAAGAATATAACTACTATAATACTGCTCCTATGTACAAGAATATAACTACTATAATACTGCCCCCTATGTACAAGAATATAACTACTATAATACTGCCCCAATATACAAGAATATAACTACTATAATACTGTCCCCTATGTACAAGAATATAACTACTATAATACTGCCCCTATGTACAAGAATATAACTACTATAATACTGCCCCCTATGTACAAGAATATAACTACTATAATACTGCCTCCTATGTACAAGAATATAACTACTATAATACTGCTCGCTATGTACAAGAATATAACTACTATAATACTGCTCCCTATGTACAAGAATATAACTACTATAATACTGCCCCCTATGTACAAGAATATAACTACTATAATACTGCCCCCAATGTACAAGAATATAACTACTATAATACTGCCCCCTATATACAAGAATATAACTACTATAATACTGCTCCCTATGTACAAGAATAAAACTACTATAATACTGCCCCAGATGTACAAGAATATAGCTACTATAATACAACATCATATGTACAAGAATATAACTACTATCATACTGCCCGCTATGTACAAGAATATAACTACTATAATACTGCCCCCTATGTACAAGAATATAACAACTATAATACTGCTCCTATGTACAAGAATATCTGTACTATAATACTGCCCCCTATGTACAAGAATATAGCTACTATAATACTGCTCCTATGTACAAGAATATAACTACTATAATACTGCCCCCTATGTACAATAATATAACTACTATAATACTGCCCCTATGTACAAGAATATAACTACTATAATACTGCTCCTATGTACAAGAATATAACTACTATAATACTGCCCCCTATGTACAAGAATATAACTACTATAATACTGCCTCCTATGTACAGGAATATAACTACTATAATACTGCTCCCTATGTACAAGACTATAACTACTATAATACTGCCCCCTATGTACAAGAATATATCTACTATAATACTGCCCCCTATGTACAAGAATATAACTACTATAATACTGCCCCCTATGTACAAGAATATAACTACTATAATACTGCCTCCTATGTACAAGAATATAACTACTATAATACTGCCCCCTATGTACAGGAAAATAACTACTATAATACTGCCCGCTATGTACAAGAATATAACTACTACAATACTGCTCCCTATGTACAAGAATATAACTACTATAATACTGCCCCCTATGTACAAGAATATAACTACTATAATACTGCCTTCTATGTACAAGAATATAACTACTATAATACTGCCCCCTATGTACAGGAAAATAACTACTATAATACTGCCCCCTATGTACAAGAGTATAACTACTATAATACTGCTCCTATGTACAAGAATATAATTACTATAATACTGCCCCTATGTACAAGAATATAACTACTATAATACTGCCCCCTATGTACAAGAATATAACTACTATAATACTGCTCCCTATGTACATGAATATAACTACTATAATACTGCCCCCTATGTACAAGAATATAACTACTATAATACTGCCCCTATGTACAAGAATATAACTACTATAATACTGCTCCCTATGTACATGAATATAACTACTATAATACTGACCCCTATGTACAAGAATATAACTACTATAATACTGCCCCCTATGTACAAGAGTATAACTACTATAATACTGCCCCCTATGTACAAGAATATTACTACTGTAACACAGCCACCTATGCACAAGAATATAACTACTATAATACTGCTCCTATGTACAAGAATATAACTACTATAATACTGCCCCTATGTACAAGAATATAACTACTATAATACTGCCCCCTATGTACAAGAATATAACTACTATAATACTGCCCCCTATGTACAAGAATATAACTACTATAATACTGCTCCTATGTACAAGAATATAACTACTATAATACTGCCCCTATGTACAAGAATATAACTACTATAATACTGCCCCCTATGTACAAGAATATAACTACTATAATACTGCTCCCTATGTACATGAATATAACTACTATAATACTGCCCCCTATGTACAAGAATATAACTACTATAATACTGCTCCCTATGTACATGAATATAACTACTATAATACTGTCCCCTATGTTCAAGAATATAACTACTATAATACTGCCCCTATGTACAAGAATATAACTACTATAATACTGCCCCTATGTACATGAATATAACTACTATAATACTGCCGCCCTCTATGTACAAGAATATAACTACTATAATACTGCTCCCTATGTACAAGAATATAACTACTATAATACTGCCCCCTATGTACAAGAATATAACTACTATAATACTGCTCCCTATGTACAAGAATATAACTACTATAATACTGCCCCCCTATGTACAAGAATATAACTACTATAATACTGCCCCCTATGTACAAGAATATAACTACTATAATACTGCTCCCTATGTACATGAATATAACTACTATAATACTGCCCCCTATGTACAAGAATATAACTACTATAATAGTGCTCCTCTATGTAGAAGAATATAACTACTATAATACTGCCCCCTATGTACAAGAATATAACTACTATAATAGTGCTCCTCTATGTACAAGAATATAACTACTATAATACTGCCCCCTATGTACAAGAATATAACTACTATAATACTGCCCCCTATGTACAAGAATATAACTACTATAATACTGCCCCCTATGTACAAGAATATAACTACTATAATAGTGCTCCTCTATGTACAAGAATATAACTACTATAATACTGCCCCCTATGTACAAGAATATAACTACTATAATACTGCCCCCTATGTATAGGAATATAACTACTATAATACTGCCCCCTATGTACAAGAATATAACTACTATAATACTGCTCCCTATGTACAAGAATATAACTACTATAATACTGCCCCTATGTACAAGAATATAACTACTATAATACTGCCCCTATGTACAAGAATATAACTACTATAATACTGCCCCCTATGTACAAGAATATAACTACTATAATACTGCTCCTATGTACAAGAATATAACTACTATAATACTGCTCCTATGTACAAGAATATAACTACTATAATACTGCTCCCTATGTACAAGAATATAACTACTATAATACTGCCCCCTATGTACATGAATATAACTACTATAATACTGACCCCTATGTACAAGAATATAACTACTATAATACTGCCCCCTATGTACAAGAGTATAACTACTATAATACTGCCCCCTATGTACAAGAATATTACTACTGTAACACAGCCACCTATGCACAAGAATATAACTACTATAATACTGCTCCTATGTACAAGAATATAACTACTATAATACTGCCCCTATGTACAAGAATATAACTACTATAATACTGCCCCCTATGTACAAGAATATAACTACTATAATACTGCCCCCTATGTACAAGAATATAGCTACTATAATACTGCTCCTATGTACAAGAATATAACTACTATAATACTGCCCCTATGTACAAGAATATAACTACTATAATACTGCCCCCTATGTACAAGAATATAACTACTATAATACTGCTCCCTATGTACATGAATATAACTACTATAATACTGCCCCCTATGTACAAGAATATAACTACTATAATACTGCTCCCTATGTACATGAATATAACTACTATAATACTGTCCCCTATGTACAAGAATATAACTACTATAATACTGCCCCTATGTACATGAATATAACTACTATAATACTGCCGCCCTCTATGTACAAGAATATAACTACTATAATACTGCTCCCTATGTACAAGAATATAACTACTATAATACTGCCCCCTATGTACAAGAATATAACTACTATAATACTGCTCCCTATGTACAAGAATATAACTACTATAATACTGCCCCCCTATGTACAAGAATATAACTACTATAATACTGCCCCCTATGTACAAGAATATAACTACTATAATACTGCTCCCTATGTACATGAATATAACTACTATAATACTGCCCCCTATGTACAAGAATATAACTACTATAATAGTGCTCCTCTATGTACAAGAATATAACTACTATAATACTGCCCCCTATGTACAAGAATATAACTACTATAATAGTGCTCCTCTATGTACAAGAATATAACTACTATAATACTGCCCCCTATGTACAAGAATATAACTACTATAATACTGCCCCCTATGTACAAGAATATAACTACTATAATACTGCCCCCTATGTACAAGAATATAACTACTATAATAGTGCTCCTCTATGTACAAGAATATAACTACTATAATACTGCCCCCTATGTACAAGAATATAACTACTATAATACTGCCCCCTATGTATAGGAATATAACTACTATAATACTGCCCCCTATGTACAAGAATATAACTACTATAATACTGCTCCCTATGTACAAGAATATAACTACTATAATACTGCCCCTATGTACAAGAATATAACTACTATAATACTGCCCCTATGTACAAGAATATAACTACTATAATACTGCCCCCTATGTACAAGAATATAACTACTATAATACTGCTCCTATGTACAAGAATATAACTACTATAATACTGCTCCTATGTACAAGAATATAACTACTATAATACTGCTCCCTATGTACAAGAATATAACTACTATAATACTGCCCCCTATGTACAAGAATATAACTACTATAATACTGCTCCTATGTACAAGAATATAACTACTATAATACTGCCCCCTATGTATAAGAATATAACTACTATAATAGTGCCCCCTATGTACAAGAATATAACTACTATAATAGTGCCCCCTATGTACAAGAATATAACTACTATAATACTGCCCCCTATGTACAAGAATATAACTACTACAATACTGCCTCCTATGTACAAGAATATAACTACTATAATACTGCTCCCTATGTACAAGAATATAACTACTATAATACTGCCCCCTATGTACAAGAATATAACTACTATAATACTGCCCCTATGTACAAGAATATAACTACTATAATACTGCTCCCTATGTACAAGAATATAACTACTATAATACTGCTCCCTATGTACAAGACAATAACTACTATAATACTGCTCCTATGTACAAGAATATAACTACTATAATACTGCTCCTATGTACAAGAATATAACTACTATAATACTGCCTCCTATGTAGAAGAATATAACTACTATAATACTGCTCCTATGTACAAGAATATAACTACTATAATACTGCTCCTATGTACAAGAATATAACTACTATAATACTGCCCCCTATGTACAAGAATATAACTACTATAATAGTGCCCCCTATGTACAAGAATATAACTACTATAATAGTGCCCCCTATGTACAAGAATATAACTACTATAATACTGCCCCCTATGTACAAGAATATAACTACTACAATACTGCCTCCTATGTACAAGAATATAACTACTATAATACTGCTCCCTATGTACAAGAATATAACTACTATAATACTGCTCCTATGTACAAGAATATAACTACTATAATACTGCCCCCTGTGTACAAGAATATAACTACTATAATACTGCTCCCTATGTACAAGAATATAACTACTATAATACTGCCCCCTATGTACAAGAATATAACTACTATAATACTGCCTCCTATGTACAAGAATATAACTACTATAATACTGCTCCTATGTACAAGAATATAACTACTATAATACCGCCCCTATGTACAAGAATATAACTACTCTAATACTGCCCCTATGTACAAGAATATAACTACTATAATACTGCCCCCTATGTACAAGAATATAACTACTATAATACTGCCTCCTATGTACAAGAATATAACTACTATAATACTGCTCCTATGTACAAGAATATAACTACTATAATACCGCCCCTATGTACAAGAATATAACTACTATAATGATCTTTTTATTTGAAAACTTGCAACAAAATTACTACAATATATTTACAATAAAAACATAAGAGTCAACAACGAAAACAGAAAAACAGAACAAAATAAACTTCAGACCAACCGCACAGACGTTGGTACCCGGATCCTCCTCCAGTTTATACTTTGTACATTGTTTTCTAGGTCTTTCTTATATACTGTTTTCAGATTTTCTATGATGATCTTCATGACATTATTACAGGAGGTGACTTCCTTATTGATGACCAGGCAGCATCTTGCACACCACAGATGGTACACGGTCACCACATTTATCACATATAGAGTACTTCTGTTATATTCACTAAGCTGAGGCAGGAAGTCTCCATACACTACTTGGCAATATGGCTGCCTTCTCAGTTGGGGTAACTGCAGGGCCAGAGACACGGCCTCCCATAACTGTATACTAAATGGACAGTCTAAAAGATGACACTCCATGTCTCCAGTCCTTCCTGGCTGCATACTCATCAGTATTACTCTTCAGGTAGGCCTCCTGTAAGCAGAAGACATCAGATCTCTCCTCTGACAGCCGCTGGTAGATCGCCTGCCTCCTGCTCTCCTCTGACAGCCGCTGGTAGATCGCCTGCCTCCTGTTCTTAGTCTTTTCACTGTTCCCATTTATAGAGCAGACTCTCAAACTCATTTAAGTCACTGGTCTTTCTTGCTTTTCCTCCTCCGTCCGCTGCTGTCACCTGCAGAGCCCCATCTTTTGGTGGACACTGATGGTTGAGGTTCCTCTTCCTGAAGGTCATCATCAGAGTTATGTAAAGAGATGCATTCTTTTTCCGACTTCTCTGATTCTTCTCCCAGCACTCCATACTGTCCGGGGGTTATGGCCAGCACCGGCTGATCCGGGGTTTTCTTTGCTGCGGTGACTTTTCTAGCAGGATCTGCAGTTTTGTTCTTTCTTTTAACCGCCTGGAACCCCTCTTCATCCACAGAGGGGTGCCTGGGCCTTGCGGCTCGGTCGGAGGGTTCTGTAGCCATACATGGCTGCTGTTTAGGTGATTTAGCAACAGATTTACTGGATATTTTCTTCCTTTCATGAGGTTTATCTTTAATAGCTGGTGCTTGTAGTACAACAGGGGATATTTCACTTCTTGCAGCAAGGATTTTTCTTTTTCCATCAGATGCCTTCTTGGTGGCTGGTACTTGTACTGTAGTGGGAGGACCATCCATCTCTCCCTTTGCTGGTACTTGTAGTGCAGCGGGTGAGTTATCAGTCTCTAAAGCAGGGTCACTGGTACTTTGCACTACATTAGTATTAGGACTGTTGGATTCTGGGGCTGTATCTGCTCTTGCGGCGACATCCTCTTTACCTTCCTCCATGGGCTCTATGCCGATATCATCACCTCCTTTATTGTGTTCTGCATGTGGACACTCCCGGAATGTATGACCTGCTCCTAAGCACAGGTTACAGATGACGGGTCCTCTACAATCGCTTTTTGAATGTCCAAACTCTCCACATAATGAACACTTGACTCGAGAGCAGTTGAAAGTGAGGTGTCTGCCCCCACACCTATGACATAGACGAGGCTGACCAGGGTAATAGCATATTCCTCTCTCTGAGCCTAGATAGAAGGAGTGCGGTAGATGTCTGGTCACACCACTGGCTCGCTCTAATTGGATCTTTACAGTGTATCCACCATTCCAGATTCCCTCCTCATCATAGATTTTTTCTGGATAGTTCATGATCATACATTGCCTACTCAGCCAGTGCTCCAGATCTGCCAGCGCCACCACCTCAGACTGGAACAATATGGTGGCCCTCACCACCTGAGGCTTGGACAGCTGGATCACCTGGAGATACTCCCAGATTGACTGTCCCCTTGTGTCATTATATATACTCCAAAATGCATCCAAGTCATATTGCAGCTTAAAGCTGATGTCGTAGATCCTGCTGGAGGGGATATGGATCAGAGCGTACACCTCAGAGGCTTTGAACTTCATAAAGTCTTTTAGGAGGCTCTTCCCAATGTACAGTCTGGAGGGAATGTTCTCCTCTGGCCCTGTGTACTTAATCCTGACAGCGTTTCTCCTCTGTGGTGGAGGGGGAGCTGAATTTGTGACATTGGAGAATAGTCTGTTGAATTGTGGACGGTCAGCAGAGGGATGAGTGCCTGACCTTTCCTCATCAGCAGGCTTACTGACTCCTGATTGATCTGCAGACACACCTGCGGTGGTATGAGACTGTCCTGCAGACACACCTGCGGTGGTATGAGACTGTCCTGCAGACACACCTGCGGTGGTTTCACACTGTCCTGCAGACACACCTGCGGTGGTATGAGACTGTCCTGCAGACACACCTGCGGTGGTTTCACACTGTCCTGCAGACACACCTGCGGTGGTATGAGACTGTCCTGCAGACACACCTGCGGTGGTTTCACACTGTCCTGCAGACACACCTGCGGTGATATGAGACTGTCCTGCAGACACACCTGCGGTGGTTTCACACTGTCCTGCAGACACACCTGCGGTGGTATGAGACTGTCCTGCAGACACACCTGCGGTGGTATGAGACTGTCCTGCAGACACACCTGCGGTGGTATGAGACTGTCCTGCAGACACACCTGTGGTGGTATGAGACTGTCCTGCAGACACACCTGCGGGGGTATGAGACTGTCCTGCAGACACACCTGCACTGGCATCACACTGTCCTGCAGACACACCTGCGGTGGTATGAGACTGTCCTGTAGACACACCTGCGGTGGTATGAGACTGTCCTGCAGACACACCTGCGGTGGTATGAGACTGTCCTGCAGATTGCTGTATACACTCCTCTGCAGATGGCTGAGAACCTTCACTAATCTCCACCATATCTACTCCGGACAATGCAGTTGTCTCTTCACTCATGACACTGCACAGTGTTTCATTTACAATGTCAGTCCCTGAAGCATACACCAGATTACTACTTGCATTCATTTCATCAGCACTGCAAACAGAGTCCTTTGCAATTAACCCCTTATTGGCTGTCACATTTTGCTCCTCAGTATTAGCAGCATTTTCAGAGTCTGATAGCTCAGCTCCCATACTCAGTGACCCTCCAGGCGCTGCACCCGCACATCTCAGAGGGGTTCCCTGCTCCACCATACTATACACAACATTATAATCAGTACCTTTTTCCTCAATGACTTCTTTAATCTTCATGTTTTGCACTCTGGCCTCCCTCTTCATGTTTTGCACTCTGGCCTCCCTCTTTTTCTCCATTGCCCAGTTTTCTACTTTAGGTATTGCATTTGCTTCTTTGTCTAGTCGCTCCTTTAATATAGCGAGCTCACGTGTGCAATTATCCAGGCACTCACACTTCATCAGCTTTGTCTTTGGATCCGTCTCTATCTTAATTTCTTCTCTTAACTTCAAAATTTGTCTTTCCAGTTTAAATAAACTTTTCTTAGTCACTTTCATACTCAATCCAAATGCTTTACATGATTCAGTAATCTCACCAGCCACCATTTCCTAGTTACCACTTTCTTGATCTCCATGCTGCAAGCCACACTCCAGGCTCTGGGCTCTCCCAGGATCGTCAGCCCAGCTGCACTCACTTCCTCCTGGGTCAGAGGCCATGCCTCCTCCCTACTGGGAGCTCACAAGCACACGTCTATCCTCTCCTATGGACAAGAATAGAACTACTATAATACTGCCCCCTATGTACAAGAATATAACTACTATAATACTGCCCCTATGTACAAGAATATAACTACTATAATACTGCTCCCTATGTACAAGAATATAACTACTATAATACTGCCTCCTATGTACAAGAATATAACTACTATAATACTGCCCCCTATGTACAAGAATATAACTACTATAATACTGCCCCCAGTGTACAAGAATATAACTACTATAAAACTGATCCCTATGTACAAGAATATAACTACTATAATACTGCCTCCTATGTACAAGAATATAACTAGTATAATACTGCTCCCTATGTACAAGAATATACCTACTATAATACTGCCCCCTATGTACAAGAATATAACTACTATAATACTGCTCCTATGTACAAGAATATAACTACTATAATACTGCCCCCTATGTACAAGAGTATAACTACTATAATACTGCCCCCTATGTACAAGAATATAACTACTATAATACTGCCCCCCTATGTACAAGAATATAACCACTATAATACTGCCCCCTATGTACCAGAATATAACTACTATAATACTGCCCCCTATGTACCAGAATATAACTACTATAATACTGCCCCCTATGTACAAGAAAATAACTACTATAATACTGCCCCCTATGTACAAGAATATAACTACTATAATACTGCCCCCTATGTACAAGAATATAACTACTATAATACTGCTCCTATGTACAAGAATATAACTACTATAATACTGCCTCCTATGTACAAGAATATAACTACTATAATACTGCCCTCTATGTACAAGAATATAACTACTATAATACTGCCCTCTATGTACAAGAATATAACTACTATAATACTGCTCCCTATGTACAAGGATATAACTACTATAATACTGCCCCCTATGTACAAGGATATAACTACTATAATACCGCCCCCTATGTACAAGGATATAACTACTATAATACTGCCCCCTATGTACAAGAATATAACTACTATAATACTGCCTCCTATGTACAAGAATATAACTACTATAATACTGCTTCCTATGTACAAGAATATAACTACTATAATACCGTCCCCTATGTACAAGAATATAACTACTATAATACTGCCCCCTATGTACAAGAATATAACTACTATAATACTGCCTCCTATGTACAAGAATATAACTACTATAATACTGCCCTCTATGTACAAGAATATAACTACTATAATACTGCCCTCTATGTACAAGAATATAACTACTATAATACTGCTCCCTATGTACAAGGATATAACTACTATAATACTGCCCCCTATGTACAAGGATATAACTACTATAATACCGCCCTCTATGTACAAGAATATAACTACTATAATACTGCCCCCTATGTACAAGAATATAACTACTATAATACTGCCTCCTATGTACAAGAATATAACTACTATAATACTGCTTCCTATGTACAAGAATATAACTACTATAATACCGTCCCCTATGTACAAGAATATAACTACTATAATACTGCCCCCTATGTACAAGAATATAACTACTATAATACTGCCTCCTATGTACAAGAATATAACTACTATAATACTGCCCCCTATGTACAAGAATATAACTACTATAATACTGCCTCCTATGTACAAGAATATAACCACTATAATACTGCCCCCTATGTACCAGAATATAACTACTATAATACTGCCCCCTATGTACAAGAAAATAACTACTATAATACTGCCCCCTATGTACAAGAATATAACTACTATAATACTGCCCCCTATGTACAAGAATATAACTACTATAATACTGCTCCTATGTACAAGAATATAACTACTATAATACTGCCTCCTATGTACAAGAATATAACTACTATAATACTGCCTCCTATGTACAAGAATATAACTACTATAATACTGCCCTCTATGTACAAGAATATAACTACTATAATACTGCCCTCTATGTACAGGAATATAACTACTATAATACTGCTCCCTATGTACAAGGATATAACTACTATAATACTGCCCCCTATGTACAAGGATATAACTACTATAATACCGCCCCCTATGTACAAGAATATAACTAATATAATACTGCCCCCTATGTACAAGAATATAACTACTATAATACTGCTTCCTATGTACAAGAATATAACTACTATAATACCGTCCCCTATGTACAAGAATATAACTACTATAATACTGCCCCCTATGTACAAGAATATAACTACTATAATACTGCTCCCTATGTACAAGAATATAACTACTATAATACTGCTCCTATGTACAAGAATATAACTACTATAATACTGCCCCCTATGTACAAGAATATAACTACTATAATACTGCCCCCTATGTACAAGAATATAACTACTATAATACTGTCCCCTATGTACAAGAATATAACTACTATAATACTGCCCCCTATGTACAAGAATATAACTACTATAATACTGCCCCCTATGCAAATGAATATAACTACTATAATACTGCCCCCTATGTACAAGAATATAACTACTATAATACTGCCCCCTATGTACAAGAATATAACTACTATAATACTGCTCCCTATGTACAAGAATACAACTACTATAATACTGCCCCCTATGTACAAGAATATAACTACTATAATACTGCCCCCTATGTACAAGAATATAACTACTATAATACTGTCCCTATGTACAAGAATATAACTACTATAATACTGCCCCCTATGTACATGAATATAACTACTATAATACTGCCTCCTATGTACAAGAATATAACTATTATAATACTGCTCCGATGTACAAGAATATAACTACTATAATACTGCCTCCTATGTACAAGAATATAACTACTATAATACTGCCCCCTATGTACAAGAATATAACTACTATAATACTGCCCCCTATGTACAAGAATATAACTACTATAATACTGCCCCCTATGTACAAGAATATAACTACTATAATACTGCCTCCTATGTACAAGAATATAACTATTATAATACTGCCCCCTATGTACAAGAATCTAACTACTATAATACTGCCTCCTATGTACAAGAATATAACTACTATAATACTGCCTCCTATGTACAAGAATATAACTACTATAATACTGCCCCCCATGTACAAGAATATAACTACTATAATACTGCTCCGATGTACAAGAATATAACTATTATAATACTGCCCCCTATATACAAGAATATAACTACTATAACACTGCCTCCTATGTACAAGACTATAACTACTATAATACTGCCCCTATGTACAAGAATATAACTACTATAATACTGCCCCCTATGTACAAGAATATAACTACTATAATACTGCTCCGATGTACAAGAATATAACTACTATAATACTGCCTCCTATGTACAAGAATACAACTACTATAATACTGCCCCTATGTACATGAATATAACTACTATAATACTGCCCCCTATGTACAAGAATATAACTACTATAATACTGCTCCGATGTACAAGAATATAACTACTATAATACTGCCTCCTATGTACAAGAATACAACTACTATAATACTGCCCCTATGTACATGAATATAACTACTATAATACTGCCCCCTATGTACAAGAATACAACTACTATAATACTGCCCCCTATAATCACACTTTGCTTCCTAGGGATATTTTTCATGTAACCTATGACATTTGCCTTGGTTTTGTAGATATTAGATAGTGGAATATGAGGGGGTGATCTCTTTGGGGTTTTCTGGCGATTACATTTGCTTATATATTACGGTAGGTAGTATAATTGTATTGTACGATATTATATTTTAGCCAGCTATGTTTCCTTCTCACCAGATGAGGGCGCCAATAGCCAAAAAAATAACAAGCACTATGAAAGCGAAGATCCCCAGCGAGGTGATGATGGCCACTCTCTCCACGGGATCTGTAGGGTGATAAGAGGTGGATCAGCATATATGTAGTAACACACGGATGACAGCAGCCTGAGCTCTTGCAGCAATTTCTATTGGTTAGTGCGGGTCACATGGTACAATTGTAAATACTTTACCAATAGGGTTTTGTATTTGATGTTCCGGCTCTTCTGTAGTGGTTCCATTACTGACCTCTGTGGACACAGCGGAGAAGAGACAGAGTCAGTCACTGGGTAATGTGCAGTGTAGATAGGTCATTGTATGTACATTTATGGTCATTAGGGCAGGTATAGGATAATGGAGGCAAGGATCAGTCATGCCCACTGCTTGAGATTAGCTCCACCCACTGGACACTGGACACACATCACCTCTTTGGATGGGTCCTTGGTAATGAACCCGTAAGAACTTACTTTGACGTTCGAGGATACCTTTCTGCTCCTCAGAGGAGGGACCGTATGATATCTATAGGGTCTGACTTGTGTTTAGTGATGTGAGGTGAGATTGGTACCCAGCCCTGTAATTGAATGGAGGAATGGGACCAACTGCAAGAGGCTCCAGTAGGTAGGTTGTCCAATAGCTGATGTGACTACCCTCCCGATGCCACCATCTCATGCTCTTACCGGGTATCTCTGTGCTGGTCCACGGCGTGGCTCTGGCTTCCACACTCCATTCACTCCAGTTTCCAGCATCAAGGAAATCTCTGGCGCTGACCTGCACAATGTGCTCCATGCCCATGAAGGCGTCGGTGATGATGTCCGTTAGGTTGGCCGTCTCCACCTGCCCCAGACGTATAATGAGTGCACGAGAATCTACACTCTATGGACTGTATGTACAATAACATGTAGGACCGTGTTCTTACCATGGACCACAACATATGAAGTACAGGCCGGTACTGGAGCCGAAACTTCAGCTGAAAATGTGGCTCCTGGGGCCACGTGGATGGGTATGCCCAAGTAACCCGCAGTCGTCTGGGGGCATGAGGAACTGGCTCTGCCAACAGGATTTCCGGGGGATCTGGCTTCACTAAAACACAATCAATGAAATCAATAATTCAGTAATTAATTGTGAAGATACCATCTCACACCAACTGATATGATAGCATGGTACCCAGTAGCATCATAGAACACCTTACATACCATCATGTATCATCTCTTACCACCTTATATAATATCTCACCTGATACCATCCATCATACAGAACCTTATACCACCTCATACAATCATATATTCCCTTATATGGTATTAGTGTATCTTGACGCCACCAGCAAGTCTTGGTGGAGTCAAGATTGACAGGGGGTTGACGCCCCCTGTACCTGATTGGCTGGACAGCTGCCAAGTCAGTAGGTCCTGGAAGGTGTGAAAAAGCCAGTTCCGGACGCTGCTGGCGCTACTAAGCAGTGAGGCGCCTTATCCTGCAGGCTACTATTAGCGCCCCCCCACCCCACCCCTGTTTGGTCACTGGTCACTGCCCAGTAGGTGAGTCCCTCTAGGGTCAAACAGGGACCCACCTACTGGACAGTAACCATACAGGGACTCACCTACCTAACCATACAGAGACCTACCTACTGGACAGGGACCATACAGAGACCCACGTACCTGACAGTGATTGCATAGTAGCCCATCCACTGTACAGTGATCACACAGCTCACTGTGCATATACAATATCACATCGGTGGTTGCATACAGAACTGATATCTGTGAACTCTCTCTGGACATCTGCAGCTCTCCTTTCTACCTTAGTGTTTTTATTTTGCCTTCCTCTTCTAGAAGAAGTTCTGCAGCAGCCACGCTGTGTATTATACCTCCGCCCGTATCTCATGTATATACACATGGCAGCCTCCTGTAAGCAGTATGAGCCGCCTGCAGCAATGACTTCCAGCTGGAGGAGCTGATCCCCAGCAGAACTTCCTGGCTCGTCTCCCTGCACATATCCAGACCATGACTGCGCCCGCAGCGCGCTCCGCAGGGCTCTGCTGGAAGCTCCAGAGGAAAACTCAATGAATGGAAAACAAAACCGTCCCTTCCAGGAAAACAATAGGGAGGCCGGAGCAGATAATGACGGAGCGCTGGAGCACAAGAGAGTCATTATAGCGGGAGCAGTGGGGGTCTAAGACCCCAGACATGATGAATGCAGACTGCCATCATCCAATAATAGACTGAACTAAAGATAGCCCATGCGGATACACCCACTGTACAGGGACCACACAACTCACTGCAGGGTCACACAGAACCCAACACAGAGACCCACCTACTATACAGGGACCATACAGAGACCCACCTACTATACAGTGATCATACAGGGACCCACCTGCTATGCAGGGACCATACAGGGACCCACCTGCTATACAGGGACCATACAGGGACCCACCTACTATACAGTGATCATAAGGGACCCACCTACTATACAGGGACCATACAGGGACCCACCTGCTATACAGGGACCATACAGGGACCCACCTACTAGACAGTGACCACACAACTCATTGCTCGGCAACACAGGGACCATACAGGGACCCACCTACTATACAGGGACCCACCTGCTATACAGGGACCATACAGGGACCCACCTACTAGACAGTGACCACACAACTCACTGCTCGGCCACACAGAACCCAACACAGGGACCCACCTACCTACTATACAGGGACCATACAGGGACCCACCTACTAGACAGTGACCACACAACTCACTGCAAGGCAACACAGAACGCAACACAGGGACCATACAGGGACCCACCTACTAGACAGTGACCACACAACTCACTGCTCGGCCACACAGAACACAGCACACTGATTAATGCACTGTACAGGAACCATACAGGGACCCACCTACTGTACAGGGACCCACCTACTAGACAATTACCATACTGGGACCCACCTACTGGAGAGTGACCATATAGGGGCTATCCTACTGGACAGTGACCATACAGAGACCCACCCACTGTACAGTAACCATACAGGGACCTATCTACTGGACAGTGACCTACAGAGACCCACCTACTGGACAGGGACCATACAGGAACCCACCTACTGGACAGGGACCATACAGAGACCCACCCACTGTACAGTGACCATACAGGGACCAATCTACTGGACAGTGACCTACAGAGACCCACCTACTGGACAGGGACCATACAGGAACCCACCTACTGGACAGGGACCATACAGAGACCCACCCACTGTACAGTGACCATACAGGGACCAATCTACTGGACAGTGACCTACAGAGACCCAATACTGGATAGGGACCATACAAGGACCCGCCTACTGGACAGGGACCATACAAAGACCCACCCACTGTACAGTGACCATACAGGGACCTATCTACTCGACTGTGACCTACAGAGACCCACCCACTGTACAGTGACCATACAGGGACCAATTTACTGGACAGTGACCTACAGAGACCCAATACTGGATAGGGACCATACAAGGACCCGCCTACTGGACAGGGACCATACAAAGACCCACCCACTGTACAGTGACCATACAGGGACCTATCTACTCGACTGTGACCTACAGAGACCCACCTACTGGACAGGGACCATACAGGGACCCACCTACTGGACAGTGACCATACAGAGACCCACCCACTGTATAGTGACCATACAGGGACCTACCTACTGGACAGTGACCTACAGAGACCCACCTACTCGACAGTGACAATATAGGGACCCACCTACTGGACAGTGACAATATAGGGACCCACTGACTGTACAGTGACCACACAACTCACTGCACGGCCAGAGCACAGCACACTGATCAATGCACTGTACATGGACCCATCTACTGCACAGTGACCATATAGACTCACCGACTGGACAGTAACCATACAGGCATCCACACACTATACAGTGACCACACAACTCACTGCACGGCTACACAGAACACAACACACTGATCAATGCACTGTACAGTGACCATACTGGGACCCACCTACTGGACAGTGACCATACAGAGACCCACCTACTAGACAGTGACCATACAGAGACCCACCCACTGTACAGGACCACACAACTCACTGCACAGCCACACAGAACACAACACTGATCAATGCACTGTACAGTGACCATACAGAAACCCACCTACTGGACAGGGACTGCATAGCAGTCCATCCACTGTACAGTGACCATATAGAGACCTACATACTGGACAGGGACCATACAGAGACCCACTGACTGTACAGAGACCATACAGAGACCTACATACTGGACAGGGACTGCACAGCAGTCCATCCACTGTACAGTGACCATACAGAGACCTACATACTGGACAGGGACCATACAGAGACCCACTGACTGTACAGGGACCATACAGAGACCTACCTACTGGACAGGGACCGTACAGAGACCCACCTACTGTACAGTGACCACACAACTCCCTGCACGGCCACACAGAATGCAACCACTGGGCAGTAACTGCACTGCACATTCATCAATACACTGGACAGTGACCATACAGTGGACCATCCACTCTGCACAGTGACCACACAATTACCCATCCACTGTTCAGTACTCCATCCACTCTGCACAGTGACCACACAATTACCCATCCACTGTTCAGTACTCCATCCGCTCTGTATAGTGACCACACAATTACCCATCCACTGTTCAGTACTCCATCCGCTCTGTATAGTGACCACACACTGACACATCCACTGCACAGAGTAGGTGGATCATTATGCAGTCACTGTTTACAGCGAATGGGCCACTATAGGTCATTGTACAGACTGGATGGGGCACCGAGCACACAGGAAACAGTGATCCATCATCTGTATAGTACCTGCGCCGGACAGACCAACCTACTGACTCTAGGGTGACGACACTCCACCCCATGCATGCACCATACAGGGGCCACATAGGACACCCAGTATATACCCCATACATGCACCACACAGGGGCCACATAGGACACCCAGTATATATCCCATACATGCACCGCACAGGGGCCACATAGGTCACCCAGTATATACCCCATACATGCACCGCACAAGGGGCCACATAGGACACCCAGTATATACCCCATACATGCACCGCACAGGGGCCACATAGGACACCCAGTATTTATCCCATACATGCACCGCACAGGGGCCACATAGGTCACACCCAGTATATACCCCATACATGTACCGCACAGGGGCCACATAGGACACCCAGTATATACCCCATACGTGCACCGCACAGTGGCCACATAGGTCACACCCAGTCTATACCCCATACATGCACCGCACAGGGGCCACATAGGACACCCAGTATATATCCCATACATGCACCGCACAAGGGGCCACATAGGACACCCAGTATATACCCCATACATGCACCGCACAAGGGGCCACATAGGACACCCAGTATATACCCCATACATGTACCGCACAGGGGCCACATAGGACACCCAGTATATACCCCATACATGCACCGCACAAGGGGCCACATAGGACACCCAGTATATACCCCATACATGCACCGCACAGGGGCCACATGGGGCACTCAGTATATATCCCATACATGCACCGCACAGGGGCCACATAGGTTACCCAGTATATTCCCCATACATGCACCGCACAGGGGCCACATAGGTTACCCAGTATATACCCCATACATGCACCGCACGGGGGCCACATAGGACACCCAGTATATACCCCATACATGCACCGCACAGGGGCCACATAGGACACCCAGTATATACCCCATACATGCACCGCACAGGGGCCACATAGGACACCCAGTATATACCTCATACATGCACCGCACAGGGGCCACATAGGACACCCAGTATTTACCCCATACATGCACCGCACAGGGGCCACATAGGACACCCAGTATATACCCCATACATGCACCGCACAAGGGGCCACATAGGACACCCAGTATATACCCCATACATGCACCGCACAGGGGCCACATGGGGCACTCAGTATATATCCCATACATGCACCGCACAGGGGCCACATAGGACACCCAGTATATACCCCATACATGCACCGCACAGGGGCCACATAGGACACCCAGTATATACCCCATACATGTACCGCACAGGGGCCACATAGGACACCAGTATATACCCCATACGTGCACCGCACAGGGGCCACATAGGACACCCAGTATATATCCGTATGACCGCTGCGCCTCTCACCTATAGAATGTACGTTGAAGTCCAGGATCCTGAATCTGGAGCCCAGCGGATTCTCCTCGGTGATGTTCATCTGATAGGCCGCCCACAGTTTGGAGCTCTGCACGGAGCACATGTTGGGGCGCCGGGCGTCCTGTACGCACATCTCCGGGCTGCTCCTGTCCACCCTGCAATATAAGCAGATCATCTGTAAGCTGCACCCCACTGCATGCTGTATGTGATGAGCAGAACAGCCTCCGGGGGCGCTCTGCAGCTCTATTCACTACCCCAACATAGAAAGCACATGGGTGGACTCCATAGTGTAGAGCCGGGAACTCTCCACCCGCGGGATGGCTCCGAGCGGTGTCACTTCCACATTGTATCGTCCCTTGTGTATCACCGCTGCCCAGGATGAGGCGGAGGCGCAATACCACACACAACCTGTGCACTGGTGCGGCGCTGTTTTTGGAAGGAAGTAGCTGTGAACTTCTAATACAGCAAATGTGGTGGGCGCTGTAGACCGGACACTAGAGACGGAGCGCCCACCAGCAGCACTGCGGTACACTTCCCGAGTCCTCCGGTGCCGCTCCAGTGGCTGGGTACATGCAGGTCTGTGGCGGGCACTAGGGGGGCGAGACGGACTGCACTGAAGTTATGCAGGACTGCAGAGGAACTTGGACCACAGCGACATCTAGAAAATCCTAATGAACCTTTCAGTTCCCTGGAAGGGGCGAGTAGATGGGATTCAGCAGCAGGGCCGGGTGGCTCGCTGCATGAGGCTCTGGCCTCATTAACCATGGGAGCTCCAACCATGCGTGGGCACGGGGCACAGCGACCACAGGGGGGGGGGGAGCCCGGAGGCTTCGACCACAAGGGGAGGGGGAGCCCGGGGCGCTGCGACCACAGGGGGGCGGGGGAGCCCGGAGGCTTCGACCACAAGGGGAGGGGGAGGGAGCCCCGACGCTGCGACCACAAGGGGGTGGGGGGAGAGCCAGGACGCTGCGACCACAAGGGGGTGGGGGGAGGGCAGGACACTGCGACCACAAGGAAGCCAGGACGCTGTGTCCACAAGGAGGCCCGAACGCTGCGACCACAAGGAGGCCCGAACGCTGCGACCACAAGGCGGCCCGAACGCTGCGACCACAGGGAAGGGGGGAGCCCGGAGGCAGCGACCACAAGGAAGGGGAGCCCGGAGGCTGCGACCGCAAGTAGGGGGAGCCCGGAGGCTGCGACCGCAAGTAGGGGGAGCCCGGAGGCTGCGACCGCAAGTAGAGGGAGCCCAGAGGCTGCGACCGCAAGTAGGGGGAGCCCAGAGGCTGCGACCGCAAGTAGGGGGAGCCCAGAGGCTGCGACCACAAGGGGGAGGGGGGGGGGCCCGGAGGCTGCAACCACAAGGGGGGGGAGCCCGGAGGCTGCGAGCACAAGGAGGAAGGGGGGAGGGGGCCCGGACGCTGCGGCAACAAGGAGGCCCGGACGCTGCGACAACAAGGAGGCCCGGACGCTGCGACCACAAGGCGGCCCGAACGCTGTGACCACAGGGAAGGGGGGAGCCCGGAGGCAGCGACCACAAGGAAGGAGAGCCTGGAGGCTGCGACCACAAGGGGGAGGGGGGGCCCGGAGGCTGCAACCACAAGGGGGGGGAGCCTGGAGGCTGCGAGCACAAGGAGGAAGGGGGGGGGGGGCCTGGACGCTGCGGCCACAAGGAGGCCCGGACGCTGCGACCACAAGGAGGCCCGGACGCTGCGACCACAAGGAGGCCCGGACGCTGCGACCACAAGGAGGCCCCGACGCTGCGACCACAAGGAGGCCCCGACGCTGCGACCACAAGGAGGCCCCGACGCTGCGACCACAAGGAGGCCCCGACGCTGCGACCACAGCACAAGCTTGCACCCGGCTGTCAGTGACTCCTCATTCACAGGCATGAATGAATCAGCCGACGTCTACATTTCAACGGCTGGGAGTTGTAGTGCCACCAGCGAGTGCATGTTGTACACAGGGAGCCGTGCCATCTACTAGCAAAAGTGAGCCAAGGGGGACTGTACAACTACAACCCCCAGCACAGCCTGTGAGTAGCATGCTGAGAGTTGTAGTAGTACAAGCACTGTCTGCTCATAAAGAATACTATATACTGGCAAGGATCAACCACAACCTGCAGCTACTGTAGAACTACAACTCCCAGCACATCCTACAGGCAAGCAGCACGATGGGAGTTGTAGTCCTATGACCATAGACTACTATCTAATAGCAATGGTCGGCAAGAGCTACTGTAGAACTACAACTCCCAGCACATCCTGGAAGAAAGCAGCACGATGGGAGTTGTAGTAGAAGTACAATTTGCATATATGGGACACATCTCATCTGATTGCACTCAAGAACAAGGTCATCCAGCCAGAGGCTGTTGTACTACTACAAGTCCCAGCATATCCTAGAAACAAGCAGCCTGCTGGGAGTTGTAGTCATATGACCACGGATTACTATCTAATAGCAATGTAGAACTACAACTCCCAAAACATCCTGGAAGAAAGCAGCTTCTGTTACTACGACCCTCAGCACCCCGGACAGCCAGCAGCACCCCGGACAGCCAGCAGCACCCCGGACAGCCAGCAGCACGCTGGGGCTTGTAGGTCTCCATGGGTTGGCATCAGGCACCGACCATAGCAGTAGTCACGCCTGCGCCGCGTGTGGCTCAACTGGAAGAAAGTTCTGTGGCTTAACCTTTAAGTAGAGCGGCCGGGGGTCAACCGGGAGGAAATGACCCAAAACCGTTCTCTTAAGGGGACATTGAGGTACGGAGATTTGAGAGACATCTACATATGACCCTGTCCTCCCGCCCCCCCTTATTCCCCCAATCCCCCTCATTCCCCCAATCCCCCCTTATTCCCCCTCCTCAGGAGAACAAGACTCAGAATTGAACCCTCTGAATGTAATCAACAAAGTTCCCATTCACTGAAAGCAAGCCGATATCTTGAATGTTATTAGGAATGACTAAAGGCTTTATGACAGCTAATTGTTGTCTGCGCTGCTCTCTACTCTCCAAAACTAGTAAGAAAAGTGGGCGGGGTTCAGCAAGAGGGGTGGAGCCTCCCACAGACTGACACATCAGAGGGGTAGAGGTCTGGGGTACGGATGGCCAAACATGCTGCAAGCTTATTAAGAGGCGGGTGACATAAATGTGGCTGACAACAGCGGATCTAGCAATGTGATTCCTGCGGCACAACACAACGTCTGCAGCGCTGCGGGGGCGCAGGGCCAAGTCACATGAGACCAATCCCATCCTGACCTCAGCTGTGGCAGCCATTACATAAACAGCAATCTGCTCCAGAAGTCTCGGGGTTAATGAGGGCCCCCGGGAGCTTCCATTCACTGACTGACATGACAAGACCCTGAGTCATCGTGATGCATCCCGTCTCACTCAAGGATGCTGCGGAGCAGAACTCACTCATCAGCAGAGATATAACACTGCCACATGAGAACACAGAGCAAGACCAAGAGAGGAGCAACAAATACCGTCATACCGTCACCTACAGAACCACCTCAAATACTACCGCGCCACACAGTACAGGAAGCAATGGTCTACAGACCTCTGGCTACAGAATATCTTAATCCATAGGGAGCAGTAGTATAGTAGTTATATTCTTGTACATAGGGGGCAGTATTATAGTAGTTATATTCTTGTACATAGCAGGCAGTATTATAGTAGTTATATTCTTGTACATAGGAGGCAGTATTATAGTAGTTATATTCTTGTACATAGGGGCAGTATTATAGTAGTTATATTCTTGTACATAGGAGGCAGTATTATAGTAGTTATATTCTTGTACATAGGGGGCAGTATTATAGTAGTTATATTCTTGTACATAGGGGGCAGTATTATAGTAGATATATACTTGTACATAGGGGGCAGTATTATAGTAGTTATATTCTTGTACATAGGGGACAGTATTATAGTAGTTATATTCTTGTACATAGGGAGCAGTATTATAGTAGTTATATTCTTGTACATAGGGGGCAGTATTATATTAGTTATATTCTTGTACATAGGGAGCAGTATTAGAGTAGTTATATTCTTGTACATAGGGGGCAGTATTATAGTAGTTATATTCTTGTACATAGGGGGCAGTATTATAGAAGTTATATTCTTGTATATAGGAGCAGTATTAGAGTAGTTATATTCTTGTACATAGGGGGCAGTATTATAGTAGGTATATTCTTGTACATAGGGGGCAGTATTATAGTAGTTATATTCTTATACATAGGGGACAGTATTATAGTAGTTATATTCTTGTACATAGGGAGCAGTATTAGAGTAGTTATATTCTTGTACATAGGGGGCAGTATTATAGTAGTTATATTCTTGTACATAGGAGGCAGTATTATAGTAGTTATATTCTTGTACATGGGGGGCAGTATTATAGTAGTTATATTCTTGTACATAGGAGCAGTATTATAGTAGTTATATTCTTGTACATAGGGAGCAGTATTAGAGTAGTTATATTCTTGTACATGGGGGGCAGTATTATAGTAGTTATATTCTTGTACATAGGAGCAGTATTATAGTAGTTATATTCTTGTACATAGGGGGCAGTATTATAGTAGTTATATTCTTGTACATAGGGAGCAGTATTATAGTAGTTATATTCTTGTACATAGGGAGCAGTATTAGAGTAGTTATATTCTTGTACATAGGGAGCAGTATTATAGTAGTTATATTCTTGTACATAGAGGGCAGTATTATAGTAGTTATATTCTTGTACATAGGGGGCAGTATTATAGAAGTTATATTCTTGTATATAGGAGCAGTATTAGAGTAGTTATATTCTTGTACATAGGGGGCAGTATTATAGTAGGTATATTCTTGTACAAAGGGGGCAGTATTATAGTAGTTATATTCTTGTACATAGGGAGCAGTATTAGAGTAGTTATATTCTTGTACATAGGGGGCAGTATTATAGTAGTTATATTCTTGTACATAGGAGGCAGTATTATAGTAGTTATATTCTTGTACATGGGGGGCAGTATTATAGTAGTTATATTCTTGTACATAGGAGCAGTATTATAGTAGTTATATTTTTGTACAGAGGGAGCAGTATTATAGTAGTTATATTCTTGTACATAGGAGCAGTATTATAGTAGTTATATTCTTGTACATAGGGAGCAGTATTAGAGTAGTTATATTCTTGTACATGGGGGGCAGTATTATAGTAGTTATATTCTTGTACATAGGAGCAGTATTATAGTAGTTATATTCTTGTACATAGGGGGCAGTATTATAGTAGTTATATTCTTGTACATAGGGAGCAGTATTATAGTAGTTATATTCTTGTACATAGGGAGCAGTATTAGAGTAGTTATATTCTTGTACATAGGGAGCAGTATTATAGTAGTTATATTCTTGTACATAGAGGGCAGTATTATAGTAGTTATATTCTTGTACATAGGGGGCAGTATTATAGAAGTTATATTCTTGTATATAGGAGCAGTATTAGAGTAGTTATATTCTTGTACATAGGGGGCAGTATTATAGTAGGTATATTCTTGTACAAAGGGGGCAGTATTATAGTAGTTATATTCTTGTACATAGGGAGCAGTATTAGAGTAGTTATATTCTTGTACATAGGGAGCAGTATTAGAGTAGTTATATTCTTGTACATGGGGGGCAGTATTATAGTAGTTATATTCTTGTACATAGGAGCAGTATTATAGTAGTTATATTCTTGTACATAGGGAGCAGTATTATAGTAGTTATATTCTTGTACATAGGGAGCAGTATTAGAGTAGTTATATTCTTGTACATAGGGGGCAGTATTATAGTAGTTATATTCTTGTATATAGGAGCAGTATTAGAGTAGTTATATTCTTGTACATAGGAGGCAGTATTATAGTAGTTATATTCTTGTACATAGGGGGCAGTATTATAGTAGTTATATTCTTGTACATAGGGAGCAGTATTATAGTAGTTATATTCTTGTACATAGGGGGCAGTATTATAGTAGTTATATTCTTGTACATAGGGGGCAGTATTATAGTAGATATATACTTGTACATAGGGGGCAGTATTATAGTAGTTATATTCTTGTACATAGGGGGCAGTATTATAGTAGATATATACTTGTACATAGGGGGCAGTATTATAGTAGTTATATTCTTGTACATAGGGGGCAGTATTATAGTAGTTATATTCTTGTACATAGGGGGCAGTATTATAGTAGATATATACTTGTACATAGGGGGCAGTATTATAGTAGTTATATTCTTGTACATAGGAGGCAGTATTATAGTAGATATATTTTTGTACATAGGGAGCAGTATTAGAGTAGTTATATTCTTGTACATAGGGAGCAGTATTAGAGTAGTTATATTCTTGTACATAGGGAGCAGTATTAGAGTAGTTATATTCTTGTATATAGGAGCAGTATTAGAGTAGTTATATTCTTGTACATAGGAGGCAGTATTATAGTAGTTATATTCTTGTACATAGGGGGCAGTATTATAGTAGTTATATTCTTGTACATAGGGGGCAGTATTATAGTAGATATATACTTGTACATAGGGGGCAGTATTATAGTAGTTATATTCTTGTACATAGGGGGCAGTATTATAGTAGTTATATTCTTGTACATAGGAGGCAGTATTATAGTAGTTATATTCTTGTACATAGGGGGCAGTATTATAGTAGTTATATTCTTGTACATAGGGAGCAGTATTATAGTAGTTATATTCTTGTACATAGGGAGCAGTATTAGAGTAGTTATATTCTTGTACATAGGGGGCAGTATTATAGTAGTTATATTCTTGTACATAGGGGGCAGTATTATATTAGTTATATTCTTGTATATAGGAGCAGTATTAGAGTAGTTATATTCTTGTACATAGGGGGCAGTATTATAGTAGGTATATTCTTGTACATAGGGGGCAGTATTATAGTAGTTATATTCTTATACATAGGGGACAGTATTATATTAGTTATATTCTTGTACATAGGGAGCAGTATTAGAGTAGTTATATTCTTGTACATAGGGGGCAGTATTATAGTAGTTATATTCTTGTACATAGGAGGCAGTATTATAGTAGTTATATTCTTGTACATGGGGGGCAGTATTATAGTAGTTATATTCTTGTACATAGGAGCAGTATTATAGTAGTTATATTCTTGTATATAGGAGCAGTATTATAGTAGTTATATTCTTGTACATAGGGAGCAGTATTATAGTAGTTATATTCTTGTACATAGGGAGCAGTATTAGAGTAGTTATATTCTTGTACATAGGGAGCAGTATTATAGTAGTTATATTCTTGTATATAGGAGCAGTATTAGAGTAGTTATATTCTTGTACATAGGAGGCAGTATTATAGTAGTTATATTCTTGTACATAGGGGGCAGTATTATAGTAGTTATATTCTTGTACATAGGGAGCAGTATTATAGTAGTTATATTCTTGTACATAGGGGGCAGTATTATAGTAGTTATATTCTTGCACATAGGGGGCAGTATTATAGTAGATATATACTTGTACATAGGGGGCAGTATTATAGTAGTTATATTCTTGTACATAGGGGGCAGTATTATAGTAGATATATACTTGTACATAGGGGGCAGTATTATAGTAGGTATATTCTTGTACATAGGGGGCAGTATTATAGTAGTTATATTCTTGTACATAGGGGGCAGTATTATAGTAGATATATACTTGTACATAGTGGGCAGTATTATAGTAGTTATATTCTTGTACATAGGAGGCAGTATTATAGTAGATATATTCTTGTACATAGGGAGCAGTATTATAGTAGTTATATTCTTGTACATAGGGGGCAGTATTATAGTAGTTATATTCTTGTACGTAGGGAGCAGTATTAGAGTAGTTATATTCTTGTACATAGGGAGCAGTATTAGAGTAGTTATATTCTTGTATATAGGAGCAGTATTATAGTACTTATATTCTTGTACATAGGGAGCAGTATTATAGTAGTTATATTCTTGTACATAGGGGGCAGTATTATAGTAGATATATTCTTGTACATAGGGAGCAGTATTAGAGTAGTTATATTCTTGTACATAGGGAGCAGCATTATAGTAGTTATATTCTTGTATATAGGAGCAGTATTAGAGTAGTTATATTCTTGTACATAGGGAGCAGTATTAGAGTAGTTATATTCTTGTACATAGGGAGCAGTATTAGAGTAGTTATATTCTTGTATATAGGAGCAGTATTATAGTACTTATATTCTTGTACATAGGGAGCAGTATTATAGTAGTTATATTCTTGTACATAGGGAGCAGTATTATAGTAGTTATATTCTTGTACATAGGGGGCAGTATTATAGTAGTTATATTCTTGTACATAGGGGGCAGTATTATAGTAGTTATATTCTTGTACATAGGGAGCAGCATTATAGTAGTTATATTCTTGTATATAGGAGCAGTATTAGAGTAGTTATATTCTTGTACATAGGGAGCAGTATTAGAGTAGTTATATTCTTGTACATAGGGAGCAGTATTAGAGTAGTTATATTCTTGTATATAGGAGCAGTATTATAGTACTTATATTCTTGTACATAGGGAGCAGTATTATAGTAGTTATATTCTTGTACATAGGAGCAGTATTACAGTAGATATATTCTTGTACATAGGGAGCAGTATTAGAGTAGTTATATTCTTGTACATAGGGAGCAGCATTATAGTAGTTATATTCTTGTATATAGGAGCAGTATTAGAGTAGTTATATTCTTGTACATAGGAGCAGTATTATAGTAGTTATATTCTTGTATATAGGAGCAGTATTAGAGTAGTTATATTCTTGTACATAGGGGGCAGTATTATAGTAGTTATATTCATGTACATAGGGGGCAGTATTATAGTAGTTATATTCATGTACATAGGGGGCAGTATTATAGTAGTTATATTCTTGTACATAGGAGGCAGTATTATAGTAGTTATATTCTTGTACATAGGGGGCAGTATTATATTAGTTATATTCTTGTACATAGGGAGCAGTATTAGAGTAGTTATATTCTTGTACATAGGGGGCAGTATTATAGTAGTTATATTCTTGTACATAGGGGGCAGTATTATAGTAGTTATATTCTTGTACATAGGAAGCAGTATTATAGTAGTTATATTCTTGTACATAGGAGCAGTATTATAGTAGTTATATTCTTGTACATAGGGAGCAGTATTATAGTAGTTATATTCTTATACATAGGGGACAGTATTATAGTAGTTATATTCTTGTACATAGGGGGCAGTATTATAGTAGTTATATTCTTGTACATAGGGGGCAGTATTATATTAGTTATATTCTTGTACATAGGGAGCAGTATTAGAGTAGTTATATTCTTGTACATAGGGGGCAGTATTATAGTAGTTATATTCTTGTACATAGGGGGCAGTATTATAGAAGTTATATTCTTGTATATAGCAGTATTAGAGTAGTTATATTCTTGTACATAGGGGGCAGTATTATAGTAGGTATATTCTTGTACATAGGGGGCAGTATTATAGTAGGTATATTCTTGTCCATAGGGGGCAGTATTATAGTAGTTATATTCTTGTACATAGGGGAGCAGTATTAGAGTAGTTATATTCTTGTACATAGGAGGCAGTATTATAGTAGTTATATTCTTGTACATAGGGGGCAGTATTATAGTAGTTATATTCTTGTACATAGGGGGCAGTATTATAGTAGTTATATTCTTGTACATAGGAGCAGTATTATAGTAGTTATATTCTTGTACATAGGGAGCAGTATTATAGTAGTTATATTCTTGTACATAGGGAGCAGTATTAGAGTAGTTATATTCTTGTACATAGGGAGCAGTATTATAGTAGTTATATTCTTGTACATAGGGGGCAGTATTATAGTAGTTATATTCTTGTACATAGGAGCAGTATTATAGTAGTTATATTCTTGTATATAGGAGCAGTATTATAGTAGTTATATTCTTATTCATAGGGGGCAGTATTATAGTAGTTATAGTCTTGTACATAGGAGGAGTATTATAGTAGTTATATTCTTGTACATAGGAGGCAGTATTATAGTAGTTATATTCTTGTACATAGGGGGCAGTATTATAGTAGTTATATTCTTGTACATAGGGGGCAGTATTATAGTAGATATATACTTGTACATAGGGGGCAGTATTATAGTAGTTATATTCTTGTACATAGGGGGCAGTATTATAGTAGTTATATTCTTGTACATAGGGGGCAGTATTATAGTAGTTCTATTCTTGTCCATAGGAGAGGATAGACGTGTGCTTGTGAGCTCCCAGTAGGGAGGAGGCATGGCCTCTGACCCAGGAGGAAGTGAGTGCAGCTGGGCTGACGATCCTGGGAGAGCCCAGAGCATGGAGTGTGGCTTGCAGCATGGAGATCAAGAAAGTGGTAACCAGGAAATGGTGGCTGGTGAGATTACTGAATCATGTAAAGCATTTGGATTGAGTATGAAAGTGACTAAGAAAAGTTTATTTAAACTGGAAAGACAAATTTTGAAGTTAAGAGAAGAGATTAAGATAGAGATGGATCCGAAGACAAAGCTGATGAAGTGTGAATGCCTGGATAATTGCACACGTGAGCTTGCTATATTAAAGGAGCGACTAGACAAAGAAGCAAATGCAATACCTAAAGTAGAAAACTGGGTAATGGAGAAAAAGAAGGAGGCCAGAGTGCAAAACATGAAGAGGGAGGCCAGAGTGCAAAACATGAAGATTAAAGAAGCCATTGAGAAAAAAGGTACTGATTATAATGCTGTGTATAGTATGGTGGAGCAGGGAACCCCTCTGAGATGTGTGGGTGCAGCACCTGGAGGGTCACTTCTTTCAGGGTCATTGAGTATGGGAGCTGAGCTATCAGACTCTGAAAATGCTGCTAATACTGAGGAGCAAAATGTGACAGTCAATGAGGGGTTAATTGCAAAGGACTCTGTTTGCTGTGCTGATGAAATGAATGCAAGTAGTAATCTGGTGTATGCTTCAGGTACTGACATTGTAAATGAAACACCGTGTAGTGTAATGAGTGAAGAGACAACTACATGGACTGGAGCAGATATGGTGGAGATTAGTGAAGGCTCTCAGCCATCTGCAGAGGAGTGTATACAGCAATCTGCAGGACAGTCTCATACCACCGCAGGTGTGTCTACAGGACAGTGTGAAACCACCGCAGGTGTGTCTGCAGGACAGTGTGAAACCACCGCAGGTGTGTCTGCAGGACAGTCTCATACCACCGCAGGTGTGTCTGCAGATCAATCAGGAGTCAGTAAGCCTGCTGATGAGGAAAGGTCAGGCACTCATCCCTCTGCTGACCGTCCACAATTCAACAGACTATTCTCCAATGTTACAAAGTCAGCTACCCCTCCACCACAGAGGAGAAACGCTGTCAGGATTAAGTACACGGGGCCAGAGGAGAACATTCCCTCCAGACTGTACATTGGAAAGAGTCTCCTAAAGGACTTTATGAAGTTTAAAGCCTCTGAGGTGTACGCTCTGATCCATATCCCCTCCAGCAGGATCTACGACATCAGCTTTAAGCTGCAATATGACTTGGATGCATTTTGGAGTATATATAATGACACAAGGGGACAGTCAATCTGGGAGTATCTCCAGGTGATCCAGCTGTCCAAGCCTCAGGTGGTGAGGGCCACCATATTGTTCCAGTCTGAGGTGGTGGCGCTGGCAGATCTGGAGCACTGGCTGAGTAGGCAATGTATGATCATGAACTATCCAGAAAAAATCTATGATGAGGAGGGAATCTGGAATGGTGGATACACTGTAAAGATCCAATTAGAGCGAGCCAATGGTGTGACCAGACATCTACCGCACTCCTTCTATCTAGGCTCAGAGAGAGGAATATGCTATTACCCTGGTCAGCCTCGTCTATGTCATAGGTGTGGGGGCAGACACCTCGCTTTCAACTGCTCTCGAGTCAAGTGTTCATTATGTGGACAGTTTGGACATTCAAAAAGCGATTGTAGAGGTCCCGTCATCTGTAACCTGTGCTTAGGAGCAGGTCATACATTCCGGGAGTGTCCACATGCAGAGCATAATAAAGGAGGTGATGATATCGGCATAGAGCCCATGGAGGAAGGTAAAGAGGACGTCGCCGCAAAAGCAGATACAGCCCCAGAATCCAACAGTCCTAATACTAATGTAGTGCAAAGTACCAGTGACCCTGCTTTAGAGACTGATAACTCACCCGCTGCACTACAAGTACCAGCAGAGGGAGAGATGGATTGTCCTCCCACTACAGTACAAGTACCAGCCACCGAGAATGCATCTGATGGAAAAAGAAAAATCCTTGCTGTAAGAAGTGAAAAATCCCCTGTTGTACTACAAGCACCAGCTATTGAAGAGAAACCTCATGAAAATAAGAAAGTATGCAATAAATCAGTTGCTAAATCACCTGAACAGAAGTCATGTAAGGCTACAGAACCCTCCGACCGAGCCACAAGGCCCAGACGCCCCTCTGTGGATGAAGAGGGGTTCCAGGCGGTTAAAAGAAAGAATAAAACTGCAGATCCTGCTAGAAAAGTCACCGCAGCAAAGAAAACCCCGGATCAGCCGGTGCTGGCCATAACCTCCGGACAGTATGGAGTGCTGGGAGAAGAATCAGAGGAGAAGTCAGAGAAAGAATGTGTCTCTTTAAATAACTCTGATGATGACCTTCAGGAAGAGGAACCTCAACCATCAGTGTCCACCAAAAGATGGGGCTCTGCAGGTGACAGCAGCGGACGGAGGAGGAAAAGCAAGAAAGACCAGTGACTTAGATGAGTTTGAGAGTCTGCTCTATAAATGTGAACAGTGTAAAGACTAAGAGCAGGAGGCAGGCGATCTACCAGCGGCTGTCAGAGGAGAGATCTGATGTCTTCTGCTTACAGGAGACCTACCTGAAGAGTAATGCTGATGTGTATGCAGCCAGGAGGGACTGGAGACATGGAGCATCATTCTGGTCCTTTGGATTGGAGAGAAATGATGGTGTGGGAATTCTCTTCAATAAGGACGTAGAGGTGGAGAGGGTCCTGGAGATCAGTCCAGGCCGGTGCCTGATGCTGGACTTTATATTGGACACTATATATTATAGAGTTATTAATATCTATGCTCCTCAGACTAGAAAGGAGAGGAGGGAGTTGTTCCAACTGATGAAGCCGTATTGTTTTACATCTCGGGTGTTCATAATGTGCGGGGATTTTAATAGTGTCTCCAGTAATGTAGATAGAACCAGTAGTCATAAACCACTAAGGTATGATGAGAACTTCCTCAATAATCTGGTCCAGCAGGCTCATTTAGTTGACCCCTATCGCTTACAATATGCTAAGAGATCTTACACCTATCATAAGGGAGGTAATGCCAGCAGAATAGATCGTATCTATATTAAGAAAGGCATGAAGTGCACCAAGTATAGGATCAGCCCCATAGAGTTCTCTGATCATTGTATAGTCAGTGTCACGCTGGGTCAGGATGGGATCGGGGTCTGTGGTCGGGGATACTGGAAGATGAACAGTTCCCTGCTGCAGGATCCACAGTTTATTGAGGCCTTCACTACCTTCTATACTGAGCGGAGGACTACCCAATGTATGTTTGATGATACGGCAGAGTGGTGGGAGTGCATGAAAGGGGACATCAAGCAGTTTATGATTAGAGCTGCCAGGAGACGCAGTAATGTGGAGTATATGAGGTATTCTATGCTGAGACGACAGCTGAGTCGCTTATATGGTCGGATGAATGGTGGGGAGAAGGTGGACGGAGCGAGCATCAGCCAGATAAAGCAGAAGATGAAGGAGCTGCAGTATGATCGCTTCAAGTCTCTTAAAGCTGAGGGACAGTTTGATAATTGGAGGGTTTACACCCCGGACCCTTTTATTGCCTGTAAGAATAGGGTTAGTAAGAAACTTATGACTGGGCTATTAGATGAGAACGGGGCGGAGCAGTCAGAGCAGAAGAAACTCCAACAGATCATTGGAGATTACTATGGGAATCTTTTCCAAGGGGGGCAGATTAGGGAGGATGACATTAAATGCTATCTGAAGAGTGCGACTCTGCCCAAATTAGACCCAGTGCAAGCAGAATGCATGATTGTGTCCATAACTGAGGAGGAAGTGAAAAGAAGCATCGACTCCTTAAAGCCCAAGAAGAGTCCTGGGCTGGATGGCCTGACCAGCGAGTTCTATAAAGAGTTCAGAGACTTATTAGCTCCAGACTTGGTGCAGGTTTATAATGATTGCCTCTCTGCAGGGAAGATGCTCGACTCTCACTGGAAATCTGTGTTGGTTCTTTTGGCAAAAAAGGGAAATTTAAAAGATATTAAAAATTGGCGCCCACTGTCTCTGCTAAATACAGATTATAAAATCTTGGCCAAGATCTTGTATTATAGACTAAGTGATGTGGCAGATGAACTAATTATTGCTAATCAGACATGTGGCGTGAAAGGCCGAACAATAGAGGACTCACTACTACTGGTGAGAGAAGCCATAACCTATATGAAACTGCATGGTGAAGGGGCATATGTGGTTGGCTTAGACCAGAGTAAGGCCTTTGATAGAGTTCATCATGGATACTTGTATCAGGTGTTGTTGGAGTACGGCCTTCCGGTACGCTTTGTACAATGGCTGCAGGTTCTCTATAAGGGAGCGGTAAGCCAACCTCTGATTAATGGTCACCTAGGAGATCCCTTCAGGATTATGTCAGGGGTGAGGCAGGGTTGTCCTCTCAGCCCACTATTATATGTCTTTAGTCTGGACCCTTTCCTGAGGAAGCTACATGCTGATGGGGATTTACAGGGGTTGAGGTGTCATCTTCATGGGAAAGTGGAAGTTATAAAGTTTAGTGCTTATGCGGATGATGTGACACTTCTGGTGACGTCTGCAGATGATTGTGCAGCACTTGAGCAGGACATAGCAGAATTTTCCAGAGTCTCAAATTCAGTGGTGAATATGGAGAAGAGCGAGGCATTGTGGTTAGGGAGAGATAGCGAAGTCTTTTCGGTGCCCTTCAGGCAAGTTCAGGATAAAATTAAAATTTTGGGAGTTGAGTTTGGAAAAGTAGATGAAGGGAAGGTGAATTGGGAGGAGAGGCTGGCGGTGTGTGAGCAGAAGGAGCGGAGCTGGAAGCATTGGAGGCTGACATACCAGGAGAAGGTCGGCCTTATGAGAAGATTCCTGCTTCCACTCTTTTTGTATATCTCAGTGGTGTTTCCAGTGCCAGATAGTCTGCGGCCTAGACTAACCAATGTCTTCTTCAACTTCTTGTATGGTAGTAGGGTGAGCATAGTGAAGAGGAACATTGCCTATCTCCCTCATAGGGAAGGAGGACTCTCCATGCCTTGTCCAGAATTATTCTTAAACTTGATGTTTTTGATGCGAAATTTCTCATTCTGTAAAAATTCGGTGCAGAAACCTTGGTGCTATCTGTTCAAGAGCCAGATCCAGCAATTTGTATCTGTATGGTCGGTAGGTGATGCCATTAAGAGGATCTCAGGACGTATTAAGAACAACGTGTCTTGGTACGGAGTACATGTCATCAGTAAGATCATTAAGTGGAGGATTTTGTATGATGAGGTCAGATTGTCCAGCAGGAAGGAGATCTATGACAAATTGTTGAGATCTCATTTCAGTGTCCAGATACAGCTGAGGGGGGCGCCACATTTAGATGTGAAACAGACTGCACAAATCTTACAGGATTCTAGAGTGCCTACACACATGAGGGATGTGGCATGGCTGGCATTTCATGGGAAGATGTATGTCAGAGACAATTTGAAATGTCGCAATGTAACAAATAGATCTTGTCCTAGAGAAGAGTGTGGTCAGTGTGTAGAGACTATGGAGCATCTTCTTTTAGACTGTCCATTTAGTATACAGTTATGGGAGGCGGTGTCTCTGGCCCTACAGTTACCCCAGCTGAGAAGGCAGCCATATTGCCAAGTAGTGTATGGAGACTTCCTGCCTCAGCTTAGTGAATATAACAGAAGTACTCTATATGTGATAAATGTGGTGACCGTGTACCATCTGTGGTGTGCAAGATGCTGTCTGGTCATCAATAAGGAAGTCAACTCCTGTAATAATGTCATGAAGATCATCATTGAAAGTCTGAAAACCGTATATAAGAAAGACTTAGAAAACAATGTACATAGTATAAACTGGAGGAGGATCCGGGTACCAACGTCTGTGCGGGTGTAATGAAGAGTATTTTGTTCTGTTTTTCTGTTTTCGTTGTTGAATCTTATGTTTATATTGTAAATATATTGTAATAATTTTGTTGCAAGTTTTTAAATAAAAAGATCATTATAGTAGTTATATTCTTGTACATAGGAGCAGTATTATAGTAGTTATATTCTTGTACATAGGGGGCATTATTATAGTAGTTATATTCTTTTACATAGAGGGCAGTATTATAGTAGTTATATTCTTGTACATAGGGAGCAGTATTATAGTAGTTATATTCTTGTACATAGGAGGCAGTATTATAGTAGTTATATTCTTGTACATAGGGGGCAGTATTATAGTAGTTATATTCTTGTACATAGGGGGCAGTATTATAGTAGTTATATTCTTGTACATAGGGGGCAGTATTATAGTAGTTATATTCTTGTACATAGGGGCAGTATTATAGCAGTTATATTCTTGTACATAGGGGGCAGTATTATAGTAGTTATATTCTTGTACATAGGGGGCAGTATTATATTAGTTATATACTTGTACATAGGGGGCAGTATTATAGTAGTTATATTCATGTACATAGGGGGCAGTATTATAGTAGTTATATTCATGTACATAGGGGGCAGTATTATAGTAGTTATATTCTTGTACATAGGAGCAGTATTATAGTTGTTATATTCCTGTACATAGGGGGCAGTATTATAGTAGTTATATTCTTGTACATAGGAGCAGTATTATAGTAGTTATATTCTTGTACATAGGGAGCAGTATTATAGTAGTTATATTCTTATACATAGGGGACAGTATTATAGTAGTTATATTTTTGTACATAGGGGGCAGTATTATAGTAGTTATATTCTTGTACATAGGGGACAGTATTATAGTAGTTATATTCTTGTACATAGGGAGCAGTATTATAGTAGTTATATTCTTGTACATAGGAGGCAGTATTATAGTAGTTATATTCTTGTACATAGGGGGCAGTATTATAGTAGTTATATTCTTGTACATAGGGGGCAGTATTATAGTAGTTATATTCTTGTACATAGGGGGCAGTATTATAGTAGTTATATTCTTGTACATAGGGGCAGTATTATAGCAGTTATATTCTTGTACATAGGGGGCAGTATTATAGTAGTTATATTCTTGTACATAGGGGGCAGTATTATATTAGTTATATACTTGTACATAGGGGGCAGTATTATAGTAGTTATATTCATGTACATAGGGGGCAGTATTATAGTAGTTATATTCATGTACATAGGGGGCAGTATTATAGTAGTTATATTCTTGTACATAGGAGCAGTATTATAGTTGTTATATTCCTGTACATAGGGGGCAGTATTATAGTAGTTATATTCTTGTACATAGGAGCAGTATTATAGTAGTTATATTCTTGTACATAGGGAGCAGTATTATAGTAGTTATATTCTTATACATAGGGGACAGTATTATAGTAGTTATATTTTTGTACATAGGGGGCAGTATTATAGTAGTTATATTCTTGTACATAGGGGACAGTATTATAGTAGTTATACTCTTGTACATAGGGAGCAGTATTATAGTAGTTATATTCTTGTACATAGGGGGCAGAATTATATTAGTTATATTCTTGTACATAGGGAGCAGTATTAGAGTAGTTATATTCTTGTACATAGGGGGCAGTATTATAGTAGTTATATTCTTGTACATAGGGGGCAGTATTATAGAAGTTATATTCTTGTATATAGGAGCAGTATTAGAGTAGTTATATTCTTGTACATAGGGGGCAGTATTATAGTAGGTATATTCTTGTACATAGGGGGCAGTATTATAATAGTTATATTCTTGTACATAGGGAGCAGTATTATAGTAGTTATATTCTTGTACATAGGGGGCAGTATTATAGTATTTATATTCTTGTACATAGGGAGCAGTATTATAGTAGGTATATTCTTGTACATAGGGGGCAGTATTATAGTAGTTATATTCTTGTACATAGGGAGCAGTATTATAGTAGTTATATCCTTGTACATAGGGGCAGTATTATAGTAGATATATTCTTGTACATAGGGGGCACTATTATAGTAGTTACATTCTTGTACATAGGGGGTAGTATTATAGTAGTTATATTCTTCTACATAGGGAGCAGTATTATAGTAGTTATATTCTTGTACATAGGGAGCAGCATTATAGTAGTTATATTCTTGTACATAGGGGGCAGTATTATAGTAGTTATATTCTTGTACATATAGGGCAGTATTATAGTAGTTATATTCTTGTACATGGGGGGCAGTATTATAGTAGATATATTCTTGTACATGGGGGGCAGTATTATAGTAGATATATTCTTGTACATAGGGGGCACTATTATAGTAGTTATATTCTTGTACATGGGGGGCAGTATTATAGTAGATATATTCTTGTACATAGGGGGCACTATTATAGTAGTTATATTCTTGTACATAAGGGGCAGTATTATAGAAGTTATATTCTTGTACATAGGGGGCAGTATTATAGTAGTTATATTCTTGTACATATAGGGCAGTATTATAGTAGTTATATTCTTGTACATAGGGGGCAGTATTATGGTAGTTATATTCTTGTACATAGGGGGCAGTATTATAGTAGTTATATTCTTGTACTTAGGGGGCAGTATTATAGTAGTTATATACTTGTACATAGGGGGCCGTATTATAGTAGTTATATTCTTGTACATAGGAGCAGTATTATAATAGTTATATTCTTGTACATAGGAGCAGTATTATAGTAGTTATATTCTTGTACATAAGGGGCAGTATTATAGTAGTTATATTCTTGTACATAGGGTGCAGTATTATGGTAGTTATATTCATGTACATAGGGGGCAGTATTATTGTAGTTATATTCTTGTATATAGGGGGCAGTATTATAGTAGTTATATTCTTGTACATAGGGGGCAGTATTATTGTAGTTATATTCTTGTATATAGGGGGCAGTATTATAGTAGTTATATTCTTGTATATAGGGGGCAGTATTATAGTAGTTATATTCTTGTACATAGGGGGCAGTATTATTGTAGTTATATTCTTGTATATAGGGGGCAGTATTATAGTAGTTATATTCTTGTATATAGGGGGCAGTATTATAGTAGTTATATTCTTGTACATAGAGGGCAGTATTATAGTAGTTATATTCTTGTACATAGGAGGCAGTATTATAGTAGTTATATTCTTGTACATAGAGGGCAGTATTATAGCAGTTGTATTCTTGTACATAGGGGGCAGTAGTATAGTAGTTATATTCTTGTACATAGGGGGTAGTATTATAGTAGTTATATTCTTGTACATAGAGGGCAGTATTATAGTAGTTATATTCTTGTACATAGGGGGCAGTATTATAGTAGTTATATTCTTGTACATAGAGGGCAGTATTATAGTAGTTATATTCTTGTACATAGGAGGCAGTATTATAGTAGTTATATTCTTGTACATAGAGGGCAGTATTATAGCAGTTATATTCTTGTACATAGGTGGCAGTATTATAGTAGTTATATTCTTGTACATAGAGGGCAGTATTATAGCAGTTATATTCTTGTACATAAGTGGCAGTATTATAGTAGTTATATTCTTGTACATAGGTGGCAGTATTATAGTAGTTATATTCTTGTACATAGGGGTAGTATTATAGTAGTTATATTCTTGTACATAGAGGGCAGTATTATAGTAGTTATATTCTTGTACATAGGAGGCAGTATTATAGTAGTTATATTCTTGTACATAGAGGGCAGTATTATTGTAGTTATATTCTTGTATATAGGGGGCAGTATTATAGTAGTTATATTCTTGTACATAGAGGGCAGTATTATAGTAGTTATATTCTTGTACATAGGAGGCAGTATTATAGTAGTTATATTCTTGTACATAGAGGGCAGTATTATAGCAGTTATATTCTTGTACATAGGTGGCAGTATTATAGCAGTTATATTCTTGTACATAGAGGGCAGTATTATAGCAGTTATATTCTTGTACATAGGTGGCAGTATTATAGTAGTTATATTCTTGTACATAGGGAGCAGTATTATAGTAGTTATATTCTTGTACATAGGTGGCAGTATTATATTAGTTATATTCTTGTACAAAGAGGGCAGTATTATAGTAGTTATATTCTTGTACATAGGGGGCAGTATTATAGTAGTTATATTCTTGTACAAAGAGGGCAGTATTATAGTAGTTATATTGTACATAGAAGGCAGCATTATAGTAGTTATATTCTTGTACATAGGAGGCAGTATTATAGTAGTTATATTCTTGTACATAGGAGGCAGTATTATAGTAGTTATATTCTTGTACATAGGGGGCAGTATTATAGTAGTTATATACTTGTACATGGGGGGCAGTATTATAGTCGTTATATTCTTGTACATGGGGGTAGTATTATAGTAGTTATATTCTTGTACATAGGGGGCAGTATTATAGTAGTTATATTCTTGTACATAGGGGGCAGTATTATAGTCGTTATATTCTTGTACATGGGAGCAGTATTATAGTAGTTATATTCTTGTACATAGGAGCAGTATTATAGTAGTTATATTCTTGTATATAGGGGGCAGCATTATAGTAGTTATATTCTTGTACATAGGAGGCAGTATTATAGTAGTTATATTCTTGTACATAGGAGGCAGTATTATAGTAGTTATATTCTTGTACATAGGGGGCAGTATTATAGTAGTTATATACTTGTACATGGGGGGCAGTATTATAGTCGTTATATTCTTGTACATGGGGGTAGTATTATAGTAGTTATATTCTTGTACATAGGGGGCAGTATTATAGTCGTTATATTCTTGTACATGGGGAGCAGTATTATAGTAGTTATATTCTTGTACATAGGGGGCAGTATTATAGTCGTTATATTCTTGTACATGGGAGCAGTATTATAGTAGTTATATTCTTGTACATAGGGGGCAGTATTATAGTAGTTATATTCTTGTACATAGGAGGCAGTATTATAGTAGTTATATTCTAGTACATGGGGGGCAGTATTATAGTAGTTATATTCTTGTACATAGGAGGCAGCATTATAGTAGTTCTATTCTTGTACATAGGGAGCAGTATTATAGTAGTTATATTCTTGTACATAGGGGGCAGTATAATAGTAGTTATATTCTTGTACATAGGGGGCAGTATTATAGTAGTTATATTCTTGTATATAGGAGCAGTATTATAGTAGTTATATTCTTGTACATAGGGAGCAGTATTATAGTAGTTATATTCTTGTCCATAAGGGCAGTATTATAGTAGTTATATTCTTGTACATAGGAGGCAGTATTATAGTAGTTATATTCTTGTACATAGGGGGCAGTATTATATTAGTTATATTCTTGTACATAGGGGGCAGTATTATAGTAGTTATATTCTTGTACATAGGGAGCAGTATTATAGTAGTTATATTCTTGTACATAGGAGGCAGTATTATAGTAGTTATATTCTTGTACATAGGAGGCAGTATTATAGTAGTTATATTCTTGTACATAGGAGGCAGTATTATAGTAGTTATATTCTTGTACATAGGAGGCAGCATTATAGTAGTTATATTCTTGTACATAGGGGGCAGTATTATAGTCGTTATATTCTTGTACATGGGAGCAGTATTATAGTAGTTATATTCTTGTACATAGGGGGCAGTATTATAGTAGTTATATTCTTGTACATAGGAGGCAGTATTATAGTAGTTATATTCTAGTACATGGGGGGCAGTATTATAGTAGTTATATTCTTGTACATAGGAGGCAGCATTATAGTAGTTCTATTCTTGTACATAGGGAGCAGTATTATAGTAGTTATATTCTTGTACATAGGGGGCAGTATAATAGTAGTTATATTCTTGTACATAGGGGGCAGTATTATAGTAGTTATATTCTTGTATATAGGAGCAGTATTATAGTAGTTATATTCTTGTACATAGGGAGCAGTATTATAGTAGTTATATTCTTGTCCATAAGGGCAGTATTATAGTAGTTATATTCTTGTACATAGGAGGCAGTATTATAGTAGTTATATTCTTGTACATAGGGGGCAGTATTATATTAGTTATATTCTTGTACATAGGGGGCAGTATTATAGTAGTTATATTCTTGTACATAGGGAGCAGTATTATAGTTGTTATATTCTTGTACATAGGGGGCAGTATTATAGTAGTTATATTCTTGTGCATAGGGGACAGTATTATAGTAGTTATATTCTTGTGCATAGGGGACAGTATTATAGTAGTTCTATTCTTGTACATAGGGGGCAGTATTATAGTAGTTATATTCTTGTACATAGGGGGCAGTATTATAGTCGTTATATTCTTGTACATGGGGGTAGTATTATAGTAGTTATATTCTTGTACATAGGGGGCAGCATTATAGTAGTTCTATTCTTGTACATAGGGAGCAGTATTATAGTAGATGAGCATGTATTTGTATGAGGAGAATTGGCCAAACTAGCATTAGCTGTCTAATATGTGTCGCCCTCCCAAGTTTATTGCCTGACATTACATGTGTAGATGATACAGGATACATTGAGGACAATAGATTAGACATCGCAGCCGCTCTCATTACTGACATTATGAGGCTCCCGATGGTTTTTCCGTCTCTCCTTTGCAGCTCCGGCTGTTAGCTGTGCCTGGAAAGCTGCCACCGATTACACAGGCTGTGACACATCCACTGCTGAGGGGGTCGGAGTAATTGGATGGAGATGGATATAGTTGGCATCCTGGACCCTGTAATTAGATCTGCACTGAGTGATCCAACATGAGTCCCTTTGATAGGATTGATTACTGAACTGTCGGGGATTCCTGCGCCGTCTCAGTGCAGCCCGGGGCAGAGTCTCCTGGTGATTGATGCTCAGCGCCGCGGTGGGGGAGGCGCCATAATTACATTCACTGGGGGAACACAGAGGCGTCATTTCTTATACTTCTTATGAAATATGTGATACATCTGGTATACATTGTCTCCGATTGCAGAGCTACTTTGGCGTTTGGGTCAGATATTGTTGATATTGATTCCATGCTATATACATTTTATCGGGCTGGAGGCGATATATACAAATGTATCCACCCCCTTAGGATAGGGAGGGGCTATTAAGACCTCCCCCTGTATTGCCTTCATATATTCGATGCAGCAGAAGTGGCCCTTAGTTTCCATTCTCCGAGAAGGCGCTGGCAGGAGTCTGCGGGGCCGCTGGTCTGGACCCGGGTGATGGATCACAGACAAAGCAGACTTTATAAATAGACGGATCCGCCTAGAGATTGGATGATGTTCTGTGAAGGTATTTCCTGTCCGGGGACTGGAGAGAAACCAAGGTTCACTTAGGAACATCTGATGGGCAATGGTGCCAAAATCCTGTCATCCGCACATGGACAGCCGGACGTCCGATCTGCAGCCTCAACAGACAAAGACAAAATACTCCTTTTCCTCTCTATTTTAGTATTTTTAAAGAGTAGAAGGTTTTGGTGTTTCTTGTTTTTGGCACGCAGCGCCCCTATCTCTAGTTCTGAGGATGACAATCAGAAGGCAACGCTCCAGTGGGAAGAGGTAGTGGTGTAATAGATTGGATAAGACTCACCCCGACGCCAGCGGATTGACCTAAGGGGCACCGGTATGTCAAAATCCAGATAGGCAATGTAACTATTAACCACCAAGGGTTGTCATCAGCTCGAATACTAGTATCCCAGACACCGGTCCAGATAGGACATCCCATCGGGAGAGCGTCATGTGGCCTGTGTACACCGGAAAACAGAGATCTAGTAGGCAAAAACTGCCGGCGCTCCGGTGAATATATAAAAAACAAATGAGAAGAAGTTTATGGACTAACATTACAGGGTGCCTTCCCATCGGCACCCCCAATCCCAGAGAGCGGGTATATTCACCGGAGCGCTGGGAAGGTTTGCCTACTAGATCTAGCTCTGAGCCTGGTAATTGCCCACGTTGGTTGCAGCACCATCTGTGATATTATAGGTGGCTGTGAAGTTGGAGAGGAAAAGTTTTGACTCTCTTGAACTTGTTTAGTGAGGAATTTTGAGAATCTCATTGGATGGAAACAAAAACAAACCACAAGATCCTTAAATGTGAAGGCTCTAACTTAATTCAAACAACGAAACTGAAGCAACATGATGGGAAAACGCAAGGGAAGGAGGAAGAAGAGGACCAGGAATAAGATGCAGAAGAGCCTGAAGACCCAAACTCAAGACAAGATCTTCTGGAGGAACACAGGTCATATGCAGAGGCAAGTCAAGGTTTACGTGGGCCCTACAAGAGTCACAGTGGGTCGTTTTAGTCATTTATAGGCCCTACTGTGCTCCACGAGTCATTTATAGGCCACACTATGTCTCCTTATTCATATATAGGCTCTGCTGTACCTCCGAATCATTTATAGGCCCTGCTGTGCTCCCTAAGTCATTTATAGGCCTCACTATGTCTCCTTATTCATATATAGGCCCTGCTGTGCTCCACAAGTCATTTATAGGCCTCACTATGTCTCCTTATTCATATATAGGCCCTGCTGTACCTCCGAATCATTTATAGGCCCTGCTGTGCTCCCTGAGTCATTTATAGGCCTCACTATGTCACCTTATTCATATATAGGCCCTGCTGTGCTCCCAAGTCATTTATAAGCCTCACTAGGTCTCCTTATTCATATATAGGCTCTGCTGTACCTCCGAATCATTTATAGGCCCTGCTGTGCTCCCTAAGTCATTTATAGGCCTCACTATGTCTCCTTATTCATATATAGGCCCTGCTGTACCTCCGAATCATTTATAGGCCCTGCTGTGCTCCCTTAGACATTTATAGGCCTCACTATGTCTCCTTATTCATATATAGGCCCTGCTGTGCTCCCCGAGTGATTTATAGGCCTCACTATGTCTCATTATTCATATATAGGCCCTGCTGTACCTCTGAATCATTTATAGGCCCTGCTGTGCTCCCAGAGTCATTTATAGGCCTCACTATGTCACCTTATTCATATATAGGCCCTGCTGTGCTCCCCAAGTCATTTATAAGCCTCACTAGGCCTCCTTATTCATATATAGGCCCTGCTGTACCTCTGAGTCATTTATAGGCCCTGCTGTGCTCCCTGAGTCATTTATAGGCCGCACTATGTCTCCTTATTCATATATAGGCCCTGCTGTACCTCCAAGTCATTTATAGGCCCTGCTGTGCTCCCTGAATCATTCATAGACCTAACTATGACTCCTCATTCATATATAAGCCATGCTGTCCCTCTAAGTGATTTATAGGCCCTGCTGTGCTCCGAGTCATTTATAGGCCCCCACTGTGCACCCAGATTAATTTCCTGTCCCCACAGTGCCCCCGTGACCCTTTTTCAGCCCCTGCTGTGCCCCTCTGACACTTTGTCAGGCCCCGCTGTGGATGGCATACAAGGAAGTGCTTACCACTGCAGTCAGTTGCATTCACATCTTTAAGATGAAGATAAAATTGATCTAAAAAAACCCAAATATCGGATCAATCCCCCCTGAGTAGCCCCTCTCCCCTCCCTGGCTCAGTGGGTCCTGACAGCTGGCGCTGTGACAGGCCCAGGTTGTATCGTCAAGAGGAATTATAAGTAATGAGACTGCAAAATAATGGTAAAAGCTATTCCAATAGCCCTTGTGCGCCCGGGGTGCGGCCATAAAACGTAAACCCATCGAACAGCTTGGAGAAGACTTGGACAATGAAGCAGCAGTCATCAACCAATGTCAATGCCCACGTGCCAATGGTGCCCACCAGCTCCACAGTAGTGGGAGAGGAGTAGTTGCAGACCAGCTTCTTACTAATGACCATGGTATAAGATATATGCAGGGGGGCACATACTTTCGGCCATGTACAGAGTGATAATGCAGTAAGACGCTGCAGATTATTTCACATCCTTCTCATACAGGATCTGAAACAACTTTAGGTCTGCAGGACTTTGCATCGAACACTTTCCCCAAAGTCGCCCCTGGCGTCTGGCAGACAGAAGCGCCTTGTTCTGCGCGCTCGTACTATGAGGCCCGTTTCCCCGCACCAGCCAGCAGCAGAAACACATGTTCCTTCCCTGCATGTTTTTATTACCCACAATCCCACGCTCCCTCTGGCATCACATCCCAGTGTTTGCTGACCTGAAATTGGCAGAAGCCGCGCCGAGCGCTTAGAAAAATGCAAAAAGAAAACAATGGAGCCCATGACCCCCGGCCCGGGCCCCGCACGCGGCACACGGATCTCATCTACCATTACGGCCACACAGCTCATTATCCTGCAGCATTCTCAAAAGCGATGGAAAAAAGCGTGTGACTGTCAGCGCGGCGCGGCTCTAGAGACGGGACGATGGCGTCTAGTGATAACTAACAGCAGATGGCGAGCGGCAGATTGTGAATCACTGATACTACGATCACAGGGGCACGGCTCGACCCCCAGACTCCATGGTGAGGGGCGGCGGCGATGATATAATCCCAATTGTTGCGTACGACCGCCATGAAATTCTCTGAATTGTTGCAGAACTTTTACCCTTATAGAAAAAATAACAAAAAGTGGTGCGACGAAGTTGGGGAGGAACTCTAGCCTAATCGAATATAGGGGTCTCAGTAATAATGCCCCCTCAGTAATGAACAGACATGACCCCACTCAGCAGTAATGCCACAGTATATCTCCATCAGTAATACATGTCCAATCTCAGTAACAATGCCCCTGAATGCCCCCACATGCTCCCCCTCAATAATAGTGCCCCCGTGTGCCCCACTCAGCAGTAATGCCCCAGCTCACTAATAATGCTCCAGCACGCCTCATCAGTAATTATGCCCAACTCAGTTATAATGCCCCCCACATGCCCCCACTCAGTTATAATGCCCCCCACATGCCCCACTCAGTTATAATGCCCTCCCATGCCCACACTCAGTTATAATGCCCCCCACATGCCCCACTCAGTTATAATGCCCCCCACATGCCCACACTCAGTTATAATGCCCCCCACATGGCCCCACTCAGTTATAATGCCCCCCACATGCCAACACTCAGTTATAATGCCCCCCACATGCCCCACTAAGTTATAATGCCCTCCCATGCCCACACTCAGTTATAATGCCCCCCACATGGCCCCACTCAGTTATAATGCCCCCCACATGCCAACACTCAGTTATAATGCCCCCCACATGCCCCACTCAGTTATAATGCCCTCCCATGCCCAACTCAGTTATAATGCCCCCCACATGCCCCCACTCAGTTATAATGCCCCCCACATGCCAACACTCAGTTATAATGCCCCCCACATGCCCCACTCAGTTATAATGCCCTCCCATGCCCACACTCAGTTATAATGCCCCCCACATGCCCCACTCAGTTATAATGCCCCCCACATGCCCACACTCAGTTATAATGCCCCCCACATGGCCCCACTCAGTTATAATGCCCCCCACATGCCAACACTCAGTTATAATGCCCCCCACATGCCCCACTCAGTTATAATGCCCCCCACATGGCCCCACTCAGTTATAATGCCCACCCTCAGTTATAATGCCCCCCACATGGCCCCTCTCAGTTATAATGCCCCCACTCAGTTATAATGCCCCCCACATGCCCCCACTCAGTTATAATGCCCCCCACACGGCCCCACTCAGTTATAATGCCCCCCCATGCCCCCACTCAGTTATAATGCCCCCCACACGGCCCCACTCAGTTATAATGCCCCCCACATGGCCCCACTCAGTTATAATGCCCCCCACATGGCCCCACTCAGTTATAATGCCCCCCACATGGCCCCACTCATTTATAATGCCCCTCACATGGCCCCACTCAGTTATAATGCCCCCCACATGCCCCACTCAATTATAATGCCCCCCACATGCCCCCACTCAGTTATAATGCCCCCCACATGGCCCCACTCAGTTATAATGCCCCCCACATGGCCCCACTCAGTTATAATGCCCCCCACATGGCCCCACTCAGTTATAATGCCCCCCACATGCCCCACTCAGTTATAATGCCCCCCACATGGCCCCATGCAGTAAAATAATATACAGCCTATTCTCACCCCTTTCTCTCCCCGCTGCTCTAGTTTCCCGATCACTTGTGGGTAACGCGATCACGCAATTGCTGTGGCTAATCCGCAGCCTCGGTGATGGTAGAGCGGAGGCCTGTGATTGGCCGATGTAGTCATGTGCTAGATGGGGGACCAGAGCGGCAGAGAGAGAAAGGGGATAGTATGGGCTGTTTTTTCCATCTCGCCCCATTCCTGCGGGACGCCTCCTGCCTCCTACCAGCGGGACAGCGCTCAGAATCCAGGACCGTCCCGCCGAATCCAGGCTGAGAGACCTGGTGGATGGGATGCTAACGGGAATGTCATAAAATGTATGAATCTGGCAGAGAGAAGGCGCGATATAAAGAAGTGCCGTGTTATCAGATGTGGTTACATTGTATCGTTAGTAACAATGGCATTTACTGTAATCACTTCAGATCCGGTTATACTTCTGGATGGGGTGCAGATAGTCGCGGCGCCCCCCCCCCCCCCCCACATCCCCCTCTACCACCAGGAGCTCATCCTACACATAATTACTGCCATTCTGCTAATTTGCTGCCACTTCCTGAGAGGCTGAGACAGAAGACGACCGGATCAGACGCAGTCCGTCCAGCAGAGGGAGCTCTCCAACCTGTGAAAGACTACTACTCCCAGCATGCCCTGACAGCTGCACTCCGAGTTGTAGTTGGAGAGACACATGTGGAGGAGCGCTCAGTGGAGGATTAGTAATGTCCCCCCACAACTAGAGCAGAGCCAGGACGGGGGGCCGGGAGAGGACATATCAATGAGTGTCCTCAGAGTGTGAGCGGCCCCTCCTGCCCTCGCCAGCAGCAGCAGCGATAAGGCTCCCGGTGCCAGCGGCGGCTGAATGAAGGCTGTGTGCGCAGGACAGGGGCCGCGTTGTGTGCGATGTAAAGACATCCACATGTGACCAGGAGCGATAGGACCCGCGAGCCCGGCGCTGCCCCAGGCACTAAATACTAATCCCTCACTGCCCTTCACACCTGACCCCGTAATCCGCCAATATCCTGGCACCTGCATAGCGGGCACTGGCTGCCAGGGCCAAGCTATACCAGAAATGAGCCAAAGCAGCGACAAGACGGAGACTTCTCACCTGGAGGACTACAAGGTCCAGATCAATCCCTACATCTTACCTGCTAGCTTTCTCAGGTTGCTGCTGTTTTCCTTTCACTTGCCTTAAGGCTAATGCCCACGGCACATATATTCCCGCTGTCCGGTCATCCCGCACTGACGGCGTATCATACGCTGTACTGCGCATGCGCACTGTCTCGAGGGACGGGAATATTACGGCAGATCCGGGAGGTGAGTATAGGGGTTTTGGGGGGGGGGGGGGGGGGACGTGGCGGACTCTGCTGCGATATTCCGCTAGCGGAGTCCGCCACGGCCGTGGGCATGAGGTCTAAGGGCTCCTACCCACTAGCGGGTTTTTTTAACGCTGCGATATTGCTACGTTTTTTTAACTGGGACTTTCTAAATGTAAAAAAAAAAAAAATCGCATCGCGCAAAAGCACAAACTGGCAATTTTTGTGCGATTTTAACATTAGAAAGTCCCATTGAAAAAAACGCATCGATATCGCAGCGTTAAAAAAACGCTAGTGGGTAGAAGCCGAACACTGCAGCTCTGCCTCAGTTGTGGTCAGGGAGTCCAGCGTACATGCATTGTTCACTGGAGTCGGACTTTCATCTCTATCTCACCGATGCTCAGACTGCTGCCTAGTCCACCCACCATGCTTTACACTGACACTCTGCTTCATTAGGTACCGCCCAGATCAGAGATTCTAGTTTACCTCAGACTTCAATAGACAGGGCATCCAATCTGAACCTCCCTTCCTGCCTCATCAGCGGTTCCTGCTCTGACTCTCCCCACTGCTTTGCACTGCAGCTCAGCTTACTTAGATTGGCTCAGACTCTGCAGGGTATCACAGTACAGCAAGGACAGAGAGATTAAAGATCCCCAGTGTGACAGCAGCGAGGGGAGCGACGCAGTGACAGACCCCTCAAGAAGATCATTGGGAAGCAGATCACTTTCCGCCCCATTAACAGCGGAGATTGGCTGGGCGCCCCGAGGCCGCGGAGTGGAAGCTCACCGGTAGGATGTGATGTATCTGGTGGGCAGTGAGGTCTCCACGCTGGAGTTCCAATAACAGGAGAAGTTGTGATAATCTGCAGCTCTGCAGGTGACGGAGGGAATCCCAGGAGGATCTGGAAGAAAGCAGCGGAGATCAGACATCAGGCGGAGGAGGAGCGGAGTTATATAGAACTGATCCGACTGACCAGGTCCACAGTGCAGGACGCAGGGACCAGGACTGTCACAATCTAACCACTAGTATCATCACCCACAGGGACCAGGACCGACGACTGTCACAATGTAACCAATAGTATCAGCAGCCGAATGACCAGGACTGACGACTGTCACAATGTAACCACAAGTATCATCACCCGCAGGGACCAGGACCGACGACTGTCACAATGTAACCACTAGTATCATCACCCGCAGGGACCAGGACCGACGACTGTCACAATGTAACCACAAGTATCATCACCCGCAGGGACCAGGACCGACGACTGTCACAATGTAACCACAAGTATCATCACCCGCAGGGACCAGGACCGACGACTGTCACAATGTAACCACTAGTATCATCACCCACAGTGACCAGGACCGACGACTGTCACAATGTAACCACAAGTATCAGCAGCCGCAAGGACCAGGACGGACGACTGTCACAATGTAACAACAAGTATCAGCAACCACAGGGACCAGGAACGACGACTGTCACAATGTAACCACAAGTATCAGCAACCACAGGGACCAGGACCGACGACTGTCACAATGTAACAACAAGTATCAGCAACCACAGGGACCAGGAACGACGACTGTCACAATGTAACCACAAGTATCAGCAACCACAGGGACCAGGACCGACGACTGTCACAATGTAACCACAAGTATCATCACCCACACGGACCAGGACCGACGACTGTCACAATGTAACCACAAGTATCATCACCCGCAGGGACCAGGACCGACGACTGTCACAATGTAACCAATAGTATCATCACCCACAGGGACCAGGACCGACGACTGTCACAATGTAACCACTAGTATCAGCAGCCGCAGGGACCAGGACCGACGACTGTCACAATGTAACCACAAGTATCATCACCTGCAGGGACCAGGACCGACGACTGTCACAATGTAACCACTAGTATCAGCAGCCGCAGGGACCAGGACCGACAACTGTCACAATGTAACCACAAGTATCAGCAACCACAGGGACCAGGACCGATGACTGTCACAATGTAACCACAAGTATCAGCAACCACAGGGACCAGGACCGACGACTGTCACAATGTAACCACTAGTATCAGCACCCGCAGGGACCAGGACCGACGACTGTCACAATGTAACCACTAGTATCAGCAGCCGCAGGGACCAGGACGGACGACTGTCACAATGTAACCACTAGTATCAGCACCCGCAGGGACCAGGACCGACGACTGTCACAATGTAACCACAAGTATCATCACCTGCAGGGACCAGGACCGACGACTGTCACAATGTAACCACTAGTATCAGCAGCCGCAGGGACCAGGACGGACGACTGTCACAATGTAACCACTAGTATCAGCAACCACAGGGACCAGGAACGACGACTGTCACAATGTAACAACAAGTATCAGCAACCACAGGGACCAGGCCCGACGACTGTCACAATGTAACCACAAGTATCAGCACCCGCAGGGACCAGGACCGACGACTGTCACAATGTAACCACAAGTATCAGCAGCCGCAGGGATCAGGACCGACGACTGTCACAATGTAACCACAAGTATCATCACCTGCAGGGACCAGGACCGACGACTGTCACAATGTAACCACTAGTATCAGCAGCCGCAGGGACCAGGACCGACAACTGTCACAATGTAACCACAAGTATCAGCAACCACAGGGACCAGGACCGATGACTGTCACAATGTAACCACAAGTATCAGCAACCACAGGGACCAGGACCGACGACTGTCACAATGTAACCACTAGTATCAGCACCCGCAGGGACCAGGACCGACGACTGTCACAATGTAACCACTAGTATCAGCAGCCGCAGGGACCAGGACGGACGACTGTCACAATGTAACCACTAGTATCAGCACCCGCAGGGACCAGGACCGACGACTGTCACAATGTAACCACAAGTATCATCACCTGCAGGGACCAGGACCGACGACTGTCACAATGTAACCACTAGTATCAGCAGCCGCAGGGACCAGGACGGACGACTGTCACAATGTAACCACTAGTATCAGCAACCACAGGGACCAGGACCGACGACTGTCACAATGTAACCACAAGTATCAGCACCCGCAGGGACCAGGCCCGACGACTGTCACAATGTAACCACAAGTATCAGCACCCGCAGGGACCAGGACCGACGACTGTCACAATGTAACCACAAGTATCAGCACCCGCAGGGACCAGGACCGGACAGAGGATACAGTTGAAACACAAGCATCAGAGGTCTCTGAATCCAATGCGTTTCCGGAGGAGGACGTATATAGTGAGAGCAGCACTCATCTTGTACTGTTTTTATACTCTTGTAACATACAGAGCTGCAATCATAATTCTGCTATTGCATCACGTCTGAGGGGCGTAGCTAAAGCCTCTTGGGCCGGGTGCAAAAGTTTATCTTGGGTCCCCAACTTCTCTTAATCCCTACTCACTGAGGCATAACTTAAAGCTCCTGGGCCCCAATGCAAATCCTGTAACAGGGCCCCAACTATAATGCTTTATTCATAGTACTGGGCTCCCTGTATAGAGAAGAGAGGCCTTATGGGGCCCCTAAGGCTCCTGCGCCCGGGTGCAACCGCATTCCCTACAGTTACGGCAGTGCTGAAGCCACAGCCAGAGCTGCAATCACAATCCTGCTATAGTAAATATCCTATAGACAGTGGGGCAGCAGGGGAGGGGCAGGTATATAAGGGGGTCTGCAGCCCTAGAGAGAAAGGCATGGAGGAGGAAGCAAGCAGTAGGTCTGGGGGCCAAACAGCTGCTAGTCGTGGGGGCCCCAGTGTGATCCTCCCGCCGGTGTAGCCCAGATCCATGTAGATTTCCCCCCACAGAATCCGCATCACTTGTATTTTTCTCGCATAGACGGCGCTGCAAATCGCTTTTAGAAGCAATGGGAGATTCTAGATGCAGAATCCCCATGTGAACACGGCCCAAGGCGGCGCGCTCCTATGCAGCGGACGTTGGCGTGGATCCGCGACAAAGTCCACACCAAACCACACAAGTAAATTATTCATTCCCTCATATGAAGAGGTGAAAATCCGCTGCATGACTCCGCCTTGAGCCTTCTGGGAGCAGTAGTCCCCCCGCTGTACAATACTCACATCCAGCTCTCAGCAGCACCGAGTGCAGTAGTTCCCCGGAGCGGCTGTGGCAGCTGTAGTTCCCCATCATGGAGGCTCCTACATGGGGAAGGTCCAGGTCTCCGAGTTTAGTAACTGACCCCCACGTGACGTTTGACGACCCATTGAACCTCCACTCAAACTCCGAACTGCAGAGAAAGAGGAACAGTCAGCATGGTATCACATGAGCAGATGCAACACGCTACATGTATGTGCTGCTGGGAGGAGCTTCTGATAGGAGGAGTCAATATCCACAATATAGAACATCAGTCACAGCCGAACCTACCGGGCGTCACTGCTGCATCTCAGGGTCACTGCATCTCCAATTCTTCCATAAACTACACCTGGAAGAGACAGAAACATGAAGAGCTCCTCATAGTGACCTCATACATCCCATCCTTCCTATAGTGACCTCATACATGCCATCCTCCTCATAGTGACCTCATACATCCCATCCTCCTTATAGTGACCTCATACATCCCATCCTCCTCATAGGGACCTCATACATCCCATCCTCCTTACAGTGACCTCATACATCTCATCCTCCTTATAGTGACCTCATACATCCCATCCTCCTTACAGTGACCTCATACATCCCATCCTCCTCATAGTCAACTCATACATCCCATCTTCCTTACAGTCACCTCATTCATCCCATCCTCCTTATAGTGAGCTCATACATCCCATCCTCCTCATAGTGACATCATACATCCCATCCTCCTTACAGTGACCTCATACATCCCATCCTCCTCATAGTGACCTCATACATCCCATCCACCTTATAGTGACATCATACATCCCATCCTCCTCATAGTGACATCATACATCCCATCCTCCTCATAGTGACATCATACATCCCATCCTCCTCATAGTGACATCATACATCCCATCCTCCTTACAGACACCTCATACATCCCATCCTCCTTATTGTGACATCATACATCCCATCCTCCACATAGTGACATCATACATCCCATCCTCCTCATAGTGACCTCGTACATTCCATCCTCCTTACAGTCACCTCATACATCCCATCCTCCTCATAGTGACCTCGTACATCCTATCCTCCTTACAGCCACATCATACATCCCATCCTCTTCATAGTGACCTCATATATGGCATCCTCCTTATAGTGACCTCATACATCCCATCCTCCTCATAGTGACCTCATGTATCCCATCCTCCTTATAGTGACCTCATACATCCCATCCTCCTCATAGTGACCTCATACATCCCATCCTCCTCATAGTGACCTCATACATCCCATCCTCCTTACAGTGACCTCATACATCCCATCCTCCTCATAGTGACATCATACATCCCATCCTCCTCACAGTGATCTCATACATCCCATCCTCCTCACAGTGACCTCATACATCCCATCCTCCTCATAGTGACATCATACATCCCATCCTCCACATAGTGACATCATACATCCCATCCTCCACATAGTGACCTCGTACATCCCATCCTCCTTACAGTCACCTCATACATCCCATCCTCCTCATAGTGATCTCATACATCCCATCCTCCTCATAGTGACCTCATACATCCCATCCTCCTCATAGTGATCTCATACATCCCATCCTCCTTACAGTCACCTCATACATCCCATCCTCCTCATAGTGACCTCATACATCCCATACAGTCACCTCATACATACCATCCTCCTCATAGTGACCTCATACATCCTATCCTCCTTACTGTCACCTCATACATCCCATCCTCCTCATAGTGACCTCATACATCCCTTCCTCCTCATAGTGACCTCATACATCCCTTCCTCCTCATAGTGACCTCATACATCCCATCCTCCTCATAGTGACATCATACATCCCTTCCTCCTCATAGTGACCTCATACATCCCTTCCTCCTCATAGTGACCTCATACATCCCTTCCTCCTCATAGTGACCTCATACATCCCTTCCTCCTCATAGTGACATCATACATCCCATCCTCCTCATAGTGACCTCATACATCCCTTCCTCCTCATAGTGACCTCATACATCCCTTCCTCCTCATAGTGACCTCATACATCCCATCCTCCTCATAGTGACCTCATACATCCCATCCTCCTTATAGTGACCTCATACATCCCATCCTCCTCATAGTGACCTCATACACCCCATCCTCCTTATAGTGACCTCATACATCCCATCCTCCTCATAGTGACCTCATACATCCCTTCCTCCTCATAGTGACCTCATACATCCCTTCCTCCTCATAGTGACCTCATACATCCCTTCCTCCTCATAGTGACCTCATACACCCCATCCTCCTTATAGTGACATCATACATCCCTTCCTCCTTATAGTGACATCATACATCCCTTCCTTCTTACAGTCACCTCATACATCCCTTCCTCCTCATAGTGACCTCATACATCCCATCCTCCTCATAGTGACCTCATACATCCCATCCTCCATATAGTGACCTCATACATCCCATCCTCCTTATGGTGGCCTCATACATCCCATCCTCCTCATAGTGACCTCATACATCCCATCCTCCCTATAGTGACATCATACATCCCTTCCTCCTTATAGTCACCTCATACATCCCTTCCTCCTCATAGTGACCTCATACATCCCATCCTCCTCATAGTGACCTCATACATCCTATCCTCCTCATAGTGACCTCATACATCCCATCCTCCTAATAGTGACATCATACATCCCATCCTCCTTACAGTCACCTCATACATCCCATCCTCTTCATAGTGACCTCATACATCCCATCCTCCTTATAGTGACCTCCTACATCCCATCCTCCTCATAGTGACCTCATACATCCCATCCTCTTTACAGCACCTCATAAATCCCCTCCTCCTTATAGTGACCTCATACATCCCATCCTCCTCATAGTGACCTCGTACACCCCATCCTCCTTATAGTGACATCATACATCCCATCCTCCTTACAGTCACCTCATAAATACCATCATCCTTATAGTGACCTCATACATCCCATCCTCCTCATAGTGAGCTCGTACACCCCATCCTCCTTATAGTGACATCATACATCCCATCCTCCTTACAGTGACCTCATACATCCCATCCTCCTTACAGTGACCTCATACATCCCATCCTCCTAATAGTGACATCATACATCCCATCCTCCTTATAGTGACCTCATACATCCCATACAGTCACCTCATACATCCCATCCTCCTCATAGTGACCTCATACATCCCATCCTCCTCATAGTGACCTCATACATCCCATCCTCCTCATAGTGACCTCATACATCCCTTCCTCCTCATAGTGACCTCATACATCCCTTCCTCCTCATAGTGACCTCATACATCCCATCCTCCTCATAGTGACCTCATACATCCCATCCTCCTTATAGTGACCTCATACATCCCATCCTCCTCATAGTGACCTCATACACCCCATCCTCCTTATAGTGACCTCATACATCCCATCCTCCTAATAGTGACATCATACATCCCATCCTCCTTACAGTCACCTCATACATCCCATCCTCTTCATAGTGACCTCATACATCCCTTCCTCCTCATAGTGACCTCATACATCCCTTCCTCCTCATAGTGACCTCATACATCCCATCCTCCTCATAGTGACCTCATACATCCCATCCTCCTTATAGTGACCTCATACATCCCATCCTCCTCATAGTGACCTCATACATCCTATCCTCCTCATAGTGACCTCATACATCCCATCCTCCTAATAGTGACATCATACATCCCATCCTCCTTACAGTCACCTCATACATCCCATCCTCTTCATAGTGACCTCATACATCCCATCCTCCTTATAGTGACCTCCTACATCCCATCCTCCTCATAGTGACCTCGTACACCCCATCCTCTTTACAGCACCTCATAAATCCCCTCCTCCTTATAGTGACCTCATACATCCCATCCTCCTCATAGTGACCTCGTACACCCCATCCTCCTTATAGTGACATCATACATCCCATCCTCCTTACAGTCACCTCATAAATACCATCATCCTTATAGTGACCTCATACATCCCATCCTCCTCATAGTGAGCTCGTACACCCCATCCTCCTTATAGTGACATCATACATCCCATCCTCCTTACAGTGACCTCATACATCCCATCCTCCTTACAGTGACCTCATACATCCCATCCTCCTAATAGTGACATCATACATCCCATCCTCCTTATAGTGACCTCATACATCCCATACAGTCACCTCATACATCCCATCCTCCTCATAGTGACCTCATACATCCCATCCTCCTCATAGTGACCTCATACATCCCATCCTCCTAATAGTGACATCATACATCCCATCCTCCTTACAGTCACCTCATACATCCCATCCTCTTCATAGTGACCTCATACATCCCATCCTCCTCATAGTGACCTCATACATCCCATCCTCCTTATAGTGGCCTCATACAGCCCATCCTCTATATAGTGACCTCATACATCCCATCGTCCTCATAGTGACCTCGTACACCCCATCCTCCTTATAGTGACATCATACATCCCATCCTCCTTACAGTGACCTCATACATCCCATCCTCCTTATAGTGACCTCATGCATTCCATCCTCCTTATAGTGACCTCATACATCCCACCCTCCTTATAGTGACCACATATACATGCCATCCTCCTACTCATAGTGTCCTCACACATCCCATCCTACTTATAATCACCTTATACATCCCATCCTCCATATAGTGACCTCATACATCCCATCATCCTCATAGTGACCTCATACATCCCATCCTCCTTATAGTGGCCTCATACAGCCCATCCTCCATATAGTGACCTCATACATCCCATCGTCCTCATAGTGACCTCGTACACCCCATCCTCCTTATAGTGACCTCATACATCCCATCCTCCTTACAGTGACCTCATACATCCCATCCTCCTTATAGTGACCTCATGCATTCCATCCTCCTTTTAGTGACCTCATACATCCCATCCTCCTCATAGTGACCACATATACATGCCATCCTCCTCCTTATAGTGACCTCATACATCTCATCCTCCTTATGGTGGCCTCATACATCCCATCCTCCATATAGTGACCTCATACATCCCATCCTCCATATAGTGACCTCATACATCCCATCCTCCTCATAGTGACCTCGTACATCCCATCCTCCTCATAGTGACATCATACATCCCATCCTCCTTATAGTGACATCATACATCCCATCCTCCTTACAGTGACCTCATACATCCCATCCTCCTTATAGTGACCTCATGCATTCCATCCTCCTTTTAGTGACCTCATGTATCCCACCCTCCTTATTGTGACCACATATACATGCCATCCTCTTACTCATAGTGTCCTCACACATCCCATCCTCCTTATAATCACCTTATACATCCTATCCTCCTTATAGTGACCTCATAAATCTCACTCTCCTCCTCCTATTGACCTCATATAGATTTTATCCTCCTCCTCATAGTGACCTCATTCACATCTAACCTCCTCCTCATAGTGACATCATACATTTCATGCTCCTCCTTCTAGGTGACCAGCAGGGTTGTTGATCTCAATTGAGCTAAATGGCTGCTTGGGTTTTTTTTTGCCTTCCTCTGGACCAACAAGGGGGGGGGGGGGGGTTGAAACAGGCTGAACTAGATGGACATTGTCTTCACTCAGCCTAACATTTTATGTTACTATGTTCTAGTGACATCATACATTTCATGCTCCTCCTTCTAGTGACATCTCATCCTTTCCCTTCTAGTGACATCATACATCTCATCCACCTTCTAGTGACATCATACATCTTATTTGCTCAACCTTTATGTTATGAGGTTCTAGATCTTAGTACACACCATTTCTGCTGTTTTCTGCTCCTATCACCAATTTTGAAATGGCCGAGAAAAGTTGCTGTAAAGGCCGAGTCTGGTCTGTGTTCTGTATTCAGGGGGATCTAGTCTGTGGTTTGTTAGGGAGGATAAATCTAGGGTCTATATAATCAACTAAGGGTTCTACTGTGGTCTGCATGTATTTAGGAGTTTGCTGATGTGGATCATATGCTGTAGGTTTTGGGGGCGTGTCCTACATAAATGGGTGGGTCATAAAGAACTCTGCAGGTTCTGGTCCACACCCATACTATTGGAGGATATAGCTGAGCTGGAGACCCTGTATAGAAGAATCATCCATCTGACCATAAGCATCCATTGCAGTCACTGCATATATGAAGTGAACACGACCCGCTCCCAACATGGAAATCTAAAGGGTTCACGTACCTTCCTCCTCCCACATATGTGAAGACAGCGACACGGAAATGGTAGTCACAGTGAGAAGACACATCACCCGGCTAAGACATTGTGCCAAGCTGCTGCGCATCTGGAAGAGAAAACATAATTACATGGAGATGACCTGTGTGTGGAGACATCGCAGCAGCAGCTCCTCCGGCCAGCTCAGAGAGGACTGAGAATCAGATGTGCAGCCTGCAGAGGAGAAGCTGGTGAGATACAAGTCATAGGATTGTAGTGTTACATATGGCAAAGCCCAGCACAAGGCAACAGAGCAAAGCACAAGAGAGCGCAGCACCCCTAATATTCTCTGCACCCCACTACTCCATGTACTCCCGTTCTTCCCTGCACCCCCACTATTCTCTGGAGCCTTACTCCTTCCTGCACCCCATACTATTCCCACCATCCCCACCACATCCTGGGACGTCTATTCTTCCTTCTCATATTTCCTACATCCCAAATCTTCCCAACACCTCTTCTATGCACTATACTTCTAATGTTCAGTGCACCTCTTATATGTCTTGTAGCCCTTCCATTCACTACACCCCTAAAATTCACTGTACCCCCTGTCATTCACTGCCCCCATAATATCCTCTGCACCCCTGTCCTTTGCTGTACCCCTATTTTTCCCTATGCCCTTACTTTCCCCCCACACTGCTTCTATTCTCTGTACCCCCAGTATCCCCCCTAACTTTGCTATTCCCTGTACCCCATTTATTCCCCGTACGGCTTCTAGACCCCCCCTCCTGTGGATCACAGGTGGAGCCTCATCACTGCAGTTTATTACATATGATGGATTCCCCTTCTATAGTCACTGCGTCTTCCCACAATGCCCTGCTCTATCTCATCTTCTACTGCTCTGATCATCCTGAACTCCTGGTATATGAACAGAATGCAAGAACTGTAGTCAAGACTGACACCTAAACAGGTAGATGATGAAGAGCAGGAAGTCAGGAGGATATGACATCTGATACTGATAACATATTACATTGTACACTTTCTAATGACACGAAGACATAGAAGGTTTTATAATAAGCCCCTCCCCCTCTACAGGCGGTTGTCTGACACGTATAATAGGTGTCAGAGATTACTTGTCATTCACGGTCTGCTTATAACGGCGGCATTCGTTGCTGCGCAGATGTTCAGGCGGATGCTCGCAGGCCGCGTCGTGCACGGATTATTTTCTAGAGGCTCCCAGCTATGGGTGTCATGTAAGCCATGTGCATACTAGTGAACCCCCAGGTGACATCCACTAATGCTGCCTCATCAGGATGAGCTCTACTCGCCGTCGCCTCCAGTCCTCCATATAACTAGTCATTCCATTCATGAACCAGGAGGCTCAGGATGAACAGAGCTATAAGTGCCATCTGGATGGTGCTGCAGAGCAGGGGATTATGGGAAGCCACAATGACTATTCATAATTAGAAGAATCCACCATGTAATATAAACCCCATGATTATCACCTGTAATAATGCTGCATCTGGAGATTGGCGATATGGAAGATACTGTCCGGGGTCATAGAAGGAGACACAGCAGAGAATATAGACATGTGCACAACACCAGCATGTCCTGTATATGATATTACACTATATAATAACATATTACGGTGGGTGACTGTATGACACTAAAATATACATCATGACATACCATATTATACACTAATGTTACTGACCAATGTCGATACAGCACCATATTGCACCCTGATACATCACACTGCATCATATAACACCTAGATATACCTCACAGCACCATATTATATGCCGATATACCACATCGCCTCAAATTACACCCCGATATACCACACTGTCCCATATTACACCCCGATATACCACACTGCCCCATATTACACCCCGATATACCACACTGCCCCATATTACACCCAGATATACCACACTGCCCCATATTACAGCTGGATATGCCTCACAGCACCATATTATACCCCGATATACCACACTGCCCCATATTACACCACGATATACCACATTGCACCATATTAACACCGATATACCACACTGCCCCATATTACACCCAGATATACCACACTGCCCCATATTACAGCTGGATATGCCTCACAGCACCATATTATACCCCGATATACCACACTGCCCCATATTACACCACTATATACCACACTGCATCATATTACACCTAGATATACCACACAGCACCATATTATACCCTGATATACCACACTGCCCCATATTACACCACGATATACCACACTGCCCCATATTACACCACGATATACCACACTGCCCTATATTACACCGCGATATACCACACTGCCCTATATTACACCCAGATATACCACAGTGCACCATATTACACCCAGATATACCATATGAAGCCATAATACATCATGACAGAGCACAATATTTCCACATGCTTTACCATAAACCACTATAGGATGTCATATTATACACCATATAACTGTATATTACACTATGATATACCACACTGCCCCATATTACACCCCGATATACCACACAGCCCCATATTACACTACGATATACCACACTGCCCTATATTGCACCCAGATAAACCACATTGCCCCATATTACACCTCGATATACCACATTGCCCCATATTAACACCGATATACCACACTGCCCCATATTACACCACGATATACCACATTGCACCATATTACACCACGATATACCACACAGCCCCATATTACACTACGATATACCACACTGCCCTATATTGCACCCAGATAAACCACATTGCCCCATATTACACCTCGATATACCATATGAAGCCATAATACATCATGACAGAGCACAATATTTCCACATACTTTACCATAAAACACTATAGGATGTCATATTATACACCATATAACTGTATATTACACTATGATATACCATACAACAATATATATTACGTCAAGTTATACCATTTTACACCACAATATAGACAATTAGTCTGCAGGCCAAATGTCAGATAAGCCGTTGTGGAGAATTGCTGGCCACAGAGGAGAGGGAAGGAAAACCCACCATACTGTTCCACAATATAACCTGTAACCCTTCTACAGGAGTGCAGTCTCCCGGCTGTTTCCGGATCTCCCATAGCTTTGCATACCGCACCGTGCATCACTCCATAAAAGGAAGAGGAACAGAGCCCCCATTCTATTAATCAGTGGGGTCCCAGCTGTTAGGACCCCCCTCCCAATTTATCACGTCTCCTTTCATCAGAGGTTTATAACAGGAATGTTAGAAAAGTCCTTTATAGAGATTCTCCCCTCTGGACACAGTGAGCCCTTTGGGTGCCCCTCGTTCCCGTGCAGCTATATGCATGAGGAGCTCTGCGATACCCTACATCACCACTTATCACTAGGAGACTCGGGCACTTCCAAAGATGGCAGATCTGGCAGCCTATATAGTGGTACCCCATTGCTTCTAGTTACCCTATTATCACCCCTGGCCAGCTGCTGTACGAGGCGACCGCCAGTAGGGAGGGTCTTACAACAAAACGCACTAGTACAGTGTCTGGAAGATGAAAGGTAATGAAGGAACATCAGATACTGGGGGAACAACACCCAGCAGAGGGGGGAGTCTGGAATAGCATGAGCAACAATGTATCCATCTCCCTGCAGTGCAGCAGATGTACAAGGAGCCTCATCAGGTCGCACTGCAACCATGTATCCACCTCCCTGCACTGCAGCGGATGTACAGGGAGCCTCATCAGGTCGCACTGCAACAATGTATCCATCTCCCTGCAGTGCAGTAGATGTACAAGGAGCCTCATCAGGTCGCACTGCAACCATGTATCCACCTCCCTGCACTGCAGCGGATGTACAGGGAGCCTCATCAGGTCGCACTGCAACAATGTATCCATCTCCCTGCAGTGCAGTAGATGTACAAGGAGCCTCATCAGGTCGCACTGCAACAATGTATCCATCTCCCTGCAGTGCAGCAGATGTACAAGGAGCCTCATCAGGTCACACTGCAACAATGTATCCATCTCCCTGCACTGCAGCGGATGTACAAGGAGCCTCATCAGGTCACACTGCAACAATGTATCCATCTCCCTGCACTGCAGCGGATGTACAAGGAGCCTCATCAGGACACACTGCAACAACGTATCCATCTCCCTGCAGTGCAGCAGATGTACAAGGAGCCTCATCAGGTCACACTGCAACAATGTATCCATCTCCCTGCACTGCAGCGGATGTACAAGGAGCCTCATCAGGTCACACTGCAACAACGTATCCATCTCCCTGCACTGCAGCAGATGTACAAGGAGCCTCATCAGGTCGCACTGCAACAATGTATCCACCTCCCTGCACTGCAGCAGATGTACAAGGAGCCTCATCAGGTCGCACTGCAACAATGTATCCATCTCCCTGCAGTGCAGCGGATGTACAAGGAGCCTCATCAGGTCGCACTGCAACAATGTATCCATCTCCCTGCAGTGCAGTAGATGTACAAGGAGCCTCATCAGGTCGCACTGCAACAATGTATCCATCTCCCTGCAGTGCAGTAGATGTACAAGGAGCCTCATCAGGTCGCACTGCAACAATGTATCCATCTCCCTGCAGTGCAGCAGATGTACAAGGAGCCTCATCAGGTCGCACTGCAACAATGTATCCATCTCCCTGCAGTGCAGCGGATGTACAAGGAGCCTCATCAGGTCGCACTGCAACAATGTATCCATCTCCCTGCACTGCAGCGGATGTACAAGGAGCCTCATCAGGTCGCACTGTAACAATGTATCCACCTCCCTGCACTGCAGCAGATGTACAAGGAGCCTCATTAGGTCGCACTGCAACAATGTATCCATCTCCCTGCAGTGCAGCGGATGTACAGGGAGCCTCATCAGGTCGCACTGTAACAATGTATCCATCTCCCTGCAGTGCAGCAGATGTACAGGGAGCCTCATCAGGTCGCACTGTAACAATGTAACAGTGTACCGCAGGGGAACAACGTTTTCTGGTCTGAGGGCCGCGTTGCCATACTCAACCACTTCCAAGTGTCACAAGGGGATTCCCATCTGAGACATTTATGGCATTTCCAAAGTACCGTGTTTCCCCGAAAATAAGACAGTGTCTTATATTAATTTTTGTTAAAAAAGGTTTACCTTTTTTACATGTATAGCTGCCTGGACACTATTTAAATTGACTTTTTTAAATTACCTGTTAGCAGGGCTTAATTTTGGAGTAGGGATTATATTTCAAGCATCCTCAAAAAAACAGAAAAATCATTTTGCATCCTCAAAAATTCAGGAAAATCGTGCTAGGTCTTATTTTCAGGGTATGTCTTATTTTCAGGGAAACAAGGTATATGCTGATATAAATCGAAGTTCCACTTCTAGGACTCCCAATTATTGGGAGAATGGGGGTCAGCTCCCACAACCCTCCTCGTAATCAGCACTCCAAAGAGGAGGAGACAAGGCAGGTGGCTCTCTTCATTGTAGATGATGGAAGTCTAGGTAATGACCCAGAATTTGATAAGTCTTATAAACTACAATGTAGAGAGCTGCCTGCAAATACCACGGCTCTACCTCATAGGTGTACTCATTTCTGGAGTACTTGTCCTAACATATAGGGGACCAGACATGACTACACAGGGCACACTTAGTACTTGTCCTAATATACAGGTGACCCAGACATGACTACACAGGGCACCCTTAGTACTTGTCCTAATATATAGGGGACCAGACATGACTACACAGGGCACCCTTAGTACTTGTCCGAATATATAGGGACCAGACATGACTACACAGGACACCCTTAGTACTTGTCCTAATATACAGGTGACCCAGACATGACTACACAGGGCACCCTTAGTACTTGTCCTAACATATAGGGGACCAGACATGACTACACAGGGCACACTTAGTACTTGTCCTAATATACAGGTGACCCAGACATGACTACACAGGACACCCTTAGTACTTGTCCTAATATATAGGGACCAGACATGACTACACAGGACACCCTTAGTACTTGTCCTAATATATAGGAGACCAGACATGACTACACTGGGCACCCTTAGTACTTGTCCTAATATATATAGACCAGACATGACTACACAGGGCACCCTTAGTACTTGTCCTAATATATATAGACCAGACATGACTACACAGGGCACCCTTAGTACTTGTCCTAATATATAGACCAGACATGACTACACAGGGCACCCTTAGTACTTGTCCTAATATATATAGACCAGACATGACTACACAGGGCACCCTTAGTACTTGTCCTAATATATAGGAGACCAGACATGACTACACAGGGCACCCTTAGTACTTGTCCTAATATATACGGACCAGACATGACTACACAGGGCACCCTTAGTACTTGTCCTAATATATAGACCAGACATGACTACACAGGACACCCTTAGTACTTGTCCTAACATATAGACCAGACATGACTACACAGGACACCCTTAGTACTTGTCTTAATATATAGACCAGACATGACTACACAGGGCACCCTTAGTACTTGTCCTAATATATACGGACCAGACATGACTACACAGGGCACCCTTAGTACTTGTCCTAATATATAGACCAGACATGACTACACAGGACACCCTTAGTACTTGTCCTAATATATACGGACCAGACATGACTACACAGGGCACCCTTAGTACTTGTCCTAATATATATAGACCAGACATGACTACACAGGACACCCTTAGTACTTGTCCTAATATATACGGACCAGACATGACTACACAGGGCACCCTTAGTACTTGTCCTAATATATAGACCAGACATGACTACACAGAACACCCTTAGTACTTGTCCTAATATATAGACCAGACATGACTACACAGGACACCCTTAGTACTTGTTCTAATATATAGGGACCAGACATGACTACACAGGACACCCTTAGTACTTGTACTAATATATATAGACCAGACATGACTACACAGGGCACCCTTAGTACTTGTCCTAATATATAGGGGACCAGACATGGCTACACAGGACACCCTTATGTCTGGTCCCTATATATTAGGACAAGACATGACTACACAGGGCACCCTTAGTACTTGTCCTAATATATAGGGGACCAGACATGACTACACAGGACACCCTTAGTACTTGTCCTAATATATATAGACCAGACATGACTACACAGGGCACCCTTAGTACTTGTCCTAATATATAGGGGACCAGACATGACTACACAGGACACCCTTAGTACTTGTCCTAATATATATAGACCAGACATGACTACACAGGGCACCCTTAGTACTTGTCCTAATATATATAGACCAGACATGACTACACAGGACACCCTTAGTACTTGTCCTAATATATACGGACCAGACATGACTACACAGGGCACCCTTAGTACTTGTCCTAATATATAGACCAGACATGACTACACAGGACACCCTTAGTACTTGTCCTAATATATATAGACCAGACATGACTACACAGGACACCCTTAGTACTTGTCCTAATATATATAGACCAGACATGACTACACAGGACACCCTTAGTACTTGTCCTAATATATACGGACCAGACATGACTACACAGGACACCCTTAGTACTTGTTCTAATATATAGGGACCAGACATGACTACACAGGACACCCTTAGTACTTGTCCTAATATATAGGAGACCAGACATGACTACACAGGGCACCCTTAGTACTTGTACTAATATATAGGGACCAGACATGACTACACAGGGCACCCTTAGTACTTGTTCTAATATATAGGGACCAGACATGACTACACAGGACACCCTTAGTACTTGTCCTAATATATAGGAGACTCAGACATGACTACACAGGGCACCCTTAGTACTTGTACTAATATATATAGACCAGACATGACTACACAGGACACCCTTAGTACTTGTCCTAATATATAGGGACCAGACATGACTACACAGGACACCCTTAGTACTTGTCCTAATATATAGGAGACCAGACATGACTACACAGGGCGCCCTTAGTACTTGTCCTAATATATAGGGGACCAGACATGACTACACAGGACACCCTTAGTACTTGTCCTAATATATATAGACCAGACATGACTACACAGGGCACCCTTAGTACTTGTCCTAATATATATAGACCAGACATGACTACACAGGACACCCTTAGTACTTGTCCTAATATATACGGACCAGACATGACTACACAGGGCACCCTTAGTACTTGTCCTAATATATAGACCAGACATGACTACACAGGACACCCTTAGTACTTGTACTAATATATAGACCAGACATGACTACACAGGACACCCTTAGTACTTGTCCTAATATATATAGACCAGACATGACTACACAGGACACCCTTAGTACTTGTCCTAATATATATAGACCAGACATGACTACACAGGACACCCTTAGTACTTGTCCTAATATATACGGACCAGACATGACTACACAGGACACCCTTAGTACTTGTTCTAATATATAGGGACCAGACATGACTACACAGGGCACCCTTAGTACTTGTACTAATATATATAGACCAGACATGACTACACAGGACACCCTTAGTACTTGTCCTAATATATAGGGACCAGACATGACTACACAGGACACCCTTAGTACTTGTCCTAATATATAGGAGACCAGACATGGCTACACAGGGCACCCTTAGTACTTGTTCTAATATATAGGGACCAGACATGACTACACAGGGCACCCTTAGTACTTGTACTAATATATATAGACCAGACATGACTACACAGGGCACCCTTAGTACTTGTCCTAATATATACGGACCAGACATGACTACACAGGGCACCCTTAGTACTTGTCCTAATATATAGACCAGACATGACTACACAGGGCACCCTTAGTACTTGTCCTAATATATACGGACCAGACATGACTACACAGGGCACCCTTAGTACTTGTTCTAATATATAGGGACCAGACATGACTACACAGGGCACCCTTAGTACTTGTACTAATATATATAGACCAGACATGACTACACAGGGCACCCTTAGTACTTGTCCTAATATATAGGGACCAGACATGACTACACAGGGCACCCTTAGTACTTGTCCTAATATATACGGACCAGACATGACTACACAGGGCACCCTTAGTACTTGTCCTAATATATAGACCAGACATGACTACACAGGACACCCTTAGTACTTGTCCTAATATATACGGACCAGACATGACTACACAGGGCACCCTTAGTACTTGTCCTAATATATATAGACCAGACATGACTTCACAGGACACCCTTAGTACTTGTCCTAATATATACGGACCAGACATGACTACACAGGGCACCCTTAGTACTTGTCCTAATATATAGACCAGACATGACTACACAGAACACCCTTAGTACTTGTCCTAATATATAGACCAGACATGACTACACAGGACACCCTTAGTACTTGTTCTAATATATAGGGACCAGACATGACTACACAGGGCACCCTTAGTACTTGTACTAATATATATAGACCAGACATGACTACACAGGACACCCTTAGTACTTGTCCTAATATATAGGGACCAGACATGACTACACAGGACACCCTTAGTACTTGTCCTAATATATAGGAGACCAGACATGGCTACACAGGACACCCTTATGTCTGGTCCCTATATATTAGGACCAGACATGACTACACAGGGCACCCTTAGTACTTGTACTAATATATATAGACCAGACATGACTACACAGGGCACCCTTAGTACTTGTCCTAATATATAGGGGACCAGACATGACTACACAGGACACCCTTAGTACTTGTCCTAATATATAGGGACCAGATATGACTACACAGGACACCCTTAGTACTTGTCCTATTATATAGAGACCAGACATGACTACACAGGACACCCTTATGTCTGGTCCCTATATATTAGGACAAGACATGACTACACAGGGCACCCTTAGTACTTGTCCTAATATATAGGGACCAGACATGACTACACAGGGCACCCTTAGTACTTGTCCTAATATATAGACCAGACATGACTACACAGGACACCCTTAGTACTTGTCCTAATATATAGACCAGACATGACTAAACAGGACACCCTTAGTACTTGTCCTAATATATAGACCAGACATGACTACACAGGACACCCTTAGTACTTGTCCTAATATATAGACCAGACATGACTACACAGGACACCCTTAGTACTTGTCCTAATATATAGACCAGACATGACTACACAGGACACCCTTAGTACTTGTCCTAATATATAGACCAGACATGACTATACAGGACACCCTTAGTATTTGTCCTAATATATAGAGGACCAGACATGACTACACAGGACACCCTTAGTACTTGTCCTAATATATAGGGACCAGACATGACTATACAGGGCACCCTTAGTACTTGTCCTAATATATAGACCAGACATGACTACACAGGACACCCTTAGTACTTGTCCTAATATATAGACCAGACATGACTACACAGGACACCCTTAGTACTTGTCCTAATATATAGAGGACCAGACATGACAACACAGGACACCCTTAGTACTTGTCCTAATATATAGAGACCAGACATGACTACACAGGGCACCCTTAGTACTTGTCCTAATATATAGGGACCAGACATGACTACACAGGACACCCTTAATACTAGTCCTAATATATAGACCAGACATGACTACACAGGGCACCCTTAGTACTTGTCCTAATATATAGACCAGACATGACTACACAGGACACCCTTAGTACTTGTCCTAATATATAGAAGACCAGACATGACTACACAGGGCACCCTTAGTACTTGCCCTAATATATAGGGACCAGACATGACTACACAGGGCACCCTTAGTACTTGTCCTAATATATAGACCAGACATGACTACACAGGGCACCCTTAGTATTTGTCCTAATATATAGGGACCAGACATGACTACACAGGACACCCTTAGTACTTGTCCTAATATATAGGGACCAGACATGACTACACAGGACACCCTTAGTACTTGTCCTAATATATAGACCAGACATGACTACACAGGACACCCTTAGTACTTGTCCTAATATATAGAGACCAGACATGACTTCACAGGACACCCTTAGTACTTGTCCTAATATATACGGACCAGACATGACTACACAGGGCACCCTTAGTACTTGTCCTAATATATAGGGACCAGACATGACTACACAGGGCACCCTTAGTACTTGTCCTAATATATAGGGACCAGACATGACTACACAGGGCACCCTTAGTACTTATCCTAATATATAGGGACCAGACATGACTACACAGGGCACCCTTAGTACTTGTCCGAATATATAGACCAGACATGACTACACAGGGCACCCTTAGTACTTGTCCTAATATATAGACCAGACATGACTACACAGGGCACCCTTAGTACTTGTCCTAATATATAGGGACCAGACATGACTACACAGGACACCCTTAGTACTTGTCCTAATATATAGGGACCAGACATGACTACACAGGGCACCCTTAGTACTTGTCCTAATATATAGACCAGACATGACTACACAGGGCACCCTTAGTACTTGTCCTAATATATAGAAGACCAGACATGACTACACAGGGCACCCTTAGTACTTGCCCTAATATATAGGGACCAGACATGACTACACAGGGCACCCTTAGTACTTGTCCTAATATATAGACCAGACATGACTACACAGGGCACCCTTAGTATTTGTCCTAATATATAGGGACCAGACATGACTACACAGGGCACCCTTAGTACTTATCCTAATATATAGGGACCAGACATGACTACACAGGACACCCTTAGTACTTGTCCTAATATATAGACCAGACATGACTACACAGGACACCCTTAGTACTTGTCCTAATATATAGAAGACCAGACATGACTACACAGGGCACCCTTAGTACTTGCCCTAATATATAGGGACCAGACATGACTACACAGGGCACCCTTAGTACTTGTCCTAATATATAGACCAGACATGACTACACAGGGCACCCTTAGTATTTGTCCTAATATATAGGGACCAGACATGACTACACAGGACACCCTTAGTACTTGTCCTAATATATAGGGACCAGACATGACTACACAGGACACCCTTAGTACTTGTCCTAATATATAGACCAGACATGACTACACAGGACACCCTTAGTACTTGTCCTAATATATAGAGACCAGACATGACTTCACAGGACACCCTTAGTACTTGTCCTAATATATACGGACCAGACATGACTACACAGGGCACCCTTAGTACTTGTCCTAATATATAGGGACCAGACATGACTACACAGGGCACCCTTAGTACTTGTCCTAATATATAGGGACCAGACATGACTACACAGGGCACCCTTAGTACTTATCCTAATATATAGGGACCAGACATGACTACACAGGGCACCCTTAGTACTTGTCCGAATATATAGACCAGACATGACTACACAGGGCACCCTTAGTACTTGTCCTAATATATAGACCAGACATGACTACACAGGGCACCCTTAGTACTTGTCCTAATATATAGGGACCAGACATGACTACACAGGACACCCTTAGTACTTGTCCTAATATATAGGGACCAGACATGACTACACAGGGCACCCTTAGTACTTGTCCTAATATATAGACCAGACATGACTACACAGGACACCCTTAGTACTTGTCCTAATATATAGAAGACCAGACATGACTACACAGGGCACCCTTAGTACTTGCCCTAATATATAGGGACCAGACATGACTACACAGGGCACCCTTAGTACTTGTCCTAATATATAGACCAGACATGACTACACAGGGCACCCTTAGTATTTGTCCTAATATATAGGGACCAGACATGACTACACAGGGCACCCTTAGTACTTATCCTAATATATAGGGACCAGACATGACTACACAGGGCACCCTTAGTACTTGTCCGAATATATAGGGACCAGACATGACTACACAGGGCACCCTTAGTACTTGTCCGAATATATAGACCAGACATGACTACACAGGGCACCCTTAGTACTTGTCCTAATATATAGACCAGACATGACTACACAGGGCACCCTTAGTACTTGTCCATTCCTGTTGCCCTGCTATGTGCCACTTGTCTGTACCCTGACATGGAAACTGCATGTGAACAACCACGTGCAGATAATTCTGTGTCTAAATGATTGGGGCCACACAGAATAACATTGCGGGCTGCATTGGGCTCCGGGCCACACGCTGGGCTCCCCTGGTGTGGCAGATATTTAAGGAATTGCAGCGGGTCACACTGCAACAAGGTATCAATCTTCCTGCAGTGAAGCGGAGGTATAAGGAGCTTCATTGTGGGTACACTAACAATGCATCAATGTACTTGTGATGGCGTAAGATGATGCCCTGTGGTAGAGCGGGCAGCAGATACAGAAGTAGCCTCATGTGTCCTCACTGCAACAATGTATCAAATACTGCACAGCAGATCACATACAGCCTATGGAAGGAGCGAGAGCAGAACAATCACTCTCATCATTCCTGGCACTCCGTCAAAAGAGTTTCAAGAAGTCCTATTAGGGCGGACAAAACTGTTCCATTTGGGCTGTATCACGTCATCGCTGCGATGTGAAGTGGTTTCCAATGGGGTCTTTCACATGAGGGATATCGATAAAATGACGGGAAAACTCTACAAGAGCTCAGAACTGATTCCATCTATCAACTACATGAGGACGTGTGGCAGGGGGCTCACAGGGGGCAGAAAATGATGAGGGACTCTGGGGAACGCCGAAATCTGCTATAGGATCATGTATGTTACCCAGTAAAGGTCTCTTATCTACAGACTTGGCTTCTCCTGCTGGGAACAATCCCAAATAAATAGCAAAAAGGAGAAAAACATGTATTTATACAGCGCCAATCTATTCCGCGGGTCCGAATGATATTGTGCCCCATGGGCAGCGCTGATACAATGTATCGGACACTGGCGACACGTCCAGCAGAGGGTCCCCTTACCTTCACCTCCCCGCTGTGACGTCCCCGCAGCTCAGCATAGTGGATCGGAGTGCTGCTCTGGAGGCTTCTGCTTTGGAAAAACTCAAAAAACTCACGGAGCCAATTGAGAAGAAAAATAGAAATGTGAGAGAGTGCAGTGCCAGGCTGCTCAGATCCCAGCGCCAAGCCCTCCCCCAGCACTGAAACCCGAGCCTAGGGGGCCAAGCCAAGAGCTCACAGAGGTGCAGCTGGGGGACACAGCCAAGTCCTTTACTGCTGGCAGCCAGGCTGGCCCTTCCTCCAACCAGCAAATACGTACAACCTACTGACACACTGCATTCTGCACTGCCCCACACAGCACTACTGACACCGTGCAAACTGCACTACTGACACCCTGCTAACTGCACTGCACTACTGACACCCTGCTAACTCCACTGCACTACGGACACCCTGCTAACTCCACTGCACTACTGACACCCTGCTAACTGCACTACTGACACCCTGCTAACTCCACTGCACTGCTGACACCCTGCTAACTGCACTGCACTACTGACACCCTGCTAACTGCACTGCTGACACCCTGCTAACTGCACTACTGACACCCTGCTAACTCCACTGCACTACTGACACCCTGCTAACCGCACTACTGACACCCTGCTAACTGCACTGCTGACACCCTGCTAACTGCACTACTGACACCCTGCTAACTCCACTGCACTACTGACACCCTGCTAACTGCACTGCTGACACCCTGCTAACTGCACTGCTGACACCCTGCTAACTGCACTGCTGACACCCTGCTAACTCCACTGCACTACTGACACCGTGCTAACTGCACTACTGACACCCTGCTAACTGCACTACTGACACCGTGCTAGCTGCACTGCTGACACCCTGCTAACTGCACTGCTGACACCCTGCTAACTGCACTGCTGACACCCTGCTAACTGCACTACTGACACCGTGCTAGCTGCACTGCTGACACCCTGCTAACTGCACTGCTGACACCCTGCTAACGGCACTGCTGACACTGTGCTAACTGCACTGCACTACTGACACCGTGCTAACTGCACTGCACTACTGACACCGTGCTAACTGCACTACTGACACCCTGCTAACTGCACTACTGACACCCTGCTAACTGCACTACACTACTGACACGGTGCTAACTGCACTGCACTACTGACACGGTGCTAACTGCACTGCACTACTGACACCGTGCTAACTGCACTGCACTACTGACACCGTGCTAACTGCACTACTGACACCCTGCTAACTGCACTACTGACACCCTGCTAACTGCACTACACTACTGACACGGTGCTAACTGCACTGCACTACTGACACGGTGCTAACTGCACTGCACTACTGACACCGTGCTAACTCCACGGCACTACCGACACCGTGCTAACTGCACTGCACTACTGACACCGTGCTAACTGCACTACTGACACCCTGCTAACTGCACTGCACTACTGACACCCTGCTAACTGCACTACTGACACCCTGCTAACTGCACTACTGACACCCTGCTAACTGCACTACTGACACCCTGCTAACTGCACTACTGACACCCTGCTAACTGCACTACTGACACCCTGCTAACTGCACTACTGACACCCTGCTAACTGCACTGCACTACTGACACCCTGCTAACTGCACTACTGACACCCTGCTAACTGCACTACTGACACCCTGCTAACTGCACTGCACTACTGACACCCTGCTAACTGCACTGCAATACTGACACCCTGCTAACTGCACTGGATTTGGCCCACAATGCTGACTGAGTTAGGTGCCCTGCACTCTACTGTCCCACAACATGACTGACACATTGGTGAGTGGTGAATGCATTAAATCCCCCTACACTACAAAGCACGGCCCCCTCTAACACCACCCTGCGGTAGAAGTCATAGAGGGCTCTTTATGACTGTCCTATCTGTGATGATGGTGCCCCCTCGTTCTACTTCCAGTGTCGGGTGTCAGTGACCATCACCCAAACCCCAGATAGATAGATATACATACGTACACACATACCCTGTTTCCCTGAAAATAAGACCTAGCACGATTTTTTCAGGATTTTTGAGGATGCAGAATCATTTCTCAGGATTTTTGAGGATGCTTTAAGTATAGGCCCTACTCCAAAATTAAGCCCTAGTTACAGTTAATAAATGTAAATAGTGTCCAGGCAGCTATACATGTAAAAAAGGAAAATCTTTTGGAGAAAAAATTAATATAAGACACTGTCTTATTTTTTGGGGAAACGGTATAGACATACACACAGAGCGATCCCTTCTTCCCTACTCCATGCTGAGCCGCATCGGCTGATCATAGCCAATCGCCCGGCGACATCAGTATGACCACGGCTATTCATCAGACAGTGATTCAGCTTCACTCTCAGGGGCTCACGGGCTTTTATGCTGCGTTTCTGGCGGTTTTACCATCAGTAGTAAAGTATGAAATTCCCTACACACAAGGCGCTTTTTAAGGCATTTTTCTATACTTTTGCTGCATTTTTTAAGTCCATTCTATTTTTTTCAAAATCACAGTTTTTTTCTGGCTGCTGTATAGGAAAAAAGGCAAAAAACCCCGTGTGCGGCCAAAAAATGGCAATAACAGAAAAAAACAAAATCACCAAAAAATGGGAGAAAGAAGACTGAAGGAAGGCGACATCACGCTTTCTGCGGTTCCCTCACTATATAGCGGTCTCTCGCTGTGACATCACTCTTCAGCTCCACCTACATCCCATCTACACTATAGATTAGGACACTGCTGGGATTTGTGGTTCGCTACTAATGCCGGGACCACCTACTCCGTCAGTGGGGTTTGAGGTTTACATGTGCCTCACCTTCTAAAATGCCCAGAACCTTAAACGTGACGTGGCAGAGGGTCGCCCGCGTCCTGCGTACTCACTATGTAGGCACCTCAGGAAGACACAAGTGCCCGGCTCTGTGATATGAGGGCAGTATACAAGGATACTCATCTGTACTGATAGGGGATTTCCAGGACTAAGAAGCAATAACAGCGCCTCTCCTGTCCACAGGTTGTGTGCAGTACTGCATCTCAGCCTATTCACTCCCATGGCCAGGTGTGGCGCTGCTCCTGGTAGCCATGTTTTTCTATTCCTGGACACCTCCACCAACACTATTTTGAAAGCAGAGTCTGTATAAGATGTTGGGTGACTTTATAACTCCTTATCGTGACCTTGAGTAACGGCCGGCGCAGTCCTATGTAAATAAGGCGTAATCACTATAGAATGGAAAGTTCTGCAGCGTTTGGGAATATTCAATGTTTACATTCTTATTCTGGAAGCCCGTCCGGACGCCAAACGTCTCACAGCAGGAGGTTTGTTACAGTGTGTCCAGCCTGGTCTGTGATCCGTTAAAGGGGCCGGTTACACGAACCAATGTCTTGTGATGTTGGACTTCGCTCGTTGGCCGTTTATAGCCGCAGGTACATCGTCGGCTTGTTCAAACGAGAAACCGTTCAGTGGTTCCCATTCGCTGTATAAGCGAAGGCGGCTGAACGAACGATTAGCGAACGCGCCAATGATGATCATTTGCTTGCATAAACACTATGAATGAAAAGGGAAGCATCAGCATTCGGTCGTCGTCGGCGTTTACACTGAACGGTTAGCGCTCACTTGCTCCCATACAATTCTTTGGAAGGTAATCATTAGGTGTACAGCCGGTCTCACACCAGCCATCCGGATTCTGCATGCGGGAGCCCGTGTGGCCCTGACCCGGTCGGCGACCCTGCGTACCTCCTCTTTTCTGGACTGCGGACGCTCGCCATCGGTCCTGCGCAGTAAAGATTGTTTTTAATATTTGTTTTTCCTGCACAAAAATAGAAATCGCAATCGCCATCCGCTCATCTGAGTGCGCAGGCGAATGTTCTATTTTTATCAATAGCTGTGGAATACCGTCCTAAAAGCGCCTTTACATGAACTCCAGACTGATACATTCTATCTGCACTGACACGCTGAAGAGGTGTATATACCCTGCAGAGATGATCGCTCAAAAGCCATCTTTTGCATAAACTACTACTTGGCACTAATGCCTATTAGTAACAATTAGTAGCGTGTGAACCGCTGGGAGCTGTAATCGGAGAATAGACCAACCACTATTTCCAGAGAACTTTCACTTTGTTCTGCCAGCAACAGCTGAGAACAGCTGAGATAAAGCAATAAGCTGTAATCAGCTCTCCCCAGGCAGAGCACAGCATGCAGTCCTGCTTATCAGCTGTTATCAGCACTCCCCGGGCAGAGCACAGTGTGCGCTCCTGCTTATCAGCTGTTATCAGCGCTCCCCGGACAGAGCACAGTGTGCGGTCCTACTTATCAGCTGTATTTAGCTCTCCCCAGGCAGAACACAACTTGCAGTCCTGCTTATCAGCTGTTATCAGCGCTCCCCGGGCAGAGCACAGCGTGCGGTCCTACTTATCAGCTGTAATCAGCGCTTCCCAGGCAGAGCACAGCTTGCGGTCCTGCTTATCAGCTGTTATCAGCACTCCTCGGGCAGAGCACAGCATGCGGTCCTGCTCATCAGCTGTAATCAGCGCTTCCCGGGCAGAGGACAGCGTGTGGTCCTGCTTATCAGCTGTTCTCAGCACACTCCCCGGGCAAAGCACATCATGCAGTCTTACTTATTAGCTGTTCTGCTGAATGATGGGAGAAGCTGCTGCAGCGTCGGAGAGCGCTTGTAAGGTCATGTATGTGTATTTTTTTTTTCCTGCAGCCAGGGCTTAGTTTAGGGCTTTGACAGTAGGATTTCCAACTGTCAAAGTTGCATAGCACCGTGCGAAAACCATGTTTTCGTGCGATGCAACAGAGAGGAAGGCTCCATAGGAAAACCTGGGCTACAAAACCTCACAAGTCACGGGGATATCGGCGGACCCGCCAGGTTCTTGTATCGGGTTGTGGCATGCTACAAAACATCGCATGTGTGAAGGAACCCAGAGGAAAGCATGGGCTTTACATAAAAGGTCAAATGTAAGGTTCTGCACATGGGCAGGAGAAACGGATGTCACCAATATACACTAAATGGGGGACTGCTAGGGAAAAGGGAGATGGAAAAGGATCTGGGGGTACTAGTGGATTGTAGACTAAACTGGAGTAACCAATGCCAGTCAGCTGCTGCAAAAGCTAATAAAGTCTTGGGGTGCATAAAAAGAGGTATAGGGGCGAGGGACGAGAACATTATCCCCCCACTATATAAGGCACTTGTCAGGCCTCACATGGAATACTGCGTACAGTTCTGGACACCGGGGCTCAGGAAAGATATTACAGTGCTGGAGGGGGTTCAAAGAAGAGCAACTAAACTAATACATGGAATGAAGGGACCGGAATACCCAGAGAGGCACCAAAACTGGGATTATTTACCCCGTAAAAAAGACGGCTAAGGGGCGACCAAATAACTATGTATAAGTACATGAGGGGACGATACACGGATCTCTCCCATGATCTGTTTATACCCAGGACCGCGACGGTAACAAGAGGACATCCGCTACGTTTAGAGGAAAGCAGGTTTCATCACCCACACAGAAGGGGGTTCTTTTCTGTAAGAGCAGTTAGACTGTGGAACTCTCTGCCTGAGGATGTGGTGATGGCAAAATCCATAGAGGAGTTTAAGAGGGGACTTGATGTCTTTCTAGAGCGCTATGATATAACAGGATCTAGACATTAGGTGACCAGTGGGGTTATAAATCAGGGTATACAGGCAGGTAGGAACTATCACATGTTGATCCAGGAATTAGTCTGATTGCCATTATGGAGTCAGGGAGGAATTTTCCTTCAAAAGTGCTAATTGGCTCCTGCCTCTTGGGGTTTTTGCCTTCCTCTGGATCAACAACACAGGAGGATAAACAGGCTGGACTAGATGGACATTGTCTTCATTCAGCCTAATATACTATGTTACTATGTTACATACATGCGATTTGTAGCAACGTGACAAAATTGCACGACGAGGAAAGATTTGTGCTGCTTATATACTGAGCTCACGGAGGATGTCTAGACCGGATATACTGCAACTGCTGCACCCCTATAGCAACAGCAATAAACCCTCTCCTCTAGTAGCCCCTATAGTTACCGTGCGGAAATCTCCAGTACCCACTGCCATCTATAGTTAGTCTGATGATCCCCACCTGTGGTATCTCCTGCTCACATATAGCTATCCAGCTGTATCCCCACAGCTGGTACCCCTGCCCCCCCCCTAAAGCTTCCCTGCTGAACCCCACCTCCAGGTACCCAGTATACCCCTAAAGATACCCTGCTGAACTCCCAACTCTTGTTACACTTGTAACATGGAAGCATTCTCAACTAGCAATATAAGGCTAACAGGTGAAACATCCCTAACCCTAACCCTCTACGGCAGCCAACAATCAATACACAGCGTCCTGCTAGGACCTTGGACAAGTCACCCTATCAAGAGCTAGGGGTATGAGAGGGGTGTTTCTCCTGTCTAATCCCGAGCTTCCTGGTGGCGTCAAGGTACAATAATACCAGTTACCCCATTACCATACGTTTGGTACCCACAGCCTCCCTATAGTTTCTGTGCTGAAACCCACCTCCAGGTACCCACTGTATCTGTGCACTTTCCCTGCTGAATCCCAACCTTTGGTATCCGCAGAACCTATTGCTACCCTACAGAGCCCCCACCCCTGACACCCCTTATAGTTAGTCTGCTAAACCCCCACATCTGGTACCCCCTATAGTTACTCTGCTTAAGCCCCACTTCCCGATACTCACTGTACCCCTAAGGTTTCCCTGCTGAAGACCACTTCCAGGTACCTACTCTGAGCCCAAAACATTGGTACCCGCAGCTCCCTATAACTACCCTACTAAGCCCCTACCTCTGGTACCCCTGGCCTCTCAGGGCTGTTGGTTCATGTCTTGGAGCGTTGACTGATGACTAGCAGCAGATGTGTGCCCGCAGCCCTCTATCACATTACGGAGCTGGCAGTAAAGCCGCCCATCTAACTCCGCACCGTGCCAGGGAACAGTCTAGCGGTGGATGAGGCTTTGCCTGGATACACAGCTGAAGAGTAGATCGCTATCATGTCAGGGCGGAGCGCCGGGGGAGACGCATGGCACCACGTACTAAGATAATAACATTTACTGAAAACGCCGACAACCTTCTATCAATATTGACAATTTTAAACATTTCTGCTTGCTATCAGTGAATGGAAACATCCTTGTTTGCATCTAGAGGCATAAAGCCTTTTATGACTGAATATTTCTCAGCACTGAGGGTTTGTTACAATTTAACAGTGTATACAATGAGGTAAATGCATCAAGAGGCGGGTTGTTACAATGTATCAATGCAGGCAACATGTATCAACCTGCAGGCCAGAGATGTAGCTCACAGACTACATGGGAAACACTGCAAGGGAGAAGTACATAAGGAGTCTGGAGAAAACTGTAGTCACACTATTTACCTGCGTTTTGTATCGACTGATGAACAAAATGCATTCTAGTGGCTATAGATGGCGCTCTAATACACTTGTCTGCTACAAGATCCAATCCACCTAGTAACACAGAGAGGTAATTACTAAAGAAAGTCATCACCTGCCATAGTGTCTTCTTAACACATCACCACAATATGCTTTACATATAATTACTATATCCAGAGGCTGAGAAAAGTGCAGACAGTGCTCCCACATCACCGCTACAACACCTGGAGGAGACGGGCGATGACAGATCACAGATATCTCCATCACTACAAACACAAAAGCACAATATACACCCTGTCCCCACAACAGCAGAAGAGGTTCACATACATCATCAAATATTAATCATTAACTTGCCCTTGTTAGCTGCACAAAACACTATATAATACTACTGTAATACTACTAAAACACTGCTCCCTATGTACAAGAATATAACTACTATAATACTGCCCCCTATGTACAAGAATATAACTACTATAATACTGCTCCCTATGTACAAGAATAGAACTACTATAATACTGCTCCCTATGTACAAGAATATAACTACTATAATACTGCCCCCTATGTACAAGAATATAACTACTATAATACTGCTCCCTATGTACAAGAATATAACTACTATAATACTGCCCCCTATGTACAAGAATATAACTACTATAATACTGCTCCCTATGTACAAGAATAGAACTACTATAATACTGCTCCCTATGTACAAGAATATAACTACTATAATACTGCCCCCTATGTACAAGAATATAACTACTATAATACTGCCCCATATGTACAAGAATATAACTACTATAATACTGCCCCCTATGTACAAGAATATAACTACTATAATACTACCCCCTATGTACAAGAATATAACTACTATAATACTGCCTCCTATGTACAAGAATATAACTATTATAATACTGCCCCCTATGTACAAGAATATTACTACTATAATACTACCCCCTATGTACAAGAATATAACTACTATAATACTGCCCCCTATGTACAAGAATATAACTACTATAATACTGCCCCCTATGTACAAGAATATAACTACTATAATACTACCCCCTATGTACAAGAATATAACTACTATAATACTGCCCCCTATGTACAAGAATATAACTACTATAATACTGCCCCCTATGTATAAGAATATAACTACTATAATACTGCCTCCAATGTACAAGAATATAACTACTATAATACTGCCCCCCTATGTATAAGAAAATAACTACTATAATACTGCCCCCCTATGTACAAGAATATAACTACTATAATACTGCCTCCCTATGTACAAGAATATAACTACTATAATACTGCCCCCCTATGTACAAGAATATAACTACTATAATACTGCCCTCTATGTACAAGAATATAACTACTATAATACTGCTCCCTATGTACAAGAATATAACTACTATAATACTGCCCCCTATGTACAAGAATATAACTACTATAATACTGCCCTCTATGTACAAGAATATAACTACTATAATACTGCTCCCTATGTACAAGAATATAACTACTATAATACTGCTCCCTATGTACAAGAATATAACTACTATAATACTGGCCCCTATGTACAAGAATATAACTACTATAATACTGCCCCCTATGTACAAGAATATAACTACTATAATACTGCCCCCTATGTACAAGAATATAACTACTATAATACTGCCCCCTATGTACAAGAACATAACTACTATAATACTGCCTCCTATGTACAAGAATATAACTACTATAATACTGCCCTCTATGTACAAGAATATAACTACTATAATACTGCCCCCTATGTACAAGAATATAACTACTATAATACAGCCCCCTATGTACAAGAACATAACTACTATAATACTGCCTCCTATGTACAAGAATATAACTACTATAATACTGCCTCTTATGTACAACAATATGACTACTATAATACTACCGCCTATGTACAAGAATATTACTACTATAATACTGCCCCCTATGTACAAGAATATAACTACTATAATACTACCCCCTATGTACAAGAATATAACTACTATAATACTGCCCCTATGTACAAGAATATAACAACTATAATACTGCCCCCTATGTACAAGAATATAACTACTATAATACTGCCCCCTATGTACAAGAATATAACTACTATAATACTGCCCCCTATGTACAAGAATATAACTACTATAATACTGCTCCTATGTACAAGAATATAACTACTATAATACTGCCCCCTATGTACAAAAATATAACTACTATAATACTGCTCCCTATGTACAGGAATATAACTACTATAATACTGCCTCCTATGTACAAGAATATAACTACTATAATACTGCCCTATATGTCCAAGAATATAACTACTATAATACTGGCCTCCTATGTACAAGAATATAACTACTATATTACTGCCCCTTATGTACAAGAATATAACTACTATAATACTGCCCCCTATGTACAAGAATATAACTACTATAATACTGCTCCTAGTTACAAGAATATAACTACTATAATACTGCCCCCTATGTACAAGAATATAAGTACTGTAATACTGCCTCCTATGTACAAGAATATAACTACTATAATACTGCCTCTTATGTACAACAATATGACTACTATAATACTACCCCCTATGTACAAGAATATTACTACTATAATACTGCCCCCTATGTACAAGAATATAACTACTATAATACTGCCCCCTATGTACAAGAATATAACTACTATAATACAGCCCCCTATGTACAAGAATATAACTACTATAATACTGCCCCCTATGTACAAGAATATAACTACTATAATACTGCCCCCTATGTACAAGAATATAACTACTATAATACTGCCCCCTATGTACAAGAACATAACTACTATAATACTGCTTCCTATGTACAAGAATATAACTACTATAATACTGCCTCTTATGTACAACAATATGACTACTATAATACTACCCCCTATGTACAAGAATATTACTACTATAATACTGCCCCCTATGTACAAGAATATAACTACTATAATACTGCCCCCTATGTACAAGAATATAACTACTATAATACTGCCCCTATGTACAAGAATATAACAACTATAATACTGCCCCCTATGTACAAGAATATAACTACTATAATACTGCCCCCTATGTACAAGAATATAACTACTATAATACTGCCCCCTATGTACAAGAATATAACTACTATAATACTGCCCCCTATGTACAAGAATATAACTACTATAATACTGCCCCCTATGTACAAGAATATAACTACTATAATACTGCCCCCTATGTACAAGAATATAACTACTATAATACTGCTCCTATGTACAAGAATATAACTACTATAATACTGCTACTATGTATAAGAATATAACTACTATAATACTACCTCTATGTACAAGAATATAACTACTATAATACTGCCTCCTATGTACAACAATATAACTACTATAATACTGCCCCTATGTACAAGAATATAACTACTATAATACTGCCCCCTATGTAGAAAAATATAACTACTATAATACCGCTCCCTATGTACAGGAATATAACTACTATAATACTGCTCCTATGTACAAGAATATAACTACTAAAATACTGCCTCCTATGTACAAGAATATAACTACTATAATACTGCCCTATATGTCCAAGAATATAACTACTATAATACTGGCCTCCTATGTACAAGAATATAACTACTATATTACTGCCCCCTATGTACAAGAATATAACTACTATAATACTGCTACTAGTTACAAGAATATAACTACTATAATACTGCCCCCTATGTACAAGAATATAAGTACTGTAATACTGCCCCCTATGTACAAGAACATAACTACTATAATACTGCCTCCTATGAGCAAGAATATGACTACTATAATACTGCTCCCTATGTACAAGAATATAGCTACTATAATACTGCCCCCTATGTACAAGAATATAACTACTATAATACTGCCCCTATGTACAAGAATATAACTACTATAATACTGCCCCCTATGTACAAGAATATAACTACTATAATACTGCCCCCTATGTACAAGAATATAACTACTATAATACTGCCCCCTATGTACAAGAATATAACTACTATAATACTGCCCTCTATGTACAAGAATATAACTACTATAATACTGCCCCTATGTACAAGAATATAACTACTATAATACTGCCCCCTATGTACAAGAATATAACGACTATAATACTGCCTCCTATGTACAAGAATATAACTACTATAATACTGCTCCTATGTACAAGAATATAACTACTATAATACTGCCCCCTATGTACAAGAATATAACTACTATAATACTGCCCCCTATGTACAAGAATATAACTACTATAATACTGCTCCTATGTACAAGAATATAACTACTATAATACTGCCCCCTATGTACAAGAATATAACTACTATAATACTGCCCCCTATGTACAAGAATATAACTACTATAATACTGCTCCCTATGTACAAGAATATAATTACTATAATACTGCCCCCTATGTACAAGAATATAACTACTATAATACTGCCCCCTATGTACAAGTATATAACTACTATAATACTGCCCCCTATGTACAAGAATATAACTACTATAATACTGCCTCCTATGTACAAGAATATAACTACTATAATACTGCTCCCTATGTACAAGAATATAATTACTATAATACTGCCCCCTATGTACAAGAATATAACTACTATAATACTGCTCTCTATGTACAAGAATATAACTACTATAATACTGCCCCCTATGTACAAGAATATAACTTCTATAATACTGCCCCCTATGTACAAGAATATAACTACTATAATACTGCTCTCTATGTACAAGAGTATAACTACTATAATACTGCCCCTATGTACAAGAATATAACTACTATAATACTGCCTCCTATGTACAAGAATATAACTACTATAATACTACCTCCTATGTACAAGAATATAACTACTATAATACTGCCCCCTATGTACAAGAATATAAGTACTATAATACACGCCCTATGTACAAGAATATAACCACTATAATACTGCTCCTATGTACAAGAATATAACCACTATAATACTGCCCCCTATGTACAAGAATATAACTACTATAATACTGCCCCCTATGTACAAGAATATAACTACTATAATACTGCTCCTATGTACAAGAATATAACTACTATAATACTGCCCCTATGTACAAGAATATAACTACTATAATACTGCCCCTATGTACAAGAATATAACTACTATAATACTGCTCCTATGTACAAGAATATAACTACTATAATACTGCCCCCTATGTACAAGAATATAAGTACTATAATACACGCCCTATGTACAAGAATATAAGTACTATAATACACGCCCTATGTACAAGAATATAACTACTATAATACTGCTCCTATGTACAAGAATATAACTACTATAATACTGCCCCCTATGTACAAGAATATAACTACTATAATACTGCCCCCTATGTACAAGAATATAACTACTATAATACTACCCCTATATACAAGAATATGACTACTATAATACTGCCTCCTATGTACAAGAATATAACTACTATAATACTGCCCCTATGTACAAGAATATAACTACTATAATACTACCCCCTATGTACAAGAATATAACTACTATAATACTGCTCCCCTATGTACAAGAATATAACTACCATAATACTGCTTCCTATGTACAAGAATATAACTACTATAATACTGCCTCCTATGTACAAGAATATAACTACTATAATACTGCCCCCTATGTACAAGAATATAACTACTATAATACTGCCCCCTATGTACAAGAATATAACTACTATAATACTGCCCCCTATGTACAAGAATATAACTATTATAATACTGCCCCCTATGTACAAGAATATAACTACTATAATACTGCCCCCTATGTACAAGAATATAACTACTATAATACTGCCCCCTATAGTGCGCTGTGCTGCTTTTTGGTAGAGATAGGGTTTTCAGCGCGCATTGTATTTTAGTTTGATGTATGGAATGTCTCCCATAATGCAGTGCAGCCAGTAGATTAGTAGTTTAGCGTTAACCCTTGATGCTCTCGCCCTCCGCCCTGGAGTGGTTGGCGAGTATTATAGTAACTTGAGTCTTTCTGCTAAAGAATGTTCAAACCAAAATATGTTGTGGTGGTTAATTGTTGCGCCAAGCAGTTGGCTGCGGCCCCCGAGCCCAGAAGACTATGAGGCCCTTCTGCTTCATAAAACCAGAGCCCCATGTTGTCATCATGGCTGTTGTGTATGGTTTGGCTCCACCATGGCACAGGCACAGAGCCCAGGAGGCGGCTTCTCTCAGCACCTCCATATTTCATGGGATGAATGGGGCAGCGCTGGCACCGCCGCCAGGGCCCTCCGCTCAGCTCTGTGCAGAGCTGCTGAACCTGCTGATGCTCGTTAACAGATTTATGGACTCCGGATGGTAAATGGGGGGTGTGTGGTGGTGGGGGGGGGGGGAATACAAATACGGGAGGAAAAATGATGCGGTAACCGTATTAAACGTTTCTTGGCTGAGCAGCTGGCGATGGCGGCGCCTCCTGCGAATAAACACGAGGCGAAGACTGATCAAACAGCAGCGAGAGACGATGGCGAACAACGGATCAGTAAACAGACGTGGGCGACAACCGCCTTGTGGTGCCACTATCTGCCGCACTCATCCATAGCCAACACAACAGCAGAGGGAGTCTCACAGCAGCACAGAGCACTTCAGGAGAGGAGGTTACTGAATTTGTGGGACGGAGTATAATAGATGGAGCGGAGTCCCCCGACAGAACAGAGTATTTAAGGAGAGAAGGCACCAATTCTGTAAGATCGCAGACTGACAATGACATAGTTGGAGGAGTAGAGTCCTTCCAGCAGCACAGAGGATGTCAGGAGAGGAGCACTGCCCTTGTTACACCATAGATTGACAGTTACATAGTAGGTGGAATAGGGTCCTTCCAGCAGTGCAGAGGATGTCAGGAAGAGTCTGCTGACCTTTTGGGGAGATATCATAGTGGCAGTGGGGTCCCCAATTAGTGCAGAGTATTTAAGGATAGGTCACAGATAGTGTAACATAGTGTAAGGGGCAGGGACACAGAGGATGGAAGGAGAGGAGTGTGCAGAACATTTGGGGAGTGAGTATAGTGGAACCAATGGTCCCCAACAGCACAGAGTATTTCAGGAGAGGAGTGTGTTGATTTGGTGAAGTCACAGACTACAATGGTTGGAGTCCTTCTAGAAGCACAGAGTATTTCAGAAGAGGCATTGATGTTGTAAACTGGTACACAGCTGTGGCAATGGAGTCCTTCCAGCAGCACAGAGGATGTCAGGAGAGAAATAAGGTCCATATTCTGGGATCACACACTGAAAGGGATTTAGTACGGTGGTAAGCATCCAGTCCTTCCAGCAGCGCAGAGGATGTCAGGAGAGGAGTGTGCGGGACTTGTTGGGATCAGTGATGATGTGACGCTCGCGCTGCATGCAATATATAGTCGCCGTTTCCACTTTTGCGCTTTCGGGCTGCATCCATTCTACCACTTTATAGGACAGCGGCCCGCAGTAACCTGCGAGCGACCTGGGCAGGGCTAAAGCTGATTCTCTGGGGCTCAGAGCAGCCGCTCCTGCCAGGCGCCCGGTAGAGGCAGAGAGGAGACGTGGCTTTTGGGCGGCCCAGCTTATCACACAGCGTTCGGAGACGGATAATTAGGAGCAGGCGGCCGGACCGCGCCATGATTAAAATAGATATTGGAAGGCGCTGTGGCCTCGTATCAGCCAAGTCTGCACTGATATATGGAGTCGCCTGACTCCCGCAGTCATGTCACTGAAGAACTAAAGCAAAGAAGTCACTCCAAAAGTTCATCAAAAAGTTCATCAATTTCACTTCAGCAGATCTTTGTTTAGTCCCTGCGCTCCCCATACTGATCAACTACCCCTGCGCTCCAAGTACGAATGCACAATCCAACTCCTTGTATTGATCCACAACTCGAGACCCTGCACTCCCCGTACTAAGACACAACACAAGAACCTGCACTCCCCGTACTGATACACAACCCAACTCCTTGTACTGATTCACAGACTCCCTGCACTCCCCGTACTAAGACACAACACAAGAACCTGCCCTTCTTGTACTAATCCACAACCCAACTCTCTGAACTCCTCATACTGATCACAACTCGAGACCCTACACTCCCCATACTGACCACATCCCAACTCCTTGTACTGATCCACAAACCAACTGCCTGTGATCCTCATACTGATCCACAACTCGAGACCCTGTATTCCCGTACTGATCCACAACTTGAGACGCTTCAGTCCCTGCACTGATCCACAACCCGAGACCCTCTGGTCCCCATACTGATCCAGAACCCAAGCCCCTGCGCTCTCTGTACTAATCTACTAGTCGAAACCCTGCGCTCCCCGTACTGATCCACAACCCAAAACTCTGCAATCCCCATACTGATCCACAACCCAAGTCCCTGCCTTCCCCATACTGATCCACAACCCGAGACCCTCTGATCCCCATACTGATCCACAACCCAAGCCCCTGCGCTCTCTGTACTGATCCACTCGTCGAGACCCTGCTCTCCCTGTACTGATCCACAACCCGAGACCCTCTGGTTCCCGTACTGATCCACAACCCAAAACTCTGCAATCCCCAAACTGATCCACAACCCAAGTCCCTGCATTCCCCGTACCGATACACAATTCAAGACCCTGCACTCCCCGTACTGATCCACAAGCAAAGTCGCTGCGATCCACGTACTGATCCAAAATTTAAATACCAGCACTCCCCCATACTGATCCGCAACCCAACTCCTCATGATCCACAACTCGAGAACATGCACTCCCGCACTGATCCACAACTCGAGTCCCTGGACTCCCGTGCTCATCCGCAACCAAACTCTTTGTACTGATCCAAAACCTGAGTCCCTGAAATCCCCCTTCTGATCCACATGCCGAGTACCTGCACTCCCCATACAGATCCACAACCCGAGACCCTGTGCTCCCGATAACTTCCCTGTACTGATCTGCAAGCTGAGTTCCTGCACTTCCCGTACTGATCCAAGAGGATGCCCTCCCGTGCTGATCCACAACCCACTTCTGATACTGATCGATAACCCAACTCCTTGTACTGATTCACAAGCCGAGTCTCTGCACTCTCCGTACTGATCCCCAACCCGAGAGCCTGCACTCCCCGTACTGATCCACAACCCGAGACCCTGTACTCCCCGTACTGATCCAAAACCCGAGAGCCTGCACTCCCTATACTGATCCACAACCCGAGACCCTGCACTCACCGTACTGATCCACAACCCGAGACCCTGTACTCCCTGTACTGATCCAAAACCTGAGACCCTGCACTCCCTGTACTGATCCACAACCCGAGACCCTGCACTCCCAATACTGATCCACAACCCGAGACCCTGCACTCCCCGGACTGATCCACAACCCGAGACCCTGCACTCCCTGTACTGATCCACAACCCGAGACCCTGCACTCCCCGTACTGATCCAAAACCCGAGACCCTGCACTCCCCGTACTGATCCACAAGCCAAGTCTCTGAACTCCCCGTACTGATCTGCAACCCAAGTCCCTGGACTCCCGTGCTGATCCGCAACCAAACTCCTTGTACTAATCCACAACCTGAGTCCCTGAAATCCCCCTTCTGACATGCCGAGTCCCTGCACTCCCCATACAGATCCACAACCCGAGACCCTGTGCTCCCCATACTGAACCACAACCAAAATCCGTGCACTCCCCATATTGATCTACAACCCAAGTCCCTACACTTCCCATACTGATCCACAACACAAGTCCCTGCGCTCCCTAAACTGATCCAAAACCTGAGTTCCTACACTCCCCGTATTGATCTACAACCCGAGATCCTCCACTCCGCATACTGATCCACAAGCAGAATTCCTGCACTCCCAATACTGATCCACAACCAAACTCTGCACTCCTGATACTGATCCACAACCCAACTGCTTGTACTGATCCACAACCTGAGTCCCTGCTCTTCCCATACTGATCCCCAACCCAAGTCCCTGCACTCCACAACCACGTACTGATCCACAACCAAACTCCTTGTGTTTATCCACAACTTGAGTCCCTGAACTTCCCACACAGATCCACAACTCAATCCCTGCACTCCCCATAGTGATCCAAAAAACCGAGACCCTGCCATCCCCATGCTGATCCACAACCCGAGACCCTAGCTCCCGGTATTGATCCACTAGTCGAGTCCCTGCGCTCACTGTACTGATCCACATCCCAACTCCCTGAGCTCCACATACTGATCTACAATTCGAGTTACTGCACTCTCCATACTCATCCACAAGCCGAGTCCCTGCGCTCCTGATACTGATCCAATACCCAGCTCCCTGTTCTCCTCATACTGTTCCACAACCCGAGACCCTATATTCCCTGTACTGATCCACAACCCGAGACCCTGTGCTCCCCGTACTGATCCACAATCCAAATCCCTGCACTCCCCGTACTGATCCACAACCCAAATCCCTGTACTCCCCGTACTGATCCACAATCCAAATCCCTGTACTCCCCGTACTGATCCACAACCCAAATCCCTGTACTTCCCGTACTGATCCACAATCCAAATCCCTGTACTCCCCGTACTGATCCACAATCCAAATCCCTGTACTCCCCGTACTGATCCACAATCCAAATCCCTATACTCCCCGTACTGATCCACAACCCAAATCCCTGTACTCCCCGTACTGATCCACAACCCAAATCCCTGTACTCCCCGTACTGATCCACAACCCAAATCCCTGTACTCCCCGTACTGATCCACAACCCAAATCCCTGTACTCCCCGTACTGATCCACAACCCAAATCCCTGTACTCCCCGTGCTGATCCACAACCAAAATCCCTGTACTCCCCGTACTGATCCACAACCCAAATCCCTGTACTTCCCGTACTGATCCACAACCCAAATCCCTGTACTCCCCGTACTGATCCACAACCCAAATCCCTGTACTCCCCGTACTGATCCACAACCCAAATCCCTGTACTCCCCGTACTGATCCACAACCCAAATCCCTGTACTCCCCGTGCTGATCCACAACCAAAATCCCTGTACTCCCCGTACTGATCCACAACCCAAATCCCTGTACTTCCCGTACTGATCCACAACCTAAATCCCTGTACTCCCGGTACTGATCCACAACCTAAATCCCTGTATTCCCCGTACTGATCCACAACCTAAATCACTGTATTCCCCGTACTGATCCACAACCCAAATCCCTGTACTCCCCGTACTGATCCACAACCCAAATCCCTGCACTCCCATACTGATCCGCAATCCAAGTCCCTGCATTCCCCGTATTGATCGACTAGTCGAGTCCTTGAGCTCACTGTACTGATCCATATCCCAATTCCCTGCGCTCCTCATACTGATCTACAATTCGAGTTACAGCACTCTCCATACTCATCCACAAGCCGAGTCCCTGCGCTCCTGATACTGATCCACAACGCAGCTCCCTGTTCTCCTCATACTGATCCACAACTCGAGACTCTGCATTCCCTGTACTGATCTACAACCCGAGACCCTGTGCTCTTCATACTGATCCACAACCCGAGTCCCAGTGCTCCCCATATTGATTCACAACCCAAATTTCTGAGCTTCCTGTACTGATCCATAAGCCAAGTCCCTGGACTCCCGTACTGATCCACAACCAAACTCCTTGTACTAGATCCACAACCTGAGTCCCTGAAATCCCCCTGCTGATCCACATGCCAAGTCCTTGCACCCCCCATACTGATCCACATCCCGAGACCCTGTGCTCCCCATACTGAACGACAACCAAAATCCGTGCACTTTCCATATTGATCCACAACTCGAGTCCCTGCGCTCCCCGAACTGACCCAAAACTCGAGTACCTACACTCCCTGTATTGATCTGCAACCCGAGATCCAGCGCTCCCCATACTGATCCACAACCCAAATCCCTGCACTCCACAACCATGCCCTGATCCACAACCTAACTCTTTGTGCATATCCACAACCCAAGTCCCTGCACTCCCCGCACTGATCCACAACCCAAGTCCCTGCACTCCCCGCACTGATCCACAACTCAATCCCTACACTCCCAATACTGATCCACAACCCAAATCTCTGCACTCCACCTTCTGATCTATAACCCAACTCATTCTAATGATCAACAATCTGAGACCCTGCCCTCCCCACGCAGATCCACAACCCAAGACTAAAACTTCCCTGTACTGATCCGCAACCCGAGTTCCCGCACTCCCAGTACTGATCTATAACCCGAGAGCCTGCCCTCAAGTTCTGATCCACAACCCAAATCCTTGCACTCCTTATACTGATCCACAACCGAAGTCTCTGCACTCCCCATACTGATCGATAACCCAACTCCTTGCACTTATTCACAAGCTGAGTCCCTGCCCTCCCCATACTGACCCACAACCCAACTCCCTGCACTCCCTATACTTATCCACAACCTGAGACTCTGCCTTCCCCGTACTGATCCACAAGCAAAGTCCCTACACACCCATACTGATCTACAACCCAAATTCCTGCACTCCCCATACTGATCCACAACATAACTCCTTGTGCTGATCCACAACTCGATTTCATGCGCTCCCCATACTGATCCACAAACCGAATTCCTGTGCTCCCAATACTGATCCACAACCCAAATTTCTGGGCTTCCCTCCTGATCCACAACCCAAGTCCCTGCGCTCTCTGTACTGATCCACTAGTCAAGTCCCTGCGCTTACCATACCGATCCACATCCCAATTCCCTGCGCTCCTCATACTGATCTACAACTCTAGTCCCTGCACTCTCCATACTCATCCACAAGCCGAGTCCCTGGGCTCCTCATAATGATCCACAACCCGAGAGCCTGCACTCTCTGTACTAATCCACAACCCGAGAGCCTGCACTCTCTGTACTAATCCACAACTCAAGACCCTGTGCTCCCCGTACGAATCCACAACCGGAGACACTGTGCTCCCCGTATGAATCCACAACCCGAGACACTGCGCTCCCTATACTGATCCACAACCCGGGAGCCTGCACTCCCCGTACTGATCCACAACCCGAGACCCTGTGCTCCCCGTACGGATCCACAACCCGAGACCCTGCGCTCCCCGTACGGATCCACAACCCGAGAGCCTGCGCTCCCCGTACGGATCCACAACCTGAGAGCCTGCGCTCCCCGTACGGATCCACAACCTGAGAGCCTGCGCTCCCCGTACTGATCCACAACCCGAGAGCCTGCGCTCCCCGTACGGATCCACAACCCGAGAGCCTGCACTCCCCGTACTGATCCACAACCCGAGAGCCTGCGCTCCCCGTACGGATCCACAACCTGAGAGCCTGCGCTCCCCGTACTGATCCACAACCCGAGAGCCTGCGCTCCCCGTACTGATCCACAACCCGAGAGCCTGCACTCCCCGTACTGATCCACAACCCGAGAGCCTGCACTCCCCGTACTGATCCACAACCCGAGAGCCTGCACTCCCCGTACTGATTCACAACCCGAGAGCCTGCACTCCCCGTACTGATTCACAACCCGAGAGCCTGCACTCCCCGTACTGATCCACAACCCGAGAGCCTGCACTCCCCGTACTGATCCACAACCCGAGAGCCTGCACTCCCCGTACTGATCCACAACCCGAGAGCCTGCACTCCCCGTACTGATCCACAACCCGAGAGCCTGCACTCCCCGTACTGATCCACAACCCGAGACCCTGCGCTCCCCATACTGATCCAGAACCCGAGACCCTGTGCTCCCCGTACGGATCCACAACCCGAGACACTGTGCTCCCCATACTGATCCACAACCCAAGTCCCTGCGCTCTCTGTACTGATCCACTAGTCAAGTCCCTGCGCTCACCATACCGATCCACATCCCAACTCCCTGCGCACCTCATACTGATCTACAACTCTAGTCCCTGCACTCTCCATACTCATCCACAAGCCGAGTCCTGGGGCTCCTCATAATGATCCACAACCCGAGAGCCTGCACTCTCTGTACTAATCCACAACCCGAGAGCCTGCACTCCCCGTACTAATCCACAACTCGAGACCCTGTGCTCCCCGTACGAATCCACAACCCGAGACACTGTGCTTCCCGTACGAATCCACAACCCGAGACACTGCGCTCCCCATACTGATCCACAACCCGAGAGCCTGCACTCCCCGTACTGATCCACAACTCGAGACCCTGCACTCCCCGTACTGATCCACAAACCCAGATCCTGTGCTCCCCGTACGGATCCACAACCCGAGAGCCTGCGCTCCCCGTACGGATCCACAACCCGAGAGCCTGCGCTCCCCGTACGGATCCACAACCCAAGTCCCTGCGCTCTCTGTACTGATCCACTAGTCAAGTCCCTGCGCTCACCATACCGATCCACATCCCAACTCCCTGCGCACCTCATACTGATCTACAACTCTAGTCCCTGCACTCTCCATACTCATCCACAAGCCGAGTCCTGGGGCTCCTCATAATGATCCACAACCCGAGAGCCTGCACTCTCCCTACTGATCCACAACCCGAGAGCCTGCACTCCCCGTACTGATCCACAACTCGAGACCCTGTGCTCCCCGTACGGATCCACAACCCGAGACACTGTGCTCCCCGTACGGATCCACAACCCGAGACACTGTGCTCCCCATACTGATCCACAACCCAACTTCTTGTACTGATTTACAAGTCGAGTCCCTGCACTCTCGGTACTGATCCATATCCTAACCCCTCCGCTCTTTATACTGATCTACAACTCAAGACCCTGCACTCCCCTTACTGATCCACAAGCCAAGTCCCTGGGCTCCTCGTATTGATCCATAACCCAACTACCTGTGCTCCTCATACCGATCCACAACTTGAGACCCTGCATTCCCAGTACTGATCCACAAGCAGAGATCCTAAACCCCCCATACTGATCCACAACCCGAGACCCTGTGCTCTCCGTACTGATGCACAACCCAAGACCCTGTGCTCCCTATACTGATCCACAACCCAAATTCATGCACGTCCCATACTGATCCATGACCCAATTCCCTGGCCTTCCCGTACTGATCGACAACCCAACTCCCTGCCTTCCCCGTACTGATCCACAACATAACTCCTTTAACTGATCCACAAGCAGAGTATCTGCGTTTCACGTACTGATCCACAACCCGAGTCTCGGCACTCCCCGTACTAATCCACAACCAAACTCCCTTCATTCCCCTTACTTATCCACAACCCAAGACTCTACTCTATCCATAGTGATCCACAACCTGAGTCTCGGCACTCCCCGTACTGATCCACAACCCGAGTCTCGGCACTCCCCGCAATGATCCACAACCCGAGTCTCGGTACTCCACGCAATGATCCACAACCCGAGTCTCGGCACTCCATGCACTGATCCACAACCAGAGTCCCTGCACCCTCCATACTCATCATCAAGCCGAGTCTCAGCACTTCCCGTACTGATCCACAACCCGAGTCCCTGCACTTTCCATACTCATCCACAACCCGAGTCTCGGCACTCCCCATACTAATCCACAACCCGAGACTCTACCCTATCTGTAGTCATCCACAACCCAAGTCCCTGCACTCACTGTACTGATCCACAACCCAACTCTCTTCACTCCCTGTACAGATCCAGAACCTGAGACCCTGCTTTCACCATACCCATTCACAACCTGGGCTCACATCACTATGGTGTTCCAAGGACACTGCAACATAGGTGGCAAGAGTCTGATCACTAGGGGACCCATTCGTGGGACCCGACTGATTATGAGAATGGGGTCCCATGATACTAATACTCCATTCCAAGTCTAGTACACCTGAAGATCATCATTTACAGCACTCACCTATCTTGGCCAGTCAAATTAACCCATCATGGCACAGTAGCCTGTATGCTTAAGTGTCGCTCCATCTAAACGGTGGACATTGGATCCCCATTCTCATGATCAGTGAGGACCTAATGTGATCACATACCTATCACCTACCTTGTTAATAGGGGATAAATATTGATCCTGTGGAACCACTCATGTGGTGGGCGGCTTATGACGTCCATTCCTGTTTTGCTCCACATTATGCAGAGTCACTGACAATAATACACCATTGTAATCACAGTAGGTACTGAATGTTCTCCAGGAACTTTACTTATATAATGCAGATAATAAGGCAACAGATTGGCTCAATATCTGCTCTGAGATTATCCACACTGCTTCTGATAATCACCTCTAATCATCCACCTTCATATACCTCATCCTCGCTCATCTACTGCATCCAATCCGCTGCGAGAAAGAACAATACTCCTGTGATAATAAACAGCTGAGAACAAAGCCCAGGCAAACAGATAACCATGAGAAAGAACAGCTGTTAATCACCAGGCACTGAGACCCAGAGAACAACAATGACAAAAATAGCCTATATTTCCAAATGGCCTTGTTATATAGGTAAAAAAATAACAATCATAATAATAGTAAGAAATAATACTATATAACTACTATAATACTGCCCCCTATGTACAAGAGTATAAGTGCTATAATACTGCCCCTATGTACAAGAATATAACTACTATAATACTGCCCCCTATGTACAAGAGTATAACTACTATAATACTGCCCCCTATGTACAAGAGTATAAGTGCTATAATACTGCCCCCTATGTACAAGAGTATAAGTGCTATAATACTGCCCCCTATGTATAGGAATATAACTACTATAATACTGCCCTCTATGTACAAGAATATAACTACTATAATATTGCCCCTATGTACAAGAATATAACTACTATAATACTGCCCCCTATGTGCAAGAACATAACTACTATAATACTGCCTCCTATGTACAAGAATATAACTACTATAATACTGTCTCCTATATACAAGAATATAACTACTATAATACTGCCCCTATGTACAAGAATATAACTACTATAATACTGCCCCTATGTACAAGAATATGACTACTATAATACTGCCCCTATGTACAAGAATATAACTACTATAATACAGCCTCCTATGTACAAGAATATAACTACTATAATACTGCCTCCTATGTACAAGAATATAACTACTATAATACTGCCTCCTATGTACAAGAATATAACTACTATAATACTGCCACCTATATACAAGAATATAACTACTATAATACTGCCTCCTATGTACAGAATATAACTACTATAATACTGCCCCCTATGTACAAGAATATAACTACTATAATACTGCCTCCTATGTGCAAGAATATAACTACTATTATACTGCTCCTATGTACAAGAATATAACTACTATAATACTGCTCCTATGTACAAGTATATAACTACTATAATACTGCCCCTATGTACAAGAATATAACTACTATAATACAGCCTCCTATGTACAAGAATATAACTACTATAATACTGCCTCCTATGTACAAGAATATAACTACTATAATACTGCCTCCTATGTGCAAGAATATAACTACTATTATACTGCTCCTATGTACAAGAATATAACTACTATAATACTGCTCCTATGTACAAGAATATAACTACCATAATACTGCCCCTATGTACAAGAATATAACTACTATAATACAGCCTCCTATGTACAAGAATATAACTACTATAATACTGCCTCCTATGTACAAGAATATAACTACTATAATACTGCCTCCTATGTGCAAGAATATAACTACTATTATACTGCTCCTATGTACAAGAATATAACTACTATAATACTGCTCCTATGTACAAGAATATAACTACTATAATACTGCCCCCTAAGTGCAAGAATATAACTACTATTATACTGCTCCTATGTACAAGAATATAACTACTATAATACTGCTCCTATGTACAAGAATATAACTACTATAATACTGCCCCCTATGTACAAGAATATAACTACTATAATACTGCCCCTATGTACAAGAATATAACTACTATAATACAGCCCCCATATGTACAAGAATATAACTACTATAATACTGCTCCTATGTACAAGAATATAACTACTATAATACAGCCTCCTATGTACAAGAATATAACTACTATAATACTGCCTCCTATGTACAAGAATATAACTACTATAATACTGCCTCCTATGTGCAAGAATATAACTACTATAATACTGCCTCCTATGTACAAGAATATAACTACTATTATACTGCTCCTATGTACAAGAATATAACTACTATAATACTGCCCCTATGTACAAGAATATAACTACTATAATACTGCCCACTATGTACAAGAATATAACTACTATAATACTGCCCCCTATGTATAAGAATATAACTACTATAATACTGCCCTCTATGTGCAAGAATATAACTACTATAATACTACCTCCTATGTACAAGAATATAACTACAATAATACTGCCCCCTATGTACAAGAATATAACTACTATAATACTGCTCCCTATGTATAAGAATATAACTACTATAATACTGCCCCCTATGTACAAGAATATAACTACTATAATACTGCCCCCTATGTACAAGAATATAACTACTATAATACTGCTTCGTATGTACAAGAATATAACTACAATAATACTGCCTCCTATGTACAAGAATATAACTACTATAATACTGCTTCGTATGTACAAGAATATAACTACTATAATACTGCCCCTATGTACAAGAATATAACTACTATAATACTGCTTCGTATGTACAAGAATATAACTACTATAATACTGCCTCCTATGTACAAGAATATAACTACTATAATACTGCCTCCTATGTGCAAGAATATAACTACTATTATACTGCTCCTATGTACAAGAATATAACTACTATAATACTGCTCCTATGTACAAGAATATAACTACTATAATACTGCCCCCTATGTACAAGAATATAACTACTATAATACAGCATCCTATGTACAAGAATATAACTACTATAATACAGCCTCCTATGTACAAGAATATAACTACTATAATACTGCCTCCTATGTACAAGAATATAACTACTATAATACTGCCTCCTATGTGCAAGAATATAACTACTATAATACTGCCTCCTATGTACAAGAATATAACTACTATTATACTGCTCCTATGTACAAGAATATAACTACTATAATACTGCTCCTATGTGCAAGAATATAACTACTATAATACTGCCTCCTATGTACAAGAATATAACTACTATTATACTGCTCCTATGTGCAAGAATATAACTACTATAATACTGCCTCCTATGTACAAGAATATAACTACTATTATACTGCTCCTATGTACAAGAATATAACTACTATTATACTGCTCCTATGTACAAGAATATAACTACTATAATACTGCCTCCTATGTACAAGAATATAACTACTATTATACTGCTCCTATGTACAAGAATATAACTACTATAATACTGCTCCTATGTACAAGAATATAACTACTATAATACTGCTCCTATGTACAAGAATATAACTACTATAATACTGCCCCCTATGTACAAGAATATAACTACTATAATACTGCTCCTATGTACAAGAATATAACTACTATAATACTGCCCCCTATGTACAAGAATATAACTACTATAATACTGCCCCTATGTACAAGAATATAACTACTATAATACTGCCCCTATGTACAAGAATATAACTACTATAATACTGCCCCCTATGTATAAGAATATAACTACTATAATACTGCCCTCTATGTGCAAGAATATAACTACTATAATACTGCCCCCTATGTACAAGAATATAACTACTATAATACAGCCCCCTATGTACAAGAACATAACTACTATAATACTACCTCCTATGTACAAGAATATAACTACAATAATACTGCCCCCTATGTACAAGAATATAACTACTATAATACTGCCCCCTATGTACAAGAATATAACTACTATAATACTGCCCCTATGTACAAGAATATAACTACTATAATACTGCCCCTATGTACAAGAATATAACTACTATAATACTGCCCCCTATGTACAAGAATATAACTACTATAATACTGCCCCCTATGTATAAGAATATAACTACTATAATACTGCCCCCTATGTACAAGAATATAACTACTATAATACTGCCTCCTATGTACAAGAATATAACTACTATAATACTGCCCCCTATGTACAAGAGTATAACTACTATAATACTGCCCCCTATGTACAAGAGTATAAGTGCTATAATACTGCCTCTATGTACAAGAATATAACTACTATAATACTGCTTCGTATGTACAAGAATATAACTACTATAATACTATCTCCTATGTACAAGAATATAACTACTATAATACTGCTCCCTATGTATAAGAATATAACTACTATAATACTGCCCCCTATGTACAAGAATATAACTACTATAATACTGCCCCCTATGTACAAGAATATAACTACTATAATGCTGCCTCCTATGTACAAGAATATAACTACTATTATACTGCTCCTATGTACAAGAATATAAATACTATAATACTGCCCCCTATGTACAAGAATATAACTACTATAATACTGCCTCCTATGTACAAGAATATAACTACAATAATACTGCCCCCTATGTACAAGAATATACCTACTATAATACTGCCCCCTATGTACAAGAATATAACTACTATAATACTGCCCCCTATGTACAAGAATATAACTACTATAATACTGCTCCCTATGTACAAGAATATAACTACTATAATACTGCCCCCTATGTACAAGAATATAACTACTATAATACTGCCCCCTATGTACAAGAATATAACTACTATAATACTGCCCCCTATGTACAAGAATATAACTACTATAATACTGCCCCCTATGTACAAGAATATAACTACTATAATACTGCCCCCTATGTACAAGAATATAACTACTATAATACTGCCCCCTATGTACTGGAATATAACTACTATAGTACTGCTCCCTATGTACAAGAATATAACTACTATAATACTGCCCCCTATGGATAAGGTATAGAATGGATTACTCTTCATACATGAGCTTAGTGCCTCTGGAATATTTATCCCTCAGTGTGATGTAGTTGCAGTATCTATGTATGGCGGTCTAAACCTTCAGACATGAGCTGCAGAGTGATGGTCTCATTGCAGTTGCTGATCAGACAGGGTGACAGCTATGGTGGTCATACTTCGACACTTGACATTTTCTGCAGGACTGGCATAATCCTGTTACAGCATTTCAGAAATATGATGCATCATCAGGCTCAGTGACAGAGGACAGCGGTTGGCGCGGGGCTGCTGCCATTTATCTGTCATCTCCGCCAGTTACCATCACGCTGTCACAGACATTTCAAAGAGGAATTCCTAATGCACTGATGGAGCACAAACTGCACTGTCAAGCAGAGAGCCATCCACATAGCCCACAAACCACCGATAGGCACAGTGCACCATAACAGAACAAGCCACAGTGCCCACAAACCACCGATAGGCACAGTGCCCCACAAGATGTAGTAGCCCAATGCTTTCTACAGAACACTCAGAGCACACTTGTCCTGTCTCACCTGTCTATATGCCGTCCATGGATGTAGAAGGTGCCGTCTGTGGGAGAGACCCTGTGTCTCCCCTTCTTCTCTAAGCCAAGAGCTTAACACCATCTCAGCTGGTCTCTGATTGGCTGGCAATCAGGTTCAATTTCTCTATGGCGGGAAACCACAACAAAGGTCCCTATGCAAGAGTGGGAGGAGTCCAGAAAGTGCGGGAATGGAACAGAGGAGATAAAAGGAGGAGTCAGTGAGCAGTTAATCAGACTCAGCCCGGTGTGAGAGAGGATAGGTTGCAGTTCAGTCCTGTCGGAAGGGAGGAGTTACCCTACTAGAGCAAGACAGCAGTTCATCACGTTCCCTTCCAAGGTCGAGTGAGGTGTAAACCCGTTCCCTTAGCACCCCACAGCGGAGGAAAGAAAAACCTTTCTAAGGTCCATCTTCATCAAACAGTGAGTCATAGCTACCCGGTGAATTCACAGCCAGCATTGGCCGTTCAGTCACTTGTCCTGCTGCTTCGTGTACACTTCACAAAATCTACATCAATCCTTCATCTAAAGCAGCTAGTGGGGAAAGTGTTTAACCAAACCAGTTCAGGAATAAAAGAAAGGAGAGAGTGTTCAAGTCAGGTCTTATCGAATCTATATCCCTGTATCTTCTCATCATGTGCTATTGCCTGCGTAGTACTGCATCTGCGTGTATCTGTTCTGAGTGCATATCCACAATATTGTCAATCAAGTGACAAAGTTAGTAAATCTGTACACTCTCAGATTTCTAAACTATTGCTGGACTCGGCTCTATTATTTCTTCGGCATACCACCCTGAAAGTCTAGATGGAGTGCTGGCGTCATCATGACAAAACTAGGCCTCCGGCCATCCATGCTGCATTAAGTTCTCTGGGGCATTACAAGGAGAGCCAGCCACAGTGCCCACATTCCACAGACAAACACAGTGCCCCATAATGAAGCCAGCCACAGTGCCAAATACGGTCACAGAGCCAGCCACACAGCCTTACAATAGAGCTAGCTATAATACCCACATACCACCGACAGGCACAGTGCCCCCAAAGAAATCTAGCAACAATGTCCAATAACAGAGGCAGCGATAGTGCCCACATGCCACCTACAGACACAGTGCCCCATAACAGAACCAGCCAATGGGCAGGGTGCCTCATAAAAGAGCCAGTTACCGTACCCTCATAGCAGCCCCAGTTCTCTCATGACAATAACAGCAGGGGGCAGCAATGAGATATTAGTTTATTCAGTCTGTGACTTAATGGGGGATTGGTAGCATTGAAGCAGCTCTGGATGTGACTGGAGTAGAACGTTATGATCAGATTACCTTACAGAACATATCAGGGGAACTCGCAGCCACTGAGGAGCAGAAGGTCCGGCCAACTGACCTCCGGCCACGGGACATAAATCTTTCCATACGAGGCAGTAATAAGCTGCATTATCACACTTCCCCGAGATAACGGATCAGTGTAGACGAGATTACCGCTGTGAAAATGATAGAAAAGCGCTGGAAACGCGCCGCAGCGAGGAAACCTACAGCGATACGCTGAGACTACAGCGCCCGGCGCCCGAAAATAATCATCTTTATTTGAATGGCGCCAACTTATTCTGCAGTGCATGTTGCGAAAACGCTACGATACGCCGACAATCAGAGCACAGAGCAGAGTGTGGTGACAATCACAAGCCTGAAGGGCACAGAGTTACCAGGAGCAGCAGGGCACACGGTCACAGCTGGTAAGGAGGGGGCACCAGGTACAGCTGGTGAGGAGGGGGCACAGGGTTACTAGGAGCAGCAGGGCACATGGTCACAGCTGGTAAGGAGTGGGCACCAGGTACAGCTGGTGAGGAGGGAGCACAGAGTTACCAGGAGCAGCAGGGCACACGGTCACAGCTGGTAAGGAGTGGGCACCAGGTACAGCTGGTGAGGAGGGGGCACAGGGTTACTAGGAGCAGCAGGGCACATGGTCACAGCTGGAAGGAGGGGTACGGGGTTACCAGGAGCAGCAGGGGTCACAGCCACAACTGTTGAGGAGGGGGCACCAGGTACAGCTGGTAGAAGGAGGCACTGGGCACAACTGGTAAGGAGGGGCACCATGTACAGCTGGTAAGGAGGGGGCACAGGGTTACTAGGAGCAGCAGGGCACATGGTCACAGTTGGAAGGAGGGGTGCGGGGTTACCAGGAGCAGCAGGGGTCACAGCCACAACTGCTGAGGAGGGGGCACCAGGTACAGCTGGTAGGAGGGGGCACCAGGTACAGCTGGTAGGAGGAGGCACTGGGCACAGCTGGTAAGGAGGGGGCACAGGGTTACTAGGAGCAGCAGGGCACATGGTCACAGTTGGAAGGAGGGGTGCGGGGTTACCAGGAGCAGCAGGGGTCACAGCCACAACTGCTGAGGAGGGGGCACCAGGTACAGCTGGTAGGAGGGGGCACCAGGTACAGCTGGTAGGAGGAGGCACTGGGCACAGCTGGTAAGGAGGGGGCACAGGGTTACTAGGAGCAGCAGGGCACATGGTCACAGTTGGAAGGAGGGGTGTGGGGTTACCAGGAGCAGCAGGGGTCACAGCCACAACTGCTGAGGAGGGGGCACCAGGTACAGCTGGTAGGAGGAGGCACTGGGCACAGCTGGTAAGGAGGGGGCACAGGGTTACTAGGAGCAGCAGGGCACATGGTCACAGTTGGAAGGAGGGGTGCGGGGTTACCAGGAGCAGCAGGGGTCACAGCCACAACTGCTGAGGAGGGGGCACCAGGTACAGCTGGTAGGAGGAGGCACTGGGCACAGCTGGTAAGGAGGGGGCACAGGGTTACTAGGAGCAGCAGGGCACATCGTCACAACTGGAAGGAGGGGTACGGGGTTACCAGGAGCAGCAGGGGTCACAGCCACAACTGCTGAGGAGGGGGCATTAGGTACAGCTGGTAAGGAGAGGGCACCGGGCACAGGTGGTTCCCCATCTTAAAGAACACATCTGCATGATAACGAGCGTTTATGTAATGAGGGTACATTTGGCTTACGGCCCGTGCTGTGTTACACGAGTGGCAGAGGCGCCGTTACCGTAGATACAGTAAAAACTGCGGCAGAAATCCGCATTTAAACTCCAGGATTTCTGCGCGGTTTCTTTGAATGTACGTGAAGAGCCTCTTACGGTACAAGTCATGTGGATGAGCCTCAGCGAATGGGATAATCCGCGAAAAACCGGACACAGAATCCGCATTACGGGGCTCACACCCTGCGGGGAGGAGTCTGCGCCATACGGCCTTCAGCTCGGATGGAATTGGAGAGTTTCTTCACAGATTTGCAGCAGATTGGGTGTTGGCGCAGATTCGGCATCCAGGGTGCAGTGTAGGCCGCCATGTGAGTGTGCGCACATTCCACAGCATTACCGCTATGGTGGCACAGTCTGAGGGGGTCTGTCGGCTCAGTGTGGAAGTAGCAGCAAGGAAACAGAAAAGATAGAAATGAAGGCGAGCGACTGCAACTTCTGTATGAACGTCACCTATGGAAGGATACGTGAATCTAACAGGCGGGTCAACAAAGCTTGCGACCCCCACCATGATGTCAGCAGAAGTAATCTGCCTGCAGCTGACCCGAGAACTGCGGGGAAGAGATCAAGGGATTATGGGAAGACGAGAGCCGCGGGATCGCATGCCACCCCCAGAAATAGAACAAATGATGCGGGAGCTGCGCCAAAGAGTGACACCAGGAAAATAGTGTTAGGGCTCGTTCACACGCACTTCTTTAGTTTTGGTCCGTGAAATACACAACCTTGTCACGGCCGGTAACTTGCCCTGGTCACTGCGCATTGTGGGGTTTTTTTTAGGGCAAATTCATAGCATTTTTCTTACATGCAAAAAAACGCAAGAAGGCCCCTTCATGCGTAAAAACACGTGTATCAAGTCTGTTCGCGGCGGAGTTACACAATCCCGTGGAATTAATTGACCAATTTCCGTAAAACAGGACATGCTGCGACTTTTTTCACACTTGTCACTATACAGGTCTGAAGACCCCAATGCAGATCAATGGGGTCTAAGATCTCCGTATTACGCATGTGGTGAATGCACGCCTAATACGGAGTGCAGATATGTCTATGTGAATGAGGTCCGACGCAGCAAATCCAAGTTTTGCTGATAGTTTGCTACAATCAGGGCAGACCGCAGCGGAATGACTAAGGGCTCATTCACACAGGCGGATTTGCATTGGGATATCCAGGCACTCATTATTTATACGTAGGGTGCGTAATACGGGCCAAACGAGCCCATTGAAGTCAATGGCGGTCTTCTTGCATTTTTTTTTCGCACGTGAAAAATGCAATAAACAAGGAATACGCACAGTTTCGAACCGTAAAAAAAAACCCACTGCGCATTTCACGGACGAAAACCTGAATGCTCTGTGACTGAGCGCCTCGGGACCTTCCACACACGACGCACCGCAAGCCACAGTTCTGCACCAAAGTCCGCAGGTTTCCAGCAGATTTTGGTGTGGAATGTCGCAGCTCCTGCCTTGGCTGCGATCTGCGGCGCCCATCTGGTGTGAAAGGCCCCTTAGAGCGGTTTTTGCGAGACGAGCGCCGTCCAAATAATCACCGTAAACACGGATAATTCGATCACTAGTCGTCTCATTTCAGCTCATCTAAAAAAATAACGGCTGGTTGATCAAAAGTCGCCCGGTGTGCGGCCGCGAATGGCTTGCGAATTAATTTGCACGGAGATCTCCTCTATGAACGATTTGTCAGCGAACAGTTAACGAACATAAGCGCCGTACGTAAAAGCAGACAAGCGCCTGGTTCGCAGGCTTCATGGCTCAGTGTGAAGGGACCTTCCATCTCTGCTATTCCTGATGAGCCGATCGCTATTCCAGGGTCGCTGTGCCGGACCCCGGGGGCTCGTGTGCCGCCGCCGCCGTGCTGGCATCGCACCACAACGCTCCACCTGTGCATTTTAATCCATCCTTAAACAGACCGGGGATTTAGTGAACTTCCCGACAAACAGAACTGAAACACCAAGTGTCACTTTTACGAGCCGTGATCCAAACACAATGTAACCGGAGATGAAGAGCTGTCACCGCCGGCCACGCTGTGCGTCACCACTGATGGCGTAGTAGAGTCTGCTGAATGTGGAGATTTATAGACCACAGACCCAGCTCCGGTGGCTCCTGGGACCCATGCAGTATGGGGGCCACAGGTGAGGCAGCTCTGCCCTAACTACCCAAACAGTCATAAACTGGTCTGAGGTCTTCCTCCCCCTATGGTTGCCACCCGGCTGGTATAGCACTGGCATGGCTGGCAATGACTTGCAGAGGCCGGTGGCGGTACTTATTTTTTACCAGTAATGTTAATTGATAGTAAAAAAAAAATGCTTCAGTTCCCCTCCAGGTGGCAGCACCGTCCTCCATCTTGCTGGGCCCACTATCGGCTCCTAGCCTCACCCTGCTAGAAAAACTCCAGCGGCAGGAGAATTCACACATGGTTGGCCAGTTCAGTGGGGCCACGGAGCGGCCCCAGGATGACTTGGTGGGGCCACGGAGCGGCCACATGATGACTCGGTGGGGGCCACGGAGCGGCCACGTGATGACTCGGTGGGGGCCACGGAGCGGCCCCATGATGACTTGGTGGGGCCACGGAGCGGCCCCATGATGACTTGGTGGGGCCACGGAGCGGCCCCATGATGACTTGGTGGGGCCAGGAGCGGGCACTCAGGGAGGGGGGACTGGGAGACTCATTTGGGAGTAGCAGGATGGGGAAAGAGTGGAGAGGCCAATCGTGGCTGGAAGAATTCTTCATGGCAGTTTGGGCCAAGATAGAAAAAAAGCAAAAACAAAAATGGCCGAAACAATGTCTGCTTTGATCAGTAGCGGTATCTGCACTGTAATCCCATCACGGTGTGGAGCCATCATCATATGGCGATTGTATAATGTAGCGCTATTATCCTAGAGCTGAGCCGCTCTTATATCAATGGTCTTCTAGAATATATTTTTGGGGGTTCCTGGGGGGATAACAGGTTAAAAAATAAACATCACATGTTTTAGGCCCCACCCCTTTTACTTTAGCTGGTATTCTTTAGAAAAAAGAACCCCCCCCCCCTAACTGCCCCCGGAGGACTGACCAGAAGGGGGCGCCATCTTGTTTTTCCCATGATCTCCTTCTACTCCTGTGTAGGTATTTGAGGTCTGTGAGAAGCGGCACCCTTGGGAGGTGTAATCCCCAGTCGGCGGGCAGACATCTGCTACGGTTTGCGGTATGAATGAGCTGATGTCTGATAGCGCCGCTATCAGGTGTCCGTCCATCCGCAGCCGCTCCCGCTAGCACCTTGGTGTTGCTCTTCAGCATCTCCGTTCCTCAAGTTATGATGAGGCTTGTAATTCACCAACAGTTAGCCATGTGACTTCTGTACGGATGCTGCGGGGAAGATTTAGGACACCACCTAAGAGCCTCCTTGTCATCCCAAGCAACCAATCACAGCGCAGTTCTCATCTCACCACACCAGATCCTCAAATGAGAGTTGCAATGTGATTGGTTGCTACGGACAACAAGGACGCTTTGCGGTGCGTAGGACTCTTTATACACTGGTTTTCTAGCAGACAAAAGGTGCCAAAATTCCAACTTTGAGGGCTTTTACCTCAGACCCTCCCATGTGTGCACGGCCGACACATTAAGGACTCGGTCACACAGGTGTCTGCAGTCCGTGAAGACTGTGCATTGGTGGACCGAAAACCGCCTCCCCGCGTATTACACAGCATGTTTATGTGCACAAACAGATCCACAGAAGGACCCATTGTGGAGCACTAGAAGCCTCTCCGACGCAGAGAAAAACACCCCGTTACCAGAGGGGGCGCATTACTGGGATGGGAGAAGCTGGATGTCCGTATCGATGGATTGTCCCCACCGGCCGCTCAGCTGTGAACGTCTGCTGCGGGTTTAGAGGTGAAATCCACGTGGAAAAACCCTGCATCGGGTCCCACGGAGTGAAGCCCCCCAAGTCCGAGCGCCCCCATGTCTGTCAGAGACTATCTGCCCCTCTGTTCTCCATGAACCACATAGTTTCCCAAAAACCAGAGCGTTCCGTAAGAGCAGCGATGACGCGCTGTCCGCCATGGCGGGACGACCCTTCCTGCCCCTCACAACTACAACTCCCGTCCATCACCGAACCCACGGAGTGCAGAAAGGAAGTGGAAAAATAGTCCACAAAGCGTTTCCTCTTTTCTTCCAGGTTTTGTCACCTCTGCGCTCCGGACGGCGATATTTATAACCCGCGGAGAGAGGATGCGTAATACTTCCTATGGGCATCATATACATGTCAGCACTCGTGATTTGTACTCAGACCCGCTGCTGCATCCATGGAGCCGCTGCGTCACCCATCTGATAGACCTACAGACTCAAAAACATCCTGTCTGTTCTGATGGAAAGACGGCCGAGTCTACGGGAGCGCGGGGAAACCGGACGTGGCGAATTACAGGTTCATAGGGGCTTCAAAGAGGAGGGCCGTCGACCGTTCCTCCGCACGGATAGTATAACAGCAGACGACCAGTGTCAGCACCATTGTGTCTAAGAGAAACAGAAAGACTCCAGCGGGCAAAAGAGCGCAAAACTTGTATCACTGAGCAGCGGGAAAACATCTCCTGGTCAGATGGGTCCAGATTTCTGTTACTCCGTGCTGATTGGAGGGCAGAATTTGGTACAAGCAGCATGAATCGCTGACCCTTTCCTGTCAGCTGGTCAGAACATGTCAACACCGTCATCCAGTCTGCAGCAACTACAAGAAGCTTCCTGTCCGCAGGGGCCGATATTCCTGCAGAACAGCTTCATCATCCAGTGCACTCTACACCACAATGAATTGCAGGAGGCCACAGGAAGTCCAACGCGATACTGCAGGGTCCGAGGAGCAGGCCCTCAGCCGTTAGGCAGCGGGATGTGTTAGCCTTGTCACGGGGCTCTACCATTTCCTCCCTAAGGGTAGCTCGGGACCCGACCTCGTTTCTACTGGGGGAGATCACATGGACAGTAACCATGGTTACCTGTAGTCCAGTTTGTAACTCGTGACACCAACGTTCCAACCTCTACGGTGGATGTTTGGAAGATTCCGGAAAATAAAATAGTCCACGCACAAAGTATACTTTTCTGAACAGGAACCGGAACGTTGGGTTCTGCTCGTTTACTGAACAAGTATTAATAAGAACAGTCCAACAGTTCTTACAGTGGTGATGCAGGGAGGACCACAGGGTATTTGCATCTCCACAGTCCCAGTTATCTGCAGGCATTACCTCTCCTGGTGACTCTCCCTCTCCTGCCGGTCACTCACACTTCTCGTTGGTTAGCGGTTCCTTCCTCTCTCTCCGGACTCATGCGGTTTCACGCATTTCTCTCAGTCTGGGTACATTCACTTCTTTGGAGATGGCGGCTAAGGCTAGGCCCAGGCGGGAACAACAGACCCCCTCTCGGACTCTTCCATACTCCAGGCGGCTCTCTCACATCAACTCTTGCATTGCCTGACTCCCAACTCTCAACAACAACAACTCCTCTGCATTGCATTCTGCAGACACATATCTAGCACCATCACAGGGCCACAAACGATACATTTTCCAGACATAACCCAAACATTAACCCTTTCAGTAATACACATAAACCTGATGCATTCCACAAACAAGACAGTGGAGTAGAAGATGGGGAATGCGCCGCAAGGTCCGTTTCACACTTCTTTACACACCAATCTCCAATCCCTTGTGGTTTAGGGAGAGCTGCAGGATGAACAGAGGGTTTCCCTCATATAGGGAACCCCCAAACAAGGAACAATAGACTGTTAGCAAAAAAAGCCCCTGGGCTACCGGAGATGGTATTATAAAGAATAGTTCTCAATCAGACACTTCGTAGGAGGGGGTTATGGTGTTCAGAATCCCCCTCCTTGAAGCGATGACTCCAACTAGTTTTCCTCCAAACCCGTACACCGATCGTGGGTTTTAGGTACTTTAATGTATGGCATTGCAGAAAACAAACAAGCACAGGACAGACAACGCGTTTTGGTACCTCTACAATGGTACCGAAACGCGTTGTCTGTCCTGTGCATGTTTGTTTTCTGCATGCCATACATTAACCCCTTAATGACGCGGCCCTTTTTCTTTTTACATTTTCGTTTTTTTTCCTTCCCCCTTTAAAAAAATCATAACTCCTTTATTTATCCATCACCGTCGCTGTACGAGGGCTCGTTTTTTGCGGGACGAGTTGTATTTTTCAATGGTGCTATCTAAAGTACCGTATAATGTACTGAAAAACTTTTAAAAAATTCTAAGTGGAGTAAAATTTAAAAAAAAACGACATTTCACCATCTTTTAGTGCGTCTTGTTTCTACGGCGTACAAACGGCAACAAAAGCGACATAATAGCTTTATTCTATGGGTCGGTACGATTACTACGATACCAAACTTGTAGAGTTTTTTTTACTATATTCCTCTTTTCTTTCAAAGACATTAAACTTTTTTCAATTATTTTCTGCCGCCATCTTGTGTGCACAATAACTTTTTTATTTTTCCGACGACGTAGTTGAGGTCTCATTTTTTGCGGGATGTCCTGTAGTTTCTTGTAGTACCAATTTGGAATACATACGACTTTTTGATCGCTTTTTATTGCGTTTTTTTCTGGGAGACAGGGTAACTAATAAATTGCATTTCCTGCGTTCTTTATTTTTTTTTTTTCGGACGACGTTCACCGTGCGGGAAAAATAATGCGCTACTTTGATAGTTCGAACTTTTACTTTTTCGGACGCGGCGATACCAAATACATATTTTTATTTTATTATTTAGATTTTTTAATAATAGATATGGCAAAAGGGGGGTGATTTAAACTTTTACAACTTTTTTTTTTTAATTAAAAAAAAACTTTACTGATTCTTTTTTAGATTTTACTTTGAAGTCCCCCTGGGGGACTTTAACATGCGATACTTTGATCGCTCCTGCAGTATGACGTAATGCTATAGCATTACGTCATACTGCTTTTTGACAGGCAGTCTATCAAGCCACCCCACAGGGATGGCTTGATAGGCAGTCTGTTAAGGCAGCCCTGGGGCCTAACCCCGGCTGCCATGACACTTGCAGGGCTCCCCCGATCTCACCGCGAATTGACAGAATTGACAGCGGCATTTAAATGGTTAATAGCCGCGATCGGTCGCGCGGCCGCTCGCGGCTATTGCCCGCCGGTGTCAGCTGACGCCCGCACTGTATGAAGAGAGGTTGCCATTCTGAACACCATAACCCCCTCCTACGAAGTAAGTGTCTGATTGATAACTATTCATGAATTGCAAACTATTATTTATAATAGCGTCTCCGGTAGCGCACGGGCTTTTTTGCCAACAGTCTATTATTACAAACAAGACTGTGACACGATGCAGACATAGAACATTCTGGAGGGGACCCCATTAACTCTGGACCACTACACTAGTAGATGGGGGTCTCTAATAAAGGGGCCGTTCCGTGAAGGGTACGGAGAGATCAGTCCTACCTGGGTGCCATGAAGAGAGACAAAGACACAGAGGACTCATAGACGACTGGACCCCCCGGCACCAAGTATTACATATTAGAGTCTGGGGTCTACACGGAGGACATGACCCCCATCTCAGGACAGGGCCCAGAATGGTTTGTCATAGGAGAGTAGTGTGACCACCATGCTGCGGGAGGTCAGAGTTTGGCGCAAGCAGCGCCCTGCTGATATTATGGCAGAGAAAGGAGAAGATGCAGCTAAAATGAACCCGAATAGTAGAGCCGCCACAGGGGCCGCCTGGATGACCCCCACATCCGGGGTTGTGCCCGATGCCCAGCAGTCCAAGGGTCTTTGTACATATTAGACTTTAGTTGTCCAAACCCTCTGATAAAAGGCGAGGACGGCCAATGTGTACGGCAGCAACTGATGGTGTAGGGGGAAGAAGAGATCGGGACGCCGAGTTTAACTACTTGATCCTTTTATTCCCCAGGAGATAAGCCGTCACCAGAGTGGCAATTTACCTCCCTAAACACGTAAGCGCTCGGCCAACAGTGGTTAAAGGTGGATAGGCGGCTTAATGGAGCACGACCATTGGAGCACAGGATCCACAGACTCCGCCTCCATCTGTGCAGGATCCGCGGGCGGGTCAGATAACCGCCAGGACATGGCGATTTATCATTAAATACACCCAGAAACCATTGGCGCAAGCTCCTCCCCCTACACCGCAGGGCAGATTCATGTATGAGTTACTAGGACCCCCATGGCTGTGTGCAGAGTGTCTACAGCCATGGTGGAGGGGGCCGACCGCCAAGTCTCGTATCCTGAGCTCACACAATGCGTGTTCCCCAGCGACCTGGGAGCAGAGGGGTTAACAGCGCGCTATTTCATGGTGTGTATACACAGTCAGGTATGAGCGTGGCCCCCGGAGATAAACCTCCTCCATGTATCCGGCCGCAGCTCTTCCATGTACGGGCAGAACCAGCTCCCACATCTCCAAGTAAAGGCACGAGTGTCACCCAGCGCTGGGGGTCCGAGGAGCCACCGCCAGGGGACACCGACGCGGCGACTCGCTGAAGGAGTATTTGCTTTTAGACTTTCAGTTCCTGAGAAATCCGCTGTTTACGTAACAATATCTCATATACAGTTCACATCAGTCCACAAAACCCTCCGACGCCTTCCAGAAGCTTCCGCAGAAGTCGTTAATGTCCACAAAATGTCCCCCCCCCCCCCCCCCCAGAGTAACCAGCGCTGACACTCGGGGGGACGGGATAATGACACCCTGACACTCGGGGGGACGGGATAATGACACCCTGACACTCGGGGGGACGGGATAATGACACACTGATACTTGGGGGATGGGATAATGACACCCTGACACTCGGGGGGACGGGATAATGACACGCTGACACTTGGGGGACGGGATAATGACACGCTGATACTTGGGGGATGGGATAATGACACGCTGACACTTGGGAGACGGGATAATGACACGCTGATACTTGGGGGACGGGATAATGACACGCTGACACTTGGGGGACGGGATAATGACACGCTGATACTTGGGGGACGGGATAATGACACGCTGACACTTGGGGGGATGTGATAATGGCACGCTGACACTTGGGATACAGGATAATGACACGCTGACACTGGGGGGACGGGATAATGACACGCTGACACTTGGGGGATGGGATAATGACACGCTGATACTTGGGGGACGGGATAATGACACGCTGATACTTGGGGGGACGGGATAATGACACGCTGATACTAGGGGGACGGGATAATGACAAGCTGACACTTGGGGGACGGGATAATGACACGCTGACACTTGGGAGACGGGATAATGACACGCTGATACTTGGGAGACGGGATAATGACACGCTGATACTTGGGGGGACGGAATAATGACACGCTGACACTTGGGAGACGGGATAATGACACGCTGACACTTGGGGGACAGGATAATGACACGCTGACACTTGGGGGGATGTGATAATGGCACGCTGACACTTGGGGGACGGGATAATGACACGCTGACACTTGGGGGACGGGATAATGACACGCTGACACTTGGGGGACGGGATAATGACACGCTGACACTTGGGAGACGGGATAATGACACGCTGATACTTGGGGGACGGGATAATGACACGCTGACACTTGGGGGACGGGATAATGACACGCTGACACTTGGGGGGATGTGATAATGGCACGCTGATACTTGGGGGATGGGATAATGACAGGCTGACACTTGGGGGACGGGATAATGACACGCTGACACTGGGGGGACGGGATAATGACACGCTGACACTTGTGGGACAGGATAATGACACGCTGACACTTGGGGGACAGGACAATGGCACGCTGACACTTGGGGGGATGTGATAATGGCACGCTGACACTTGGGGGACGGTATAATGACACGCTGACACTTGGGGGACGGGATAATGACACGCTGACACTTGTGGGACAGGATAATGACACGCTGACACTCGGGGGACAGGATAATGACACGCTGACACTTGGGGGACGGGATAATGACACGCTGACACTTGGGGGGATGTGATAATGGCACGCTGACACTTGGGGGACGGGATAATGACACGCTGACACTGGGGGGACGGGATAATGACACGCTGACACTTGGGGGACGGGATAATGACACGCTGACACTTGGGGGGATGTGATAATGGCACGCTGACACTTGGGATACAGGATAATGACACGCTGACACTGGGGGGACGGGATAATGACACGCTGACACTTGTGGGACAGGATAATGACACGCTGACACTTGGGGGGATGTGATAATGGCACGCTGACACTTGGGGGGATGTGATAATGGCACGCTGACACTTGGGGGACGGGATAATGACACGCTGACACTCGGGGGACGGGATAATGACACGCTGACACTTGGGGGACGGGATAATGACACGCTGACACTCGGGGGACGGGATAATGACATGCTGACACTCGGGGGACAGGATAATGACACGCTGACACTCGGGGGACAGGATAATGACACGCTGACACTTGGGGGACGGGATAATGACACGCTGACACTCGGGGGACGGTGTGGTGGGATCCTCCGTGTTTTCCTGTATACATTCTTGTAGTGATGTCTTGGTGATATTATAGGCTCCTGTCCCCCTCCCTGTATAATATGAGGGTACATCCTGGGGGGTCTCGGGGTCCCCTGAGTCTCCACATCAGACATGAGAGGAGATGTTAAAATATAAAACAGTGATGCAGTTACTGCTGGCTCGCCGGTGTCGGCCCCCACAGGTGGGATTGTTCCGTCAGTCAGAATAGTATGTGAACCCCAGACCACCCCACACTGTCCTGTCCTCCAGCAAGTGTCTACTCAGCTTTATTTGGCTGATAACAGCGAGATTGCTTCTACTCAACTGTCCCACAACAAGCTCTATTAAGCTTTATATGGCTGATAACATGGAGCAATAGATTGCACTCACCTGTCCTAGAGCAAGCCCCTCCTCAGCAGATAAGAGTGAGCACTAGCTTGTATTCCCCTATCCTACAGTGAGCGTATCCTTGGCTTTATGTAGCTGACAACAGCAAGCAACAGCTCCCACGCACTGGTTATACAACGAGCTCTCCTCAGCTGTATATGGCTGATAACAGGGAGCAGCAGCTCACACTCAGCTGTGCAGCTCAGAGACAAGAAATACTTTCAGCAGAGATACTTTGTATCTAAGTTTTCCATTAACCCTTTCCTCCCATGCAGTTTGGAGAAGTTCAGGACGCTGGAATGTCGCTGCCCCTCCCCCACCACACGAACGCTATAAACGCGGGAGCAGCTGGGCCGCTGGGTAACATCCAGACTGCGTTTACAAGTAATTGCGCCGCCATCATAATGGAAAGTAGGAAAGTGTTTCTGCAGAGTTTTCCTTTGCTGAAGGTTTAACTGGAGCGGATCAGGAGCCGGCGATCGCCGCGCAGTCGGACGATGGCGTCCTGCGCCGCACTGCAAGATCTGGGATGGATAGATATGCTCATGGGCTGCATCCGCTACCGCCAACATCAGTCTGTGGATTTACTAGAAATTCCGTGGAGATTCGAGTTTTTGATGCACGGACTTTACCAAATATGCGCAAAATTCATTAAAGCAACTCTCGGGTTCGGGGGACGCAGCGGTGGGGGTTACATTACCGGGTGGGTTCTTTGTTTCTGTGCTGCCCAGGATCTGCTTTCCCTGCAGATGCTCCAAGATGGCGGCGGCGCTGCTCAGACGACACGATGCGCACGGGGCGCTGGTGCGGAGGCCGCAGTCTAGACTCTGCTCACATCTGCTTCGGACGCCATTCAAGGCCTTACAGCATAAATCTGCCAAATGCCGGACCGTAACAAAAGCTGGACGCTACCCATTGTAGTCAACGGGATCCTTCCGGCGCCGATCAGCTCCATCCTACGACGGATCCGTTTTCTGCAGGGCTTTACGGTTTTCTGCTTCTATGGCAGAAGGAAACCTAAACGCAGATGTGAACAGTGTCTAAGACTGGTCATGTGAGCCGGGCTGGCCAATCTGGAGTCAGCATGAATTGTGTATCCAGAAGAGAGGGAATGCAGCAGCCATCACGGAACACTGCAAAGCGGCGCCAGGAACAGGCAGATCCTTCGAAAAACAGGGAGAAAGCAGCGCACTAGCTTCTACCGTATAACGCCCCTCCAGTGCCAGGGTGCCTTGTCACCAAGACTGGAGGGTCGTTTAAGTAGGGTTGTCCCCCGGCCGCCGGTCTGTCCAGAAGGCCGGTGCTCCGGTATAATTTTTACTGGCCATATTAGGGAACGGTAAAAAATAATTCCCTGCATTGAGCGGCTGCGGCTGGGGCATTCGAACCCACCAACGTGCCCACCGCTGTACTCACACAGAACCCGTTACTCCTCCCGCCAACATCCATGATCCATACAGTATATGTACAAACCCACATGCCGGGGAAGAAGTCCAGGACTCTGTGTGAGATTAGTGGCGCCCCCAGGATGGAGCTTATGCTACGGGGGTCACTATTACTTCTGGGACCATTAACAGAGATACTATTACTGCTGGGGCCACTATTACTACTGGGGCCACTATGGGGGACACTACTACTATTAGGGCCGCAAAAGGGGCCTCTATTACTTCTTGGGCCACTATGGGGGACACCATTACTACTAGGGCCACTATAAGGGTCACTATTACTACTGTGGCCACTATGGGGGACACAATTACTACTAGGGTCACTATGAGGGACACTATTACTACTAGGGCCTCTATTAGAGACACTATTACTACTAGGGCCACTATGGGGGACACTATTACTACTAGACTACTATGGGGGACACTATTACTACTAGACTACAATGGGGGACACTATTACTACTAGACTACAATGGGGGACACTATTACTAGTAGGGCCACTATGGGGGACACTATTACTACTAGACCACTATGGGGGACACTATTACTACTAGACCACTATGGGGGACACTATTACTACTAGACTACTATGGGGGACACTATTACTAGTAGGGCCACAATAGGGGACACTATTACTACTTGGACCACTATGGGCGATACTATTACTACTAGGGCCACTATAGGGGACACTATTACAACTAGGGCCCCTATGGAGGACACTATAACTACAAGAATCACAGTAGGGGCCACTATTACTACTAAGCCACTATGGGGGACACTTACTTCTAGGACCACCATGGGGAAATCTATTACTGCTATTACCACTATGGAGGACACTATTACTACTAGGTCCACTATGGGGGGCACTATTACTAGTAGGTCCACTATGGGGGACACTATTACTAGTAGGTCCACTATGGGGCCACTATTACTACTTGGTCCACTAAGGGGGACACTATTACTACTTGGTCCACTATGGGGGACACTATTACTAGTAGGTCCACTATGGGGGACACTATTACTAGTTGGTCCACTATGGGGGACACTATTACTACTTGGTCCACTATGGGGGACACTATTACTAGTTGGTCCACTATGGGGGACACTATTACTAGTTGGTCCACTATGGGGGACACTATTACTACTAGGGCCATTATGGGGGACCCTATTGCTACTATTGGCGACACTATTACTACTAGGGCAGCTATGGGGAATTCTTACTACTAGAACCATTATGGGGGTCACTATTATAGCTGTGACCACTATAGAGGACATTATTATGACTAGGGCCACTATGTGGGCCACAATTACTACTTGGGCCACTATGGGGGCCACTATTTCTACTAGGGCCAATATGCAGGCCAACATTACTACTATGGCCACTATGGGCAACACTATTACTACTGGAGCCGCTACAGGGGCCACTATTACTTCTAGGGCCACTATGTGGGCCACAATTACTACTTGGGCCACTATAGGGGCCACTATTTCTACTAGGGCCAATATGCAGGCCAACATTACTACTATGGCCACTATGGGCAACACTATTACTACTGGAGCCACTACAGGGGCCACTATTACTTCTAGGGCCACTATAGGGCACACTATTACTACTAGGGCAATTATGGTGGGTACTATTACTACTAGTCCATTATAAGGGGCAGTATTACTACTAGGGCCACAATAGAGGACACCATTACTACTAGGAACGCTATGGGGGACACTATTACTACTAAGACCATTATGGGAATCACTATTACTACTGTCACCACTATGGGGTCGCTATTATTACTGCGCCACGATGGAGATCAGTATTATTACAGGGCCACTATGGGGGTCACTATTACTGCTGAGGCTACTAAGGGGCGTTGAATTACTAGTTGGGGCCACTAGAATAATGCACTTAAAAATATATTTTGCGATCAGCCACACCCCCTTTCTTTTGTCTGGGATCTTTTTGCAACAAAGTTGGCAACTTTACTCTTTAAGACGTCCCCTAGTACATGTGGCATATCTTACACCAGCGGGAGATTGTCAGTCATCAGTAAATCCCTCCCACTTGTAGTGCCTCATCCAAAGTAACGTCCCATTCATCGGGTCACATGACGTCATTGTCTCAGCACATTTGCATGGGGTTGGGCCGATCACATGGTACCACAAGGATGGCACGGCTCGTGGGGGTCTGGGTCTATGTCATGGCATCAGGACGGTGGCGAGACGAGAATAATGAAGATGGCGGAACAGAGAGAAAGCACAGAAAACCAACAAAACACCCCTAATAATCTTAAGCATGGCGCTGGAGACGACCAATAACTGCAGGCTCTGACAACATCCTCCCCCTGGGACTTGTAGTTCCTCTTCGTTCGTTGGGGTTTGCTGCGTTCTCGCTCACAACCACGTGGACAAAAGTCCCAGGACTATAAAGGTAAAAGCCGCTGGGATTGGCCTCTCAGAGGAATGTCCGTATTTAGAGGGAACTGCAGAAACCGTCTCAACTGGGGGCTCCGGCTTTAGGCCCCCCTGTGGCCCTGGCGGCGGGCGGTCATTAGTCCAGTGGATTAACTCTAGAAATAAAATATGTGGTGCAGCAAAAGAAAGATGCCAAGAAATCCCGCATTATACCAGAGAGCGCCAGTTATAAGGGGACACGCCCACCTGGCGGTAGCTAGGAGACCGTCACAGGCAGGGGCGTAGCTAAAGGCTCATGGGCCGCAATACATTATATGTCCCCCAGAGTGCGGCCAGTAACCTCTCCACCACATTATATGTCCCCCAGAGTGCGGCCAGTAACATCTCCAACACATTATATGTCCCCCAGAGTGCGGCCAGTAACATCTCCACCACATTATATGTCCCCCAGAGTGCGGCCAGTAACATCTCCAACACATTATATGTTCCCCAGAGTGCAGACAGTAACATCTCCAACACATTATATGTCCCCCAGAGTGCGGCCAGTAACATCTCCAACACATTATATGTCCCCCAGAGTGCGGCCAGTAACATCTATAACACATTATATGTCCCCCAGAGGTCAGCCAGTAACATCTCCAACACATTATATGTCCCCCAGAATGCAGCCAGTAACATCTCTAACACATGATATGTCCTCCAGAGTGCGGCCAGTAACATCTCCAACGCATTATATGTCCCCCAGAGTGCAGCCAGTAACATCTCCAACACATTATATGTCCCCCAGAGTGCAGCCAGTAACATCTATAACACATTATATGTCCCCCAGAGTGCAGCCAGTAACATCTCCAACACATTATATGTCTCAAAGAGTGCAGGCAGTAACATCTCCAACACATTATATGTCCCCCAGAGTGCAGCCAGTAACATCTATAACACATTATATGTCCCCCAGAGTGCGGCCAGTAACATCTCCAACACATTATATGTCTCCCAGAGTGCAGCCAGTAACATCTCCAACACATTATATGTCCCCCAGAGTGCAGCCAGTAACATCTCCAACACATTATATGTCCCCCAGAGTGCAGCCAGTAACATCTCCAACACATTATATGTCCCCCAGAGTGCAGCCAGTAACATCTCCAACACATTATATGTCCCCCAGAGTGCGGCCAGTAACATCTCCAACACATTATATGTCCCCCAGAGTGCAGCCAGTAACATCTCCAACACATTATATGTCCCCCAGAGTGCAGCCAGTAACATCTCCAACACATTATATGTCTCCCAGAGTGCAGCCAGTAACATCTCCAACACATTATATGTCCCCCAGAGTGCGGCCAGTAATATCTCCAACACATTATATGTCCCCCAGAGGTCAGCCAGTAACATCTCCAACACATTATATGTCCCCCAGAGTGCAGCCACTAACATCTCCAACACATTATATGTCCCCCAGAGTGCGGCCAGTAACATCTCCAACACATTATATGTCCTCCAGAGGTCAGCCAGTAACATCTCCAACACATTATATGTCCCCCAGAGGTCAGCCAGTAACATCTACAACACATTATATGTCCCCCAGAGTGCAGCCAGTAACATCTCCAACACATTATATGTCCCCCAGAGGTCAGCTAGTAACATCTCCAACACATTATATGTCCCCCAGAGTGCAGCCAGTAACATCTCCAACACATTATATGTCCCCCAGAGTGCGGCCAGTAACATCTCCAACACATTATATGTCCCCCAGAGCTGCCGGTAATGTGTTGTAGGCGTTTTATTATAGTTTTGGGGGAGACGGAAAAAACATCCTGAAATTCCGCCTTTTTTGGGGGGTTTTGTTTTTACAGCATTCGCAGTCAGTAACTTCCCCATCTGATCGGCACAATTACTGCCACTAACTTTATAGAGATTTTTAAAGTTTTTTACCACTTTTGCACAATAAACACCTTCTTTTACATTAAACCAATTGACTCCTTCGCCGCCCTCTAGGAGCCAGGACACGTATTTCCCGACAGTGCCGCCCTGTGTGGTTCGTTGGTTTCAGGAAGAGTTGTAGTTTTTGGACCTTTGGATTCCCTTTTATTATGTTTATTGGGAGGATCCTGGCGTTGGTCCTTGTTATGGCGTTCAGCGCGCACGATAAATCACACAATCCTCTCCTCGGCGGTACGGCCCATCGCGTGTTGGCTTTTTATAAACCGCTGGGCCTTCGCCTGTTTCAGGGTACGTTTACACGTAACGGGACTGTTGCAGAATTTTTGCAGCACAACATTCCACTGCATTTTCCGTAACTCTTCCGCATCCAAAACCGAGTCAGAATCTGCAGAATTGGAGCGGCTTTTGAATCAGAATCCCCTCTGAAGTCTTTATACTCTTATTACTCCCTTCACTGGGCACCGGCGGCCTCTAGTGAGCGCAGCGCCGCTGGGTAAGGGATGCGAAGTGACTGTCATCACCTGACCAGCGGCGCTGCGCTCACTAGAGGCCGCCAAGAGGTGGAGGCTTCAGAGGGAGCGTGTTCTGCACTCCTGGCCAGCCTCAGAATATTCACCATTTACTATGGAAACGTCCCGTATCTTATTGGTCCGGTCAGACCCTGCTGGTAGACGGCCGTGTCTGGGCCAATGTCATACTTTCCTATAGCCCCCCCTCCTCCTATTAGAGGGCTCAGATACGACGCCAGGTCTGCTATACGAGCCTCGTTACGTTATATACAAGGGCGCGAGGACCAAAAATAGAAAAATTACGATATTACGCCGTTCAAGCAGTGACCTCAGACCGACCAAAGACGTGCGGGAACAGATTGTGCCTGCAGTGTTAAGATTTACAAGCGCTGCCTGCTGAGACCATGTGCAGCACACAGGTGCAGGCGCGTTACAGTGTGTCAGCGCTCGGTCTATGATGAGCCTTGCAGCTGTATGGGCAGGACCAGCTCCAAGCGGTACAGAGACCCATGTGATTCGTTCATTCTGGGAAGAATCAGCCTCATCACGCGGTTCCTCCCAAGACCTATTATGATGACCACCGGTTGTCCCAAACGCAGCGGGATCTTCTAGTTCTGCAAAAACTTCAGATGATAGAAGATGGAAAAGACCTTACAATATTTATATACCCAGAGGTTTATATAAGTTACACATCGTGTACCAATACAGGGGCGTGCTGACAATGAGGACTGACCATGCAGTCACTATGTGGCCGCTGGGGCACAGAGAACTGAGAACAAAGCCCCCCGCCACCTGTGCTGCCCCATCAACTGGATACAAGGCTGTCCAGCAGCACAGAACCTTTAGTCTTCACCTAGTGCTGCACTAACTCCTCCCCCTGTCTCCAGCGCTTGAGATACTGGTTGCAGGAGGCGGGTGGAGGAGTCGAGCGCTGCACAGAGCCACACTGGGTCCAACCACATTGTGAAGAACTGAGGCTTCTGCACTGCTGACTAGAGTTACAGGAGGGAGGGAAAGGCACAATTACTTTGGAGGGGGCGCTTTTTAGCATGTGGCTTACCACCACAGGTCTCATGAAGGCTCGCACTTGACCACAGGAAAACAGGTGAATACTCTACTGCGCACTCGCTGCACTACATACAGATAGGAAGCATCTCAGTCATCTATACATCATATAATAAACAGGCGAGCTTATCTACTTGTATACGCATAGTCATATGAGAGGCGCAGTGGGTGTCGGCAACCTTCCTTTGTGGGCCCTGCCTTCTCTTTCAATTAAAGTGTATGGAGAATTTGTGAAGGGGGATCCGGTAATATTTGCATGTATGTATACAGGGGAACCCCAGAATGAATTTTACTGGAGGGACCTAGTCCGACACACTTGGGCATCTATGATGTAGTCACTTTGGCTCATTAGTCCCGCAGTCATGTGTCTGCATTACCGCTGTCTGAATAAGGTCTGATACCGAGGAAGACCGAGCAGTAGACCAAATGGACCTTAAATACAGAGCGGGGTATTCCTCAACACCGAATGGAGGGGTACTGTGCGGAAACTGACACTATTTTATGCAAATACATCACTCTGTGTGTGACTTGGAAGGTGGCAATGTTTTCTGACACTTAAGACGTGTCCAAAAAATATGCTGGGGACTTGATATACCACAATTACACTTCTGTATACCCAGAATGAAGAGATGAAACACTGCATCCAGAAAGTATGATATGTGATACAAGATATCTAGAACTTGTCATAGTAGATGATACAATGTATCGAGAGTGTATGATATGAGATACAATGTATCTAGAACTTGTCATAGTAGATGATACAATGTATCGAGAGTGTATAATATGAGATACACTGTATCTAGAACTTGTCATAGTGGATGATACAATGTATCCAGACCGTATAATAGCAATTGATACAACATACCCAGAATGTACAAGAGCAGATAATACAAATATCCACAACTAAGGATAGTGGGTGATACAACCTATCCGGGATGTAGAGGAAGAACGGGAGATAAAAGTATTCAGAACTGATAACAATAGATGATTCAATGCATGCAGAATTTATGATAGACGTAAATGAATGTATCAGCTAGTACCAGAAGCCACTAGTCCCCTTCTATGATGATACATCCAAGAATACAATGTAACGAGGTGTAAACAGAAGATGATACTACATATTGCTGTGAGGGGTCCTGTCCGGGGGTCTCTGGGGAGATTGTTTCACCTTAGACTCCTCCGCTCTGTTATCCGGCCAGAAACTCCATGCTGTCTTTCTGCTTGATGGTCTGTGAGGGTCTCTCCCAGTACCTGGATTCCCTCCTCTCAGTCAGGGGTCTCTGGTTCTCTGTTACATCGAGACTCTTCAGGTTCTGGTCTCCGGCTACCGGGCTCCTCCAATAATCAGTGAGGTCAGGAGAATTTCGGGCCGGTCCCTGTATTGGAGAGTTGGGCTGTCAGTCTGGCAGCTGGGGGGGGCTCCTTCCTGTAGGGGTAGATAGTAACTTGGAGCTGACCCCTTCCCTGCTCTGACTCACTGCACATTCCTCTCCTCCCTTTTCTCCATGTGCTGCTGCTGCTGGAGCCTCCAACCACACAAGACAGAAGTGTAAGAGGAACACAAAACTAGTCACCAACACACAACCGGCAGGAAGAGGAGAAAACACCAGACACCAACACACAAACTGCAAGTAGAGGAGCAAACACCAGACACCAACACACAACGTGCAAGAAGAGGAGCAAACACCAGACACCAACACACAACGTGCAAAACGAGGAGCAAACACCAGACACCAACACACAATCTGCAAGAAGAGGAGGAAACACTAGACACCAACAGTCAACCTGCAGGTAGAGGAGCAAACAACAGACACCAACACACAGCCTGCAAGAAGAGGAGGAAACACCAGACACCAACACACACCCTGCAAGAAGAGGAGCAAACACCAGACACCAACACACAGCCTGCAAGAAGAGGAGAAAACAACAGACACCAACAGACAACCTGCAAGAAGAGAGGGAAAAACCAGACACCAACACACAAACTGCAAGACGAGGAGGAAACACCAGACACCAAAACACAACCTGCAAAACGAGGAGCAAACACCAGACACCAACAAACAACCTGCAAGATGAGGAGCAAACAACAGACACCAACACACAGCCTGCAAGAAGAGGAGCAAACACCAGACACCGACACAAAACCTGCAAGATGAGGAGAAAACAACAGACACTAACACACAACCTGCAAGACGAGGAGCAAACAACAGACACCAACACACAACCTGCAGGAAGAGGAGCAAACACCAGATACCAACACACAAAACCTGCAAGATGAGGAGAAAACAACAGACACCAACAGACAACCTGCAAGAAGACAGGAATTAGGTTTACCTGTTAATTCCTTTTCTGGAGTCATCCTGACAGCATACACATGGAGGATGTCCACTGGACCCCTGTTGGGACAGGAAGCGGAAAAACATACAAAAGGCACCTCCCGCCACCAGCTCACCAGTGTGTACCAAATAACTACAGTGACCCGGCTTTGCTTAATCACTCATTTTTAATAACGAAACTTATAGTACAATACGTTACTTCACGTAGAGAAGGATAACTGAAGGGGAGGGAAAAGCCCCTATGCTGTCAGGATGACTCCAGAAAAGGAATTAACAGGTAAACCTAATTCCTGTCTTCCCCTCGTCATCCTGACAGCATACACATGGAGGAGTACCAACAATCAAGGGCTTTAGGGAGGGACCACTGCTTGCAGAACTTTCCGCCCAAAGGCAGTGTCCCGGCTGGCCCCCACGTCCAGACGGTAGTGTTTTACAAAAGTATGGGTGCTTGACCATGTGGCGGCTCTGCAAATCTGGTCGGTTGTCGCCTGGGCTCTCTCCGCCCAGGAACAGGCGACCGCCCTAGTAGAATGGGCTCTAACTTCGCCCGGGAGTGGGATCCCTTGGGATCTGTATGCCTCTTCTACGGCCCTCCTGACCCACCGCGCTAGGGAGTCCTTAGTAGCGGCCCCTCCTCTGCGTGGACCCTGAAATTGAATGAAGAGGTTATTAGATTTCCTAAAGGTATGTGAGACCTCTAAGTACTTCAGAACTGCTCGTCTCACGTCTAGGTTATGGAACCTCTGTTCCGTAGTGTTCCGGGGTTCCTGGCAGAAGGAGGGAAGTACTATTTTTTGCTCTCTGTGAAAGTCCGTAAGGACTTTCGGTTGAAAGAAGGGGTCGGGTCTAAACTCTATCTTGTCCGGGAAGATGGTCATATATGGAGTTTTTATAGAGAGAGCTTGGATTTCCCCGATCCGCCTGGCGGATGTAATGGCCACTAGGAAGGCAACCTTATATGAGAGGGTCTTAACTGAGAGTTCTTCCAGGGGCTCGAAGGGATGTGCGCAAAGGGCCTGTAAAACAAGATTCAGGTCCCATGGGGGCATGGTTCTTCTTATAAAGGGGTGAAGTCTAACTGCTCCTTTAAGGTATTTTTTGACTAGCCTATGGTCGGCTAACGGGAAGTCAAAGAAGGCTCCTAGGGCGGCCACCTGGACCTTAAGGGTACCAGGTTTTAGGCCCATGTCCAGTCCATCCTGAAGGAACTCTAGAATCTTATTAATGTCTGGTTGTTGGAGGTCGTGAATACTGTGCCCCAACCACCTAGAGAAGGTGTCCCACACCCTGGTGTATATGTTCCTGGTGGACTCTTTGAGACTCTCACATAAGGTGGTGGTCACCCTCCCTGATAGGCCCTGGTTCAGATATTTTACCCGCACAGCTTCCAGGCCGCTAGTCTGAACTGTCGGGTTTTTGGGCAAATCAGGGGACCCTGTTGTAGGAGGTCGTCTCTCCACGGCAGATGTAGGGGCTCCTGTGTTGATAGAGCGGCCAGGAGCGGGAACCAAGGTCTCTTGGGCCAGAATGGGGCTACCAGGATAACGGAGCCCAGGGACCCCTGGATCTTCTTTAGAACCCGAGGGATCAGGGGAATAGGTGGGAAGGCGTATGTCAGGTCCCATTCCCATGCTTGGGATAGTGCGTCTATTCCCAGGGAGCCCCCGTCTGCCCCCCTGGAAAAGAACCGGGGACACTTGTTGTTCTCCCGAGAGGCAAACAAATCCACCTTTGGAGTCCCCCATCTTTCTGTAATCAGTTGGAATGCCTCTGGATGTAGTGCCCACTCCCCAGGGTCTATCCTCCTGCGGCTGAGGTAGTCTGCCATGGCGTTCTCTGGGCCCCTTACGTGGAACGCTGAAACGGAAGGCATCCGCTGCTCTATCCACCCGAGCACTTTCGCCGCCAGGTCTTGTAGTCGGGGGTTCCGCGTGGATCCCTGGTGGCGAATGAGGGACACAGTTGTTATGTTATCCGAGAATATTTTAATGGGTCTACCCCCGATCTCTGTCTCGAGGTCACGGATGGCCCTCCAGACCGCGCAAAGCTCCTTGTAATTGGAGGATTGAGTGGCCTCTTTCTGGTTCCAGACCCCCTGGACATAGCGACAGCCTAAGTGGGCCCCCCAGCCAGTTGCGCTCGCGTCAGTGAAGATGGATACTGGGGATGCCGGGTCCCAACTTGTGGACCTGGCGAGGTTGGGGATAGACGTCCACCACCCCAAGGAGGACCTTACTTTGTGAGTGAGGGTGACTTCCTGATCCAGGGAAGCTGGAGATTTGTCCCAGTTGCTCAGGATAAAGTCCTGGAGAGTTCTACCATGTAACTGGGCCCACGGGACTACTCCAATACAGGCTGTCATGAGACCGAGGACCCTCATGCCTCTCCTAAGGGAAACCTGGGAGGCTAACGAAAGTGCCCGGCTTTCGTCTTGGATCGTTTTTTGCTTTTCTAGCGGGAGGGAAGAGCACTGGTGGTGTGAGTCCAGGATAACCCCTAGGAACTTTTTGCTTTGTTCGGGCTGAAGATTGGATTTGTCGAAGTTAATGATCCAACCTAGCGACTCGAACAGGCGGAGGGTGAGGTTGACCCGGTGCTGGAGTTCCGAGGGTGATCCTGCTATAAGCAGGAAATCGTCGAGGTATGGGACAATTAGTACTTTGTCCGTCCTTAGTGCTGCTACCATCTCCAATACTAGTTTGGAGAATACCCGAGGTGCGGAGGAAATCCCGAACGGCAGGCATGCGAATTGGTAATGTGAGACTGACCCTTCCATCATCAGGGCGAATCGAAGAAACTGTTGGGAGTCTGAGTGTATCGGAATATGATAATAGGCGTCTTTTAAGTCCACCGTGGCCATGACGCTATCTCGTGTGATTAGGGGGATCGCTGATCTTACTGATTCCATTTTAAATCTTCGGTATGTTATAGATTTATTCAGGTATTTCAGGTTGATTATAACTCTGTAGGCCCCGTTAGGCTTCTTAATAAGAAACAAGGGGGAGTAGCAGCCTTTGAACCGTTCCTCTACGGGAACTGGGATAATGGCCCCCAGGGATAGCAGGTCCCGTACCCCCGACTGGAGGGCCCGGGCCGACGCGGGTGACTGGCAGGGGGTAACCACGAACCTCCGGGGAGGGGGGGCGGAAAGCTCAATTGTATAGCCCTCTGAGACCAGGCGAAGGGCCCAGGGATTGGAGGTTATTTCGCTCCATCTATTGGCGAACCCCCTAAGTCTGCCCCCCACCTGCCGGATCCCGATGGGCGGATTCTCACCCTTTCCGCCTTTGGGGTAAGACCAGCGTCCGGTTTTCCCCTTCCCCCTGTATGTTCTCGGGGGGACAAAGGGAGGAGGGTAGGAGGAGGAAGGCCGCTTGACGGGTCTGTCTGCTGGTAGCCCCTGACTTTTGTCTGAGGCCTTCTCCAGGAGTGTATCCAGGGAAGGTCCGAAGATGCGATGTCCCTGGAAGGGCAAAGAGCAAAGCCTGTTCTTGGAGGCATTGTCCCCTGTCCAGGCTTTTACCCAGACGGCCCTCCTGGCGGTGTTCGAAAGTGCCGCTGACCGGGCCCCGAACCTTACTGACTCCATCGAGGCGTCCGCCAGGAAGCCGGTGGCCTGTTGGAGGAGGGGAAGGCAGTTGGCGATATCTTCCCTCGAACCCCTTTGCGAGACCAGGGCCTGGAGTTGGTCTAGCCAGACCGTCATGGATCTCGCTACCGACGTGGCCGTAATGTTGGTCTTCATGGTGAGGGCCGCCGACTCCCAGGCCTTCTTCATTGCCGCATCCACTCGTGAATCCAGTGGGTCCCGCAACTGGGAGATGTCCTCAAAGGGGAGGGCAGCCTTCTTCGAGACCCTGGCGACCGCCAAATCCACCTTCGGGACGGTGTCCAAGAATTCAATGTCTTCCGGGGTGAAGACCATACGCTCTCTAAACTCCCTAGACAGGAAAAACTTGCGTTCTGCCTGTTTCCACTCGGTCAAGATGAGCTGTTTTAGGATATCGTTGACCGGGAATGATGGTTTGGGCTGAGGTATGAGTCCCCGGAACAGGGTATCCTGGAGGGATGGCTGCTGTGGTGCCTGTTCCTCCACCTGCATGGTGTGACGGACCGCTGTTAGTAGCTGCCCCAGATCCGCCGATGCGAAGAAGTACTTCCTCGTTTCTTCCATGGGCGGTATGGATTCTGAGGGGGAATCCTCTAAGAACCCTTCCTCCGAGTCTGATTCTTCAATCCGTGACCGCCTTACCCTTTTCGTGGGGGGCGGAACGGAAAGAGACGAGAGAGAGGCCTCGATCTCCTCGCGGATCATAGCTCGGATGTCGGATATGCCCGAGGGGCCTTCCTCCCGGACCACCTTCTCTGTGCAGGCTGCGCATAAGGGTTTGGTGTGTCCCTCGTCCAGTCGCCGCAGGCAGACTGGGCACTTGCGCACGCGCTTCTTGGCCTCTCTGCTCTTTTGTGCTTCTCTGTCCTAAGAGACGGAGACAGCAGAAAAAAAGGGGGGGGTTTTCCAGCACCTGACCCTTCGTTACCCCTGGTGTGAGCCCCCGGAGGTTTACTCACCAGCGGGTTGCTCTCCGTGTCCTCTCTGGCCGACATCTTTACTTAGGTGCAGACCGAAGACATGTGGGGAATCCTGCTTTCTCCTTTTCTTCCTTTTTTTTTTTTTTTTTTTTTTTTTTTTTTTTCAAATTTGGCGCCTTTTTCCTCGAGGCCCCGCCCCCCCGTGACGCGGCCGTGCTGACGTCATGCCGCCGCGCCGGACCCGGGGGATACACTCTGCGTCGGGCTCTGAGGAGGGCGCATAGATGTCCGGGGACGTCGGATCGAGCGCAGCCGCCGCCCGCGCCGCGCGCTCTACCCCCCCCCCCCCCTCGCTGGCATACCTGCTCACGCCGACAGAGGATCGCTGGAAGCCAGGGTCCCGGGCCGACGTCCAGAGCGGGTGCCTGATCCGGAGGAGGCTTCCAAGCCCTGCAGGTACGGGCTGTATCTTCCCAGTGCGACAACCCCACTGGGCAGCGCGCTAGGGAAGGGTTCCCCGCAGGGAACGTGGTGCTGGTTTTGGATCCTGCGGGTGAGGGTCCCCACGTAGGGTCTCACCCGCGCAAGCTCTGCCAGCCCGACCAGAGAGTCGTCCCCCCACGGGCGGACAGGCTGCATAGGAATTTTCTTCTTTCTTCTTGCCTCCAGCATACACCTGGAGGCTTCCGCTTGGACTGTCCTGTAGGGACAGGAAGACACTGGTGAGCTGGTGGCGGGAGGTGCCTTTTGTATGTTTTTCCGCTTCCTGTCCCAACAGGGGTCCAGTGGACATCCTCCATGTGTATGCTGTCAGGATGACGAGGGGAAAAGGAGGAAACACCAGACACCGACACACAACCTGCAAGATGAGGAGCAAACAACAGACACCAACACACAGCCTGCAAGAAGAGGAGCAAACACCAGACACCGACACAAAACCTGCAAGATGAGGAGAAAACAACAGACACCAACAGACAACCTGCAAGAAAAGGAGGAAACACCAGACACCAACACACAACCTGCAAGAAGAGAGGGAAAAACCAGACACCAACACACAAACTGCAAGACGAGGAGGAAACACCAGACACCAACAAACAACCTGCAAGATGAGGAGCAAACAACAGACACCAACACACAACCTGCAAGAAGAGAGGGAAAAACCAGAAACCAACACACAAACTGCAAGACGAGGAGGAAACACCAGACACCAACACATAACCTGCAAAACGGGGAGCAAACACCAGACACCAACACACAACCTGCAAGAAGAGGAGCAAACACCAGACACCAACACACAACCTGCAAGAAGAGGAGAAAACACGAGACACCAACACACAACTTGCAAGAAGAGGAGCAAACAACAGACACCAACACACAACCTGCAAGAAGAGGAGCAAACAACAGACACCAACACACAACCTGCAAGAAGAGAGGGAAAAACCAGAAACCAACACACAAACTGCAAGAAGAGAGGGAAAAACCAGAAACCAACACACAACCTGCAAGACGAGGAGGAAACACCAGAAATCAACACACAACCTGCAAGACGAGGAGGAAACACCAGACACCAACACACAACCTGCAAGAAAAGGAGGAAACACCAGACACCAACACACAACCTGCAAGATGAGGAGGAAACACCAGACACCAACACACAACCTGCAAGAAGAGGAGGAAACACCAGAAACCAACACACAACCTGCAAGAAGAGGAGGAAACACCAGACACCAACACACAACCTGCAAGAAGAGGAGCAAACAACAGACACCAACACACAGCCTGCAAGAAAAGGAGGAAACAACAGACACAAACACACAACCTGCAGGTAGAGGAGCAAACAACAGACACCAACACAAAACCTGCAAGAAGAGGAGCAAACAACCGACACCAACACACAGCCTGCAAGAAGAGGAGGAAACACCAGACACCAACACACAACCTGCAAGAAGAGGAGCAAACAACCGACACCAAAACACAGCCAGCAAGAAGAGGAGGAAACAACAGACACCAACACACAACCTGCAAAAAGAGGAGCAAACACCAGGCACCACCACACAACCTGCAAGAAGAGCAGCAAACACCAGACACCAACACACAACGTGCAAGAAGAGGAGCAAACAACCGACACCAACACACAGCCTGCAAGAAGAGGAGGAAACAACAGACACCAACACACAACCTGCAGGTAGAGGAGCAAACAACATACACCAACACAAAACCTGCAAGAAGAGGAGCAAACAACCGACACCAACACACAACCTGCAAGACGAGGAGCAACACCAGACACAAACACACAACCTGCAGGTAGAGGAGCAAACACCAGACACCAACACACAACGTGCAAGAAGAGGAGCAAACAACCGACACCAACACACAGCCTGCAAGAAGAGGAGGAAACAACAGACACCAACACACAACCTGCAGGTAGAGGAGCAAACAACATACACCAACACAAAACCTGCAAGAAGAGGAGCAAACAACCGACACCAACACACAGCCTGCAAGAAGAGGAGCAACACCAGACACAAACACACAACCTGCAGGTAGAGGAGCAAACAACAGACACCAACACAAAACCTGCAAGAAGAGGAGCAAACAACCGACACCAACACACAGCCTGCAAGAAGAGGAGCAAACAACAGACACCAACACACAGCCTGCAGGACGAGGAGCAAACACCAGACACCAACACACAACCTGCAAGAAGAGGAGCAAACACCAGACACCAACACACAGCCTGCAAGACGAGGAGCAAACACCAGACAACAACACACAACCTGCAAGAAGAGGCGTAAACACCAGAAACCAACACACAACCTGCAAGAAGAGGAGGAAACACCAGACACCGACACACAACCTGCAAGACGAGGAGCAAACACCAGACATCAACACACAGCCTGCAAGATGAGGAGGAAACACCAGACACCAACACACAACCTGCAAGAAGAGGAGAAAACATAAGAGACACCAACACACAACCTGCAAGAAGAGGAGGAAACACCAGACACCAACACACAACCTGCAAGAAGAGGAGCAAACACCAGACACCAACACACAACCTGCAAGATGAGGAGCAAACACCAGACACCAACACACAACGTGCAAGAAGAGGAGCAAACACCAGACACCAACACACAACCTGCAAGAAGAGCAGCAAACAACAGACACCAACACACAACCTGCAAGACGAGGAGCAAACACCAGACATCAACACACAGCCTGCAAGATGAGGAGCAAACACCAGACAACAACACACAACCTGGAAGAAGAGGAGCAAACAACCGACACCAACACACAGCCTGCAAGAAGAGGAACAAACAACCGACACCAACACACAGCCTGCAAGAAGAGGAGGAAACACCAGACACCAACACACAACCTGCAAGAAGAGGAGCAAACAACCGACACCAAAACACAGCCTGCAAGAAGAGGAGGAAACAACAGACACCAACACACAACCTGCAAGAAGAGGAGCAAACACCAGGCATCACCACACAACCTGCAAGAAGAGGAGCAAACAACCGACACCAACACACAGCCTGCAGGACGAAGAGCAAACACCAGACACCAACACACAACCTGCAAGAAGAGGAGCAAACACCAGACACCAACACACAACCTGCAAGAAGAGGCGTAAACACCAGACACCAACACACAACCTGCAAGAAGAGCAGCAAACAACAGACACCAACACACAGCCTGCAAGACGAGGAGCAAACACCAGGCACCAACACACAACCTGCAAGAAGAGGAGCAAACACCAGACACCAACACACAACCTGCAAGAAGAGGAGCAAACACCAGACAACAACACACAGCCTGCAAGACGAGGAGCAAACACCAGACAACAACACACAACCTGCAAGAAGAGGAGGAAACACCAGAAACCAACACACAACATGCAAGAAGAGGAGGAAACACCAGATACCAACACACAACCTGCAAGAAAAGGAGGAAACACCAGACACCAACACACAACCTGCAAGAAGAGGAGGAAACACCAGACACCAACACACAACCTGCAAGAAGAGGAGGAAACACCAGACACCAACACACAACCTGCAAGAAGAGGAGGAAACACCAGACACCAACACACAACCTGCAAGAAGAGGAGGAAACACCAGACACCAACACACAACCTGCAAGAAGAGGAGGAAACACCAGACACCAACACACAACCTGCAAGAAGAGGAGGAAACACCAGACACCAACACACAACCTGCAAGAAGAGGAGGAAACAACAGACACCAACACACAACCTGCAAGAAGAGGAGGAAACACCAGATACCACCACACAACCTGCAACAAGAGGAGCAAACACCAGACACCAACACACAACCTGCAAGAAAAGGAGTAAACACCAGACACCAACACACAACCTGCAAGCCGAGGAGCAAACAGACACCAACACACAACCTGCTAGCCGAGGAGCAAACAGACACCAACACACAAACTGCAAGACAAGGAGCAAACACCAGACACCACCACACAACCTGCAAGAAGAGGAGCAAACACCAGACACCACCAAACAACCTGCAAGAAGAGGAGCAAACACCTGGCACCACCACACAACCTGCAAGAAGAGGAGCAAACACCTGGCACCACCACACAACCTGCAAGAAGAGGACGAAACACCGAATACCACTACACAACCTGCAAGAAGAGGAGGAAACAACAGACACTAACAGTCAACCTGCAGGTAGAGGAGCAAACAACAGACACCAAAACACAGCCTGCAAGAAGAGGAGCAAACAACCGACACCAACACACAACCTGCAAGAAGAGGAGGAAACACCAGACACCAACAGTCAACCTGCAGGTAGAGGAGCAAACAACAGACACCAAAACACAGCCTGCAAGAAGAGGAGCAAACAACCGACACCAACAGACAACCTGCAAGAAGAGGAGGAAACACCAGACACCAACAGTCAACCTGCAGGTAGAGGAGCAAACAACAGACACCAACACACAGCCTGCAAGAAGAGGAGGAAACACCAGACACCAAACACACAACCTGCAAGACGAGGAGGAAACACCAGACACCAACACACAACGTGCAAGAAGAGGAGGAAACACCAGACACCAACACACAACCTGCAAGACGAGAAGGAAACACCAGACACCACCACACAACCTGCAAGACGAGGAGGAAACAACAGACACCAACACACAGCCTGCAAGAAGAGGAGGAAACAACAGACACCACCACACCACCTGGGAGAAGAGGAGCAAACAACAGACACCACCACAGAACCTGCAAGAAGAGGAGCAAACACCAGACACCAACACACAACCTGCAAGACGAGGAGAAAACACCAGACACCAACACACAACCTGCAAGAAGAGGAGCAAACAACAGAAACCAACACACAACCTGCAAGACGAGGAGCAAACAACAGACACCAACACACAACCTGCAAGAAGAGGAACAAAAACCAGACACCAACACACAACCTGCAAGACGAGGAGAAAACAACAGACACCAACACACAGCCTGCAAGACGAGGAGAAAACACCAGACACCAACACACAACCTGCAAGAAGAGGAGCAAACACCAGACACCAACACACAACCTGCAAGACGAGGAGCAAACAACAGACACCAACACACAACCTGCAAGAAGAGGAGCAAACACCAGACACCAACACACAGCCTGCAAGAAGAGGAGCAAACACCAGGCACCACCACACAACCTGCAAGAAGAGGAGGTAACACCAGACACCAACACACAACCTGCAAGAAGAGGAGCAAACACCAGGCACCACCACACAACCTGCAAGAAGAGGAGCAAACACCATACACCAACACACAACCTGCAAGAAGAGGAGCAAACACCAGACACCAACACACAACCTGCAAGAAGAGGAGAAAACACCAGACACCAACACACAACCTGCAAGAAGAGGAGAAAACACCAGACACCAACACACAACCGGCAAGAAAAGGAGGAAACACCAGACACCACTACACAACCTGCAAGAAGAGGAGTAAACACCGGACACCAACACACAACCTGCCAGAAGAGCAGCAAAACACCAGACACCAACACACAACCTGCAAGAAGAGGAGTAAACACCAGACACCAACACACAACCTGCCAGAAGAGCAGCAAAACACCAGACACCAACACACAACCTGCAAGAAGAGGAGCAAACAACCAACACCAACACACAGCCAGCAAGAAGAGGAGGAAACAAGAGACACCAACACACCACCTGCAAGAAGAGGAGCAAACAACAGACACCAACACACAACCTGCAAGAAGAGGAGGAAGCACCGAATACCACTACACAACCTGCAAGAAGAGGAGGAAACAACAGACACTAACACACAACCTGCAGGTAGAGGAGCAAACAACCGACACCAACACACAGCCTGCAAGAAGAGGAGGAAACACCAAACACCACCACACAACCTGCAAGAAGAGGAGCAAACAACAGACACCAACACACAACCTGCAAGAAGAGGAGGAAACAACAGACACCAACACACAGCCTGCAAGAAGAGGAGCAAACACCAGACACCAACACACAACCTGCAAGAAGAGGAGCAAACACCAGACACCAACACACAATCTGCAGAAAGAGGAGCAAACAACCGACACCAACACACAGCCTGCAAGAAGAGGAGGAAACAACAGACACCAACACACAGCCTGCAAGAAGAGGAGGAAACAACCGACACCAACACACAACCTGCAAGATGAGGAGGAAACACCAGACACCAACACACAACCTGCAAGAAAAGGAGCAAACACCAGACACCAACACACAGCCTGCAAGAAGAGGAGGAAACACCAGACACCAACACACAACCTGCAGGTAGAGGAGCAAACAACAGACACCAAAACACAGCCTGCAAGAAGAGGAGGAAACAACAGACACCAACACACAACCTGCAAGATGAGGAGGAAACACCAGACACCAACACACAACCTGCAAGAAGAGGAGCAAACAAATGACACCAACACACAGCCTGCAAGAAGAGGAGCAAACAACCGACACCAACACACAGCCTGCAAGAAGAGGAGGAAACAACAGACACAAACACACAACCTGCAGGTAGAGGAGCAAACAACAGACACCAAAACACAGCCTGCAAGAAGAGGAGCAAACAACAGACACCAACACACAGCCTGCAGGACGAGGAGCAAACACCAGACACCAACACACAACCTGCAAGAAGAGGAGCAAACACCAGACACCAACACACAACCTGCAAGTAGAGGAGCAAACAACCGACACCAACACACAGCCTGCAAGAAGAGGAGGAAACACCAGACACCAACACACAACCTGCAAGAAGAGGAGCAAACAACCGATACCAAAACACAGCCAGCAAGAAGAGGAGGAAACAACAGACACCAACACACAACCTGCAAGAAGAGGAGCAAATACCAGGCACCACCACACAACCTGCAAGAAGAGGAGCAAACAACCGACACCAACACACAGCCTGCAAGAAGAGGAGGAAACAACAGACACAAACACACAACCTGCAGGTAGAGGAGCAAACAACAGACACCAAAACACAGCCTGCAAGAAGAGAAGCAAACAGCAGACACCAACACACAGCCTGCAGGACGAGGAGCAAACACCAGACACCAACACACAGCCTGCAAGACGAGGAGCAAACACCAGACACCAACACACAACCTGCAAGAAGAGGAGCAAACACCAGACACCAACACACAACCTGCAAGAAGAGGAGCAAACACCAGACACCAACACACAGCCTGCAAGACAAGGAGCAAACACCAGACAAAAACACACAACCTGCAAGACGAGGAGTAAACACCAGACACCAACACACAACATGCAAGAAGAGGAGCAAACACCAGACACCAACACACAACGTGCAAGAAGAGGAGCAAACAACAGACACCAACACACAACCTGCAAGAAAAGGAGGAAACACCAGACACCAACACACAACCTGCAAGAAGAGGAGGAAACACCAGACACCAACACACAGCCTGCAAGAAGAGGAGGAAACAACAGACACCAACACACAACCTGCAAGAAGAGGAGCAAACACCAGACACCAACACACAGCCTGAAAGAAGAGCAGCAAACACCAGACACCAACACACAACGTGCAAGAAGAGGAGCAAACAACCGACACCAACACACAGCCTGCAAGAAGAGGAGGAAACAACAGACACCAACACACAACCTGCAGGTAGAGGAGCAAACAACATACACCAACACAAAACCTGCAAGAAGAGGAGCAAACAACCGACACCAACACACAGCCTGCAAGAAGAGGAGCAACACCAGACACAAACACACAACCTGCAGGTAGAGGAACAAACAACAGACACCAACACAAAACCTGCAAGAAGAGGAGCAAACAACCGACACCAACACACAGCCTGCAAGAAGAGGAGCAAACAACAGACACCAACACACAGCCTGCAGGACGAGGAGCAAACACCAGACACCAACACACAACCTGCAAGAAGAGGAGCAAACACCAGACACCAACACACAGCCTGCAAGACGAGGAGCAAACACCAGACAACAACACACAACCTGCAAGAAGAGGCGTAAACACCAGACACCAACACACAACCTGCAAGAAGAGCAGCAAACAACAGACACCAACACACAACCTGCAAGACGAGGAGCAAACACCAGACATCAACACACAGCCTGCAAGATGAGGAGCAAACACCAGACAACAACACACAACCTGGAAGAAGAGGAGCAAACAACCGACACCAACACACAGCCTGCAAGAAGAGGAACAAACAACCGACACCAACACACAGCCTGCAAGAAGAGGAGGAAACACCAGACACCAACACACAACCTGCAAGAAGAGGAGCAAACAACCGACACCAAAACACAGCCTGCAAGAAGAGGAGGAAACAACAGACACCAACACACAACCTGCAAGAAGAGGAGCAAACACCAGGCATCACCACACAACCTGCAAGAAGAGGAGCAAACAACCGACACCAACACACAGCCTGCAGGACGAAGAGCAAACACCAGACACCAACACACAACCTGCAAGAAGAGGAGCAAACACCAGACACCAACACACAACCTGCAAGAAGAGGCGAAAACACCAGACACCAACACACAACCTGCAAGAAGAGCAGCAAACACCAGACACCAACACACAGCCTGCAAGACGAGCAGCAAACACCAGACAACAACACACAACCTGCAAGAAGAGGCGTAAACACCAGACACCAACACACAACCTGCAAGAAGAGCAGCAAACAACAGACACCAACACACAGCCTGCAAGACGAGGAGCAAACACCAGGCACCAACACACAACCTGCAAGAAGAGGAGCAAACACCAGACACCAACACACAACCTGCAAGAAGAGGAGCAAACACCAGACAACAACACACAGCCTGCAAGACGAGGAGCAAACACCAGACAACAACACACAACCTGCAAGAAGAGGAGGAAACACCAGAAACCAACACACAACATGCAAGAAGAGGAGGAAACACCAGATACCAACACACAACCTGCAAGAAAAGGAGGAAACACCAGACACCAACACACAACCTGCAAGAAGAGGAGGAAACACCAGACACCAACACACAACCTGCAAGAAGAGGAGGAAACACCAGACACCAACACACAACCTGCAAGAAGAGGAGGAAACACCAGACACCAACACACAACCTGCAAGAAGAGGAGGAAACACCAGACACCAACACACAACCTGCAAGAAGAGGAGGAAACACCAGACACCAACACACAACCTGCAAGAAGAGGAGGAAACACCAGACACCAACACACAACCTGCAAGAAGAGGAGGAAACAACAGACACGAACACACAACCTGCAAGAAGAGGAGGAAACACCAGATACCACCACACAACCTGCAACAAGAGGAGCAAACACCAGACACCAACACACAACCTGCAAGAAAAGGAGTAAACACCAGACACCAACACACAACCTGCAAGCCGAGGAGCAAACAGACACCAACACACAACCTGCTAGCCGAGGAGCAAACAGACACCAACACACAACCTGCAAGACAAGGAGCAAACACCAGACACCACCACACAACCTGCAAGAAGAGGAGCAAACACCAGACACCACCAAACAACCTGCAAGAAGAGGAGCAAACACCTGGCACCACCACACAACCTGCAAGAAGAGGACGAAACACCGAATACCACTACACAACCTGCAAGAAGAGGAGGAAACAACAGACACTAACAGTCAACCTGCAGGTAGAGGAGCAAACAACAGACACCAAAACACAGCCTGCAAGAAGAGGAGCAAACAACCGACACCAACACACAACCTGCAAGAAGAGGAGGAAACACCAGACACCAACAGTCAACCTGCAGGTAGAGGAGCAAACAACAGACACCAAAACACAGCCTGCAAGAAGAGGAGCAAACAACCGACACCAACAGACAACCTGCAAGAAGAGGAGGAAACACCAGACACCAACAGTCAACCTGCAGGTAGAGGAGCAAACAACAGACACCAACACACAGCCTGCAAGAAGAGGAGGAAACACCAGACACCAAACACACAACCTGCAAGACGAGGAGGAAACACCAGACACCAACACACAACGTGCAAGAAGAGGAGGAAACACCAGACACCAACACACAACCTGCAAGACGAGAAGGAAACACCAGACACCACCACACAACCTGCAAGACGAGGAGGAAACAACAGACACCAACACACAGCCTGCAAGAAGAGGAGGAAACAACAGACACCACCACACCACCTGGGAGAAGAGGAGCAAACAACAGACACCACCACAGAACCTGCAAGAAGAGGAGCAAACACCAGACACCAACACACAACCTGCAAGACGAGGAGAAAACACCAGACACCAACACACAACCTGCAAGAAGAGGAGCAAACAACAGAAACCAACACACAACCTGCAAGACGAGGAGCAAACAACAGACACCAACACACAACCTGCAAGAAGAGGAACAAAAACCAGACACCAACACACAACCTGCAAGACGAGGAGAAAACAACAGACACCAACACACAGCCTGCAAGACGAGGAGAAAACACCAGACACCAACACACAACCTGCAAGAAGAGGAGCAAACACCAGACACCAACACACAACCTGCAAGACGAGGAGCAAACAACAGACACCAACACACAACCTGCAAGAAGAGGAGCAAACACCAGACACCAACACACAGCCTGCAAGAAGAGGAGCAAACACCAGGCACCACCACACAACCTGCAAGAAGAGGAGGTAACACCAGACACCAACACACAACCTGCAAGAAGAGGAGCAAACACCAGGCACCACCACACAACCTGCAAGAAGAGGAGCAAACACCATACACCAACACACAACCTGCAAGAAGAGGAGCAAACACCAGACACCAACACACAACCTGCAAGAAGAGGAGAAAACACCAGACACCAACACACAACCTGCAAGAAGAGGAGAAAACACCAGACACCAACACACAACCGGCAAGAAAAGGAGGAAACACCAGACACCACTACACAACCTGCAAGAAGAGGAGTAAACACCGGACACCAACACACAACCTGCCAGAAGAGCAGCAAAACACCAGACACCAACACACAACCTGCAAGAAGAGGAGTAAACACCAGACACCAACACACAACCTGCCAGAAGAGCAGCAAAACACCAGACACCAACACACAACCTGCAAGAAGAGGAGCAAACAACCAACACCAACACACAGCCAGCAAGAAGAGGAGGAAACAAGAGACACCAACACACCACCTGCAAGAAGAGGAGCAAACAACAGACACCAACACACAACCTGCAAGAAGAGGAGGAAACACCAGACACCAACACACAACCTGCAAGACGAGGAGCAAACAGATACCAACAAACAGCCTGCAAGAAGAGGAGCAAACACCAGACACCAACACACAACCTGCAAGAAGAGGAGGGAACAACAGACACTAACACACAACCTGCAAGAAGAGGAGCAAACAAATGACACCAACACACAGCCTGCAAGAAGAGGAGCAAACAACCGACACCAACACACAGCCTGCAGGTAGAGGAGCAAACAACCGACACCAACACACAGCCTGCAAGAAGAGGAGGAAACACCAAACACCACCACACAACCTGCAAGAAGAGGAGCAAACAACAGACACCAACACACAACCTGCAAGAAGAGGAGGAAACAACAGACACCAACACACAGCCTGCAAGAAGAGGAGCAAACACCAGACACCAACACACAACCTGCAAGAAGAGGAGCAAACACCAGACACCAACACACAACCTGCAGAAAGAGGAGCAAACAACCGACACCAACACACAGCCTGCAAGAAGAGGAGGAAACAACAGACACCAACACACAGCCTGCAAGAAGAGGAGGAAACAACCGACACCAACACACAACCTGCAAGATGAGGAGGAAACACCAGACACCAACACACAACCTGCAAGAAAAGGAGCAAACACCAGACACCAACACACAGCCTGCAAGAAGAGGAGGAAACACCAGACACCAACACACAACCTGCAGGTAGAGGAGCAAACAACAGACACCAAAACACAGCCTGCAAGAAGAGGAGGAAACAACAGACACCAACACACAACCTGCAAGATGAGGAGGAAACACCAGACACCAACACACAACCTGCAAGAAGAGGAGCAAACAAATGACACCAACACACAGCCTGCAAGAAGAGGAGCAAACAACCGACACCAACACACAGCCTGCAAGAAGAGGAGGAAACAACAGACACAAACACACAACCTGCAGGTAGAGGAGCAAACAACAGACACCAAAACACAGCCTGCAAGAAGAGGAGCAAACAACAGACACCAACACACAGCCTGCAGGACGAGGAGCAAACACCAGACACCAACACACAACCTGCAAGAAGAGGAGCAAACACCAGACACCAACACACAACCTGCAAGTAGAGGAGCAAACAACCGACACCAACACACAGCCTGCAAGAAGAGGAGGAAACACCAGACACCAACACACAACCTGCAAGAAGAGGAGCAAACAACCGATACCAAAACACAGCCAGCAAGAAGAGGAGGAAACAACAGACACCAACACACAACCTGCAAGAAGAGGAGCAAATACCAGGCACCACCACACAACCTGCAAGAAGAGGAGCAAACAACCGACACCAACACACAGCCTGCAAGAAGAGGAGGAAACAACAGACACAAACACACAACCTGCAGGTAGAGGAGCAAACAACAGACACCAAAACACAGCCTGCAAGAAGAGAAGCAAACAGCAGACACCAACACACAGCCTGCAGGACGAGGAGCAAACACCAGACACCAACACACAGCCTGCAAGACGAGGAGCAAACACCAGACACCAACACACAACCTGCAAGAAGAGGAGCAAACACCAGACACCAACACACAACCTGCAAGAAGAGGAGCAAACACCAGACACCAACACACAGCCTGCAAGACAAGGAGCAAACACCAGACAAAAACACACAACCTGCAAGACGAGGAGTAAACACCAGACACCAACACACAATCTGCAGGCAGAGGAGCAAACACCAGACACCAACACACAACCTGCAAGAAGAGGAGCAAACAACAGACACCAACACACAACCTGCAAGAAAAGGAGGAAACACCAGACACCAACACACAACCTGCAAGAAGAGGAGGAAACACCAGACACCAACACACAGCCTGCAAGAAGAGGAGGAAACACCAGACACCAACACACAACCTGCAAGCCAGGGAGCAAACAACAGACACCAACACACAACCTGGAAGAAGAGGAGCAAACACCAGACACCAACACACAACCTGCAAGACGAGGAGGAAACAACAGACACCAACACACAACCTGCAAGACGAGGAGCAAACACCAGAACCCAACACACAACGTACAAGACGAGGAGCAAACACCAGACACCAACACACCACGTGCAAAACGAGGAGCAAACAACAGACACCAACACACAACCTGCAAGAAGAGGAGGAAACACCAGACACCACCACACAACCTGCAAGAAGAGGAGGAAACACCAGACACCAACACACAACCTGCAAGAAGAGGAGGAAACAACAGACACCAACACACAGCCTGCAAGAAGAGGAGCAAACACCAGACACCAACACACAACCTGCAAGAAGAGGAGCAAACACCAGACACCAACACACAACCTGCAAGAAGAGGAGCAAACAACCGACACCAACACACAGCCTGCAAGAAGAGGAGGAAACAACAGACACCAACACACAGCCTGCAAGAAGAGGAGGAAACAACAGACACCAACACACAGCCTGCAAGAAGAGGAGGAAACAACCGACACCAACACACAACCTGCAAGATGAGGAGGAAACACCAGACACCAACACACAACCTGCAAGAAAAGGAGCAAACACCAGACACCAACACACAGCCTGCAAGAAGAGGAGGAAACACCAGACACCAACACACAACCTGCAGGTAGAGGAGCAAACAACAGACACCAAAACACAGCCTGCAAGAAGAGGAGGAAACACCAGACACCAACACACAACCTGCAAGATGAGGAGGAAACACCAGACACCAACACACAACCTGCAAGAAGAGGAGCAAACAAATGACACCAACACACAGCCTGCAAGAAGAGGAGCAAACAACCGACACCAACACACAGCCTGCAAGAAGAGGAGGAAACAACAGACACAAACACACAACCTGCAGGTAGAGGAGCAAACAACAGACACCAAAACACAGCCTGCAAGAAGAGGAGCAAACAACAGACACCAACACACAGCCTGCAGGACGAGGAGCAAACACCAGACACCAACACACAACCTGCAAGAAGAGGAGCAAACACCAGACACCAACACACAACCTGCAAGTAGAGGAGCAAACAACCGACACCAACACACAGCCTGCAAGAAGAGGAGGAAACAACAGACACAAACACACAACCTGCAGGTAGAGGAGCAAACAACAGACACCAACACAAAACCAGCAAGAAGAGGAGCAAACAACCGACACCAACACACAGCCTGCAAGGAGAGGAGGAAACACCAGACACCAACACACAACCTGCAAGAAGAGGAGCAAACACCAGGCACCACCACACAACCTGCAAGAAGAGGAGCAAACAACCGACACCAACACACAGCCTGCAAGAAGAGGAGGAAACAACAGACACAAACACACAACCTGCAGGTAGAGGAGCAAACAACAGACACCAAAACACAGCCTGCAAGAAGAGGAGCAAACAGCAGACACCAACACACAGCCTGCAGGACGAGGAGCAAACACCAGACACCAACACACAGCCTGCAAGACGAGGAGCAAACACCAGACACCAACACACAACCTGCAAGAAGAGGAGCAAACACCAGACACCAACACACAACCTGCAAGAAGAGGAGCAAACACCAGACACCAACACACAGCCTGCAAGAAGAGGAGGAAACACCAGACACCAACACACAACCTGCAAGAAGAGGAGGAAACAACAGACACCAACACACAGCCTGCAAGAAGAGGAGCAAACACCAGACACCAACACACAACCTGCAAGAAGAGGAGCAAACACCAGACACCAACACACAACCTGCAAGAAGAGGAGCAAACAACCGACACCAACACACAGCCTGCAAGAAGAGGAGGAAACAACAGACACCAACACACAGCCTGCAAGAAGAGGAGGAAACAACCGACACCAACACACAACTTGCAAGATGAGGAGGAAACACCAGACACCAACACACAACCTGCAAGAAAAGGAGCAAACACCAGACACCAACACACAGCCTGCAAGAAGAGGAGGAAACACCAGACACCAACACACAACCTGCAGGTAGAGGAGCAAACAACAGACACCAAAACACAGCCTGCAAGAAGAGGAGGAAACACCAGACACCAACACACAACCTGCAAGATGAGGAGGAAACACCAGACACCAACACACAACCTGCAAGAAGAGGAGCAAACAAATGACACCAACACACAACCTGCAAGAAGAGGAGGAAACAACAGACACCAACACACAGCCTGCAAGAAGAGGAGCAAACACCAGACACCAACACACAACCTGCAAGAAGAGGAGCAAACACCAGACACCAACACACAACCTGCAAGAAAAGGAGGAAACACCAGACACCAACACACAACCTGCAAGAAGAGGAGGAAACACCAGACACCAACACACAGCCTGCAAGAAGAGGAGGAAACACCAGACACCAACACACAACCTGCAAGCCTGGGAGCAAACAACAGACACCAACACACAACCTGGAAGAAGAGGAGCAAACACCAGACACCAACACACAACCTGCAAGACGAGGAGGAAACAACAGACACCAACACACAACCTGCAAGACGAGGAGCAAACACCAGAACCCAACACACAACGTACAAGACGAGGAGCAAACACCAGACACCAACACACAACGTGCAAAACGAGGAGCAAACAACAGACACCAACACACAACCTGCAAGAAGAGGAGGAAACACCAGACACCACCACACAACCTGCAAGAAGAGGAGGAAACACCAGACACCAACACACAACCTGCAAGAAGAGGAGGAAACAACAGACACCAACACACAGCCTGCAAGAAGAGGAGCAAACACCAGACACCAACACACAACCTGCAAGAAGAGGAGCAAACACCAGACACCAACACACAACCTGCAAGAAGAGGAGCAAACAACCGACACCAACACACAGCCTGCAAGAAGAGGAGAAAACAACAGACACCAACACACAGCCTGCAAGAAGAGGAGGAAACAACCGACACCAACACACAACCTGCAAGATGAGGAGGAAACACCAGACACCAACACACAACCTGCAAGAAAAGGAGCAAACACCAGACACCAACACACAGCCTGCAAGAAGAGGAGGAAACACCAGACACCAACACACAACCTGCAGGTAGAGGAGCAAACAACAGACACCAAAACACAGCCTGCTAGAAGAGGAGGAAACAACAGACACCAACACACAACCTGCAAGATGAGGAGGAAACACCAGACACCAACACACAACCTGCAAGAAGAGGAGCACACAAATGACACCAACACACAGCCTGCAAGAAGAGGAGCAAACAACCGACACCAACACACAGCCTGCAAGAAGAGGAGGAAACAACAGACACAAACACACAACCTGCAGGTAGAGGAGCAAACAACAGACACCAAAACACAGCCTGCAAGAAGAGGAGCAAACAACAGACACCAACACACAGCCTGCAGGACGAGGAGCAAACACCAGACACCAACACACAACCTGCAAGAAGAGGAGCAAACACCAGACACCAACACACAACCTGCAAGTAGAGGAGCAAACAACCGACACCAACACAGCCTGCAAGAAGAGGAGGAAACAACAGACACAAACACACAACCTGCAGGTAGAGGAGCAAACAACAGACACCAACACAAAACCAGCAAGAAGAGGAGCAAACAACCGACACCAACACACAGCCTGCAAGAAGAGGAGGAAACACCAGACACCAACACACAACCTGCAAGAAGAGGAGCAAACAACCGATACCAAAACACAGCCAGCAAGAAGAGGAGGAAACAACAGACACCAACACAACCTGCAAGAAGAGGAGCAAACACCAGGCATCACCACACAACCTGCAAGAAGAGGAGCAAACAACCAACACCAACACACAGCCAGCAAGAAGAGGAGGAAACAACAGACACCAACACACCACCTGCAAGAAGAGGAGCAAACAACAGACACCAACACACAACCTGCAAGAAGAGGAGGAAGCACCGAATACCACTACACAATCTGCAAGACGAGGAGGAAACAACAGACACTAACACACAACCTGCAGGTAGAGGAGCAAACAACCGACACCAACACACAGCCTGCAAGAAGAGGAGGAAACACCAAACACCACCACACAACCTGCAAGAAGAGGAGCAAACAACAGACACCAACACACAACCTGCAAGAAGAGGAGGAAACACCAGACACCAACACACAACCTGCAAGAAGAGGAGCAAACAACCGACACCAACACACAGCCTGCAAGAAGAGGAGCAAACAAATGACACCAACACACAGCCTGCAAGAAGAGAAGGAAACACCAGACACCAACACACAACCTGCAAGAAGAGGAGCAAACAAACGACACCAACACACAACCTGTAAGAAGAGGAGCAAACAACCGACACCAACACACAACCTGCAAGAAGAGGAGCAAACAACCGACACCAAAACACAGCCTGCAAGAAGAGGAGGAAACAACAGACACCAACACAACCTGCAAGAAGAGGAGCAAACACCAGGCATCACCACACAACCTGCAAGAAGAGGAGCAAACAACCGACACCAACACACAGCCTGCAAGAAGAGGAGGAAACAACAGACACCAACACACAACCTGCAGGTAGAGGAGCAAACAACAGACACCAACACACAACCTACAAGAAGAGGAGCAAACACCAGACACCAACACACAACCTGCAAGAAGAGGAGCAAACACCAGACACCAACACACAGCCTGCAAGACAAGGAGCAAACACCAGACAAAAACACACAACCTGCAAGAAGAGGCGTAAACACCAGACACCAACACACAACCTGCAAGAAGAGCAGCAAACAACCGACACCAACACACAGCCTGCAAGAAGAGGAGCAAACAACAGACACCAACACACAACCTGCAAGAGGAGCAAACACCAGACACCAACACACAACCTGCAAGAAGAGGAGCAAACACCAGACACCAACACACAACCTGCAAGAAGAGCAGCAAACAACAGACACCAACACACAACCTGCAAGACGAGGAGCAAACACCAGACACCAACACACAGCCTGCAAGACGAGGAGCAAACACCAGACAACAACACACAGCCTGCAAGAAGAGGAGGAAACAACTGACACCAACACACAACCTGCAAGAAGAGGAGCAAACACCAGACACCAACACACAGCCTGCAAGAAGAGGAGGAAACACCAGACACCAACACACAACCTGCAAGAAGAGGAGCAAACAACCGACACCAAAACACAGCCTGCAAGAAGAGGAGGAAACAACAGACACCAACACACAACCTGCAAGAAGAGGAGCAAACACCAGGCATCACCACACAACCTGGAAGAAGAGGAGCAAACAACCGAAACCAACACACAGCCTGCAAGAAGAGGAGGAAACAACAGACACCAACACACAACCTGCAGGTAGAGGAGCAAACAACAGACACCAAAACACAGCCTGCAAGAAGAGGAGCAAACACCAGGCATCACCACACAACCTGCAAGAAGAGGAGCAAACAACCGACACCAACACACAGCCTGCAGGACGAGGAGCAAACACCAGACACCAACACGCAACCTGCAAGAAGAGGAGCAAACACCAGACACCAACACACAGCCTGCAAGACGAGGAGCAAACACCAGACACCAACACACAGCCTGCAAGACGAGGAGCAAACACCAGACAACAACACACAACCTGCAAGAAGAGGCGTAAACACCAGACACCAACACACAACCTGCAAGAAGAGCAGCAAACAACAGACACCAACACACAACCTGCAAGACGAGGAGCAAACACCAGACACCAACACACAGCCTGCAAGACGAAGAGCAAACACCAGACAACAACACACAGCCTGCAAGAAGAGGAGGAAACAACCGACACCGACACACAACCTGCAAGATGAGGAAAAAAACACCAGACACCAACACACAACCTGCAAGAAGAGGAGCAAACACCAGACACCAACACACAGCCTGCAAGAAGAGGAGGAAACACCAGACACCAACACACAACCTGCAAGAAGAGGAGCAAACAACCGACACCAACACACAGCCTGCAAGAAGAGGAGCAAACAACCGACACCAACACACAGCCTGCAAGAAGAGAAGGAAACACCAGACACCAACACACAACCTGCAAGAAGAGGAGCAAACAACAGACACCAACACACAACCTGTAAGAAGAGGAGGAAACAACCGACACCAACACACAACCTGCAAGAAGAGGAGCAAACAACCGACACCAAAACACAGCCTGCAAGAAGAGGAGGAAACAACAGACACCAACACACAACCTGCAAGAAGAGGAGCAAACACCAGGCATCACCACACAACCTGCAAGAAGAGGAGCAAACAACCGACACCAAAACACAGCCTGCAAGAAGAGGAGCAAACACCAGACAACAACACACAACCTGCAAGAAGAGGCGTAAACACCAGACACCAACACACAACCTGCAAGAAGAGCAGCAAACAACAGACACCAACACACAACCTGCAAGACGAGGAGCAAACACCAGACACCAACACACAGCCTGCAAGACGAGGAGCAAACACCAGACAACAACACACAGCCTGCAAGAAGAGGAGGAAACAACCGAGACCAACACACAACCTGCAAGATGAGGAGGAAACACCAGACACCAACACACAACCTGCAAGAAGAGGAGCAAACACCAGACACCAACACACAACCTGCAAGAAGAGGAGGAAACAACAGACACCAACACACAACCTGCAAGAAGAGGAGCAAACACCAGGCATCACCACACAACCTGCAAGAAGAGGAGCAAACAACCGACACCAACACACAGCCTGCAAGAAGAGGAGGAAACAACAGACACCAACACACAACCTGCAGGTAGAGGAGCAAACAACAGACACCAAAACACAGCCTGCAAGAAGAGGAGCAAACACCAGGCATCACCACACAACCTGCAAGAAGAGGAGCAAACAACCGACACCAACACACAACCTGCAAGAAGAGGAGGAAACACCAGACACCACCACACAACCTGCAAGAAGAGGAGCAAACACCAGACAACAACACACAACCTGCAACAAGAGGCGTAAACACCAGACACCAACACACAACCTGCAAGAAGAGCAGCAAACAACAGACACCAACACACAACCTGCAAGACGAGGAGCAAACACCAGACACCAACACACAGCCTGCAAGAAGAAGGGCAAACACCAGACAACAACACACAGCCTGCAAGAAGAGGAGCAAACACCAGACAACAACACACAGCCTGCAAGAAGAGGAGGAAACAACCGACACCAACACACAACCTGCAAGATGAGGAGGAAACACCAGACACCAACACACAACCTGCAAGAAGAGGAGCAAACACCAGACACCAACACACAGCCTGCAAGACGAGGAGCAAACACCAGACAACAACACACAGCCTGCAAGAAGAGGAGGAAACAACCGACACCAACACACAACCTGCAAGATGAGGAGGAAACACCAGACACCAACACACAACCTGCAAGAAGAGGAGCAAACACCAGACACCAACACACAGCCTGCAAGAAGAGGAGGAAACACCAGACACCAACACACAACCTGCAAGAAGAGGAGCAAACTACCGACACCAAAACACAGCCTGCAAGAAGAGGAGGAAACAACAGACACCAACACACAACCTGCAAGAAGAGGAGCAAACACCAGGCATCACCACACAACCTGCAAGAAGAGGAGCAAACAACCGACACTAACACACAGCCTGCAAGAAGAGGAGGAAACAACAGACACCAACACACAACCTGCAAGAAGAGGAGCAAACACCAGACACCAACACACAGCCTGCAAGACGAGGAGCAAACACCAGACAACAACACACAACCTGCAAGAAGAGGAGGAAACACCAGACACCAACACACAGCCTGCAAGAAGAGGAGGAAACACCAGAAACCAACACACAACATGCAAGAAGAGGAGGAAACACCAGATACCAACACACAACCTGCAAGAAAAGGAGGAAACACCAGACACCAACACACAACCTGCAAGAAGAGGAGCAAACAACAGACACCAACACACAACCTGCAAGAAGAGGAGGAAACACCAGACACCAACACACAACCTGCAAGAAGAGGAGGAAACACCAGACACCAACACACAACCTGCAAGAAGAGGAGGAAACACCAGACACCAACACACAACCTGCAAGCCAAGGAGCAAACAACAGACACCAACACACAATCTGCAAGAAGAGGAGCAAACACCAGACACCAACACACAACGTGCAAGACGAGGAGCAAACAACAGACACCAACACAGAACGTGCAAAACGAGGAGCAAACAACCGACACCAACACACAACCTGCAAGAAGAGGAGCAAACACCAGACACCAAAACACAGCCTGCAAGAAGAGGAGCAAACAACAGACACCAAAACACAGCCTGCAAGAAGAGGAGCAAACAACAGACACCAACACACAGCCTGCAGGACAAGGAGCAAACACCAGACACCAACACACAACCTGCAAGAAGAGCAGCAAACACCAGACAACAACACACAACCTGCAAGAAGAGGAGGAAACACCAGACACCAACACACAATCTGCAAGAAGAGGAGAAAACACCAGACACCAACACACAACCTGCAAGAAGAGGAGCAAACACGAGACACCAACACACAACCTGCAAGAAGAGGAGGAAACACCAGACACCAACACACAACCTGCAAGAAGAGGAGGAAACACCAGACACCAACACACAACCTGCAAGAAGAGGAGGAAACACCAGACACCAACACACAACCTGCAAGAAGAGGAGAAAACATAAGAGACACCAACACACAACCTGCAAGAAGAGGAGAAAACACTAGACACCAACACACAACCTGCAAGAAGAGGAGCAAACACCAGATACCAACACACAACCTGCAAGACGAGGAGCAAACAACAGACACCAACACACAACCTGCAAGAAGAGGAAGAAACAACAGACACCATCACACAACCTGCAAGCCGAGGAGCAAACAACAGACACCAACACACAACCTGCAAGAAGAGGAGCAAACACCAGACACCAACACAGAACCTGCAAGAAGAGGAGCAAGCACCAGACACCAACACACAACCTGCAAGAAGAGGAGCAAACACCAGACACCAACACACAGCCTGCAAGAAGAAGGGCAAACACCAGACACCAACACACAACCTGCAAGAAGAGGAGGAAACACCAGACACCAACACACAACCTGCAAGAAGAGGAGGAAACACCAGACACCAACACACAACCTGCAAGAAGAGGAGGAAACACCAGACACCAACACACAACGTGCAAGAAGAGGAGCAAACACCAGACACCAACACACAACCTGCAAGAAGAGGAGCAAACACCAGACACCAACACACAACCTGCAAGACGAGGAGCAAACACCAGACACCAACACACAGCCTGCAAGAAGAAGGGCAAACACCAGACACCAACACACAACCTGCAAGAAGAGGAGCAAACACCAGACACCAACACACAACCTGCAAGAAGAGGAAGAAACACCAGAAACCAACACACAACCTGCTAGAAGAGGAGGAAAACACCAGACACCAACACACAACCTGCAAGAAGAGAAGCAAACACCAGACACCAACACACAACCTGCAAGAAGAAGAGCAAACACCAGACACCAACACACAGCGTGCAAGAAGAGGAGCAAACAACCAACACCAACACAAAGCCTGCAAGAAGAGGAGCAAACACCAGACACCAATACACAACCTGCAAGAAGAGGAGGAAACACCAGACACCAACACACAGCGTGCAAGAAGAGGAGCAAACAACCAACACCAACACACAGCCTGCAAGAAGAGGAGCAAACACCAGACACCAACACACAGCCTGCAAGAAGAGGAGAAAACACCAAACTCCAACACACAACCTGCAAGACAAGGAGCAAACACCAGACACCAACACACAACCTGCAAGAAGAGAAGCAAACAACAGACACCAACACACAACCTGCAAGAAGAGGAGGAAACACCAGACACCAATACACAACCTGCAAGAAGAGGAGCAAACAACCGACACCAACACACAACCTGTAAGAAGAGGAGCAAACACCAGACACCAACACACAACCTGCAAGAAGAGGAGGAAACACCAGACACCAATACACAACCTGCAAGAAGAGGAGCAAACAACCGACACCAACACACAACCTGTAAGAAGAGGAGCAAACACCAGACACCAACACACAACCTGCAAGAAGAGGAGCAAACACCAGACACCAACACACAACCTGCAAGAAGAGGAGGAAACACCAGACACCAACACACAACCTGCAAGAAGAGGAGCAAACACCAGATACCAACACACAGCCTGCCAGAAGAGCAGCAAAACACCAGACACCAATACACAACCTGCAAGAAGAGGAGCAAACACCAGACACCAACACACAGCCAGCAAGACGAGGAGCAAACACCAGACACCAACACACAACCTGCAAGAAGAGGAGGAAACACCAGATACCAACACACAACCTGCCAGAAGAGCAGCAAAACACCAGACACCAATACACAACCTGCAAGAAGAGGAGCAAACACCAGACACCAACACACAGCCAGCAAGAAGAGGAGGAAACAACAGACACCAACACACCACCTGCAAGAAGAGGAGCAAACAACAGACACCAACACACAACCTGGAAGAAGAGGAGGAAGCACCGAATACCCCTACACAACCTGCAAGACGAGGAGGAAACAACAGACACTAACACACAACCTGCAGGTAGAGGAGCAAACAACCGACACCAACACACAGCCTGCAAGAAGAGGAGGAAACACCAAACACCAACACACAACCTGCAAGAAGAGGAGCAAACAACAGCCACCAACACACAACCTGCAAGAAGAGGAGCAAACAACCGACACCAACACACAACCTGCAAGAAGAGGAGCAAACACCAGACACCAACACACAGCCTGCAAGAAGAGGAGCAAACAACCAACACCAACACACAACCTGCAAGAAGAGGAGCAAACAACCAACACCAACACACAACCTGCAAGAAGAGGAGCAAACAACCAACACCAACACACAGCCTGCAAGAAGAGGAGCAAACAACCGACACCAACACACAGCCTGCAAGAAGAGGAGGAAACACCAGACACCAACACACAACCTGCAAGATGAGGAGGAAACAACAGACACCAACACACAACCTGCAAGAAGAGGAGCAAACACCAGACACCAACACACAGCCTGCAAGAAGAGGAGCAAACAACCAACACCAACACACAACCTGCAAGAAGAGGAGCAAACAACCAACACCAACACACAACCTGCAAGAAGAGGAGCAAACAACCAACACCAACACACAGCCTGCAAGAAGAGGAGCAAACAACCGACACCAACACACAGCCTGCAAGAAGAGGAGGAAACACCAAACACCAACACACAACCTGCAAGAAGAGGAGCAAACAACAGCCACCAACACACAACCTGCAAGAAGAGGAGCAAACAAACGACACCAACACACAACCTGCAAGAAGAGGAGCAAACAACCGACACCAACACACAACCTGCAAGAAGAGGAGCAAACAACCGACACCAACACACAACCTGCAAGAAGAGGAGGAAACAACCGACACCAACACACAACCTGCAAGACGAGGAGGAAACAACAGACACCAACACACAACCTGCAGGTAGAGGAGCAAACAACCGACACCAAAACACAGCCTGCAAGAAGAGGAGCAAACAACAGACACCAAAACACAGCCTGCAAGAAGAGGAGCAAACAACAGACACCAACACACAGCCTGCAGGACGAGGAGCAAACACCAGACACCAACACACAACCTGCAAGAAGAGGAGCAAACACCAGACACCAACATACAGCCTGCAAGACGAGGAGCAAACACCAGACAACAACACACAACCTGCAAGAAGAGGCGTAAACACCAGACACCAACACACAACCTGCAAGAAGAGCAGCAAACAACAGACACCAACACACAACCTGCAAGACGAGGAGCAAACACCAGACACCAACACACAGCCTGCAGGACGAGGAGCAAACACCAGACAACAACACACAGCCTGCAAGACGAGGAGGAAACAACCGACACCAACACACAACCTGCAAGATGAGGAGGAAACACCAGACACCAACACACAACCTGCAAGAAGAGGAGCAAACACCAGACACCAACACACAACCTGCAAGAAGAGGAGGAAACACCAGACACCAACACACAACGTGCAAGAAGAGGAGCAAACACCAGACACCAACACACAGCCTGCAAGAAGAGGAGGAAACACCAGACACCAACACACAACCTGCAAGAAGAGGAGCAAACACCAGACACCAACACACAGCCTGCAAGAAGAGGAGGAAACACCAGACACCAACACACAACCTGCAAGAAGAGGAGCAAACAACCGACACCAACACACAGCCTGCAAGAAGAGGAACAAACAACCGACACCAACACACAGCCTGCAAGAAGAGGAGGAAACACCAGACACCAACACACAACCTGCAAGAAGAGGAGCAAACAACCGACACCAAAACACAGCCTGCAAGAAGAGGAGGAAACAACAGACACCAACACACAACCTGCAAGAAGAGGAGCAAACACCAGGCATCACCACACAACCTGCAAGAAGAGGAGCAAACAACAGACACCAAAACACAGCCTGCAAGAAAAGGAGCAAACAACAGACACCAAAACACAGCCTGCAAGAAGAGGAGCAAACAACAGACACCAACACACAGCCTGCAGGACGAGGAGCAAACACCAGACACCAACACACAACCTGCAAGAAGAGGAGCAAACACCAGACACCAACACACAACCTGCAAGAAGAGGAGCAAACACCAGACACCAACACACAACCTGCAAGAAGAGCAGCAAACAACAGACACCAACACACAACCTGCAAGAAGAGGAGCAAACACCAGACACCAACACACAGCCTGCAAGACGAGGAGCAAACACCAGACAACAACACACAGCCTGCAAGACGAGGAGCAAACACCAGACAACAACACACAACCTGCAAGAAGAGGAGTAAACACCAGACACCAACACACAACCTGCAAGAAGAGTAGCAAACACCAGACACCAACACACAACATGCAAGAAGAGGAGGAAACACCAGATACCAACACACAACCTGCAGGAAAAGGAGGAAACACCAGACACCAACACACAACCTGCAAGAAGAGGAGGAAACACCAGAAACCAACACACAACATGCAAGAAGAGGAGGAAACACCAGATACCAACACACAACCTGCAAGAAAAGGAGGAAACACCAGACACCAACACACAACCTGCAAGAAGAGGAGGAAACAACCAGACACCAACACACAGCCTGCAAGAAGAGGAGGAAACACCAAAAACCAACACACAACATGCAAGAAGAGGAGGAAACACCAGATACCAACACACAACCTGCAAGAAAAGGAGGAAACACCAGACACCAACACACAACCTGCAAGAAGAGGAGGAAACAACCAGACACCAACACACAACCTGCAAGAAGAGGAGCAAACAACAGACACCAACACACAACCTGCAAGAAGAGGAGGAAACACCAGACACCAACACACAACCTGCAAGAAGAGGAGGAAACAACCAGACACCAACACACAACCTGCAAGAAGAGGAGCAAACAACAGACACCAACACACAACCTGCAAGAAGAGGAGGAAACACCAGACACCAACACACAACCTGCAAGAAGAGGAGCAAACAACCGACACCAACACACAACCTGCAAGAAGAGGAGGAAACAACAGACACCAACACACAACCTGCAAGAAGAGCAGCAAACAACAGACACCAAAACACAGCCTGCAAGAAGAGGAGCAAACAACAGACACCAAAACACAGCCTGCAAGAAGAGGAGCAAACAACAGACACCAACACACAGCCTGCAGGACGAGGAGCAAACACCAGACACCAACACACAACCTGCAAGAAGAGGAGCAAACACCAGACACCAACACACAACCTGCAAGAAGAGGAGCAAACACCAGACACCAACACACAACCTGCAAGAAGAGGAGCAAACACGAGACACCAACACACAGCCTGCAAGACGAGGAGCAAACACCAGAAACCAACACACAACCTGCAAGAAGAGGAGGAAACACCAGACACCAACACACAACCTGCAAGAAGAGGAGGAAACACCAGACACCAACACACAACATGCAAGAAGAGGAGAAAACACCAGACACCAACACACAACCTGCAAGAAGAGGAGCAAACACCAGATACCAACGCACAACCTGCAAGACGAGGAGCAAACAACAGACACCAACACACAACCTGCAAGAAGAGGAAGAAACAACAGACACCAACACACAACCTGCAAGAAGAGGAGCAAACACCAGACACCAACACACAGCCTGCAAGACGAGGAGCAAACAACCGACACCAACACACAACCTGCAAGAAGAGGAGCAAACAACAGACACCAAAACACAACCTGCAAGAAGAGGAGCAAACACCAGATACCAACACACAACCTGCAAGACGAGGAGCAAACAACAGACACCAAAACACAACCTGCAAGAAGAGGAGCAAACACCAGATACCAACACACAACCTGCAAGACGAGGAGCAAACAACAGACACCAACACACAACCTGCAAGAAGAGGAGGAAACACCAGACACCAACACACAACCTGCAAGAAGAGGAGCAAACACCAGACACCAACACAGAACCTGCAAGAAGAGGAGCAAGCACCAGACACCAACACACAACCTGCAAGAAGAGGAGCAAACACCAGACACCAACACAGAACCTGCAAGAAGAGGAGCAAGCACCAGACACCAACACACAACCTGCAAGAAGAGGAGCAAACACCAGACACCAACACACAGCCTGCAAGAAGAGGGGCAAACACCAGACACCAACACACAACCTGCAAGAAGAGGAGGAAACACCAGACACCAACACACAACCTGCAAGAAGAGGAGGAAACACCAGACACCAACACACAACCTGCAAGACGAGGAGCAAACAACAGACACCAACACACAACCTGCAAGAAGAGGAGGAAACACCAGAAACCAACACACAACCTGCTAGAAGAGGAGGAAAACACCAGACACCAACACACAACCTGCAAGAAGAGGAGCAAACACCAGACACCAAACACACAACCTGCAAGAAGAGGAGGAAACACCAGACACCAACACACAACCTGCAAGAAGAGGAGGAAACACCAGACACCAACACACAACCTGCAAGAAGAGGAGGAAACACCAGACACTAACACACAACCTGCAAGACGAGGAGCAAACAACAGACACCAACACACAACCTGCAAGAAGAGGAGGAAACACCAGAAACCAACACACAACCTGCTAGAAGAGGAGGAAAACACCAGACACCAACACACAACCTGCAAGAAGAGGAGCAAACACCAGACACTAAACACACAACCTGCAAGAAGAGGAGCAAACACCAGACACCAACACACAGCCTGCAAGAAGAGGAGCAAACAACCAACACCAACACACAGCCTGCAAGAAGAGGAGCAAACACCAGACACCAACACACAGCCTGCAAGAAGAGGAGCAAACAACCAACACCAACACACAACCTGCAAGAAGAGGAGCAAACACCAGACACCAACACACAACCTGCAAGAAGAGGAGGAAACACCAGACACCAACACACAACCTGCAAGAAGAGGAGCAAACACCAAAGACAAACACACAACCTGCGAGAGGAGGAGCCAACACCAGACACCAACACACAACCTGTAAGAAGAGGAGGAAACACCAGACACCAACACACAACCTGCAAGAAGAGGAGCAAACACCAGACACCAACACACAACCTGCAAGAAGAGGAGGAAACACCAGACACCAACACACAACCTGCAAGAAGAGGAGGAAACACCAGACACCAACACACAACCTGCAAGAAGAGGAGCAAACACCAAACTCCAACACACAACCTGCAAGACAAGGAGCAAACAACAGACACCAACACACAACCTGCAAGAAGAGAAGCAAACAAGAGACACCAACACACAACCTGCAAGAAGAGGAGGAAACACCAGACACCACCAAACAACCTGCAAGAAGAGGAGGAAACACCAGACACCAACACACAACCTGCAAGAAGAGGAGCAAACACCAGACACCAACACACAACCTGCAAGAAGAGGAGCAAACACCAAAGACAAACACACAACCTGCGAGAGGAGGAGCCAACACCAGACACCAACACACAACCTGCAAGAAGAGGAGGAAACACCAGACACCAACACACAACCTGCAAGAAGAGGAGCAAACACCAGACACCAACACACAACCTGCAAGAAGAGGAGCAAACACCAGACACCAACACACAACCTGCAAGAAGAAGAGGAAACACCAGACACCAACACACAACCTGCAAGATGAGGAGGAAACACCAGACACCAACACACAACCTGCAAGAAGAGGAGCAAACACCAGACACCAACACACAGCCTGCAAGAAGAGGAGGAAACACCAGACACCAACACACAACCTGCAAGAAGAGGAGCAAACACCAGACAACAACACACAGCCTGCAAGAAGAGGAGGAAACAACCGACACCAACACACAACCTGCAAGATGAGGAGGAAACACCAGACACCAACACACAACCTGCAAGAAGAGGAGCAAACACCAGACACCAACACACAGCCTGCAAGAAGAGGAGGAAACACCAGACACCAACACACAACCTGCAAGAAGAGGAGCAAACAACCGACACCAACACACAGCCTGCAAGAAGAGGAGCAAACACCAGACACCAACACACAACCTGCAAGAAGAGGCGTAAACACCAGACACCAACACACAACCTGCAAGAAGAGCAGCAAACAACAGACACCAACACACAACCTGCAAGACGAGGAGCAAACACCAGACACCAACACACAACCTGCAAGAAGAGCAGCAAACAACAGACACCAACACACAACCTGCAAGACGAGGAGCAAACAACAGACACCAACACACAACCTGCAAGACGAGGAGCAAACACCAGACAACAACACACAGCCTGCAAGAAGAGGAGGAAACAACCGACACCAACACACAACCTGCAAGATGAGGAGGAAACACCAGACACCAACACACAACCTGCAAGAAGAGGAGCAAACACCAGACACCAACACACAGCCTGCAAGAAGAGGAGGAAACACCAGACACCAACACACAACCTGCAAGAAGAGGAGCAAACAACCGACACCAACACACAGCCTGCAAGAAGAGGAACAAACAACCGACACCAACACACAGCCTGCAAGAAGAGGAGGAAACACCAAACACCAACACACAGCCTGCAAGAAGAGGAGCAAACAACCGACACCAACACACAACCTGCAAGAAGAGGAGGAAACAACAGACACCAACACACAACCTGCAAGAAGAGCAGCAAACAACAGACACCAAAACACAGCCTGCAAGAAGAGGAGCAAACAACAGACACCAAAACACAGCCTGCAAGAAGAGGAGCAAACAACAGACACCAACACACAGCCTGCAGGACGAGGAGCAAACACCAGACACCAACACACAACCTGCAAGAAGAGGAGCAAACACCAGACACCAACACACAACCTGCAAGAAGAGGAGCAAACACCAGACACCAACACACAACCTGCAAGAAGAGCAGCAAACAACAGACACCAACACACAACCTGCAAGAAGAGGAGCAAACACCAGACACCAACACACAGCCTGCAAGACGAGGAGCAAACACCAGACAACAACACACAGCCTGCAAGACGAGGAGCAAACACCAGACAACAACACACAACCTGCAAGAAGAGGAGTAAACACCAGACACCAACACACAGCCTGCAAGAAGAGGAGGAAACACCAGAAACCAACACACAACATGCAAGAAGAGGAGGAAACACCAGATACCAACACACAACCTGCAAGAAAAGGAGGAAACACCAGACACCAACACACAACCTGCAAGAAGAGGAGGAAACAACCAGACACCAACACACAACCTGCAAGAAGAGGAGCAAACAACAGACACCAACACACAACCTGCAAGAAGAGGAGGAAACACCAGACACCAACACACAACCTGCAAGCCAAGGAGCGAACAACAGACACCAACACAAAATCTGCAAGAAGAGGAGCAAACACCAGACACCAACACACAACGTGCAAGACGAGGAGCAAACACCAGACACCAACACACAACATGCAAGAAGAGGAGAAAACACCAGACACCAACACACAACCTGCAAGACGAGGAGCAAACAACAGACACCAACACACAACCTGCAAGAAGAGGAGGAAACACCAGAAACCAACACACAACCTGCAAGAAGAGGAGCAAACACCAGACACCAACACACAACCTGCAAGAAGAGGAGCAAACAACAGACACCAACACACAACCTGCAAGAAGAGGAAGAAACAACAGACACCAACACACAGCCTGCAAGAAGAGGAGCAAACACCAGATACCAACACAGAACCTGCAAGACGAGGAGCAAACAACAGACACCAACACACAGCCTGCAAGAAGAGGAAGAAACAACAGACACCATCACACAACCTGCAAGCCGAGGAGCAAACAACGGACACCAAAACACAACCTGCAAGAAGAGGAGCAAACACCAGATACCAACACAGAACCTGCAAGAAGAGGAGGAAACACCAGACACCAACACACAACCTGCAAGAAGAGGAGCAAACACCAGACACCAACACAGAACCTGCAAGAAGAGGAGCAAGCACCAGACACCAACACACAACCTGCAAGAAGAGGAGCAAACACCAGACACCAACACACAGCCTGCAAGAAGATGGGCAAACACCAGACACCAACACACAACCTGCAAGAAGAGGAGGAAACACCAGACACCAACACACAACCTGCAAGAAGAGGAGGAAACACCAGACACCAACACACAACCTGCAAGACGAGGAGCAAACAACAGACACCAACACACAACCTGCAAGAAGAGGAGGAAACACCAGAAACCAACACACAACCTGCTAGAAGAGGAGGAAAACACCAGACACCAACACACAACCTGCAAGAAGAGGAGGAAACACCAGACACCAACACACAACCTGCAAGAAGAGGAGGAAACACCAGACACCAACACACAACCTGCAAGAAGAGGAGGAAACACCAGACACCAACACACAACCTGCAAGACGAGGAGCAAACAACAGACACCAACACACAACCTGCAAGAAGAGGAGGAAACACCAGAAACCAACACACAACCTGCTAGAAGAGGAGGAAAACACCAGACACCAACACACAACCTGGAAGAAGAGGAGCAAACACCAGACACCAAACACACAACCTGCAAGAAGAGGAGCAAACACCAGACACCAACACACAGCCTGCAAGAAGAGGAGCAAACAACCAACACCAACACACAGCCTGCAAGAAGAGGAGCAAACACCAGACACCAACACACAGCCTGCAAGAAGAGGAGAAAACACCAAACTCCAACACACAACCTGCAAGACAAGGAGCAAACACCAGACACCAACACACAACCTGCAAGAAGAGAAGCAAACAACAGACACCAACACACAACCTGCAAGAAGAGGAGGAAACACCAGACACCACCAAACAACCTGCAAGAAGAGGAGGAAACACCAGACACCAACACACAACCTGCAAGAAGAGGAGCAAACAACCGACACCAAAACACAGCCTGCAAGAAGAGGAGGAAACAACAGACACCAACACACAACCTGCAAGAAGAGGAGCAAACACCAGGCATCACCACACAACCTGCAAGAAGAGGAGCAAACAACAGACACCAAAACACAGCCTGCAAGAAGAGGAGCAAACAACAGACACCAAAACACAGCCTGCAAGAAGAGGAGCAAACAACAGACACCAACACACAGCCTGCAGGACGAGGAGCAAACACCAGACACCAACACACAACCTGCAAGAAGAGGAGCAAACACCAGACACCAACACACAACCTGCAAGAAGAGGAGCAAACACCAGACACCAACACACAACCTGCAAGAAGAGCAGCAAACAACAGACACCAACACACAAGCTGCAAGAAGAGGAGCAAACACCAGACACCAACACACAGCCTGCAAGACGAGGAGCAAACACCAGACAACAACACACAGCCTGCAAGACGAGGAGCAAACACCAGACAACAACACACAACCTGCAAGAAGAGGAGTAAACACCAGACACCAACACACAACCTGCAAGAAGAGTAGCAAACACCAGACACCAACACACAACATGCAAGAAGAGGAGGAAACACCAGATACCAACACACAACCTGCAGGAAAAGGAGGAAACACCAGACACCAACACACAACCTGCAAGAAGAGGAGGAAACACCAGAAACCAACACACAACATGCAAGAAGAGGAGGAAACACCAGATACCAACACACAACCTGCAAGAAAAGGAGGAAACACCAGACACCAACACACAACCTGCAAGAAGAGGAGGAAACAACCAGACACCAACACACAGCCTGCAAGAAGAGGAGGAAACACCAAAAACCAACACACAACATGCAAGAAGAGGAGGAAACACCAGATACCAACACACAACCTGCAAGAAAAGGAGGAAACACCAGACACCAACACACAACCTGCAAGAAGAGGAGGAAACAACCAGACACCAACACACAACCTGCAAGAAGAGGAGCAAACAACAGACACCAACACACAACCTGCAAGAAGAGGAGGAAACACCAGACACCAACACACAACCTGCAAGAAGAGGAGGAAACAACCAGACACCAACACACAACCTGCAAGAAGAGGAGCAAACAACAGACACCAACACACAACCTGCAAGAAGAGGAGGAAACACCAGACACCAACACACAACCTGCAAGAAGAGGAGCAAACAACCGACACCAACACACAACCTGCAAGAAGAGGAGGAAACAACAGACACCAACACACAACCTGCAAGAAGAGCAGCAAACAACAGACACCAAAACACAGCCTGCAAGAAGAGGAGCAAACAACAGACACCAAAACACAGCCTGCAAGAAGAGGAGCAAACAACAGACACCAACACACAGCCTGCAGGACGAGGAGCAAACACCAGACACCAACACACAACCTGCAAGAAGAGGAGCAAACACCAGACACCAACACACAACCTGCAAGAAGAGGAGCAAACACCAGACACCAACACACAACCTGCAAGAAGAGGAGCAAACACGAGACACCAACACACAGCCTGCAAGACGAGGAGCAAACACCAGAAACCAACACACAACCTGCAAGAAGAGGAGGAAACACCAGACACCAACACACAACCTGCAAGAAGAGGAGGAAACACCAGACACCAACACACAACATGCAAGAAGAGGAGAAAACACCAGACACCAACACACAACCTGCAAGAAGAGGAGCAAACACCAGATACCAACGCACAACCTGCAAGACGAGGAGCAAACAACAGACACCAACACACAACCTGCAAGAAGAGGAAGAAACAACAGACACCAACACACAACCTGCAAGAAGAGGAGCAAACACCAGACATCAACACACAGCCTGCAAGACGAGGAGCAAACAACCGACACCAACACACAACCTGCAAGAAGAGGAGCAAACAACAGACACCAAAACACAACCTGCAAGAAGAGGAGCAAACACCAGATACCAACACACAACCTGCAAGACGAGGAGCAAACAACAGACACCAAAACACAACCTGCAAGAAGAGGAGCAAACACCAGATACCAACACACAACCTGCAAGACGAGGAGCAAACAACAGACACCAACACACAACCTGCAAGAAGAGGAGGAAACACCAGACACCAACACACAACCTGCAAGAAGAGGAGCAAACACCAGACACCAACACAGAACCTGCAAGAAGAGGAGCAAGCACCAGACACCAACACACAACCTGCAAGAAGAGGAGCAAACACCAGACACCAACACAGAACCTGCAAGAAGAGGAGCAAGCACCAGACACCAACACACAACCTGCAAGAAGAGGAGCAAACACCAGACACCAACACACAGCCTGCAAGAAGAGGGGCAAACACCAGACACCAACACACAACCTGCAAGAAGAGGAGGAAACACCAGACACCAACACACAACCTGCAAGAAGAGGAGGAAACACCAGACACCAACACACAACCTGCAAGACGAGGAGCAAACAACAGACACCAACACACAACCTGCAAGAAGAGGAGGAAACACCAGAAACCAACACACAACCTGCTAGAAGAGGAGGAAAACACCAGACACCAACACACAACCTGCAAGAAGAGGAGCAAACACCAGACACCAAACACACAACCTGCAAGAAGAGGAGGAAACACCAGACACCAACACACAACCTGCAAGAAGAGGAGGAAACACCAGACACCAACACACAACCTGCAAGAAGAGGAGGAAACACCAGACACTAACACACAACCTGCAAGACGAGGAGCAAACAACAGACACCAACACACAACCTGCAAGAAGAGGAGGAAACACCAGAAACCAACACACAACCTGCTAGAAGAGGAGGAAAACACCAGACACCAACACACAACCTGCAAGAAGAGGAGCAAACACCAGACACTAAACACACAACCTGCAAGAAGAGGAGCAAACACCAGACACCAACACACAGCCTGCAAGAAGAGGAGCAAACAACCAACACCAACACACAGCCTGCAAGAAGAGGAGCAAACACCAGACACCAACACACAGCCTGCAAGAAGAGGAGCAAACAACCAACACCAACACACAACCTGCAAGAAGAGGAGCAAACACCAGACACCAACACACAACCTGCAAGAAGAGGAGGAAACACCAGACACCAACACACAACCTGCAAGAAGAGGAGCAAACACCAAAGACAAACACACAACCTGCGAGAGGAGGAGCCAACACCAGACACCAACACACAACCTGTAAGAAGAGGAGGAAACACCAGACACCAACACACAACCTGCAAGAAGAGGAGCAAACACCAGACACCAACACACAACCTGCAAGAAGAGGAGGAAACACCAGACACCAACACACAACCTGCAAGAAGAGGAGGAAACACCAGACACCAACACACAACCTGCAAGAAGAGGAGCAAACACCAAACTCCAACACACAACCTGCAAGACAAGGAGCAAACAACAGACACCAACACACAACCTGCAAGAAGAGAAGCAAACAAGAGACACCAACACACAACCTGCAAGAAGAGGAGGAAACACCAGACACCACCAAACAACCTGCAAGAAGAGGAGGAAACACCAGACACCAACACACAACCTGCAAGAAGAGGAGCAAACACCAGACACCAACACACAACCTGCAAGAAGAGGAGCAAACACCAAAGACAAACACACAACCTGCGAGAGGAGGAGCCAACACCAGACACCAACACACAACCTGCAAGAAGAGGAGGAAACACCAGACACCAACACACAACCTGCAAGAAGAGGAGCAAACACCAGACACCAACACACAACCTGCAAGAAGAGGAGCAAACACCAGACACCAACACACAACCTGCAAGAAGAAGAGGAAACACCAGACACCAACACACAACCTGCAAGATGAGGAGGAAACACCAGACACCAACACACAACCTGCAAGAAGAGGAGCAAACACCAGACACCAACACACAGCCTGCAAGAAGAGGAGGAAACACCAGACACCAACACACAACCTGCAAGAAGAGGAGCAAACACCAGACAACAACACACAGCCTGCAAGAAGAGGAGGAAACAACCGACACCAACACACAACCTGCAAGATGAGGAGGAAACACCAGACACCAACACACAACCTGCAAGAAGAGGAGCAAACACCAGACACCAACACACAGCCTGCAAGAAGAGGAGGAAACACCAGACACCAACACACAACCTGCAAGAAGAGGAGCAAACAACCGACACCAACACACAGCCTGCAAGAAGAGGAGCAAACACCAGACACCAACACACAACCTGCAAGAAGAGGCGTAAACACCAGACACCAACACACAACCTGCAAGAAGAGCAGCAAACAACAGACACCAACACACAACCTGCAAGACGAGGAGCAAACACCAGACACCAACACACAACCTGCAAGAAGAGCAGCAAACAACAGACACCAACACACAACCTGCAAGACGAGGAGCAAACAACAGACACCAACACACAACCTGCAAGACGAGGAGCAAACACCAGACAACAACACACAGCCTGCAAGAAGAGGAGGAAACAACCGACACCAACACACAACCTGCAAGATGAGGAGGAAACACCAGACACCAACACACAACCTGCAAGAAGAGGAGCAAACACCAGACACCAACACACAGCCTGCAAGAAGAGGAGGAAACACCAGACACCAACACACAACCTGCAAGAAGAGGAGCAAACAACCGACACCAACACACAGCCTGCAAGAAGAGGAACAAACAACCGACACCAACACACAGCCTGCAAGAAGAGGAGGAAACACCAAACACCAACACACAGCCTGCAAGAAGAGGAGCAAACAACCGACACCAACACACAACCTGCAAGAAGAGGAGGAAACAACAGACACCAACACACAACCTGCAAGAAGAGCAGCAAACAACAGACACCAAAACACAGCCTGCAAGAAGAGGAGCAAACAACAGACACCAAAACACAGCCTGCAAGAAGAGGAGCAAACAACAGACACCAACACACAGCCTGCAGGACGAGGAGCAAACACCAGACACCAACACACAACCTGCAAGAAGAGGAGCAAACACCAGACACCAACACACAACCTGCAAGAAGAGGAGCAAACACCAGACACCAACACACAACCTGCAAGAAGAGCAGCAAACAACAGACACCAACACACAACCTGCAAGAAGAGGAGCAAACACCAGACACCAACACACAGCCTGCAAGACGAGGAGCAAACACCAGACAACAACACACAGCCTGCAAGACGAGGAGCAAACACCAGACAACAACACACAACCTGCAAGAAGAGGAGTAAACACCAGACACCAACACACAGCCTGCAAGAAGAGGAGGAAACACCAGAAACCAACACACAACATGCAAGAAGAGGAGGAAACACCAGATACCAACACACAACCTGCAAGAAAAGGAGGAAACACCAGACACCAACACACAACCTGCAAGAAGAGGAGGAAACAACCAGACACCAACACACAACCTGCAAGAAGAGGAGCAAACAACAGACACCAACACACAACCTGCAAGAAGAGGAGGAAACACCAGACACCAACACACAACCTGCAAGCCAAGGAGCGAACAACAGACACCAACACAAAATCTGCAAGAAGAGGAGCAAACACCAGACACCAACACACAACGTGCAAGACGAGGAGCAAACACCAGACACCAACACACAACATGCAAGAAGAGGAGAAAACACCAGACACCAACACACAACCTGCAAGAAGAGGAGCAAACACCAGATACCAACACACAACCTGCAAGACGAGGAGCAAACAACAGACACCAACACACAACCTGCAAGAAGAGGAAGAAACAACAGACACCAACACACAGCCTGCAAGAAGAGGAGCAAACACCAGATACCAACACAGAACCTGCAAGACGAGGAGCAAACAACAGACACCAACACACAGCCTGCAAGAAGAGGAAGAAACAACAGACACCATCACACAACCTGCAAGCCGAGGAGCAAACAACGGACACCAAAACACAACCTGCAAGAAGAGGAGCAAACACCAGATACCAACACAGAACCTGCAAGAAGAGGAGGAAACACCAGACACCAACACACAACCTGCAAGAAGAGGAGCAAACACCAGACACCAACACAGAACCTGCAAGAAGAGGAGCAAGCACCAGACACCAACACACAACCTGCAAGAAGAGGAGCAAACACCAGACACCAACACACAGCCTGCAAGAAGATGGGCAAACACCAGACACCAACACACAACCTGCAAGAAGAGGAGGAAACACCAGACACCAACACACAACCTGCAAGAAGAGGAGGAAACACCAGACACCAACACACAACCTGCAAGACGAGGAGCAAACAACAGACACCAACACACAACCTGCAAGAAGAGGAGGAAACACCAGAAACCAACACACAACCTGCTAGAAGAGGAGGAAAACACCAGACACCAACACACAACCTGCAAGAAGAGGAGGAAACACCAGACACCAACACACAACCTGCAAGAAGAGGAGGAAACACCAGACACCAACACACAACCTGCAAGAAGAGGAGGAAACACCAGACACCAACACACAACCTGCAAGACGAGGAGCAAACAACAGACACCAACACACAACCTGCAAGAAGAGGAGGAAACACCAGAAACCAACACACAACCTGCTAGAAGAGGAGGAAAACACCAGACACCAACACACAACCTGGAAGAAGAGGAGCAAACACCAGACACCAAACACACAACCTGCAAGAAGAGGAGCAAACACCAGACACCAACACACAGCCTGCAAGAAGAGGAGCAAACAACCAACACCAACACACAGCCTGCAAGAAGAGGAGCAAACACCAGACACCAACACACAGCCTGCAAGAAGAGGAGAAAACACCAAACTCCAACACACAACCTGCAAGACAAGGAGCAAACACCAGACACCAACACACAACCTGCAAGAAGAGAAGCAAACAACAGACACCAACACACAACCTGCAAGAAGAGGAGGAAACACCAGACACCACCAAACAACCTGCAAGAAGAGGAGGAAACACCAGACACCAACACACAACCTGCAAGAAGAGGAGCAAACACCAGACACCAACACACAACCTGCAAGAAGAGGAGCAAACACCAAAGACAAACACACAACCTGCGAGAGGAGGAGCCAACACCAGACACCAACACACAACCTGTAAGAAGAGGAGGAAACACCAGACACCAACACACAACCTGCAAGAAGAGGAGCAAACACCAGACACCAACACACAACCTGCAAGAAGAGGAGGAAACACCAAACTCCAACACACAACCTGCAAGACAAGGAGCAAACAACAGACACCAACACACAACCTGCAAGAAGAGAAGCAAACAACAGACACCAACACACAACCTGCAAGAAGAGGAGCAAACACCAAAGACAAACACACAACCTGCGAGAGGAGGAGCCAACACCAGACACCAACACACAACCTGCAAGAAGAGGAGCAAACACCAGACACCAACACACAACCTGCAAGAAGAGGAGCAAACACCAGACACCAACACACAACCTGCAAGAAGAGGAGCAAACACCAGACACCAACACACAACCTGCAAGAAGAGGAGGAAACACCAGACACCAACACACAACCTGCAAGAAGAGGACGAAACACCAGACACCAACACACAACCTGCAAGAAGAGGAGGAAACACCAGACACCAACACACAACCTGCAAGAAGAGGAGCCAACACCAGACACCAACACACAACCTGCAAGAAGAGGAGCAAACACCAGGCACCAACACACAACCTGCAAGAAGAGGAGCCAACACCAGACACCAACACACAACCTGCAAGAAGAGGAGCAAACACCAGACACCAACACACAACCTGCAAGAAGAGGAGCAAACACCAGACACCATCACACAACCTGCAAGAAGAGGAGGAAACACCAGAAACCAACACACAACATGCAAGAAGAGGAGGAAACACCAGATACCAACACACAACCTGCAAGAAAAGGAGGAAACACCAGACACCAACACACAACCTGCAAGAAGAGGAGGAAACAACCAGACACCAACACACAACCTGCAAGAAGAGGAGCAAACAACAGACACCAACACACAACCTGCAAGAAGAGGAGGAAACACCAGACACCAACACACAACCTGCAAGAAGAGGAGGAAACACCAGACACCAACACACAACCTGCAAGCCAAGGAGCGAACAACAGACACCAACACAAAATCTGCAAGAAGAGGAGCAAACACCAGACACCAACACACAACGTGCAAGACGAGGAGCAAACAACAGACACCAACACAGAACGTGCAAAACGAGGAGCAAACAACAGACACCAACACACAACCTGCAAGAAGAGGAGCAAACACGAGACACCAACACACAGCCTGCAAGACGAGGAGCAAACACCAGAAACCAACACACAACCTGCAAGAAGAGGAGGAAACACCAGACACCAACACACAACCTGGAAGAAGAGGAGGAAACACCAGAAACCAACACACAACATGCAAGAAGAGGAGGAAACACCAGATCCCAACACACAACCTGCAAGAAAAGGAGGAAACACCAGACACCAACACACAACCTGCAAGAAGAGGAGGAAACAACCAGACACCAACACACAACCTGCAAGAAGAGGAGCAAACACCAGACACCAACACACAACCTGCAAGAAGAGGAGCAAACAACAGACACCAACACACAACCTGCAAGAAGAGGAGGAAACACCAGACACCAACACACAACCTGCAAGAAGAGGAGGAAACACCAGACACCAACACACAACCTGCAAGAAGAGGAGGAAACACCAGACACCAACACACAACCTGCAAGCCAAGGAGCGAACAACAGACACCAACACAAAATCTGGAAGAAGAGGAGCAAACACCAGACACCAACACACAACGTGCAAGACGAGGAGCAAACAACAGACACCAACACAGAACGTGCAAAACGAGGAGCAAACAACAGACACCAACACACAACCTGCAAGAAGAGGAGCAAACACGAGACACCAACACACAGCCTGCAAGACGAGGAGCAAACACCAGAAACCAACACACAACCTGCAAGAAGAGGAGGAAACACCAGACACCAACACACAACCTGCAAGAAGAGGAGGAAACACCAGACACCAACACACAACATGCAAGAAGAGGAGAAAACACCAGACACCAACACACAACCTGCAAGAAGAGGAGCAAACACCAGATACCAACACACAACCTGCAAGACGAGGAGCAAACAACAGACACCAACACACAACCTGCAAGAAGAGGAAGAAACAACAGACACCATCACACAACCTGCAAGCCGAGGAGCAAACAACGGACACCAAAACACAACCTGCAAGAAGAGGAGCAAACACCAGATACCAACACAGAACCTGCAAGACGAGGAGCAAACAACAGACACCAACACACAACCTGCAAGAAGAGGAGGAAACACCAGACACCAACACACAACCTGCAAGAAGAGGAGCAAACACCAGACACCAACACAGAACCTGCAAGAAGAGGAGCAAGCACCAGACACCAACACACAACCTGCAAGAAGAGGAGCAAACACCAGACACCAACACACAGCCTGCAAGAAGAGGGGCAAACACCAGACACCAACACACAACCTGCAAGAAGAGGAGGAAACACCAGACACCAACACACAACCTGCAAGAAGAGGAGGAAACACCAGACACCAACACACAACCTGCAAGACGAGGAGCAAACAACAGACACCAACACACAACCTGCAAGAAGAGGAGGAAACACCAGAAACCAACACACAACCTGCTAGAAGAGGAGGAAAACACCAGACACCAACACACAACCTGCAAGAAGAGGAGGAAACACCAGACACCAACACACAACCTGCAAGAAGAGGAGGAAACACCAGACACCAACACACAACCTGCAAGAAGAGGAGGAAACACCAGACACTAACACACAACCTGCAAGACGAGGAGCAAACAACAGACACCAACACACAACCTGCAAGAAGAGGAGGAAACACCAGAAACCAACACACAACCTGCTAGAAGAGGAGGAAAACACCAGACACCAACACACAACCTGGAAGAAGAGGAGCAAACACCAGACACCAAACACACAACCTGCAAGAAGAGGAGCAAACACCAGACACCAACACACAACCTGCAAGAAGAGGAGCAAACACCAGACACCAACACACAACCTGCAAGAAGAGGAGCAAACAACCAACACCAACACACAGCCTGCAAGAAGAGGAGCAAACACCAGACACCAACACACAGCCTGCAAGAAGAGGAGAAAACACCAAACTCCAACACACAACCTGCAAGACAAGGAGCAAACACCAGACACCAACACACAACCTGCAAGAAGAGAAGCAAACAACAGACACCAACACACAACCTGCAAGAAGAGGAGGAAACACCAGACACCACCAAACAACCTGCAAGAAGAGGAGGAAACACCAGACACCAACACACAACCTGCAAGAAGAGGAGCAAACACCAGACACCAACACACAACCTGCAAGAAGAGGAGCAAACACCAAAGACAAACACACAACCTGCGAGAGGAGGAGCCAACACCAGACACCAACACACAACCTGTAAGAAGAGGAGGAAACACCAGACACCAACACACAACCTGCAAGAAGAGGAGCAAACACCAGACACCAACACACAACCTGCAAGAAGAGGAGGAAACACCAGACACCAACACACAACCTGCAAGAAGAGGAGAAAACACCAAACTCCAACACACAACCTGCAAGACAAGGAGCAAACAACAGACACCAACACACAACCTGCAAGAAGAGAAGCAAACAACAGACACCAACACACAACCTGCAAGAAGAGGAGCAAACACCAAAGACAAACACACAACCTGCGAGAGGAGGAGCCAACACCAGACACCAACACACAACCTGCAAGAAGAGGAGCAAACACCAGACACCAACACACAACCTGCAAGAAGAGGAGGAAACACCAGACACCAACACACAACCTGCAAGAAGAGGAGGAAACACCAGACACCAACACACAACCTGCAAGAAGAGGAGGAAACACCAGACACCAACACACAACCTGCAAGAAGAGGAGCCAACACCAGACACCAACACACAACCTGCAAGAAGAGGAGCAAACACCAGGCACCAACACACAACCTGCAAGAAGAGGAGCAAACACCAGGCACCACCACACAACCTGCAAGAAGAGGAGCAAACACCAGACACCAACACACAACCTGCAAGAAGAGGAGCAAACACCAGACACCGACACACAATTGGTTTTCTAATCTGTTTTCTTACTGGCTCTTGCATCAGGCAAAAATCGCGTGATTTTCTCACCTGTGTGAAACCACCCTAAAAGGTATATTCATATAGCAGAATCCGTCTTAGGACTGCAGCAGAAGTCCATGGTCAGTTCTTTTATATGGATCCGAGTGGAACCGCATCAGAAATTCTGCACGTGGATTGTTCCCGGTCACAGGGCTGAATTCAAGGCCCAATATGTGTCAGAAGTTACACGGCCCTTTAGGTGCGGCTTTCTGCTGTACTTTATAGCGGCGGAATCCAAATGTTGTGTTGGATTCTTCTTTGTGAGCATACCCCGAGGCTGCTGTCACACCAGTGAGTAAATCGTGCAGGTTATGCGTTGCAGGATGCCCAAATCTCACACAACTATGAACCTCATTATTTGAATCTGGTCATACTCATAAGCGATGTTTTCCTGCCTGGCACTGCGATGCGATGCAGAAAATAAATGGCAGCACGTTCTATCTCTCCGCGTGCTCTCGCATCACACCGCCCATTGTCTTCAATGGGTTTGGCGGAGTGCTAGGTGCATGCGATGCAAGGCCGCCCATTGAAAACAGTGGAAGAAACTTCGCGATCGATAGCCACGGCGGAGGATCGCTACAGCCCCGAAGTGATGCACGTTTTAACAATGCCTCTTATCCGCGGGGAACTCACATGGTGGGGAGCGCGATATGGGGCCGTGATTCATGCGCTCGCCCGTGTGCAGTTAGCCTAAGGGGTTAAATGAAGCTCGTAACTGCAGTGTGTTTTTGGGATCAGGTTGCTTAGTTCTATACATATGATTGCAGAATTGATACTTTGTATCTGTTTACATGTTTTGATACAGATATTGCTATTCTTCATATTAACCCCTTCCTGCCTCAGCCAGCGGAGGATCCCTGGTGATCAACTATTAATAACTAATCCTGAGACTAGATCTTCAATAGTAATTGTCCCAAAAACCCCTCTAATTAAGGTTTTCACCCTAAAGGGCTCTTAAAATTGGGCTTTGAAAATGAATAGTTACAGTTTTTCTAAAAATATGTATGTTTGTCCCAAACCTTTTCTTTTCAATAATGGGTGGAAGGAAAAAAAGCCCCCTACAATTTATTAGCCCATTTCTCCTGAGGGTGAAGTCACACGAACGTATATGGGCTCGGTTTTCACGCCGAACCGATATACGTTGTCCTCGTGTGCAGGGGGGGGGGGGGGAGGATGGAAGAGCCAGGAGCAGGAACTGAGCTCCCGCTCCCCTCTCTGCCTCCTCTCCGCCCCTCTGTACTATTTGCAATGGGGAGAGGTGGGACGGGGCGGGGCTAATTGTCGACACTTAGCCCCGCCTCTTCCCATTACAAATAGTGCAGAGGGGCGGAGAGGAGGCAGAGAGGGGAGCGGGAGCTCAGTTCCTGCTCCTGGCTCTTCCATCCTCCCCCCCCTGCACACGAGGACAACGTATATTGGCTTGGCACAAAAACCGAGCTGATATACGTTCGTGTGACTTCACCCTAAATATGGAAATGCCCGTCATGTGGATGTAACTGCAGTTTGGGCGAGATCGCAGATTGTGCTGGAATGATTTTCAGCCGCCGTGTTGCATTTACAGGGTGTTACTGATCCAGTGGAACCTCCCCAACGAGACCTCGGTTAGTGAACGACACCCTTTACAGACGGGGTTTCAAACTCATTTTCATGGAGGGCCACATCAGCATTATCAGCAAAGGGCGATTTATAGGGGCTCATTCACACGAGCGTAGTACCTGTATATTCTCCCTGCATCGTACGTGAATGTTTCTTACACACGTAATACAGACGGCTTATAAACCACTGATTTGCAATGGATATTCAGAAATACACTTTTCATATCTGTATTTTATGCACGTGAAAAAAAAAAAACAGCAGCTTGTCCTTTTCAGTACATGTTATGGACCCAAATTGCCATTACCCCTTCCCGCCCTATGACGTAAGGGTACAAAGGGACGTACCCTTACGTCATCGGGATAGCGCGAGATCATGACTGATCCCGCGCTATCCCGCAGCGGGAGCCGTCCGTTAGTGATAGCCGGCCTCCCGCTGCAACAGCGGGGGGGCATCGGAGATGCTCCCCCCCCCCCCCCCGCTGTTAACTCCTTCCCTGCCACGATCTAAGTGGATTGCGGCAGGGCAAGAGTTCACAGAGGGAACTGTGTCTGTGTCTCCAGCCGGCTCTCGCGATGTTATCGCGAGAGCCCGGCCTGTAGCTATGGCAACAGGATGCCGGACACTGGCGTCCTGTAGTGCCGTCCTGTAGTGCCAATGCCTATGATCGCTGTGTAATGCTTTTTATTTTGTATGGCAAAAAATGTAAAAAAAAACGCTAATTTTTAGCGTTTTGCCTCCCAAAAAATGCAATAAAAGTGATCAAAAAAGCCATATATTCCCCAAAATGGTAACAATAAAAACTACCGCTCGTCTCACAAAAAATAAGCCCTCATAGAGCTCTGTCCATGGAAAGGTAAAAAAGTTACAGGACTTCGAATGCAGTGATAGAGAAAAAAAAAGATTTCCAAAAAAAGGGCTTTTATTGCAAAAAAGTGTAAAAACCTAAAAAAAAAAATATAAGAATTTTGGTATCGTTGTAGCCGTACCGACCCGCAGAAAAAAAGGAATGTGTCATTTATGCTGTAGGATTAACGCTATAAAAAAAAAAAAAATCTATGGCAGAATTGATGCGTTTTCTCTCCCTGTTATCAAAAAGTAATAATAAAAGTTTTACAATGTAGTCTATGTACCCAAAAGTGGCACCGATAAAAACTACAGCTCGCCACGCAAAAAACAAGCCCTTATACGGCCGCGTCGACGGAAAAATAAAAAAGTTATGGCTTTTGAAAAATGGAGATGAAAATCCACCAAAAATCGCTTGGTCCTCAACGCCAAAATAGGCCATGTCATTAAGGGGTTAAGGTCAATGGGATTGTGTAAATAAGCAGTTAATATACACATTGCATGCGTAGTCACTGCAGATTTATGCATGGTAGCAGGAGAAGTCTACAGGTCCTTCTTGCATTGTTTAAGCATGTAGAAAACAGAGTGAAGACGCCCATAAAAAAAAAAAAAAAAAAACGCAACGCGACACGGTCCAAATACGCAGCGAATATGCAGATTGTCATAAGCCCTAAATGGAAGTACTCCTGTGCACTATGACGCAGTTTCTCCCCTTCCGCCTCTTTACCACCGAGCTTCCTACCTTGGGGGGTGGCAGAGCTGTGCCACCACCTGTGAGTTACTGAACAGAGCAGTCTGGAACTGCGCCGGAGCTCAGATTCCAAGATGGCACCCGCTCCGTTTAATGGCGCTGTCTCAGTTTTCCGGGGAAAGTGGAGACCTGGTCCTTCTGTGTCTGGACCTCTTCGTGGGCCACATAAAGTGGGGGGCCGCGGTCCTTGAGTTTCATGCATGTGCTTTAGGGTATTCATCTAGGGCAGTGTTTCCCCACCCCAGTCCTCAGAGACCCCAACAGGTCTTGTTTTCAGGATATCCTATAGAGAGACCACCTGAGGCAATGTCTGAGGACCGACATAATTACATCACCTGTGCAACACTGAGGAAATGCTGACCTGTTGGGGGTCCCTGGAGACGGAGGTGGGAAACACTAATCTTGGGGTAAAAGAATGTATACCTGACCCATCACTGGCGCACATCTGCACACCTGACCACATGCCACTCACAGCGGGCAGTACATGAAGCAATAATCTGACAACTCTTGGGTTGGACACCAAAGTTTGTGTTTTCATCTTAGAAGACACATCAAGTGACTTTTCATGTTGTCCAAGTTCAGTTTGGGGAATTTGAAAAAAAAAGTGTCCTGTGAGGACATGTAGATATTCTTTTTGTATTCTCGAGCTTTTTCCATGGTCCATCTCAGGTTTGCCATATGGTCATGGGTGCCGCGTCCTCGCCAGAATCCTGCCTGCACATCAGGGAGCGATACTTCAACTACTGATCTCAGCCTCTCCTGTATGACTTTGAGAAGCATCCTGCTTGTATGTAGAATGACGGCTATTGTTTGGTAGTTGGAATATTTCTGGGAGTCGCCTTTCTTTGGTAGAGGGATGCAGACAGATCCTTCCAGTCCTGTGGCCATTATGTGGATGCCCATACTGCCTGGCACAGCTCTGATGGTTTCCACTGGTACTGGCAGCACTAGCTCTGCCGGTATGTTATCTATGCCCGGCGCTTTATTGTTGGCTAGTTGTTTTATTGCCATAACCACTTCTGACTCCATAATGGAGGCTCCAAGTCCACCGGCTCCACCTCATGCAGTAGTCCAGTCACTGGCGTAACTATAGGGGATGCAGTTGCACCAGGAGCCTTAGGGGGCCATAAGGCCTCTCCTCTCCATATAGGGAGCCCAGTACTATGAATAAATCATTATAGTTGGGGCCCTGTTACAGGTTTTGCATTGGGGCCCAGTAGCTTCACGTTGTGCCTCTGGGTCCAGGCATGTGGTCGCAGGCATATAGTTCCCCTGAGTATTCCCTCCACCTCTCCTTGATACTCTGTTGGTCATTCAGTTCCTTCCCATTCTAACTGCTTGACACATCAGAGACGCATCCAGACGAGCTACGGCACGATATACAGTCCGCGGTTATGGAAACAGTCAGTAGGCATCTCACCTATAAGAAGCAGGAAATACGACTCTATTGGTTGTCCGAGCAAACCTTCAGAATAGCCGATAACAGAAGAGCAGCAAAGGCGGCCGGCCACAAAGGTGAAGTTCGGCAACTAAATGCCAACTTTCAGCGAGCGGCAAGGAAAGACAAGGAAATGGACTGGAATGAGCGCTGCAGACAACTGGAAGCAGAAGCCATGAAAGGCCGTATGTGAGGCCGATTCTCACAGATGGCCAGAAAACCTTTCATGACCATCAAGTAGAATAGTGACTCAGTACTTGCTATCTACTAGCTCATGGTGGCCAGAGTTTGGGGTCCCAGTCCTTGCTATCTAGGACAGCTATCATGGATTTCAATTTTTATATTTTTGGAACTCAGAGATCCTAAACTTCTTCATTCCGCCATTTCCTCCGATGTTCCCATCCCCCGTTGTGATAACTCCAATTTACCTACTGAGGAGCCTGAATTCCTTCCCTTGTCATTGGGCTCCTCCCTCTGACGGGTCGGAGCGGTTACTGGACTCTTGGGCACATTTGGAAGACTTTGGCAGCCAATTTCAGGCCTTTTGGAGAGGAGTTAGGATTCTGCAAAGGTCACGTCTTCATATTCCTTTGTTTCCAGTCTGAAGTTCTGGATTCATCGTTTTTTTCTCTTTTGGCTTTATAAATTATTGGCTGACTTTATTTTAGCGCAAATGTGGCCAAATTTCATCCAGATGTCGGCTGTTCAATTACAGAACCTGAGTGAATGGGAATATTAATATTGGACGGTGGAGTGAGTCACGGGTCCGCTCCAAAACCGCATATTACAGGCGAGAGCAGCCCTTATGAAGACAAATAGTCTTCTGTTACTTCTGACTTAACCTATCGCCTGCCAGGAGCCATATAGAGACCTGCGGAGTCCACCCTACAAAATGGAACAAAGCCGCATGTAGAAACGTCACTTCATACAAAGCAGAATGTTCTTATAGCTAGAGGAGAGAAATGAAAGGAAATTATTTTGGTTTTCTATAAAATTTTTATGGTAAGTTAAAAATATCAATTTCTGAAACCCTCAGTGCCGCTCTAAAATACATATGTATAGTTCACACAGTGATGAAAGTCAATGAACAGTGGAGTCACTGTAGTACATTACCTTATTAACCCTACCCTGATCCTCAGTCACATCCAGAGCTGCACTCACTATTCTGCTGGTGGAGTCACTGTGTACATACATTACTTATCCTGTACTGCTCCTGAGTTACATCCTGTATTATACTCCAGAGCTGCACTCACTATTCTGCTGGTGAAGTCACTGTGTACATACATTACTTATCCTGTACTGCTCCTGAGTTACATCCTCCATTATACTCCAGAGCTGCACTCACTATTCTGCTGGTGGAGTCACTGTGTACATACATTACTTATCCTGTACTGACCCTGAGTTACATCCTGTATTATACCTCAGAGCTGCACTCACTATTCTGCTGGTGGAGTCACTATATACATACATTACTTATCCTGTACTGCTCCTGAGTTACATCCTGTATTATACCCCAGAGCTGCACTCGTTATTCTGCTGGTGAAGTCACTGTGTACATACATTACTTATCCTGTACTGCTCCTGAGTTACATCCTCCATTATACTCCAGAGCTGCACTCAGTATTCTGCTGGTGGAGTCACTGTGTACATATATTACTTATCCTGAACTGACCTGAGTTACATCCTGTATTATACTCCAGAGCTGCACTCACTATTCTGCTGGTGGAGTCACTGTGTACATACATTACTTATCCTGTACTGATCCTGAGTTACATCCTGTATTATACTCCAGAGCTGCACTCACTATTCTGCTGGTGGAGTCACTGTGTACATACATTACTAATCCTGTACTGATCCTGAGTTACATCCTGTATTATACTCCAGAGCTGCACTCACTATTCTGTTGGTGGAGTCACTGTGTACATACATTACTAATCCTGTACTGATCCTGAGTTACATCCTGTATTATACTCCAGAGATGCACTCACTATTCTGCTGGTGGAGTCACTGTGTACATACATTACTTATCCTGTACTGCTCCTGAGTTACATCCTGTATTATACCCCAGAGCTGCACTCACTATTCTGCTGGTGGAGTCACTGTGTACATACATTACTTATCCTGTACTGATCCTGAGTTACATCCTGCATTATACTGCAGAGCTGCACTCACTATTCTGCTGGTGGAGTCACTGTGTACATACATTACTTATCCTGTACTGACCCTGAGTTACATCCTGCATTATACTGCAGAGCTGCACTCACTATTCTGCTGGTGGAGTCACTGTGTACATACATTACTTATCCTGTACTGATCCTGAGTTACATCCTGTATTATACTCCAGAGCTGCACTCACTATTCTGCTGGTGGAGTCACTGTGTACATACATTACTTATCCTGTACTGATCCTGAGTTACATCCCGTATTATACTCCAGAGCTGCACTCACTATTCTGCTGGTAGTCACTGTGTACATACATTACTTATCCTGTACTGATCCTGAGTTACATCCTGTATTATACTGCAGAGCTGCACTCACTATTCTGCTGGTGGAGTCACTGTGTACGTACATTACTTATCCTGTACTGATCCTGAGTTACATCATGTATTATACTGCAGAGCCGCACTCACTATTCTGCTGGTGGGGTCACTGTGTACATACATTACTTATCCTGTACTGATCCTGAGTTACATCCTGTATTATACTGCAGAGCTGCACTCACTATTCTGCTGGTGGAGTCACTGTGTACGTACATTACTTATCCTGTACTGATCCTGAGTTACATCATGTATTATACTGCAGAGCCGCACTCACTATTCTGCTGGTGGGGTCACTGTGTACATACATTACTTATCCTGTACTGATCCTGAGTTACATCCTGTATTATACTGCAGAGCTGCACTCACTATTCTGCTGGTGGAGTCACTGTGTACGTACATTACTTATCCTGTACTGATCCTGAGTTACATCATGTATTATACTGCAGAGCCGCACTCACTATTCTGCTGGTGGAGTCACTGTGTACATACATTACTTATCCTGTACTGATCCTGAGTTACATCCTGTAGATCTTTTATTATAAAAGTATAAAACATAACAATAAAAGCAAACTGTAACAATAGTAAATAATAATAATACAACCGTATACAGAGATAAGGCCCTTCACCCAGAGTCCATGGTCCACAAACAAAAGAAACCCCATGTCTGGACTCCCCTCCCCCCTGCCGCACACTCGCACACACACTCAACACAATATACCTAAAAGAAGAGCATCCAGCTATCCAGAAACTAAAACTAAAGCTACAGGTCCAGCCGTACCGCACTGAAACCCCATCATAAACAAAATTAGGCAATAACGTAAACATAACATAGATACCAATAATTAACTAAATATGAAAATAAAGACCAAGCCAACCGGCATACAAAAATAACTAAAGAAATAGTTTTTCAAAAATTTTTTTTTTTTTTTTTTTGGGTCCCCAGTGCAGCTCGGGGGCCATGCCTGCTCCATCAGTCCGTGCCCAGAGTTCTAAAGTTCAGGACGTGCCCAGCCACACCGGGGTTTTTTTTTTTTTTTAATATATATAAACTGTACAACACTCTGCCTGCCGCAGCCTGGGGGCCATGCCTGCTCCATCAGTCCGTGCCCAGAGTTCTAAAGTTCAGGACGTGCCAAGCCACACCGGGGTTTTTTTTTTTTTTTAATATATATAAACTGTACAACACTCTGCCTGCCGCAGCCTGGGGGCCATGCCCGCTCCACCAGTCCGTGCCCAGAGTTCAATGTTCGGGACGTGCCAGGCTACGGCTCAAGGCGTGATACCACTCCCCCCCAACCCCCCACCCAACCTAACTACCACCCAGAACGTGAATATATACATATAAAACATACAATAACCAATATACATGACATACACGATATATATTAACATAACCCGAAAGCCTAAGGTCGGCTCACCTGCAGCCCTACTTCACTCCATTTTGCCCAAATCAAAACAAAAAGCTTTATGGTGCACTCACAGCCCGCCACCGGGATTGGAGGTGATAAGCCGGGCACAGACCTCACAATGTACTATCCCTTGCATTTTCTCCCTATTCTTTCCCTAATTTGCCCTAGACTGTCCTTAGTCTGCCCCTCAGTCTGACCCTTCATGGAAACCTGTCCCTGCCCTATCCCTCCTCTCTCCCTATCCTGTCCCTCCTCTCTCCCTACTCTGCCCCTAGAAAATTAAGAAAAACAAACTGTCCCTAACGAAATACCAGCCCTCTCCATAGGAGAGAAGCTTTAGATGTGCCCAGCCTCTCATACTCCAAAGAACGCACCTTCACCAGGTCACCCAGGATGTTCCTACATACCGTATCCACGGGGAGGACTTTCAGCTCCGTCGAGATTAAACACCGTGCGCTCCAGATGTGGAACCTGACCACTAGGCTAACTAGGAATAAAGTGCAGCGGTCCCTGCCACCAAGGCCTCTGAACGCTCCATAAGCCCACTCCGCATAGGAGAGGTGTGCCAGCTGAGGCCAGCCTATGGAGACCCCTACCCGTTGGTATACCTCTGTATTAAAGGGGCACTGAAGCAGGAAATGCTCCATGCTTTCCAGCACGTCGCTGCACTCCTGACGGGGGCAACCCCTGTCAATCAGAGGCCTGCTCTTCAAGTTACCCCTTACATACAGTCTCCCGTGAAAGCAGCGCCAAGCCAAGTCCCAAAACTTCAAGGGGACCCGGGTTGAATTCAGTAAACGTAACCCTCCCTCCAGGTCCCGACTTGGGCAGTCCTTGAGCGCCAGGGGCTTCTGGAAATGGGTCAACAGGACTCTTTCGTCGAGGAGCCTCCTCGTCAGAGTCCTGATCTCCCACATCCCCAGACCCCACCGGCGTATCACCTTCAGAACCAAGGTAGCGTAAGCCGGGAGATGTCCGTGCTGCGTGCGAAGGTCCTTCACTCGCCCTCCTGTCTCCCATTCCTGGAAGAAGGGCCGAAACCATCCCCTGCAGGAGTAGACCCACGGAGGAGCCCTCTCTTGCCAGAGGTTGCCTATGTTGATCTTAAAAAAAGTGTTTACAAGAAACACCACGGGGTTGACCATAGACAACCCCCCTAGTCTCCTCGTGCGGTATGTAACATCTCTCCTGATCAGGTTCAACCTATTCCCCCACAACATTAGGAAGAACAGGTTGTAGACCCGAGTCCAGAGAGGTTCTGGCAAAATGCATACGCTGCCCAGGTAGATGAATAACGGGAGCAGGTATGTTTTGATCAGGCTAATTCTTTCCCGAAGGGTCAAAGACCAACCCTTCCACTGATTTACCTTGTGAGTTGCACCATCCAGCCTGTCCACCCAATTTTGCATGGGGTAATCCCCCTGGCCGAATTTGATGCCAAGTACTTTTGCTGAAGTTTGGGGCACCGGAAGGGTGTCCGGGAGATCAAACGTAGGATCCCCCCTTCCTAACCAGAGACTTTCACACTTATCCCAGTTGACCATAGACCCGGAAGCTTCCGAGTAGCGGTCCACCTCCGACACCACAAACTCCGCCTCCTCTCTCGAGGACACGAAGAGCGTGACATCATCGGCGTATGCCACTGCCCTCAGGGTAGCCTCCGGCACCGCCCGGTCCATCCCGACCCCTGCTATAGGTCCACAATCAACCCTCCTAAGGAAGGGATCTATCGCAAACGCATACAACAGGGGGCTTAGAGGACAGCCCTGACGGACGCCGGACCCCACCTCAAAAGGGCGGCCGGGCCAACCGTTCACCAGCGGGAAAGTCTCAGCCCCTGCATACAATGTTCGCAGCCAATCAACAAACCCCACTGGCAGGCCGTATCTCAGAAGGACGGACCAGAGGTACTCGTGATTAACCCGATCAAACGCTTTGGCCTGATCCAAGGACAGCAGGTACCCCTCCCAGTGACCAGCCCTACCCTGCTCCACTGCCTCCCGGACACCGAGAACAGCGCTAAAGGTGCTACGGCCTGGAACAGAGCAATGCTGCGCCCCCGAGAGGAGCCGGGGTGCAAACTTGACCAGCCGATTAAACAGCACTTTTGCCAGAACCTTCCTGTCCGTATTGAGAAGCGCTATGGGACGCCAGTTCTCAATACGGCTCGAGTCTTTACCTTTTGACAGAATGATCAAGGCCGACCTCCTCATTGACTTTGGCAGAGTGCCCGAGGAAAGACACTCATTTAATACCACCGTCAAGAGGGGACTCAAGAGGTCCCTGAAGGTCTTATAATACTCGGATGTTAATCCATCCGGACCTGGCGACTTTTTGGGCCGGAGCCCATCAATCGCCAGTCTAACTTCCTCTTCTCTGATCTCTTCTGTCAAAACGCCAAGAGAGGTGTCTACCCCTGGCCCAGGGACAGCTTCAGCCAGGAAAGCCGACATCACTTCCGAATCTAGATCCCTCTTTCCCAAGAGTTGCGAGTAGTAGGATCTGACGACCTCCAGAATCCCTGATCTGGATCGATTCAGGGACCCCGTACTGTCAATCAGTCCAGTGACCACTTTACTATTCACTGACATCCTACAGTTTCTGTAAGGGTCGGGCGAGCGGTACTTCCCGAAATCCCTCTCAAAAACCAAGGATGCGTGTCTGTCATACTGGCACGTCCTGAGTAAAGATTTCACTCTGGAGATCTCCTCGCGGCTACCTCCAGTTGAAACGAGATGTTCGAGTTTCCTCCTCAGGCCGTTGTACAGGCGGTACCTGTCCAGGCATCTGAGGTTGGAGAGCTCACGGAAGAACCTCGCCGCCCTCCTCTTGAACATCTCCCACCACTCTGACTTACTGCTACAGAGATCCAGTAATGGTACCTGGCTCTGCAGAAAATCCTCAAAGGACTGTCTTATCTCTGCTTCCTCCAGGAGTGATGAATTCAGTCTCCACAAACCTCTACCCATCCGGGGGGTCTCTGCAACATTCAGAGAAAACAATATTAGACAGTGATCAGAGAATTCCACCTCAACAACGGACACTGGTGAAGAGATGGCTTCCTCCTTCAAATAAAACCTGTCTATTCTAGACCTGCTCTGACCCCTATAAAAGGTGAATCCCTCGTGGCCTGGGGTGTGCCGGATGTGGACATCCACCAGGCGAGCCTCGCTAGCTATGCTATTAAGTGCGACGCTGTCAAAAGTCAACCGCCTGTCTCCAGAGCCTCCCCTATCGCGGGCTCTTGTGACTGCATTAAAGTCACCTCCAAAGACAACTTGGCGGCTGGTAAAAAGGTAGGGCTTGATCCTCATAAAGAGACTCTTCCTGTCCTTTTTTGACTGGGGACCGTAGATGTTTACAAGTCTCAATTCTTGTCCCTTCATGAGGACATCTAAGATCAGGCACCTTCCCATTTCTAATTCAATAACTCGTCGGCATTCGACCGCTGCGGTAAAAAGGACCGCCACTCCGCTATACGGCTCGGCCGCAAGAGACCAGTAGGAAGGGCCTGACCTCCACTCCCTTTTTGCCTTATGTATGGCTGCCAAATCGGACAGCCTGGTCTCCTGCAAGAATAAAATGTCGGCTTCAACGCGGCCGAGAAAATCAAAGGCCGCAAATCTAGCCGTATCCGACTTAATGCTGGCAACGTTAATTGATGCCAGAGTCAGCGGAGTGGGTGCCGCCATCATGAGTGATTAAATTAGACGGCTTTCTTCCTCACACCCGCTTCCTCGGGGTCAGAGGAAAGCCCCTTGCTTCTTTTTTTGGACACAGATGTGTCCATAGCAGGGGATCCCCCGACCCCATCGTCCTTGTTTCCAGGCTCCAGAGTAGCCCCCTCCCCGGAAGGAACTATGCCTCCACGAGTAGGAGACTCAGCGCCCCCTGTTGACCCTTTCTTTGCCCCAGGCACCTTGCCCTTCGCTTCCCCCTCAGAGGAGGAAGAGATGTCTTGAAGGGCCCGGTACCTGTTGGAGAGTCCAACTGGAGGCGAGCTGGCTTCTCCTTCCAGTACTTTGCCAGGGGTGGGAGAAGATCTTGAATCCCCCCTTCGCTTTCTCCTAGTGGCACCTAGCTTACGCCGTTTCTCTAACCACCTCTTTCCTTCCTCATCCACACTCTCATAGTGGGAGGAATCTGAAGAGTTGGTATTTCTCTCCTCCCTCTGGATCCTCCTGTCCTCTTCATCCACTTCGCTGTCCCTCAAGGCCTCAGCCGCACAATTTGCTTCAGGAACAGGGGCCACCATTGACCCACCTGCTGTGGGCGCTCCTGTCAGCTCCCTGCTCCGTCTGCGTTTGTCCTGACGCCTCTGCTCAGCAGGCGTCTTTTGCCGGTTCTTCCCTGGCTCCTGAGCTCCTCCACCTCTGCTAGTCCCCTCACCCCCGGAGGCCGCACCATGGCCCCCATCCGTAGGGGCTGACACCGCATTGGCAAAGGAGCGTGGACAGCGACTGAATGGGTGACCGAGATCACCACACAGGTTACACCTAATCTCCGCACAGGAGGCGGCTAGATGACCCAGACCCCCACACAGAGCGCACTTCAAGGTCTTACAAGCGGCGCTCAAGTGTGAGGGGTCGCCGCACCTGTGGCAGAGCTTCGGCTGCCCCTGGTAAAAGGCCAGGATACGATCCCTGCCGAGGAAGGCTGCAGATGGAATGTGTGCCACTGAGTTACCTGAACGCTTCAGCTTGACCATAAACGTCCAGGCCCCGGACCATATGCCGTGCTCATCCCTGTTCTTTCTGGGCATGTCTGTCACCTCTCCGTATCGACCGAGCCACGTCATTATATCAAAACAAGAAAGTGACTCGTTACGAGTCAAAACGGTCACCTTCTTGACTTCGTTCTGGCGAGACACCACCTGGACGGCAAAGTCTCGCCAGCCGGGCTCGCTTTTCATCAGCTCGTAATTCCCCCAGAAGAGTTCTAGACCCTCTGGGCGAACGAAGCTGATGTCAAACTCAGACGTGCCGAAGGGATGGATCAGGGCAAAGATGTCAACCGCCCTGAAGCCCATCTTCAGTAGAAGCTCCACTACCCTCGCCCTCGGGGGGCATGTATCATTGCCCCTCCAACGAAGACGGACCACATTCCTACGACCTGCGTCCTGCCCGGGTGTTGGTAGGGACCATACGGTCTCCCCCCTTTGCTCTCGGAAGGCTCCTAAGTCGTGTCTCTCTGTCCAAAGAGATAGGTTCACCTCTCTTCCTCCAACTGTGATTGAACTCTCCCCCTTCCGTAGAGCCCCCAGGAGGCGCTGTTGCAATACGCCCTCTCTAGAGCCTGGAGACAAGGAGGACCCTTCCCCTCCAGCGGCGACACTGGCATAACTCCTACCAGCTGTCGTCGCCGCCGGAGGGGCGACTGGAACCTGTGATGTGCCCTGACTATCCCCAGAACCTGTGCCTATATTTACAGTAGGTTCCCCTGTGCTGAGAACAGTAGCTTCAGCCCGTACCTCCGAGTGCGTCGGAGCATCAGACTCGCGGGCTGCACCAGACACATCCACACCTTTCATACCAAGACCTTTCATTCCAAGACCCTCTGGACCGGACTTGGGGTTAGAAGCAGCTTTTTTATTTTGGGCCTTGGTAGACCTGGGGGGTGGCACTGCTGCCCCATCTTGCGCAGCTGCAACCACCGTAATGACCCCCCCATGGTCAGCACTCTGCATTCCGGCAGTATTAACATTTTTATTTTTGCTTTTTCCTTTACATTTGCCAGCAGCCTCCACATCACTGGGTGCCTGGGACCTAGGCTGGGACCTAGACTGAGGGACCCCTGTAGACCGACCTGTCGCACGGGGGACCCCCGATCCCGCAGCACCCTCCGCATCACTGGCCTTACTGGCGCTGGCAGTTCCGCCACTGCCAAACTCTTTTGCCACCTTGCCTTGTCCTGTGCTGGCCGCCCTGCTGGCTGTTTCTGTCACTGCACTAACTGAAACAGGGACAGGGGACCTGGCCAGTTTAACTCCTTTATCCCTGTTCCCATGTTCAAAACCCACTGCAGAGTCAGAAACCGGGGTTCTCAGGGTGGGGGTGCCCTGATCCGACTTTGCAGCCAAACCAGCGCCCCCCGTCACATACACAAATTTCTCCTGCACCAAATTCTTTTTTTTTCCTTTTTTCGCCTTGATTTTCACTTCCTCCTCTGGTAAATCATCACCAAACTTAAGGCCGCTCATATTGGGGGGGGATTCCAACAGCCTTATCTGATGCATTATTAAAGCGCCCCCATCGCTTTTATCTTCCTCTGGATCTGAATCCCCGGAGGTTAGAGGCAGCGCAACCTGCTCCGGCCGGAGGCTGCTGGTGGTTGTAGTGCCACTCTGGGTCTGCTCTCCTGAGCAGACAGGCTGCTCCCTCAGACCGTCCTGGTAGGTGTCCTCCTCAGAACAGTCACCACTGCTGTCTCCATCGCTGGAGTGATCAGCCTCCTTGTGACCGCTGTGTCCTGACGCCATCTTGGAGAACCTATCACTGTTTATTAATTTTTCCCTAAAGGGACCACTTTGCTCAAGAATCCTGTCCCTCTCTTCCTTGCAGCTCTGTATGCAGTTTTTACAGTCTTGTATGGACTTGCTGATTGCATCTCTTTTTCCTTTAGCGGCGGTCTGGTCCTTCAGTGACCTGGCCGACCGCAGCTTCTCCTTCTGCAGGAGGATTTCTCTCCCCGCTCGCTCATAATCCGCCATGCTGGTGGCCAGACGGGAGGCCAGCTCTACCACAGACTCCCCTTTCCGACGCTCACTCCACTGTGGCTTACCTTCTTTGCTGAGCGTTTGGCTGCGAGTCTGACTGCGGGTCATCATCTCGCTTCCGGCGCTGTCAGATGCGGCTGCACCAACCTGCTGGGCCATGTCACTGCGCCTGCGACCCGGACCCTCTCTCTTCGCAGCTTTACTAGCTGCTCCGGCTTTCCTGGTTGTTGCTGCTGAAACCACGTATGCCGCCAGCGCCGCTGATGGTGTTGTCGCTGCCTTCTCAGCACTCCCCCCCCTCCGACCGAAGCCGGGTGGGGGGGAATTGCGGGACTCCATAGAACAAGAAGCCCAGCTACGTGCTCTGATCCTGGGCTCCAAAACAGGCTTCCAGCTGGGACTGCAACCACACCCTGGTTCTCTGAGGAGCTCCAACAAACCACACCTTACTCCAGAGATGCACTCACTATTCTGCTGGTGGAGTCACTGTGTACATACATTACTTATCCTGTACTGCTCCTGAGTTACATCCTCCATTATACTCCAGAGCTGCACTCAGTATTCTGCTGGTGGAGTCACTGTGTACATATATTACTTATCCTGAACTGACCTGAGTTACATCCTGTATTATACTCCAGAGCTGCACTCACTATTCTGTTGGTGGAGTCACTGTGTACATACATTACTAATCCTGTACTGATCCTGAGTTACATCCTGTATTATACTCCAGAGCTGCACTCACTATTCTGTTGGTGGAGTCACTGTGTACATACATTACTAATCCTGTACTGCTCCTGAGTTACATCCTGTATTATACTCCAGAGCTGCACTCACTATTCTGCTGGTGGAGTCACTGTGTACATACATTACTTATCCTGTACTGCTCCTGAGTTACATCCTGTATTATACCCCAGAGCTGCACTCACTATTCTGCTGGTGGAGTCACTGTGTACATACATTACTTATCCTGTACTGACCCTGAGTTACATCCTGTATTATACCCCAGAGCTGCACTCACTATTCTGCTGGTGGAGTCACTGTGTACATACATTACTTATCCTGTACTGATCCTGAGTTACATCCTGCATTATACTGCAGAGCTGCACTCACTATTCTGCTGGTGGAGTCACTGTGTACATACATTACTTATCCTGTACTGACCCTGAGTTACATCCTGCATTATACTGCAGAGCTGCACTCACTATTCTGCTGGTGGAGTCACTGTGTACATACATTACTTATCCTGTACTGATCCTGAGTTACATCCTGTATTATACTCCAGAGCTGCACTCACTATTCTGCTGGTGGAGTCACTGTGTACATACATTACTTATCCTGTACTGATCCTGAGTTACATCCCGTATTATACTCCAGAGCTGCACTCACTATTCTGCTGGTAGTCACTGTGTACATACATTACTTATCCTGTACTGCTCCTGAGTTACATCCTGTATCATACCCCAGAGCTGCACTCACTATTCTGCTGGTAGTCACTGTGTACATACATTACTTATCCTGTTCTGACCCTGAGTTACAACTGTAACAATAAGAATAACCATATAAAGCAATATAAGGCCCTTCCCCCACAGTCCGTGATCCATAAACAAAGTAAATGTCCATATCCGGGTTTCCCCCAGCCGTACACACCCACACACATACACACTCAGCATATAACACAACATACAACTATAACACAATATACAAGTATATACCTAAAATATAAAACTATAGAAACTACACCTCCAGGTCCAGCCGTACCGCACTGTACCCACACAAAACAAACATAAGCAATAAGATAAACAACACAACATAAATAACCAAATTCAAACAGAAAGACCGAGCCAAACTGGCATAAAAGAACTAACTGAAAATATATAATTTTTTTTTTGGGGTCCCAAGTGCAGCTCGGGGGCCATGCCTGCTCCACCAGTCCGTGCCCAGAGTTCAGTTCAGGACGTGCCCAGCCACACCAGGGTTTTTTATTAATAAATACCACACTGTGCCCACCGCAGCCTGGGGGCCATGCCCGCTCCACCAGTCCGTGCCGAGTTCAATGTTTGGGACGTGCCAGGCTACGGCTCAAGGCGTGAATCCCACTCCCCCCAACTCCCCACCCAACCTACCTACCACCCAAAACGTGAATATATACAATATACAATATATACAAAACCATAATACACTCCAACCAACATACATAATATATACTATACACATAACCCGAAAGCCTAAGGTCGGCTCTCCTGCAGCCCTACTTCATTCCATTTTGCACAAATCAAAGCAAAAAGCTTCATGGTGCACTCACAGCCCCCCACCGGGATTGGAGGTGATAAGCCGGGCACAGACATCACAATGTTCTATCCCTTGAATTTAAAAAAAGGTCTCCCTATTCTCTCCCTCATTTGCCCTAGACTGTCCTTAGTCTGCCCCTCAGTCTGCCCCTTCATGGAAAACTGTCCCTGCCGTATCCCTCCTCTCTCCCTACTCTGCCCCTAGAAGATTAAGAAAAGACTGTCCCTAACGAAATACAAGCCCTCTCCATAGGAGAGAAGCTTTAGATGTGCCCAGCCTCTCATACTCCAAAGAACGCACCTTCACCAGGTCACCCAGGATGTTCCTACATACCGTATCCACGGGGAGGACTTTCAGCTCCGTCGAGATTAAACACCGTGCACTCCAGATGTGGAACCTGACCACTAGGCTAACTAGAAATAAAGTGCAGCGGTCCCTGCCACCAAGGCCTCTGAAGGCTCCATAAGCCCACTCCGCATAGGAGAGTTGTGCCAGCTGAGGCCAACCTATGGAGACCACTACCCATTGGTATACCTCTGTATTAAAGGGGCACTGAAGCAGGAAATGCTCCATGCTTTCCAGCACGTCGCTGCACTCCTGACGGGGGCAACCCCTGTCAATCAGAGGCCAGCTCTTCAAGTTACCCCTTATATACAGTCTCCCGTGAAAGCAGCGCCAAGCCAAGTCCCAAAACTTCACGGGGACCCGGGTTGAATTCAGTAAACGTAACCCTCCCTCCAGGTCCCGACTTGGGCAGTCCTTGAGCGCCAGGGGCTTCTGGAAATGGGTCAACAGGACTCTTTCGTCGAGGAGCCTCCTCGTCAGAGTCCTGATCTCCCACATCCCCAGACCCCACCGGCATATCACCTTCAGAACCACCGTAGGTAAGCCAGGTAAGTTAGCCAGCATTTAGCACCCAGCAAAGGACTGAAGCCGTCCCTGAACCAATGCAGACTGACATCATCTGCAAATCTCTTTCCCTAGCAGAGAAGGAAAGGTGCCATATGGAGGATCTATGTCTCTATTGTGGGGGCTTGGGACATTATGCTATTAACTGCCCCAACAAATTCCATAGGACTATTGCCCATACCAGTGCTAAGACCATAGGCAAATCTGACATTCCCAAACAGCCATCCCATCGATAACTGATGATCGATAACATAAAGATGAGATACGTCCCCCATCTTTTCACTTTGTCATTCCCATACAGGTCCTAATTGGGGGCCAAAGATTATAATGCTCTGCTATGTTAGATTCTGGAGCTGGAGGGAACTTCATGGACTGTAAATCCGCTCTCAACAACAATATCTCAAGTAGGACCCAAATCATACTGATTGATATGGAAGCTGTGGATGGATCACCGCTGTCTTCGGGGTCGGTAACTCATGAGACAATCAAACTTGAACTCGTTATTGAATCTGATCACCATGAAACAATTAGTTTCCATCTTATCTCTTCTCCCAAGTTTCCAGTTATTCTAGGAATCCCCTGGTTTTCTACACACAATCCTTTCATCAACTGGGACTTAAAGGGGTTGTCCTGCAGATTAAGTAATTTTTTTTTCTGCAGATGCCACCTGCAAATCAAAGCGATTAAAAGACACACTAAACCCCCATTTCAATAGCACTTTCCGCTTACCTGAAGAAGCTTTTTCTCTTCTTAGTAAAAATTCTGTTCAAAGATGGCGCCGCGGGTCTTCTCCCATGGTGCACCACAGTATATGCTCCGACGTGCGCGCTCCCGATGCTGTGTCCTTGCCTCTTCTTCCAGCAGCAGCGGCAGGCATATTAGCACTTTCTGCTTAGGTTAAGCAGCGCTGCTGATTAGAGCCACCTGATTGGCTCTTCGGCACCACGTGACTACACAGCGTGCACCAATCAGGTGGCTCTAATCAGCAGCGCTGCTTAACCTAAGCAGAAAGTGCTAATATGCCAGCGGCAGGCAGACACTCACTCCACTGCTATATGAAACCAGGAAGTGAGTGTACTGCGCATGCGCCGACCGGCGGCGCGCGTCCCCTGCAATGATTCCAGAAAGAGCGCCGTCCCGGCTGAAGAATGAAGAACTGCGCATGCGGAGGGGAAGAGGCTCGTTCCCGCGCTGACGAGAGCTGCTGCCGACCCGACAAGAAAACCAGAAGATTTCTTGTCGTAACCATGGACGACGGAGGAGCAACACAGGGGGGGGGGCACCCCTTCAGGTAAGTCAATAACTTCTGTTTGCATCATTTTCCATGCACAATGTATATTACAAAGTGCATGGAAACGGGCAAACAGAAGTAATGAGATCTTAATGTTTATGGCCGGGCAACCCCTTTAAGGACCATTACCTTCCCTCTGAGTACTGTAAAGAAAGATGCCAGATGTCACTACCCGGCCTCAAACTTACCCAAACCTCTGATGATAGTCTGAAAAGTTTTCACCTCAGTATCAGCAGTTCAATGATGTCTGCAGCAAGAAAAAATCTGACCAACTTCCCCCTAATATGATTGCCCAATCAAATTTACAATCTTTCCAAACTAGAATTAAAGCTACCCAGAGAATACCTGGACAATAATTTAAATAAAGGTTTCATATGACTCTTCATTCCCAGCTGGGGCACCTCTGTCCATTGTAGAACAGACTCAACCTTGCGGCCATGATAATTATAACTAGTTAGTTACTGTCAAAAATTGCTATCTTCTCCCCTAAGACTCCATTCTGCCAAGATCTTTACCAAACTCAACCTGAGAGGGGCCTATAACCTCATAGGAGTCACCCAGGGTAAGAATTGAAGACCACCCTTAGAGTGATATATGGACATTTTGAGTAGCTGGTTCTGTCTTTTGGCCTGTGCAATGCTCCTGCCACCTTTCAGCATGTTATTAATGATGTGTTTTGACATTTTCTGGATCAAGTTGTTGTTGCTTACCTCGATAACATTCTTACATTTTCTGACAGCTTGGAGGAACATCACAGGCATGGCCGGCTAGACTTGGAACATCTTCAACTCACAAACTGGAATAATGTGAGTTTGAACAAAGCAGGATTCAATTTCCTGGATATATCATCCCTTAGCTGGTTTGAGTATGGACCCCAGCAAAATTACATGTGTGGTTGAGTGGCCCCCTCCAAAAAATCTAAAAGATGTTCAACGCTGTATAGGGTTTACACATTTTTACTGAAGATTCATAAAGGACCTTTCTAAAATCATCTTAACAATCACTTCACTCACAAAGAAAGCCACAATACCTGCATGGTCTTTAGGGGCACAGGGCGCCTTTGAAAGACTAATAGCTCTGTTCACTTCTGCATCATTACTGGTCCATCCCAATCCTGCATTGCATTTTGTTGTAGAAGTGGCCGCCTCCAATGCTGCTGTGGGAGCCGTCTTGTCTCAACGAATGGGAGATAAGATGCAACTACATCCATGGGCGTTTCTGTCTCTTATCTGTCTCTTATCATGTCCCCTGCTGAAAGAAACTACCATGTTGGAAATAAAGAACAGTAGCCATTAAAGGTGCCCTCTCTGAATGGAGACATGTTTTGGAAGGTGCCAATCATTCCTTAGTAGTCCTTACTGACCACAAAAACCGAGAAATGATCCATCCTGCTAAGAGGTTGTCGGCAGGATAAGCACGCCGGGCCTTATTCTTCTTCAGATTTAATTTCATCCTTTCTTATCGGCCTGGCTGATGCCTTGTCCAGAATCCTTGCTGACCTGGAGTTGGGGGTCCAACACAGACTGCACATTTGTGTCCTCCAGAAATTTCCTGGGAAGACTTGACTCAAAAGATTTTTATTAGGTTTTATAAATAGTACAAAGTACAAATCACCAAACACATTTCACAGTATATTAACCCCTTCCCGCTGCAGGGCGTAAGTTTACGTCCTGGCAGCCTGGTACTTCCCGCAACGGGGCGTAAACTTACGTCCTGGAGATAGCGCGGGATCACATAAGACCCCGCGCTCTCTCGCAGCGGGAGCCGGCTGTCAGTCACAGCCGGCGTCCCGCTGCAACAGCGGGGGGGCACCAGAGATGCATCCCCCGCTGTTAACCCCTTCCCTGCCGCGATCTAAGTAGATCGCGGCAGGGAAAGAGTTCACAGAGGGAGCGCGGCTCCCTCTGTGTCTCCGGCTGGAACTCGCGATGTCATCGCGAGAGCCCGGCCTGTCACCATGGCAACAGGACGCCAGACACTGGCGTCCTGTATTGCCTGTGCCTATAATCGCTGTACAAGCGATAAGGCATGGCAGAGCAGTAGCTCTGCCATGCCTTATACCAGCGATCATCAGGGCAGTGGTTAAAGTCCCTCAGAGGGACACAAACAGTGTAAAAAAAACAAAGATTAAAAAAAGAATTTTAAAAAATGTAAAAAAAAGAGTTAAAAAAACCCATTTTTTAATGCTTTTTCTCAGATTAGCATAAAAAAAGGTAAAAAAAAAAATAAAACCCCACATATTTGGTATTGTCGCGTCCGTAACGCCGTGTACAATACGTTGCACATGCTTTTGACTGTGCACGGAAAAAAACGCAAAAAAAAACGCTAAAAAACTGAGGCAAAATGCTAATTTTTAGCATTTTGCCTCACTAAAAACGCAATAAAAGTGATCAAAAAAGCTGTATGTACCCGAAAATGGTACCAATAAAATCTACAGCTCGTCTCGCAAAAAATAAGTTCTCATAGAGTGCCGTACATCAAAAAATAAAAAAGTTACAGGACTTTGAATGCAGCAATTTAGAAAAAAAAAAAGATTACCCAGAAAAAGGGTTTTTATTGCAGAAAAGTGGGAAAACCTAAAAAAAATGTAAGAATTTTGGTATCGTTGTAACCGTACCGACCGGCAGAAAAAATGGAATGTCTCATTTATGCTGCATGAGTACCGCTGTAAAAAAAAAATAAAAAAATCTATGGCAGAATTGATGCGTTTTCTCTCCCTGCTATCATTAAAAAAAAAAAAAAAGTTTTACGATATAGTCTATGTACCCAAGAGTGGCACCGATAAAAACTACAGTTCGCCACGCAAAAAACAAGCCCTCATACGGCCGCGTCGATGGAAAAATAAAAAAGTTATGACTTTTGATAAACGGAGAAGAAAATCCGCCAAAAATTGTTGCGTCCTTAAGCCCAAAATAGGCCATGTCATGAAGGGGTTAAAGAAGGACAAAGGGACAGTCAGTATCACTTTCTGGTGTAGTCATACAATTCTCCATCATTGTATCAAGCCAACTGGGACTAGTACATTGCATAAGGCTATAGACTGGTAGGTGAATGTCGGTTATATCATGTGACTCCGCTTATCAGTTCATGTTGCTATGGAATATTATTACCTTAAACCAACTGACTTGCTCGGCCCCCTCTCTGCACCCGATATTATACATGAATATTGGTCTTCTAAATGACGTTTGTATCACAGCCTCCAGTATTCTACCTACCGCTACTCGTTGATTTTCGAGGCCATTTTTTTGCTATCTTTGGCTTCCATCCGGTATTAATTCTTTATCTTATGTTTTTTCCAAAATTATTTTCATTTAATTCAAAAACATAAACGTATATCGCACATTAAATATTCATCATTACAATTGTAACAAGGTTGTGCAACGCATATATCCGTCTCAGGTTTACACACATATTATAATCATCGGGTTAGACACTGTATAAGTAATGTGCTCGAACTATCTTGTAACCCCGTGGCGGCTTATGTTCTGTATCTCCACTTATATTACAGTTGCATTTATCATTAGCCAACTTTACAATAACCTCTATGTCCAACTAATAACGTATACTGTCGCCAAGGTTTCGATACAGAATGAAAGCAGTTCAGGGTGGTATTAGATTTAGCGCACACTTTTTCGTATCCGCTATGGTATCTAATAGTTTTTTAATGTGTAGTGGAGAGCTTGCTCTCCATTTTCTGGCAATTATAAGTTTGCTGTCAACAGGTAGTGGCACACCCATCTCCGATGTATTCTGGGTATATGGTCACACTCTAGCAGCAGAAGCGCAAGTTGAGGACTCCTCACATAGGTGCCCGTAATATTTGGGATGAGGCAAAAACTCTTCCCAGAAACTCTAGACCATTGGACATTCCCAAAGGATGTGAATCAGTGTTCCTTCCTTACCTTACTTTTAATACTCCTTTTTCTACTTTTACGCACAGACTAATAACCTTGCAGGAAACCCAGAAGAATCTGATGGAGATGCTACAGGAGGTCCAAGAAAACTATAAAAAGGCAGCGGGTAGACATCGCAAAGCTCTTCCTACCTTTCAGGTTGGTGACAAGGTTTGGTGATCTCCGAAAAATGTAAAGCCGCAGGTGCACTCTTCTAAATTGGGTCAAAGATTCGTGGGACCGTTTCAGATCGCTGCAAAATTAGTCAAGTTGCTTTCCGGTTGCTTCCACGTGTCGCTATGGAAACCTTTCAAAGAGAACACATTGGCTAGAAGAAGGCAGCCACCTCCTCCACCAGTAAAAGTCCAAGGGGAGGAGGAATATATAGTTGGCAAAATCATGGACTCTCGAATTTGCAGAGGTAGATTGCAATACCTGGTGCAAGGGAAGGGGTATGAACTTATATAATGGACTGCTTGCTAGAGACGGGTTGTACCTTACAAAAGCAGGTAAGCATATATTTGTGGGCGCCTTGCTTCACTCATTAGGAAAGCTTTAAACTAGAACAATATGGGAAGGGAAGGGAAGTGAAAGGCAAAAATATACAGCTAATTAACACATTTGAGAATCTTGCTATTAGAAGTGGAAAGAAAGAACAAAGACAAAACATTCAGAAGGAAAGTAGAGGAGCAAAAGACCCTGATCACAAACTAACATGTTTCTACACAAATGCACAGAGCATGGGAAACAAATAAGGAGAATTGGAGCTCCTAACACAGAAAGAGAAATATGATGTCATAGGCATCATGGAAACTTGGTGGGATGATACACAGGATTGGATACAAGGCTTGAAGGATACAATGTATTTATATAGGCTCTTTTACATGCAAAGATAATCTTTCAAACAACTAAAAATCAGTTTGCATAAAGTGCTATTGGCCATTAACACTTTATCATCTTCATTTGCCTATAAAAGGATCTGAATGAGTTGTTTGCAGAGACCAGTGTGTGTTTAAACAGAAGCCCAGCTGTGCAAAGAGCTGCCGACATATTCCATTGTTCTCCTCGCGGCTAGTGTAAACATGCCGTGGGGGGAGAACATCCTGCAGTCTTTTGAAAGATGAGTGAAATACATTTAAATAGAACATATTTGCTCCATCTTTCAGCTGCTAAACGATGGATTTTAAGTGAACTAAAATCCATTGTTCAAATGAAAACTGCATGATGCCTGCGTTTACATGTAGGATCGGTTATTTTTGGACGTTTGGATGAATTTTGAGCGATAATTGTTGCATGTAAAAGGGCCTTGAGGAACAGACCTAATAAAGGGGAGGAGGAGTTGTGTTGTATGTTAGGAAAACTTTCATCTCCACTGAGATTCAAGCTTCAGAGCTGGGAGTTCTGTAGAAACTGTTTAGGTAAGAATACAAGGAGAGAACAACAGAAAGGACCCATTGTAGGCATTTACTATAGGCCGCCTGGACAAGCAGAAGATAGGGAGGAACTCTGTCTACATCAGATGGCCAAGCTCTCAAAGAAGCCCAACATGGAGATCATGGGAGATTTTACCCATCCAGACATTTGTTGGGAATCTCTCAGGTAAAAGTAATGGATCCAACAAATTCTTATCCGCTCTTGCTGACAACTTTATCTTCCAGAGGGTAGAAGAGAAAACAAGGGGATCTGCTATCTTGGACCTAATTCTTACCAACAGGGAGGAAATGGTTGTGGAAGTAAGGGTGGCTGGGACCTTAGGAGGCAGTGATCATGATATTCTTGGATGTTGGATAACAAGGGGAGGAAGACCTGAGAAGACTCAGACCTCAAGGGTGGATTTCAGAAAGGCAGATTTTACTGGACTCAGAAAGAGGAAGAATCCAATGGCTGGATGTTCTTAAGGACAGAAATGTCCAAGAAGGTTGGGAAATATTGTGAAATGAGATTCTCAAAGCGCAACCGTTACCAATCCCTAAAAGAAGGAAGAATGGGAAGCATTTAAAGAGACCAGGAGGGATGAACACAGAACTTGTACACATGTTAGAGAGGAAGAAAAATATGATTATCAAATGGAAGGAGGGGGAATATCTAAAGAAGAATATAATGGGGTCTGCAGAAACTGTAGGGCGAGTGTCAGAAAAGCGAAAGCTGATAATGAATTGAGGTTTGCAACAGAGGCCAAAAGCAATAAAAAAAGGATTTGGGGGTCAAAAGCAAAAGAAAAGTCAAAGATGCTAGTGGATGCTTACAAGATGAAAATGGTGAATTGGTTAAGAATGATGGTGAGAAGGACAAACTTTTAAATTCCTATTTTGTATCTGTTTTCTCTCAGAAAGTAGATGGAACATCAACTGATCTTCCCTGTGCTATTGGGGGAATAAAAGAATGCAGGCTATCTGTAAGCAGAGAGATGGTGAGGGAACACTTAGCTAACTTACATGAATCCAAGTCTGAAGGTCCAGATGAATTACATCCTAGGATACTAAAGGAAGCAGAGGAGGTAATTGCTGAACCACTCGCCATAATCTTTGAAAATTCCTGGAGAACAGGAGAAGTCCCAGAAGATTGGAAAAGGGCAAATGTTGTCCCTATCTTCAAAAAAAGGGAAGAAGGTGGATCCAGGAAACTACAGGCCCGTGGGACAGGTTGTATATTAGATTACATGTTGGAGGATGAGTGGATTACGGAGGGAGCAGGCTGTGGAGAACATGCCATAAATTGGGCAGACTGTAGAAAAGGAACAAATTGAGCATTACTTACCTCTCCGCTGTCGCTGGAATCCAGCACTGTAGTCCTGCTTTTGTCGCAGCGTTTTTGTGACATCAGAAGTCAGGTGACCTATGCAGCAAATCAGAGGCTACAACGTCACTGGTCATTCTCCTTTCATTGGCTGCTGCATTCACATAAATTTCGATGATGTCAGCTGTCACAATGAACGCCGGGACAACAGCCGGGCGTCAGTGCTGGATTCCACCGGTGGCAGAAAGGTAAGTAATGCTCAGTTTGATCCTTTACTACAGTAAGCCCTATGGAAGGGATGTTCTCTGCTTACCAGGCAACCCCTTTAACATTTTTGCTTGAAGCCGATCAATGATTACAAAAGGTTAATATACGGAAGAAGGCATAGAGGGCCACATGTGCTACTAGGTCCACTTCATCGAATCATCAAGCAACTCAGTGATTACATGTCATGATTAGAGTTAGTACAGGGCTTCAGATGATGGAGTAGTAAATATGAGGACAGATATGGAGGTAAGCAGGAGGAAATATCGTACCCCAATGCACAGGAGTGACAAGTAGTCTGGTGACATCAGTGGTGTGGCGAGAGTTCAGGTTCATGCGGTTGACATCTCATGTTCTACAAGCAACATTCTATCTAAAGTAGAGACGTGAATTCTGTAAGTCGCCATAGAACGTGCTCGGCCACCGGTGGAGCAGATAAGTTTAGGCTTACATTAGTGGGGTGACAATGTGACTAGTCTCTGCTGCAGGACTCAGGGTGGTCACAGCGTGACCCATCATTGGGGCCCTTTTCACAGGATAGAAGGTCACTTCTCTACCAGACGCTTACCTAGAAGAACCCAGCCTTTGTCCTGGCTACAATTTCTATCTCACAAATGGAGCTTTCAGCTTGGCCAGTCCTGGTCATTTAGCCCACAGGTATCTGCAAGCTCAACTCGGCATGTTTCAGTCCAAGCAAATAGTGGTCCTTTCTTGTAGGCGGTGGGTGCCCCCTCCACTTCCTGGGGTGAGCTGCTCAGTGCAAAACAAACACCCGAAATTATGCAGAAGAACGTTCTCTGATTTATGTCTAAATTATTACGGCTCTGGCCGAGCCTGAGAAACATCTGGTGGGGAAGGAGGGGACATCCTGTTGGCACCTCGTTCAGTGGCATGCTTTAATTACAGATTAAGACACAACAGGAAATTGAGCGCTCTACACAGGGCCGACTTTGTGCGGCTCCATCTAAGCATGGTGATTGAACATACCTGTGTGCTCCGCTGCAAGAATCAGCCCCGGCCCAAAAATGAGATGTTTTTGTTACAAGGAGCGAGGCCGATGGGACTGGCCAAGTGCAACAAATCGACTCCGCTGTTTGTCGGATCAGCCATGCATGAAAAGAGTGAGCGGCCATTTATCAAAAAAGCCTCTCCTTTGTAGAGCAGGTGTAAAAATATGAGCTTCTCAGGTCGTTACCGGGAGTGATGAAATCGAGCCGAGCTCATGATATTATTCTTCACACCGGGGCGCCGGGCTGCCAGCAACCTATAAAAGAATCCGGGCCGTATAAATTATACATTTTTCCAAAATCTTAAAAAACACATTCTTCATAGTAAAATTTTAAAGGCATATAAAATGAACTCAGGTGGAAAATCTTTCATACTTAACTCCTGTTCTGCTCATTAACGAGCCTCCCGGGAACGTCCAGCTCCACGGTCACTTTTCACCATTCATATCGAGGTTTGTGCTCCATCAAAATGTCTTTCATGGGGGATTATGGAGAATTTCCATCAAAAGTTAGAAAACTCACATCTTTAAGGTTTCCACTACTTTTCAGTCTTTGGGTTTTCCACCGGTCACCGGTAATCATCGCCATCACTGGGCTTATAAGGTTCTCATGAACCTGCTTTTGCAGGTCTATAAGCTGTCCCGAATTCAGTAGGACTGTCCAGATTTTGGGGACTTATCTACCATCACGGGAGGCAGGAAACAAACACTTTCCCCACATGGGCAGCTGGGAATGGAGTAGAGCAATCAACAGACAATACTCATTCTTCTGCTGCCCCTCCGGCCGATGCTCTGGTCTCCTGCTTACTTTCACGTATCACAATCCCACGCCATTTAGAATGTGAACGCTAATTACTATCCTTGCTATACCAAAGCTGAGGTTGGGGATTGGCCACAACGATCACATGATTGTGCTACTGAGAAGAGAGCGAGGAACCAAAGCAGAGCGGCTGGTGGATCCCATGTGAATGTAGCCTCAGAGTTATGTCCAGATTTTGGCGCCTTGTGCCAATCCCCATACTGGGTGATGTGGATGGACAAGGAGTGCTATATGCAGTTATCGGCATGTGCTGTCCCTTTAAGAAGCTCACTGCCCGCAGGCACCTGGACTTGTTGGTTCTGCTGCCATCATCATAAAATCCTGGTGTGTTTGGAAGTTTGTGAGTGAAGTGAAGCCGCTCAGTTCTCACACTCTGTAAATCTCCAATATTCAATTAAAAAGCTCAATATTTAATCTGATAATATTTGTCTCGGAGCAGCGAGCGTTACCTCAAGCGGAACCAGAGCCTTCCCAGAAATACAGGTTGAGAATCAGCGATCCGGACCTTCAGGATCCACAGTCAATTTACCTTGGAAAAGACCTTCAGTATTCAGCGCGGACATCTGTAGACATTGTGAGAGGCGGCTTGGCGAGATACGAGATCACTGGAAGAGCGGGGGGCACATACTTATATACATAATGATACACATTCATCTCATCTGTCATTACAACCTGCACAATAATGGCCCCCGAGGGCAAGAACTTGTAAAAAGTTATAAAACTTCTGTGAAATTCGTGTTATTCAGAGTCTTGGCGCACATATATTGTGGTGTGTCACCAATAGCCAATAGCGGCAGACCATGCAGCTGTGGGGGGCAGGGTGGGCAAGGGTCAACTGCCCCCCATCCCACTTATTGTGCCCCCACTCTCAAAACTCCAACTGACAATGCAGCTGTCTTTACTCACTTTTGGACTGCCTGATGCTACAGGCTGTGTGCTACTCGGCTCCTCCCCCATCTCTGGCTCTTACTGTGAGAGCAGGAGACGGAGGAGCAGTCCGCTATCACAGAGCATGACAGCAGTCAGTCCAGGGTGAGGAAAGGTAGTTTTGGGGACACGGGGGGGGGGGGCACTATTACTAATTAGGACATAGGGGGGAATGTGATAAAGAGACTGGTGGGACATCAGCCATTGTGGTAGTGTGTGTCAGGCCTAACTATACTACACCCAAAAAAGGCATGGACGGCAGCAGAATAGCTTTGGTGCGGAAAACAGGTATTTATGCCATCTTCTAAAATGTTGCTTGCTGTTCATGCCTTTTTTGGATGTTGCTTGGGATTGGAGAAGTGGAGTCCATTTTCCTAATTGGCTGTGCAGATTTGGCCTCCCCTACATAGGGTATACACCCAAGTCCCCCGTGCCTTAAATATTAGCATTTATAAAGGCGATTGCCTGGCCTTACCCTGGACCAGAGCCAATATCCCCTTCCATTCTTCCTGCCCTCTTGGCTCCACTTGTCTGTTTAGGTTAGAATTAGCATGAAGATACCGAATAGTGCGACCATTTACTTGTTTCTGAAGTCTGAGGACCGTATCCCACTAGAAGCCGGATTCTCAGACGCTTCAGCATTCAAATCTGGGAAAACTGTCTTAATAAGGATTATTGGTGGTGTGACGGTCCTGGCCCCATATAAGTTATATTTTCAGAATCGGGCGGGCCAGCTGAATAAAACGCATGTAAACCCCTTGAGGTACGAGGCCCAGACCCCCCCAAATGGTGTATCCGCGTACCTGGTTATAATTACCGTGTCACGGCTGATATCGCAGAGTAGATAAACTCCTCCCCGGAAATATGCCGGGTGTATACTACAGATCGGAGGATCTCCTGCAGAGATATAGCCGAAATGGGAGATTATGGTTTTTTACAGGTACGTACGCAATTACCCCACCCCTCTCTGAATGACCTCAGAGGGTGCAGGTGGAATTGTGTTCTGGGGAAACTTTAAAAACTGCGGGGTCAGAGAGGCCGGGTGTTAGACCTCCGGAGGTGCTCTATAGTCTATGGACTCTCCCATTTGTTCCCAGTGACTGCGCACAATCAGAACCTCGGGCTGAACACCCCAAATCTGATATCTCTCTTTTGTTTCTTCCTTTCATGCTATGAGGGGTACTGAGGGTTTCATTGGTGGTAGTGACAGGATGGAAAAATTGTGTGCAGAGACAAGTCTGGGTTTAAAGACGCCTTCATGTTGGTCAGAAATAGAGAAGAAAAATTACAATGCTTGACTTCAATCAGACAAGAAACCACCTTTGGTGACCCATAATCTGAGTTTTGTTATGGGGCCCCATGAGGTCTTGGAAAAGCCAAGTCAAGGTTTGTTGCACCTGTGTATTTAATGTCCTAAAGGGGTTGTCTAGTTGTAAGTTACTGATGGCCTATACTCAGGATAAGTCATCAATAGTAGATCGGAAAGGATCTACCATCCAGAGCCTCTGCTGATCAGCTTCGTTGGGCCAGGTAGCAGACAGCTCCGTTTCCATTGCAGTGGTAAGACTTGGAATTGCAAGCAAAGTTTCCATCAGGATCTTTACCTGTAATAGCAAGCTTAGCCACTGCAGACATCAGCTCAGCTCATTAACACAAAGGCCCAGCAAACAGCTGACAAAAGTGGTTCCTGGGCAGGAAACTCCCGCTGATCTACTATTGATGACTTATCCTGGAGATAGGTCATCAATAGTTTACAACTGGACAACCCAGTTGGCCAAATTAATATTTGCTATATCTGTACATTTGGGAACATTGAAGTAATTTACCTTTCTTGTCCATATGACATCAGAACTTGTCCAGTTATGTGACCTGATCTATGGTCTCCAGCATGGTCATCTATTGATCTGCTCATACCTGTGCCTGAGACCATGGATGACCTGGTCAAGTGGTCACATGATTACATAAGATCTGATATCCAATGGCCAAAAATGTCAAAGATGTATTCCTAATAGCACAAATGCAGCATCATGGTACCAGACATCTATTCAAATATTCCCATGTGGTCCTACATGGGTCCAATGAAGAAGGCAAACTAGGAGGGTCACCTCCATCCTCTCCGCTACATAGCTGCCCGTGGACATATCGATACATGAGGCCTGCTACAGCCTCCCAGCGGTCAGTGGTAAGGAGGTGTCTGTGGCTGAGCTTATGTCTTTGGAGATATTTCTATATGTCTCAATGCAGCCACCAGTCTTCCTTAAGACGCTGGGAAGATGTGGTCAGGCCATTTGTTGTTTTGGATTAGAAGCGGTCAAAGGTTAAAGGAACCACAGCCGAGCGCCCAAAATAGTGGAGTGGAAAAGTGAGGGCGGCTTTGTATCTGTGTGAAGTGATTCAGCCGGCCCCGGTTTCTCTCTGGCTCCCAGCAGAGTCAATGACATATTTGTTTAGCTGGGGCCCGCTGGCTGAGATGTGTTCTCCTCGCTCCGGCTTTCTCCCTTTTTTTGGATCTGTCACCTCTCAGACAATAAGTCTCTTTCACTTGGTGAATTTCACATAGAGAAAATGAGCCAGAATCTCCCGGGTTTGCAGGGTCGTGCATCGGAATTTGTTGGCAACGCAACCGGCTCCTGAGTTGACTACATGGGCTGCATATGGATGCAATGAAAGATCTGCGGAATTCATGATTGACCCTCGTGGAGTGCCAGCCACGTAGATGGATTAACCTTTACTTGGCTGTGAAACGCGTTCAATAGCCACCCGTATCGAGCGGCATTGAGCTGTCACTCGCTTCATGGATTTGGTCCGTGGCTAGGACTCGGGTGCTATAGTGGTCACCTGGCTATGCCACAGCTTCAAAAGTCAGGAAGGGTACAGTTTCTCCTTAAGGAGAGCACCTAAAAGGTGTGAAGAGACTTTTATAAGGCCATCCATGCTCCTCGGGGAAATATGCAAATAGGAAGATGGTACAATGTCTCTACAGCGCCACCTGTTGGAAGGCAGCATTCCTGCATCTCTATGAACTGAGATCTCACAGCATTGTAGCTACTGCGTGTTCATGAATTCCCCAGGAGTCGTCCTCCTACCTGCCGGAGGTGGGAAAAGTCTTCGTGTCAGGTCGCTTCCCACTATAAACTACACTCTTTGATTAAGTCCCTTGTGGCTCCCAACCGGTGATGTCAACAGACTGTCCAAAGATATTCCCACTATGCCTGACCAATCAGGAAGATGCAATTCTCTGCTGGATGTTCTGCTCACAACTTGACCAGGTTTCTGCTTCCTTTATTGCTGGATCTTCACCAGACATGTCCTCAGCCCAAAACCTGCGTGATTACCACCTGCCATGAACAGCGGGTGTTCATTTGGAGAACAGAAGTCTAATGTAAACTCCAAACTAGTCAACCTGAAGAAAGCTGTAGAGACCCTAAATGATCTACACTCTTAAAGTGACCCTCCAGTTTAAGGGCAAAATTCTGTCCCAAGACAGGAGGGGGTATATAATCTGCAACTGTTCTCCTCCTATCCATGTTTTCAGCTGTCCAAGATGGCAATAGCAATGTTTAATGACCCAATGCACACTGTGCACTATTCTGATTGGCCAGTACTGATCACCTGAGCACCTTTGGCCAATCAGACAGCAGGTATAGTAAATTGGTAGTCTAACACTGCACTGTGGGGATTATGTAGTCTGAACATAGTGTTGGCAATCTTGGAAAGCCACAAATATGACCCTCCTCCAGAACCCTATAGATCATAGTGCCCCTCCTCCAGTACCCTATAGATCATAGTCCCCCTCCTCCAGTACCCCATAGATCATAGTCCCCCTCCTCCAGTACCCCATAGATCATACTCCCCCTCTTCTAATACCCTATAGATCATAGTCCCGCCTCCTCTAGTTCCCCATAAATCATAGTCCCCCTCCTCCAGTACCCTATAGATCATAGTCCCCCTCCTCCAGTACCCCATAGATCATAGTCCCCCTCCTCCAGTACCCCATAGATCATACTCCCCCTCTTCTAATACCCTATAGATCATAGTCCCGCCTCCTCTAGTTCCCCATAAATCATAGTCCCCCTCCTCCAGTACCCTATAGATCATAGTCCCGATCCTTCAGTACCCTATAGATCATAGTTCCCCTCCTCCAGTACCCCATAGATCATAGTCCCGCCTCCTGCAGGACCGCATGGATCATAGTCCCGCTCCTCCAGTACCCCATAGATCATGATCCCCTTCCTCTAGTACTCCATAGATCATAGTCCCGCCTCCTCCAGTAACCCATAGATCATAGTCCCACCTCCCCCAGGACCGCATGGATCATAGTCCCGCCTCCTCCAAGACCCCATGGATCATAGTCCCGCCTCCTCCAGTACCCCATAGATCATAGCCCCCCCTCCTCCAGTACACCATAGATCATAGTCCCGCTGCCACCAGGACCGCATGGATCATAGTCCCCCTCCTCCAGTACCCCATAGGTCATAGTCCCAACTCCTCCAGGCCCCCATAGATTATAGTCTCGCCTACTCCAGGACCGCATGGATCATAGTCCCCCTCCTCCAGTACCCTATAGATCATAGTCCCAACTCCTCCAGGCCCCCATAGATTATAGTCTCGCCTCCTCCAGTACTCCATAGATCATAGCCCCTTTCCTCCAGTATCCCATAGATCATAGTCCTCCTCCTCCAGTACCCCATAGATCATAGTCCCGACTCCTCCAGGACTGCATGGATCATAGTCCCTCCTCTCCAGGCCCCCATGGATCATAGCCCTTCTCCTCCAGTACCCCATAGATTATAGTCCCCCTCCTCCAGTACCCTATAGATCATAGTCCTGCCTCCTCCAGTAGCCCATGGATCATAGTCCTGCCTCCTCCAGTACCCCATAGATCATAGTCCCTCTCCTCCAGTACCCCATAGATCATAGTCCCTCTCCTCCAGTACCCCATAGATCATAGTTCCCTCCTCCAGTACCCTATAGATCATAGTCCCCCTCCTCCAGTACCCTATAGATTATAGTCCCGCCTTCTCCAGTACCCCATGGATCATAGTCCCGCCTCCTGCAGGCCCGCATGGATCATAGTCCCGCTCCTCCAGTACCCCATAGATCATGATCCCCTTCCTCTAGTACTCCATAGATCATAGTCCCGCCTCCTCCAGTAACCCATAGTTCATAGTCCCACCTCCCCAAGGACCACATGGATCATAGTCCCGCCTCCTCCAAGACCCCATGGATCATAGTCCCGCCTCCTCCAGTACCCCATAGATCATAGCCCCCCCCCTCCTCCAGTACTCCATAGATCATAGTCCCGCTGCCACCAGGACCGCATGGATCATAGTCCCCCTCCTCCAGTACCCCATAGGTCATAGTCCCAACTCCTCCAGGCCCCCATAGATTATAGTCTCGCCTCCTCCAGGACCGCATGGATCATAGTCCCCCTCCTCCAGTACCCTATAGATCATAGTCCCAACTCCTCCAGGCCCCCATAGATTATAGTCTCGCCTCCTCCAGTACTCCATAGATCATAGCCCCTTTCCTCCAGTATCCCATAGATCATAGTCCTCCTCCTCCAGTACCCCATAGATCATAGTCCCGACTCCTCCAGGACTGCATGGATCATAGTCCCTCCTCTCCAGGCCCCCATGGATCATAGCCCCTCTCCTCCAGTACCCCATAGATTATAGTCCCCCTCCTCCAGTACCCTATAGATCATAGTCCCGCCTCCTCCAGTAGCCCATGGATCATAGTCCCACCTCCTCCAGTACCTCATAGAGCATAGTCCCCCTCCTCAAGTAACCCATGGATCATAGCCCGCCTCCTCCAGTACCCTATGGATCATAGTCCAGTCTCCTCCAGTACCCCATGGATCATAGTCCCACCTCCTCCAGTACCTCATAGAGCATAGTCCCCCTCCTCAAGTAACCCATGGATCATAGTCCCGTCTCCTCCAGTACCCCATGGATCATAGCCCCTCTCCTCCAGTACCCCATAGATTATAGTCCCCCCCTCTAGTACCCCATAGATCATAGTCCCGCCTCCGCCAGGACCGCATGGATCATAGTCCCGCCTTCTCCAGGACTACACGGATCTTAGTCCTTCATCTCCAGTACCCCATAGATCCCGCCTCCTCCAGGACTGCATGGATCATAGTCCCTCCTCTTCAGGCCCCTATGGATCATAGTCCCGCTCTTCCAATACCCTATAGAGTATAGTCCCCCTCCTCCAGTACCCCATAGATCATAGTCCCGTCTCCTCCAGTACCCCATGGATCATAGTCCTGCCTCCTCCAATACCCCATAGATCATAGTTCCCTCCTCCAGTACCCTATAGATCATAGTCTCCCTCCTCCAGTACCCTATAGATCATAGTTCCCTCCTCCAGTACCCATAGATTATAGTCCCGCCTTCTCCAGTACCCCATAGATCATAGTCCCCCTCCTCCAGTACCCCATAGATCATAGTCCCACCTTCTGCAGGACCACATGGATCATAGTCCCACTCCTCCAATACCCCATAGATCATAGTCCCCCTCCTCCAGTAGCCCATGGATCATAGTCCCACCTCCCCCAGTACCTCATAGAGCATAGTTCCCCTCCTCCAGTACCCTATAGATCATAGTCCCTCTCCTTCAGGACCGCATGGATCATAGTCCCCCTCCTCCAAGACCCCATGGATCATAGTCCCGCCTCCTCCAGTACCCCATAGATCATAGCCCCCCCTCCTCCAGTACCCCATAGATCATAGCCCCCCCTCCTCCAGTACACCATAGATCATAGTCCCGCTGCCACCAGGACCGCATGGATCATAGTCCCCCTCCTCCAGTACCCCATAGGTCATAGTCCCAACTCCTCCAGGCCCCCATAGATTATAGTCTCGCCTCCTCCAGGACCGCATGGATCATAGTCCCCCTCCTCCAGTACCCTATAGATCATAGTCCCAACTCCTCCAGGCCCCCATAGATTATAGTCTCGCCTCCTCCAGTACTCCATAGATCATAGCCCCTTTCCTCCAGTATCCCATAGATCATAGTCCTCCTCCTCCAGTACCCCATAGATCATAGTCCCGACTCCTCCAGGACTGCATGGATCATAGTCCCTCCTCTCCAGGCCCCCATGGATCATAGCCCTTCTCCTCCAGTACCCCATAGATTATAGTCCCCCTCCTCCAGTACCCTATAGATCATAGTCCCGACTCCTCCAGGACTGCATGGATCATAGTCCCTCCTCTCCAGGCCCCCATGGATCATAGCCCCTCTCCTCCAGTACCCCATAGATTATAGTCCCCCTCCTCCAGTACCGTATAGATCATAGTCCCGCCTCCTCCAGTAGCCCATGGATCATAGTCCTGCCTCCTCCAGTACCCCATAGATCATAGTCCCTATCCTCCAGTACCCCATAGATCATAGTCCCTCTCCTCCAGTACCCCATAGATCATAGTTCCCTCCTCCAGTACCCTATAGATCATAGTCCCCCTCCTCCAGTACCCTATAGATTATAGTCCCGCCTTCTCCAGTACCCCATGGATCATAGTCCCGCCTCCTGCAGGACCGCATGGATCATAGTCCCGCTCCTCCAGTACCCCATAGATCATGATCCCCTTCCTCTAGTACTCCATAGATCATAGTCCCGCCTCCTCCAGTAACCCATAGCTCATAGTCCCACCTCCCCAAGGACCACATGGATCATAGTCCCGCCTCCTCTAAGACCCCATGGATCATAGTCCCGCCTCCTCCAGTACCCCATAGATCATAGCCCCCCCTCCTCCAGTACCCCATAGATCATAGTCCCGCTGCCACCAGGACCGCATGGATCATAGTCCCCCTCCTCCAGTACCCCATAGGTCATAGTCCCAACTCCTCCAGGCCCCCATAGATTATAGTCTCGCCTCCTCCAGGACCGCATGGATCATAGTCCCCCTCCTCCAGTACCCTATAGATCATAGTCCCAACTCCTCCAGGCCCCCATAGATTATAGTCTCGCCTCCTCCAGTACTCCATAGATCATAGCCCCTTTCCTCCAGTATCCCATAGATCATAGTCCTCCTCCTCCAGTACCCCATAGATCATAGTCCCGACTCCTCCAGGACTGCATGGATCATAGTCCCTCCTCTCCAGGCCCCCATGGATCATAGCCCCTCTCCTCCAGTACCCCATAGATTATAGTCCCCCTCCTCCAGTACCCTATAGATCATAGTCCCGCCTCCTCCAGTAGCCCATGGATCATAGTCCCACCTCCTCCAGTACCTCATAGAGCATAGTCCCCCTCCTCAAGTAACCCATGGATCATAGCCCGCCTCCTCCAGTACCCTATGGATCATAGTCCAGTCTCCTCCAGTACCCCATGGATCATAGTCCCACCTCCTCCAGTACCTCATAGAGCATAGTCCCCCTCCTCAAGTAACCCATGGATCATAGTCCCGTCTCCTCCAGTACCCCATGGATCATAGTCCTCCCTCCTCCAATACCCCATAGATCATAGTTCCCTCCTCCAGTACCCTATAGATCATAGTCTCCCTCCTCCAGTACCCTATAGATCATAGTTCCCTCCTCCAGTACCCATAGATTATAGTCCCGCCTTCTCCAGTACCCCATAGATCATAGTCCCCCTCCTCCAGTACCCCATAGATCATAGTCCCACCTTCTGCAGGACCACATGGATCATAGTCCCACTCCTCCAATACCCCATAGATCATAGTCCCCCTCCTCTAGTATCCCATAGATCATAGTCCCCCTCCTCCTGTACCCCATGGATCATAGCCCCGCCTCCTCCAGTACCCCATGGATCATAGTCCCGCCTCCTAAAATACCCCATAGATCATATAGCCGCCTCCTCCAGGACCGCATGGATCACAGTCCCCCTCCTCCACTACCCCATAGATCATAGACCCGCCTACTCCAGGACCGCATGGATCATAGTCCCCCTCCTCCAGTATCCCATAGATCATAGTCCTCCTCCTCCAGTACCCCATAGATTATAGTCCCAACTCCTCCAGGACTGCATGGATCATAGACCCTCCTCTCCAGGCCCCCATGGATCATAGCCCCTCTCCTCCAGTACCCCATAGATTATAGTCCCCCCCTCTAGTACCCCATAGATCATAGTCCCGCCTCCGCCAGGACCGCATGGATCATAGTCCCGCCTTCTCCAGGACTACACGGATCTTAGTCCTTCATCTCCAGTACCCCATAGATCCCGGCTCCTCCAGGACTGCATGGATCATAGTCCCTCCTCTTCAGGCCCCTATGGATCATAGTCCCGCTCTTCCAATACCCTATAGAGTATAGTCCCCCTCCTCCAGTACCCCATAGATCATAGTCCCGCCTCCTCCAGTAGCCCATGGATCATAGTCCCACCTCCTCCAGTACCTCATAGAGCATAGTTCCCCTCCTCCAGTACCCTATAGATCATAGTCCCTCTCCTTCAGGACCGCATGGATCATAGTCCCCCTCCTCCAGTACCCCATAGATCATAGTCCCGCCTCCTCCAGGACCGCATGGATCATAGTCCCGCCTTCTCCAGGACTACACGGATCTTAGTCCTTCATCTCCAGTACCCCATAGATCCCGCCTCTTCCAGGACTGCATGGATCATAGTCCCTCCTCTTCAGGCCCCTATGGATCATAGTCCCGCTCTTCCAATACCCTATAGAGTATAGTCCCCCTCCTCCAGTACCCCATAGATCATAGTCCCGCCTAGTCCAGTAGCCCATGGATCATAGTCCCACCTCCTCCAGTACATCATAGAGCATAGTCCCCCTCCTCAAGTACCCCATGGATCATAGTCCTGCCTCCTCCAGTAACCCATTGATCATAGTCCCATCTCCTCCAGTACCCCATGGATCATAGTCCTGCCTCCTCCAGTACCCCATAGATCATACTTCCCTCCTCCAGTACCCTATAGATCATAGTCTCCCTCCTCCAGTACCCTATAGATCATAGTTCCCTCCTCTAGTACCCCATAGATTATAGTCCCGCCTTCTCCAGTACCCCATAGATCATAGTCCCCCTCCTCCAGTACCACATGGATCATAGTCCCACCTTCTGCAGGACCACATGGATCATAGTCCCGATCCTCCAATACCCCATAGATCATAATCCCCCTCCTCTAGTATCCCATAGATCATAGTCCCCCTCCTCCTGTACCCCATGGATCATAGCCCCGCCTCTTCCAGTACCCCATGGATCATAGTCCCGCCTCCTCCAGTACCCCATATATCATAGTCCCGCCTCCTCCAGGACCGCATGGATCATAGTCCCCCTCCTCCAGTACCCCATAGATCATAGTCCCAACTCCCCCAGGCCCCCATAGATTATAGTCCCGTCTCCTCCAGGACCCCATGGATCATAGTCCCGCCTCCTCCAGGACTGCATGGATCATAGTCCCTCCTCTCCAGGCCCCTATGGATTATAGTCCTGCTCTTCCAATACCCTATAGAGTATAGTCCCCCTCCTCCAGTACCCCATAGATCATAGTCCCGCCTCCTCCAGTAGCCCATGGATCATAGTCCCACCTCCTCCAGTTCCTCATAGAGCATAGTCCCCCTCCTCAAGTACCCCATGGATCATAGTCCCGCCTCCTCAAGTACCCCATGGATCATAGTCCCGCCTCCTCTAGTACCCCATGGATCATAGTCCCGTCTCCTCCAGTACCCCATGGATCATAGTCCTGCCTCCTCCAGTACCCCATAGATCATAGTCCCTCTCCTCCAGTACCCCATAGATCATAGTCCCTCTCCTCCAGTACCCCATAGATCATAGTTCCCTCCTCCAGTACCCTATAGATCATAGTCCCCCTCCTCCAGTACCCTATAGATTATAGTCCCGCCTTCTCCAGTACCCCATGGATCATAGTCCCGCCTCCTGCAGGACCGCATGGATCATAGTCCCGCTCCTCCAGTACCCCATAGATCATAGTCCCCCTCCTCTAGTATCCCATAGATCATAGTCCCCCTCCTCCAGTTACCCATAGATCATAGCCCAGCCTCCTCCAGTACCCCATGGATCATAGTCCCGCCTCCTCCAGTATCCCATAGATCATAGTCCCGCCTCCTCCAGGACCGCATGGATCATAGTCCCCCTCCTCCAGTACCCCATAGATCATAGTCCCAACTCCTCCAGGCCCCCATAGATTATAGTCCCGTCTCCTCCAGGACCCCATAGATTATAGTCCCGTCTCCTCCAGGACCCCATGGATCATAGTCCCGCCTCCTCCAGGACTGCATGGATCATAGTCCCCTTCCTCCAGTACCCCATAGATCATAGTCCCAACTTCTCCAGGCCCCTCATAGATTATAGTCCCGTCTCCTCCAGGACCCCATAGATTATAGTCCCGTCTCCTGCAGGACCCCATGGATCATAGTCCCGCCTCCTCCAGGACCGCATGGATCATAGTCCCGCCTCCTCCAGGACCGCATGGATCATAGTCCCCCTCCTCCAGTACTCCATAGATCATAGTCCCCCCCCTCCAGTACCCCATAGATCATAGTCCCCCCCTCCAGTACCCCATAGATCATAGTCCCAACTCATCCAGGCCCCATAGATTATAGTCCCGTCTCCTCCAGGACCCCATGGATCATAGTCCCGCCTCCTCCAGGACTGCATGGATCATAGTCCCTCCTCTCCAGGCCCCTATGGATCATAGTCCCGCTCTTCCAATACCCTATAGAGTATAGTCCCCCTCCTCCAGTACCCTATGGATCATAGTCCCGCCTCCTCCTGTCCCCCACATATCATAGTCCCGCCTCCTCCAGTTCCCCATAGATCGTAGTCCTCCTCCTTCAGTACCCCATAGATTATAGTCCCCCTCTTTGAGTGCCCCCTTTTTATTGCACCGTCATAGATCTCCCCCTTCCTTCTACCTGATTAAACATAGATTCATTATAATTCCTGTTAGCTGATTATTATCATGGATTCACATCCTCCCTTATCTTCCTGCTGTGGATCTAGAAGGGAACTACATCTGTCAGAATTCAGGCAAGGAATTCTAGAACTGCAGTGAAGACTGACACATGGACAGAACCTTAGGAAAGAGGGAGCAGGGTAATGTTACATAACACTAGCGGTTTATAATGATGACCACTATGATTAGAAGAAAACTTCAACGAAAAGTTCTGGGGAAATCACAGTGTTGGAAATTTCCAGCAGATTTCCTTGTGGCTTGTCTGCCATCTAGTGGTAATGTCAGTGCATGCAAACTATGAAAAACAGCCATAACCGGGAAAGTTCCTCCATCTAAATTTGTGTGTAGATCTTTTCTTCCTGCTTCACCGCTGTGCTAAGGTAATGTATACGATGTTATCTACTGTAATGTATACGGTAAAATACGCTGTAGTCTATGCGGTAATATATATGCTGTCATCTCACCTTTTTACATATTTTGATACATCTTTCCTTTATTGTATCTTATATATTCACCTGTAATAAAGTCCACTGTGCAAAAAAATAACAATGTAACAATGGAGGTGGATGCAATGTGGGCTCTGGAGGCAATGCTGGAAATAGCAGTGATGGTGGAGGTGTCGGCTATGATGGAGGTCACACTGGTGGAAGGAACAGTGGTGGTGGAGGTGTAGGCTATGATTGAGGTCACACTGGTGGTGGAGGCAATGGTGGAAGTAACAGTGGTGGTGGAGGTTCACGCTATGATGAAGGTCATACTGGTGGTGAAGGTGGAGGCTATGGTGGAAGTAACAGTGCTGGTGGAGGTACTAGCTCTGATGGAGGTCACACCGGTGGTGTATGCAATGGTGGAAGTAACTGGTGGTGGTGGTGGGGTACTGGCTATGATGAAGGTCACACTGGTGGTGGAGGCAATGGTGGAAGTAACAGTGTGTGTGTGGGGGGGTACTGGCTATGATGGAGGTCACACTGGTGGTATAGGCAATGCTGGAAATAGCAGTGGTGGTGGTGGTGGAGGTGTCGGCTATGATTGAGGTCACACTGGTGGTGGAGGCAATGGTGGAAGTAACAGTGGTGGTGGAGGTTCACGTTATGATGGAGGTAACAGTGCTGGTGGAGGTACTAGCTCTGATGGAGGTCACACCGGTGGTGTATGCAATGGTGGAAGTAACAGTGGTGGTGGGGTACTGGCTATGATGAAGGTCACACTGGTGGTATAGGCAATGGTGGAAGTAACAGTGGTGGTGGAGGTGTCGGCTATGATTGAGGTCACACTGGTGGTGGAGGCAATGGTGGAAGTAACAGTGGTGGTGGAGGTTCACGCTATGATGGAGGTCATACTGGTGGTGAAGGTGGAGGCAATGGTGGAAGTAATAGTGCTGGTGGAGGTACTAGCTATGATGGAGGTCACACTGGTGGTGTATGCAATGGTGGATGTAACAGTGGTGGTGGAGGTACCTACCGGCTATGATGGAGGTCACACTGGTGGTGGAAGCAATGGTGGAAGTAGCAATGGTGGTGGAGATACAGGCTATCATGGAGGTCACACTGGTGGTGGAGACAATAATATAAGTTACACTTTTGATGGAGGTCACATTGCAGCTGGAATAGCTCCTCTGGATAGAGCATTCCTCTTTACCCCCAGGCATGGCTAAATTGAGAGTCCTGATGAGGAGATTAAAATGATGTCTGTGATATAACTTGGCGCTATACAAATAAGGATAATAATTATTATTTATGTCTGTAGCAACATGTAGAAGCAGAGACCAATGTTAGCTGCAGGAACATGGAGAGGTATCATGTATTTCCTGCCCGTGTCCAGAACCTTACATTTATCAGTGTGTTACCATGCGGCGGTTGCTGGTCCTCCCAAGGCGGCGGTGTGTGGGGTCCTGCAGTTGGGGCGTGTCCCCCCGGCTTGTTGTGCAGCAGTCGAGGCCGTGGGTGCCTGGCCGTCGTGGGCGGCGTGGTGCTGGTGGCGCGCACCCCTGTGAGTGCAGCTGCTGTGCACGATCTCCCTTTTATTATGTTCTGTTGGGAGTTGGCTTCTCCCTCTCTCCGCAACTGGGTAGAGGCTTTTGTTTTTAGGTCGCGCAGAGACTTGCAATCACTGCCAGTTATTGGTTTCCCTAGCTAGTCTGCCTCTGTTGGTCTCCTGCCTCTGTCATCTTGTCTGCTATACTTTGCTATTATCTACCAGGTTTTTCCATCTGCCTCAGGTCTGCTTAGTATTGTTCATGTTGGTTATTTACATCTGCCTTTCCTGTCGGTATTGTACCCTTTCCATCCAGGTACACCAGCGTCCCTTTTTCGGTCCCTAATGAGAGCAGGGACCGCCGCCCAGTTGCCCGCCTAGGGTTAGCCAGGAGTGGAGGCAAGTAGGCAGGGACAGGGGTTGTGGGTAAGATCTAGGGCACCCGGGCTGGTGTATCAAGGGTAGTATACCGTAACACAGTGTTAAACCTCATTTGACACTTTTCTGTTTAACCTCCAGCTTATCCAAATCCATTTGTAACCATGTAGATATCAAACTCAAGCTATAAAAATAACTATATGTACCTGTATACAAAACTATATGTATACTGTCATTTTTACTGTCAACTACTTAACACAGTGTAGGATCATTTGCAAATTTATATATATACTAGCGGATATACCCGGCCTGGCCCAAGTTAATTTGGTTCAGGTGTTTACGTGTTGTTTGCATGGAAAATTTTATGAAGTCAAGGTTACTTCAGAGGAACCGAAGAATAAAATATGTATACACATAGAGGAGCATTAGATTCTCCTCAGGCTGCACATACTGATGTCCCTCTGCAGAATGTGCCACCACTCCCACTCATTTAGAACCTAAAGAATACTTGTACCAAATTCCACGCTTGTACGACACTGGGAAGTTACATTATCTTGGGGTGCACTGACTTTTGCAATTAGCATTGAATAATCGAGTTGCAACCCCTTTACTTTTCTTATTTAGGACGTAAAGAATTTTTGCACCAAATTTCATGTTTGTACAACATTGGGAAGTTACATTACATAGGGGTGCACTTACTTTTGCACTTAGCATTGAATAATTGAGTTGTGACCCCTTTACGTTTCTTATGTAGGACCTAAAGAATGGTTGTGCCAAATTTCATATTTGTACGACATCAGGAAGTTAGAGAATTAGATTAGGTGCTGTCACGTCCGCCGGGCACAACTCGCCAGAGCACGGGCGCACAGAATGCAAACCGAATATACCAAACACTATGCAGGTCCAGGAACTAAAGATGGAAAAACCTCTTCCTTACCTAACAGGGAAGTGAGGAGCCCTTGCCTACAATCAGAGTCATTGTCCTGATAAGGACAACCCCACTGTCTTCTCCTGAGCCTTGACTATCCCTATAAGAACCCCTGGAGAGGTGCACTGACACAGCAAAACAATGAAGGTAAGAGAAAACAACAGAAAGGAATAAAGCAGCACTCATCTGTAATGTGAGCCATCACCCAGGCCAGAGGATCTCAGCAGCTCCAACCTCTCTCTCTAGTGAACTGAAATCAATAACAAGGGGCAGAGGGCGTGGTAGGAATATAAAGCTCTCCACACCAGCTGATAGGTCGAGCAGTTAGCAATCTCTGCACAACTTGCATTAACCCCTGCCCTGCATAGTAACAGGGTGACAGGTCAGACCCTGTGTTGTGGCGACCATGTCACGACGCGCTCGCGACTGACAGCCATGACAGGTACATTACCATTCTATGTATTGGCATCTCTATATATGGATGGAGAGTTGGAAGGAACCTCCAGGGTCATCAGGTCCAACCACCTGCTCAATGCAGGATTAACTAAATCATCCCAGATATTTGTCCAGCCTTTGTTTGAACACTTCCATTGAAGGAGAGCTCACCACCTCCTGTGGCAACCAGTTCCATTCATTGATCACCCTCACTGTCTAATATCTAATCTGTGTCTCCTCGCTTTCGGTTTCATCCCATTGCTTCTAGTTTTTCCTTGTGCAGATGAGAATAGGGCTGATCCCTCTGCACTGTGACAGCCCTTCAGATATTTGTAGACCGCTATTAAAGGGGTTGTCTCGTGCCGAAACGTTTTTTTTTTTTTTTTCCATAGGCCCCCCGTTCGACGCAGGACAACCCCAACGGATGTGTTAAAAAAACCAAAAAAACATATTACTTACCCGAATCCCCGCTCTGCGACGTCTTACTTCTTCCTTCACCAAGATGGCCGCCGGGATCTTCACCCACGATGCACCGCGGGTCCTTTCCCATGGTGCACCGTGGGCTCTGTGCGGTCCATTGCCGATTCCAGCCTCCTGATTGGCTGGAATCGGCACACATGACGGGGCGGAGCTACGATGACCAGCTCTCCGGCACGAGCGGCCCCATTCACCAGGAAGAAGACCGCACAGCGCAAGCGCGTCTAAAAACGCCAGAAGAAAGCGAAATTAGACGGATCCATGGAGACGGGGACACTAGCAACGGAGCAGGTAAGTGAATAACTTCTGTATGGCTCATATTTAATGCACGATGTATATTACAAAGTGCATTAATATGGCCATACAGAAGTGTATACCCCCACTTGCTGCCGCGGGACAACCCCTTTAAGTCTCCTCTCAGCCTTCTCTTCTACGAGCTAAACATTCCCAGAGCCTTTAACCGTTCCTCATAGGACATGATTTGCAGTCCGCTCACCACCTTGATAACTCTTCTCTGAACTTGCTCCAGTTTGTCTATGTCTTAAAGTGGGGTGCCCAGAACTGGACCCAGTATTCCAGATGAGGTCTGACTAAGGCAGAGTAGAGGGGGATAATGACCTCATGTGATCTAGACTCTACGCTTCTCTTAATACATCCCAGAATTGTGTTTGCCTTTTTGGCTGCTGCATGACATTGTTGACTCATGTTCAGTCTATGATCTATTAGTATAACCAAGTCTTTTTCACATGTGCTGCTGCTTAGCCCAATTCCCCCCATCCTGTATGTGCTTTTTTCATTTTTCCTGCCCAGATGTAGGACTTTGCATTTCTCCTTGTTAAATACCATTCTGTTAGTCGCCGACCACTGTCCAAGCTTTTCTAGATCTTTTTTTTTTAATACTCTCTTTCTCTTCCCTAGTGTTAGCTATCCCTCCTAGCTTTGTGTTGTCTGCAAATTTGATTAGATTCCCATCAATTCCCTCCTTCAGATCATTTATAACAAAGTTGAACACTGGGCCCAGGACAGAGCCTTGTGGTCCCCACTTGATACATTTCTTCCACTTGGATGTGCAGCCATTTATGACCACTCTTTGAGGACGATCACTCAGCCAGTTGTGAATCCACCGGTTGCCTTGTCAATCCCATATTTGGTTATTTTTTCAATAAGTAGTAGTATGCTATGAGTTACTTTGTCAAATGCTTTACTAAAGTCAAGATAAACTATGTCCACCTCATTTCCCTGATCAACCCAGTCGGTGATTCAGTCATAGAAGGAAATTAGATTAACCAGAGCCAGCATGGGTTTGTAACAAACAAGTCAGGCCAGGCTAATTACTCCATTCTCATCCAAGTACTTGCATACATGCTGCTTAATAATTTGTTCAAAGATCTTTCCCAGTACAGAAGTCAGGCTCACAGGCCTGTAGTTTCCTGGGTCCACCTTCTTCCCTTTTTTTGAAGATAGGGACAACATTTGCCCTTTTCCAATCTTCTGGGACTTCTCCTTTTCTCCAGGAATTTTCACAGATTATGGCGACTGGTTCAGCAATTACCTCCGCTGCTCCCTTTAGTATCCTAGGATGTAATTCATCTGGACCTTCAGACTTGAATTCATGTAAGTTAGCTAAGCGTTCCCTCACCATCTCTCTGCTTATAGATAGCCTGCATTCTTTTATTCCCCCAATAGCACAGGGAAGATCAGTTGATGTTACATCTACTTTCTGAGAGAAAACAGATACAAAATAGGAATTTAAAAGTTCGGCCTTCTCAACATCATTCTTAACCAATTCCCCATTTTCATCTTGTAATCATCCAATAGCATCTCTGACTTTTCTTTTGCTTTTGACCCCCAAATCCTTTTTTATGTCTTTTGGCCTCTGTTACAAGCCTCAATTCATTATCAGCTTTAGCTTTTCTGACACTTGCCCTACAGTTTCTGCAGACCCCATTATATTCTTCTTTAGATATCCCCCCTCTTCCATTTGATAAACATATTTTTCTTCATTTATAACTAGAGATGAGCGAGCGTACTCGTCCGAGCTTGATACTCGTTCGAGTATTAGGGTGTTCGAGATGCTCGTTACTCGAGACGAGCACCACGCGATGTTCGAGTTACTTTCACTTTCATCTCTGAGAAATTTGCGCGCTTTTCTGGCCAATAGAAAGACATGGAAGGCATTACAACTTCCTCCTGTGATGTTCCAGCCCTATACCACCCCCCTGCAGTGAGTGGCTGGCGAGATCAGGTGTCACCCAAGTATTAAAATCTGCCCCGCCCGCGGCTCGCCACAGATGCATTCTGACAGAGATCAGGGACAGTGCTGCTGCTATAGGGAGAGCGTTAGGTGTTATATTAGGCTTCAAGAACCCCAACGGTCCTTCTTTGGACCACATCTGACCGTGTGCAGTACTGTTAAGGCTGCTGTGAGCAGTGTTGCACATTTCTTTTTTTTTGTATATCGGGCGTGCAGAGCATTGCGTCCTCAGTCTGCAGTCATTGTACAGAGTATAGGGCCAGTACTGGTGAGGCAGGGACAGTGGTACAGGGAAAGAGATATACAGGCTATATAGGCAGTGGGCTTTTACAAAAAAATTGGGGAAAAATAGTATATTTGGGCTGCCTGTGACCGTCTTCAGTGTACTGCGTGTCTGCTGGGGGTAGTAGTCCTAATTAATACGCAGCTAAGCGCTACAGCAGGCTTGACTGCTTCTGCGCTGTGAATTCCACTAGCTGAGTCATACGCACCTACGTCACAGTGCAGGCGTGCGCAAAATTGTTTGCTGGCTCTGCTGTCTCCGTTACATCACCGCCGTCATCCCACCAGAGGGAAACAGTATACATAATATACGCTGCCTACAGTCTCTGTCTGCTGTACCAGCTCAGCATTTAAAAAAATAGAAGCAAAATATTTAAGGCCTACCACTGGCCTTTGGCCACTTGACTGCTTCTGCGCTGTGAATTCCACTAGCTGAGTCATACGCACCTACGTCACAGTGCAGGGCATGCGCAAAATTGTTTGCTGACTCTGCTGTGCGTTCCGTAAGTGAAGTCAGCCTCCAACCACAGGCCAATAAGCGGCACATTTAATTACAGCGTTCTGTTTCTGCTCTACTCGTAATACACCATGCTGAGGGGTAGGGGTAGGCCTAGAGGACGTGGACGCGGGCGAGGACGCGGAGGCCCAAGTCAAGGTGTGGGCACAGGCCGAGCTCCTGGTCCAGGTGTATCGCAGCCGACTGCTGCGGGATTAGGAGAGAGGCAAATTTCAGGGGTCCCCAGATTCATCTCACAATTAATGGGTCCACGCGGTAGACCTTTATTAGAAAATGAGCAGTGTGAGCAGGTCCTGTCGTGGATGGCAGAAAGTGCATCCAGCAATCTATCGACCACACAGACTTCTACGCCGTCCACTGCTGCAACTCTGAATCCTCTGGCTGCTGCTCCTCCTTCCTCCCAGCCTCCTCACTCCATTACAATGACACATTCTGAGGAGCAGGCAGACTCCCAGGAACTGTTCTCGGGCCCCTGCCCAGAATGGGCAGCAATGGTTCCTCTCCCACCGGAGGAGTTTGTCGTGACCGATGCCCAACCTTTGGAAAGTTCCCGGGGTCCGGGGGATGAGGCTGGGGACTTCCGGCAACTGTCTCAAGAGCTTTCAGTGGGTGAGGAGGACGAAGACGATGAGACACAGTTGTCTATCAGTGAGGTAGTAGTAAGGGCAGTAAGTCCGAGGGAGGAGCGCACAGAGGATTCGGAGAAAGAGCAGCTGGACGATGAGGTGACTGACCCCACCTGGTTTGCTAAGCCTACTGAGGACAGGTCTTCAGAGGGGGAGGCAAGTGCAGCAGCAGGGCAGGTTGGAAGAGGCAGTGCGGTGGCCAGGGGTAGAGGCAGGGCCAGACCGAATAATCCACCAACTGTTTCCCAAAGCTCTCCCTCGCGCCATGCCACCCTGCAGAGGCCGAGGTGCTCAATGGTCTGGCAGTTTTTCACTGAGAGTGCAGACGACCGACGAACTATGGTGTGCAAGGTTTGTCGCGCCAAGATCAACTGTGGAGCCACCACCACCAGCCTCACCACCACCAGCATGCGCAGACATATGATGGCCAAGCACCCCGCAAGGTGGGACGAAGGCCGTTCACCGCCTCCGGGTCGCACCACTGCCTCTCCCCCTGTGCCCCAACCTGCCACTGAGATCCAACCCCCCTCTCAGGACACAGGCACGACCGTCTCCCGGTCTGCACCCACACCCTCACCTCTGCTGTCCTTGGCCCCATCCAGCAATGTCTCTCAGTGCAGCGTCCAGCCGTCGCTAGCGCAACTGTTTGAGCGCAAGCGCAAGTACGCCGCCACGCACCCGCACGCTCAAGCGTTAAATGTGCACATAGCCAAATTGATCAGCCTGGAGATGCTGCCGTATAGGCTTGTGGAAACGGAGTCTTTCAAAAACATGATGGCGGCGGCGGCCCCGCGCTACTCGGTTCCCAGTCGCCACTACTTTTCCCGATGTGCCGTCCCAGCCCTGCATGACCACGTCTCCCGCAACATTGAACGCGCCCTCACCAATGCGGTTACTGCCAAGGTCCACTTAACAACGGACATGTGGACAAGCACAGGCGGGCAGGGCCACTATATCTCCCTGACGGCATATTGGGTGAATTTAGTGGAGGCTGGGACCGAGTCAGAGCCTGGGACCGCTCACGTCCTACCCACCCCCAGAATTGCGGGCCCCAGCTCGGTGGTGGTATCTGCGGCGGTGTATGCTTCCTCCACTAAACCACCCTCCTCCTACGCAACCTCTGTCTCGCAATCAAGATGTGTCAGCAGCAGCACGTCGCCACCAGTCGGTGTCGCGCGGGGTGGCAGCACAGTGGTGGGCAAGCGTCAGCAGGCCGTGCTGAAACTACTCAGCTTAGGAGAGAAGAGGCACACGGCCCACGAACTGCTGCAGGGTCTGACAGAGCAGACCGACCGCTGGCTTTCGCCGCTGAGCCTACAACCGGGCATGGTCGTGTGTGACAACGGCCGTAACCTGCTGGCAACTCGGCAGCTCTGCAGCCTCACGCACGTGCCATGCCTGGCCCACGTCTTTAATTTGGTGGTTCAGCGCTTTCTGAAAAGCTACCCACGCTTGTCAGACCTGCTCGGAAAGGTGCGCCGGCTCAGCGCACATTTCCGCAAGTCCAAGACGGACGCTGCCACCCTGCGGACCCTGCAACATCGGTTTAATCTGCCAGTGCACCGACTGCTGTGCGACGTGCCCACTCGGTGGAACTCTACGCTCCACATGTTGGCCAGGCTCTATGAGCAGCGTAGAGCTATAGTGGAATACCAACTCCAACATGGGCGGCGTAGTGGGAGTCAGCCTCCTCAATTCTTTACAGAAGAGTGGGCCTGGTTGGCAGACATCTGCCAGGTCCTTGGAAACTTTGAGGAGTCTACCCAGATGGTGAGCGGCGATGCTGCAATCATTAGCATCACCATTCCTCTGCTATGCCTCTTAAGAAATTCCCTGCAAAGCATAAAGGCAGACGCTTTGTGTTCGGAAACGGAGGCGGGGGAAGACAGTATGTCGCTGGATAGTCAGAGCACCCTCATGTCTATATCTCAGCGCGTTGAGGAGGAGGAGGAGGAGGGGGAAGAGACAGCTTGGCCCACTGCTGAGGGTACCCATGCTGCTTGCCTGTCATCCTTTCAGCGTGTATGGCCTGAGGAGGAGGAGGAGAAGGAGGAAGAGGAGGAGGATGATCCTGAAAGTGATCTTCCTAGTGAGGACAGCCATGTGTTGCATACAGGTACCCTGGCACACATGGCGGACTTCATGTTAGGATGCATTTCTTGTGACCCTCGCGTTACACGCATTCTGGCCACTACGGATTACTGGGTGTACACCCTGTTCGACCCACGGTATAAGGAGAACCTTTCCACTCTCATACCCGAAGAGGAAAGGGGTTCGAGAGTGATGCTATACCACAGGACCCTGGCGGACAAACTGATGGTAAAATTCCCATCCGACAGTGCTAGTGGCAGAAGGCGCAGTACCGAGGGCCAGGTAGCAGGGGAGGCGCGGAGATCAGGCAGCATGTACAGCGCAGGCAGGGGAACACTCTCTAAGGCCTTTGCCAGCTTTATGGCTCCCCAGCAAGACTGTGTCACCGCTCCCCAGTCAAGGCTGAGTCGGCGGGAGCACTGTAAAAGGATGGTGAGGGAGTACGTAGCCGATCGCACGACTGTCGTCCGTGACGCCTCTGCCCCCTACAACTACTGGGTGTCGAAGCTGGACACGTGGCCTGAACTCGCGCTGTATGCCCTGGAGGTGCTTGCTTGTCCTGCGGCTAGCGTCTTGTCAGACAGGGTGTTTAGTGCGGCTGGGGGAATCATCACGGATAAGCGTACCCGCCTGTCAACCGACAGTGCCGACAGGCTTACACTCATAAAGACGAACAAAGCCTGGATTTCCCCAGACTTCTCTTCTCCACCAGCGGACAGCAGCGATACCTAAACAATACGTAGGCTGCACCCGCGGATGGAAGCATCGTTCTCTCTCACCATCAAAAACGGGGACATTTCTGCTTCATCAATCTGTGTCTAATATTCCTCCTCCTCCTCCTGCTCCTCCTCCTGAAACCTCACATAATCACGCTGAACGGGCAATTTTTCTTAGGGCCACAAGGCTCAGTCATATGACTTTTGTAAACAATGTTTATACGTTTCAATGCTCATTAAAGCGTTGGAACTTTAACTTGAACCAATTTTTATTTTAACTGGGCTGCCTCCAGGCCTAGTTACAAATTAAGCCTTATTAACCAAAGCGATTAATGGGTTTCACCTGCCCTCTTGGTTGGGCATGGGCAATTTATCTGAGGTACATTAGTACTGTTGGTACACCAATTTTTCGCGGCCCTCGCCTACAGTGTAATCCTAGTAATTTTTATGGGCTTCATCTGCACTCATGGTGCAGCAAGGTGTGTGGGGTTGGCCTACACTTTTGCTACATAAATGTAACTGGGGCCTTGTCTATACTGCAACTACTGAAATGTGCAAGAGACTGTTATCTCCCTAAACTGCTGAAACGGGAATGTTACTGTGGCCTGTCTTGACTGCTACTACTACTGAAATGGAACTAATACTGTGCTCCCCCTATACTGCTGCTAGTGATATGTTACTGTGGCCTGTCTGGACTGCTACTACTACTGAAATGGAACTAATACTATGCTCCCCCTATACTGCTGCTTCGGAAATGTTACTGGGGCCTGTCTGGACTGCTACTACTACTGAAATGGAACTAATACTGTGCTCCCCCTATACTGCTGCATCGGAATTGTTACTGGGGCCTGTCTGGACTGCTACTACTACTGAAATGGAACTAATACTGTGCTCCCCCTATACTGCTGCTAGTGATATGTTACTGGGGCCTGTCCCTAATGCTACCGCTGAAATGTTACTAATTCTGGGCTCTACCAATACCGCTGCTAATGCTATGTCACTGGGGTGTGGAAACGGAGGCTTCCCAAAGACATGATGGTGGCGAGGCCATTTCCCACCAACGCGGTTACTGTTAAGGTGCATATAACCACGGACACGTGGAGAGGACACGTAGTGCCTCAAAAACATCCCCATCCTCCAACAATGAAAACATTCTTGGCAAATACCTTTGCATAGGTCCATCTGGTGGCAGTCCAAGAATTTCACCTTTACCGACACAACAAGAAAGCCCCCCCACCATCCCCTCGCCACGGTCAACTTAATCCTGGCCACATTCCGAAAACCAACTAAATAAAACCGCGCTACTAGGTCCGCAGTCGCCACCACATTCCCACCAACGCGGTTACTGTTAAGGTACATATTACCAGTCTGACTGGGGCATGCACTGTGGGCCGAAGCCCACCTGTATTGTATCTGACGTTAGCTCTGCTGAGCAGGGCACTGCAATGGAATTTATTTATGTACCGCCGGTGGGTTCCAGGGAGCCACCCATGCTGTGGGTCCACAGGGACTTCACATTAGGGATTTGTACCTGCCTGTGTCTATGTATTAAAAACCCCAGTCAGACTGGGGCATGCAGTGTGGGCCGAAGACCACCTGCATTTAATCTGACGTTACCTCAGCTGTGATAGGCAATGCAATGGGATATATTTATGTACCGCCGGTGGCTTCCTGGGACCCACCCATGCTGTCGGTCCACACGGAGTTTTAACTGCATGTGTCCACTTCTAAAGAACCCCAGTCTGACTTGGGCATGCAGTGTGGGCCGAAGCCCACTTGCATTTAATCTGACGTTAGCTCTGCTGTCCAGGGCACTGCAATGGGATATATTTATGTACAGCCGGTGGGTTCCAGGGAGCCACCCATGCTGTGGGTGCACACAGAATTCCCATTGCGGAGTTGTACCTGCCTGTGACCATTTATAAAAAAACCCGGTCTGACTGGGGCATGCAGACACCTTGACAGAATGAATAGTGTGTGGCACATAGGTTCCCCGTTGCTATGCCCACGTGTGCAGCTCCTGATGGAGGTGGCACAGGATTGGATTTCTCATTGCTTCTGTACAGCATTGTGGGCTATCGCCCCGCCCCTTTTAAAGAGGGTCGCTGCCTGGCCGTGCCAACCCTCTGCAGTGTGTGCCTGCGGTCCCTCGTCATGGCAGACGCACTTCTAAATAGACATGAGGGTGGTGTGGCATGAGGGCAGCTGAAGGCTGCGCAGGGACACTTTGGTGTGCGCTGTGGACACTGCGTCGTGCGGGGGCAGGGGGGGGGGGTTGGGCAGCATGTAACCCAGGAGAAGTGGCAGCGGAGTGTCATGCAGGCAGTGATTGTGCTTTGTTGGAGGTAGTGTGGTGCTTAGCTAAGGTATGCATTGCTAATGAGGGCTTTTCAGAAGTAAAAATTGTTTGGGGGGGGGGGGCACTCTTGCCGCTATTGTGGCTTAATAGTGGGACCTGTGAACTTGAGATGCAGCCCAACATGTAGCCCCTCGCCTGCCCTATCTGTTGCTGTGTCGTTCCCATCACTTTCTTGAATTGCCCAGATTTTCAAAATGAAAACCTTAGCGAGCATCGGCGATATACAAAAATGCTCGGGTCGCCCATTGACTTCAATGGGGTTTGTTACTCGAAACGAACCCTTGAGCATCGCGAAAAGTTCGTCTCGAGTAACGAGCACCCGAGCATTTTGGTGCTCGCTCATCTCTATTTATAACGTGTACAAGTTCTGTGTTCATCCATCCGGGTCTCTTTAAATGCTTCCCATTCTTCCTTCTTTTAGGGATTGGTAGCGATTGTGCTTTGAGGATCTCATTTCACAATATTTCCCAACCTTCTTGGGCATTTCTGTCCTTAAGAACATCCAGCCATTGGATTCTTCCTCTTTCTGAGTTCATTGAAATCTGCCTTTCTGAGATCCAACCTTGAGGTCTGAGTCTTCTCAGGTCTTCCTCCCCTTGTTATCCAACATCCAAGGATATCATGATCGCTGCCTCCTAAGGTCCCAGCCACCCTTACTTCCTCAACCATTCCCTCCCTGTTGGTAAGAATTAGGTCCCAGATAGCAGATCCCCTTGTTTGCTCTTCTACCTTCTGGAAGATAAAGTTGTCACCAAGAGCGGATAAGAATCTGTTGGATCCATTACTTTTACCTGAGAGATCCCCAACAAATGTCTGATGGGTAAACTCTCCCATAATGACTAGGTCATGATGTTTTGAGACCTTGGCCATACTTTTTCACTTAGGATTAAATAATCAAGTTGTGACCCCTTTACTTTTCCTATTTGGGACCTAAAGAATGCTCCTGCAAATTTCATGTTTGTACGAGAATGAGATTAGGTACATTACTAAGACCTCATGTCCACAGCATAAATTGTTTTTTAAAATCCACGCAGGTGTCCTGTACATGCGACACATGCCCATAGGGAATTATTAGGCACCCGCAGGTAATTAAATACCTACGGCTGGCATTTTCCCCTGACATGCAGATCGCAAGTGAAAGAAAAAGAAAGCAGCACAATCCATTTTTATGTGGTTTTCCCACACGGACAGCTCCCGCCGCTTCCATTGAAGTCAAAGAAAGCTGTCCAGACCCGCGGCACATCTGTAGCTGTCACTGCGTCCGTGCCACGGACCACAGGAGAGCAGGAGTTTAAAAGAAAAAACAAATAGAAGCCACGGCGCATGTGCCCGGCACAGTGCCGGCATCTCGAGTGCAATCGCCGTGCAGAAGAAACAGCCTGCGCGGAGGAGAGCCCGCTGCGTCCGGACAGGTGAGTAGAATGTATTTTCTGGCCTCATGTCTGCGGGCCGGGTGGAATCAGCTGCAGGATTCTGCAAGGGGAAACCATGCGGGCCCGCGGGCATGAGGACACAGAGATGCCAACACATTTACTTTGTTGTAACCCCTTTACATTTCCTATTTAAGACGTAAAGAAGGGTCGTGCAAAATTTCATGTTTGTATGACACCGGGAAATTAGAGAATTAGTGGCAAGTAAGTCAGTGCTTTCACCTATATCTATATTAATATATAGCTTCTGCTATAAAGGCTAATGTTTGCTGCCATCTAGTGTTCAGAAGAGGTACTGCATGATTTACTTACAAACTGTATTAAATATTAAAATCGTTGTTCTACCAGATATATTTATTGAACATTCACTCAATGTGCCAAAACTGTCTGAGAGACGTAAACATCCCCACTTTAATTAAAACCTTGGACATAAACATAACTGTTAAAGTAGCCACATGCTGTCTTATCCCAACAGAAAATTAACATTGAAAATTACTGCAAACTTTCATAGGTACTTCTATCACTTCTACGAGAGTTAAAGAGACAAGAGTTAGAGCACTCATTATAAAATTAGTAAAAAACTGTCCCCTATATACAAGAATATAACTACTATAATACTGCCTCCTATGTACAAGAATATAACTACTATAATACTGCCCCCTATATACAAGAATATAACTACTATAATACTGCCCCCTATGTACAAGAATATAACTACTATAATACTGCTCCTAAGTACAAGAATATAACTACTATAATACTGCCTCCTATGTACAAGAATATAACTACTATAATACTGCCCCCTATGTACAAGAATGTAACTACTATAATACTGCTCCTATGTACAAGAATATAACTACTATAATACTGCCCCCTATGTACAAGAATATAACTACTATAATACTGCCCCCTATGTACAAGAATATAACTACTATAATACTGCTCCCTATGTACAAGAATATAACTACTATAATACTGCTCCTATGTACAAGAATATAACTACTATAATACTGCCCCCTATGTACAAGAATATAACTACTATAATACTCCCCTATGTACAAGAATATAACTACTATAATACTGCTCCTATGTACCAGAATATAACTACTATAATACTGCCCCCTATGTACAAGAATATAACTATTATAATACTGCCCCCTATGTACAAGAATATAACTACTACAATACTGCACCCTATGTACAAGAATATAACTACTATAAAACTGCCCCCAATGTAAAAGAATATAACTACTATAATACTGCCCCCTATGTACAAGAATATAACTACTATAATACTGCCCCTATGTACAAGAATATAACTACTATAATACTGCCCCCTATGTACAAGAATATAAATACTATAATACCGCCCCCTATGTACAAGAATATCACTACTATAATACTGCCCCCTATGTAAAACGATATAACTACTATAATACTGCCCCCATGTACAAGAATATAACTACTATAATACTGCCCCCTATGTACAAGAATAAAACTACTATAATACTGCCCTCTATGTACAAGAATATAACTACTATAATACTGCCCCCTATGTACAAGACTATAACTACTATAATACTGCCCCCTATGTACAAGAATATAACTACTATAATACTGCCCCTATGTATAAGAATATAACTACCATAATACTGCCCCCTATGTACAAGAATATAACTACTATAATACTGCCCCCTATGTACAAGACTATAACTACTATAATGCTGCCCCCTATGTACAAGAATATAACTATTATAATACTGCTCCCTATGTACAAGTATATAACTACTTGAATACTGCCTCCTAAGTACAAGAATATAACTACTATAATACTGCCCCCTATGTACAAGAATATAACTACTATAATACTGCTCCGTATGTACAAGAATATAACTACTAAAATACTGCCCCCTATGTACAAGAATATAATTACTATAATACTGCCCCCATGCACGAAGATATAACTACTATAATACTCCTCCTATGTACAAGAATATAACTGCTCTAATACTGCCCCCTATGTACAAGAATATAACTACTATAATACTGCCCCCTATGTACAAAAATATAACTACTATAATAATGACCCCTATGTACAAGAATATAACTACTATAATACTACCCCCTATGTACATAAAAATAACTACTATAATAATGACCCCTATGTACAAGAATATAACTACTATAATACTACTCTTATGTACAAGAATATAACTACTATAATACTGCCCCCTATGTACAAGAATATAACTGCTCTAATACTGCCCCCTATGTACAAGAATATAACTACTATAATACTGCCCCCTATGTACAAAAATATAACTACTATAATAATGACCCCTATGTACAAGAATATAACTACTATAATACTACCCCCTATGTACAAAAAAATAACTACTATAATAATGACCCCTATGTACAAGAATATAACTACTATAATACTGCCCCCTATGCACAAGAATATAACTACTATAATACTGCTCGCAATGTACAAGAATATAACTAGTATAATACTGCCCCCTATGTACAAGAATATAACTACTATAATACTACTCCCAATGTACAAGAATATAACTACTATAATACTGCCCCCTATGTACAAGAATATAACTACTATAATACTGCTCCTTATGTACAAGAATATAACTACTATAATACTGCCCCCTATGTACAAGAATATAACTACTATAATACTGCCCCCTATGTACAAGAATATAACCACTATAATACTGCCCCCTATGTTGAAGAATATAACTCATAATACTGCCCCCTATAAACAAATGTATAACTACTATAATACTGCCCCCTATGTGCAAGAATATAACTACTATAATACTGACCCCTATGTACAAGAATATAACTACTTGAATACTGCCTCCTATGTACAACAATATAACTACTATAATACTGCCTCCTAAGTACAAGAATATAACTACTATAATACTGCTCCCTATGTACAAGAATATAACTACTAAAATACTGCCCCCTATGTACAAGAATATAATTACTATAATGCTGCCCCCATGCACGAAGATATAACTACTATAATACTGCCCCCTATGTACAAGAAAAAAACTACTATAATACTGCTCCCTATGTACAAGAATATAACTACTATAATACTGCTCTCTATGTACAAGAATATAACTACTATAATAATGACCCCTATGTACAAGAATATAACTACTATAATACTGCCCCCTATGTACAAGAATATAACTACTATAATACTGCTCCTTATGTACAAGAATATAACTACTATAATACTGCCCCCTATGTTGAAGAATATAACTCATAATACTGCCCCCTATAAACAAATGTATAACTACTATAATACTGCCCCCTATGTGCAAGAATATAACTACTATAATACTGCCCCCTATGTACAAAAATATAACTACTATAATACTGGTCCCTATGTATAAGAATATAACTACCATAATACTGCCCCCTATGTACAAGAATATAACTACTATAATACTGCCCCCTATGTACAAGAATATAACTACTATAATACTGCCCCCTATGTACAAGAATATAACTACTATAATACTGCCCACTATGTACAGGTATATAGCTACTATAATACTGCCCCCTATGTACAAGAATATAATTACTATAATAATGACCCCTATGTACAAGAATATAACTACTATAATACTGCCCTCCTATGTACAAGAAAATAACTACTAATATACTGCCCCCTATGTACAAGAATATAACTACTATAATACTGCTCCCTATGTACAAGAATATAACTACTATAATACTGCCCCTTGTGAACAAGAATATAACTACTATAATACTGCTGCTAAGTACGAGAATATTACTACTATAATACTGCCCCCTATGTACAAGAATATAACTACTATAATACTGCCTCCTATGTACAAGAACATAACTACTATAGTACTGCCCCCTATAAACAAGTATATAACTACTATAATACTGCCCCCTATGTACAAGAATATAACTACTATAATACTGCCCCCTATGTAAAAGAATATAACTACTATATTACTGCCCCCTATGTACAAGAATATAACTACTATAATACTGCCCCCTATGTACAAGTATATAACTACTATAATACTGCCCCCCATGTACAAGAATATAACTACAATAATACTGCCCTCCTATGTACAAGAATATAACTACTGTACTACTGCCCCCTGTGTACAAGAATATAACTACTATAATACTCCCCTATGTACAAGAATATAACTACTATAATACTGCTCCCTATGTACAAGAATATAACTACTAAAATACTGCCTCCTATGTACAATAATATAACTACTATAATACTGCCCCCTATGTACAAGAATATAACTACTATAACACTACCCCCTAGGTAAAAGGATATAACTAATATAATATTGCCCCCTATGTACAAGAATATAACTACTATAATACTGCCTCCTATGTACAAGAATATAACTACTATAATACTGCCCCCTATGTACAAGAACATAACTACTATAATACTGTCCCCCATGTACAAGAATATAACTACAATAATACTGCCCTCCTATGTACAAGAATATAACTACTGTACTACTGCCCCCTATGTACAAGGATATAACTACTATAATACTGCTCCCTATGTACAAGAATATAACTACTAAAATACTGCCCCCTATGTACAAGAATATAACTACTATAATACTGCCCCCTATGTACAAGAATATAACTACTATAATACTGCCTCCTATGTACAAGAATATAACTAATATAATACTGCCCCCCTATGTACAAGAATATAACTACTATAATACTGCCTCCTATGTACAAGAATATAACTACTATAATACTACCTCCTATGTACAAGAGTATAACTACTATAATACTGCCTCCTATGTACAAGAATATAACTACTGTAATACTGCCTCCTATGTACAAGAATATAACTACTATAATACTGCCTCCTATGTACAAAAATATAACTACTATAATACTGCACCTATGTACAAGAATATAACTACTATAATACTGCCTCCTATGTACAAAAATATAACTACTATAATACTGCCCCCTATGTATAAGAATAAAACAACTATAATACTGCCCCTATGTACAAGAATATAACTACTATAAAACTGCCCCCTATGTACAAGAATATAACTACTACAATACTGCCCCCTATGTACAAGAATATAACTACTATAATACTGCCCCTATGTACAAGAATATAACTACTATAATACTGCCCCCTATGTACAAGAATATAACTACTATAATACCGCCCCCTATGTACAAGAATATAACTACTATAATACTGCCCCCTATGTATAAGAATATAACAACTATAATACTGCCCCTATGTACAAGAATATAACTACTATAAAACTGCCCCCTATGTACAAGAATATAACTACTATAAAACTGCCCCTATGTACAAGAATATAACTACTTTAATACTGCCCCCTATGCACAAGAATATAACTACTATAATTCTGCCCCCTATGTCCAAGAATAGAACTACTATAATACTGCTCCTATGTACAAGAATATAACTACTATAATACTGCCCCCTATGTACAAGAATATAACTACTATAATATTGCCCTCTATGTACAAGACTATAACTACTATAATACTGCCTTCCTATGTACAAGAAAATAACTACTATAATACTGCCCCCTATGTAGAAGAATATAACTACTATAATATTGCCCCCTATGTAGAAGAATTAAAACTACTATAATAATGACCCCTATGTACAAGAATATATCTACTATAATACTGCCCCCTATGTACATGAAAATACCTACTATAATACTGCCCCCTATGTAGAAGAATATAACTACTGTAATAATGACCCCTATGTACAAGAATATAACTACTATAATACTACTCCCTATGTACAATAATATAACTACTATAATACTGCCCCCTATGTACAAGAATATAACTACTATAATACTACCCCCTAGGTAAAAGGATATAACTAATATAATATTGCCCCCTATGTACAAGAATATAACTAGTATAATACTGCCCCCTATGTACAAGAACATAACTACTATAATACTGCCCCCCATGTACAAGAATATAACTACAATAATACTGCCCTCCTATATACAAGAATATAACTACTGTACTACTGCCCCCCATGTACAAGAATATAACTACTATAATACTGCTCCCTATGTACAAGAATATAACTACTAAAATACTGCCTCCTATGTACAAGAATATAACTACTATAATACTGCCCCCTATGTCCAAGAATATAACTTCTATAATACTGCTCCTATGTACAAGAATATAACTACTATAATACTGCCCCCTATGTACAAGAATATAACTACTATAATATTGCCCTCTATGTACAAGACTATAACTACTATAATACTGCCTTCCTATGTACAAGAAAATAACTACTATAATACTGCCCCCTATGTAGAAGAATATAACTACTGTAATATTGCCCCCTATGTAGAAGAATTAAAACTACTATAATAATGACCCCTATGTACAAGAATATATCTACTATAATACTGCCCCCTATGTACATGAAAATAACTACTATAATACTGCCCCCTATGTAGAAGAATATAACTACTGTAATAATGACCCCTATGTACAAGAATATAACTACTATAATACTACTCCCTATGTACAATAATATAACTACTATAATACTGCCCCCTATGTACAAGAATATAACTACTATAATACTACCCCCTAGGTAAAAGGATATAACTAATATAATATTGCCCCCTATGTACAAGAATATAACTAGTATAATACTGCCCCCTATGTACAAGAACATAACTACTATAATACTGCCCCCCATGTACAAGAATATAACTACTATAATACTGCCCTCCTATGTACAAGAATATAACTACTATAATACTGCTCCCTATGTACAAGAATATAACTACTAAAATACTGCCTCCTATGTACAAGAATATAACTACTATAATACTGCCCCCTATGTATAAGAATAAAACAAGTATAATACTGCCCCTATGTACAAGAATATAACTACTATAAAACTGCCCCCTATGTACAAGAATATAACTACTATAATACTGCCCCCTATGTACAAGAATATAACTACTATAATACTGCCCCTATGTACAAGAATATAACTACTATAATACTGCCCCCTATGTACAAGAATATAACTACTATAATACCGCCCCCTATGTACAAGAATATAACTACTATAATACTGCCCCCTTTGTATAAGAATATAACAACTATAATACTGCCCCTATGTACAAGAATATAACTACTATAATACCGCCCCCTATGTACAAGAATATAACTACTGTAATACTGCCCCCTATGTACAAGAATATAACTACTATAATACTGCCCCCTATGTACAAGAATATAACTACTATAATACTGCCCCTATGTACAAGAATATAACTACTATAATACTGCCCCCTATGCACAAGAATATAACTACTATAATACTGCCCCCTATGTACAAGAATATAACTACTATAATACTGCTCCCTATGTACAAGAATATAAGTACTATAATTTTGCCCCCTATGTACAAGAATATAACTACTATAATAATGCCCCCTATGTACAAGAATATAACTACTATAATATTGCCCCCTATGTACAAGACTATAACTACTATAATACTGCCTTCCTATGTACAAGAAAATAACTACTATAATACTGCCCCCTATGTAGAAGAATATAACTACTATAATATTGCCCCCTATGTAGAAGAATTAAAACTACTATAATAATGACCCCTATGTACAAGAATATATCTACTATAATACTGCCCCCTATGTACATGAAAATAACTACTATAATACTGCCCCCTATGTACAAGAATATAACTACTATAATACTGCCTCCTATGTACAAAAATATAACTACTATAATACTGCCCCACTATGTACAAGAATATAACTACTATAATACTGTCCCTATGTACAAGAATATAACTATTATAATACTGCTCCCTATGTACAAGAATATAACTACTATAAAACTGCCCCCTATGTACAAGAATATAACTACTATAATACTGCTCCCTATGTAGAAGAATATAACTACTGTAATAATGACCCCTATGTACAAGAATATAACTACTATAATACTGCTCCCTATGTACAAGAATATAACTACTATAATAGTGCTCCTTATGTACAAGCTTGTAACTACTATAATAATGACCCCTATGTACAAGAATATAACTACTATAATACTGCCCCCTATGTACAAGAATATAGCTACTATAATACTACCCCCTAGGTACAAGAATATAACTAATATAATATTGCCCCCTATGTACAAGAATATAACTACTATAATACTGCCCCCTATGTACAAGAATATAACTACTATAATACTGCCCCCTATGTACAAGAATATAACTGCTGTAATAATGACCCCTATGTACAAGAATATAACTACTATAATACTGCCCCCTATGTACAAGAATATAACTACTATAATACTACCTCCTATGTATAAGAATATAACTACTATAATACTGCCCCCTATGTACAAGAATATAACAACTATAATACTGCCCGCTATGTACAAGAATATAACTACTATAATTCTGCCTCCTAAGTACAAGAATATAACTACTATAATACTGCCCCCTATGTACAAGAATATAACTACTATAATACTGCTCCTATGTACAAGAATATAACTACTATAATACTGCCCCCTATGTACAAGAATATAACTACTATAATTCTGCCTCCTAAGTACAAGAATATAACTACTATAATACTGCCCCCTATGTACAAGAATATAACTACTATAATACTGCCCCCTATGTACAAGAATATAACTACTATAATACTGCCCCCTATGTACAAGAATATAACTACTATAATAATGCCCCCTATGTACAAGAATATAACTACTATAATAGTGCCCACTATGTACAAGTATAAAACTACTATGATACTGCTCCTATGTACAAGAATATAATTACTATAATACTGCCCCCTATGAAAAGAATATAACTACTATAATACTGCCCCCTATGCACAAGAATATAACTACTATAATACTGCCCCTATGTACAAGAATATAACTACTATAATACTGCCCCGTATGTACAAGAATATAACTACTATAATACTGCTGCTATGTACAAGAATATAACTACTATAATACTGCTCCCTATGTACAAGAATATAACTACTATAATACTGCCCCCTATGTACAAGAATATAACTACTATAATACTGCTCCTATGTACAAGAATATAACTACTATAATACTGCCCCCTATGTACAAGAATATAACTACTATAATACTGCCCCCTATGTACAAGAATATAACTACTATATTACTGCTGCTATGTACAAGTATTTTACTACTATAATACTGCCTCCTTTGTACAACAATATAACTACTATAATACTGCCTCCTATGTACAAGAACATAACTACTATAATACTGCCCCCTATGTAGAAGAATATAACTCATAATACTGTCCCCCATAAACAAGTGTATAACTGCTATAATACTGCCCCCTATGTACAAAAATATATCTACTATAATACTACCCCCTATGTACAAGAATATAACTACTATAATACTGCCCCCTATGTAAAAGAATATAACTACTATATTACTGCCCCCTATGTACAAGAATATAACTACTATAATACTGCCCCCTATGTACAAGAATATAACTACTATAATACTGCCCCTATGTGCAAGAATATAACTACTATAATACTGCTCCCTATGTACAAGAATATAACTACTATAATACTGCCCCCCATGTACAAGAATGTAACTACAATAATACTGCCCTTCTATGTACTATAATATAACTACTATAATACTGCTCCCTATGTACAAGTATATAGCTACTATAATACTGCCCCCCATGTACAAGAATGTAACTACAATAATACTGCCCTTCTATGTACAATAATATAACTACTATAATACTGCCCCCTATGTACAAGAATATAACTACTATAATACTGCTCCCTATGTACAAGAATATAACTACTATAATACTGTCCCCTACATACAAGAATATAACTACTATAATACTGCCCCCTATGTACAAGAATACAACTACTATAATAGTGCTCCTTATGTACAAGAATATAACGACTATAATAATGACCCCTATGTAGAAGAATATAACTACTATAATACTGCCCCCTATGTACAAGAATATAACTACTATAATACTGTTCCCTACATACAAGAATATAACTACTATAATACTGCCCCCTATGTACAAGAATATAACTACTATAATACTGTCCCCTACATACAAGAATATAACTACTATAATACTGCCCCCTATGTACAAGAATATAACTACAATAATACTTCCCGCTATGTACAAGAATATAACTTCTATAGTTCTGCCCCCTATGTACAAGAATATATCTACTATAATACTACCCCCAATGTAAAAGAATATAACTACTATAATACTGCCCCTATGTACAAGTATATAACTACTATAATACTGCCCCCCATGTACAAGAATATAACTACAATAATACTGCCCTTCTATGTACAAGAATATAACAACTGTACTACTGCCCCCTATGTACAAGAATATCACTACTATAATACTCCCCTATGTACAAGAATATAACTACTATAATACTGCTCCCTATGTACAAGAATATAACTACTAAAATACTGCCTCCTTTGTACAAGAATATAACTACTATAATATTGCCCCCTATGTACAAGAATATAACTACTATAATACTGCCCCTTATGTACAAGTATATAACTACTATAATACTGCCCCCTATGTACAAGACTATAACTACTATAATACTGCCTTCCTATGTACAAGAAAATAACTACTATAATACTGCACCCTATGTAGAAGAATATAACTACTATAATACTGCCCCCTATGTAGAAGAATAAAACTACTATAATAATGACCCCTATGTACAAGAATATATCTACTATAATACTGCCCCCTATGTACAAGAAAATAACTACTATAATAATGCCCCCTATGTAGAAGAATTTAACTACTATAATAATGACCCCTATGTACAAGAATATAACTACTATAATACTGCTCCCTATGTACAAAAATATAACTACTATAATACTGTCCCCTATGTACAAGAATATAACTACTATAATGCTGCCCCCTATGTAGAAGAATATAACTCATAATACTGCCCCCTATAAACAAATATATAACTACTATAATACTGCCCCTATGTACAAGAATATACCTGCTATAATACTGCCCCCTATGTACAAGAATATAACTACTATAATACTGCCCCCTATGTACAAGAATATAACTACTAAATTCCTGCCCCCTATGTACAAGAATATAACTACTATAATACTGCCTCCTATGTACAAGAATATAACTACTATAATACTGCCCCCTATGTACAAGAATATAACTACTATAATACTGCCCCCTATGTACAAGAATATAACTACTATAATACTGCCCCCTATGTACAAGAATATAACTACTATAATACTGCCCCCTATGTACAAGAATATAACTACTATAATACTGCCCTCCTATGTCCAAGAATATAACTACTGTAATACTGCCCCATATGTACAAGAATATAACTACTATAATACTCCCCTATGTACAAGAATATACCTGCTATAATTCTGCCCCCTATGTACAAGAATATAACTACTATAATACTGCCCCCTATGTACAAGAATATAACTACTATAATACTGCCTCCTATGTACAAGAATATAACTACTATAATACTGCCCCCTATGTACAAGAATATAACTAGTATAATACTGCCTCCTATGTACAAGAATATAACTACTATAATACTGCCCCCTATGTACAAGAATATAACTACTATAATACTGCCCCCTATGTACAAGAATATAACTACTATAATACTGCCCCCTATGTACAAGAATATAACTACTATAATACTGCCCCCTATGTACGAGAATATAACTACTATAATACTGCTCCTATGTACAAGAATATAACTACTATAATACTGCCCCCTATGTACAAGAATGTAACTACTATAATACTGCCCCTATGTACAAAAATATAACTACTATAATACTGCCCCCTATGTACAAGAATATAACTACTATAATACTGCTCCTATGTACAAGAATATAACTACTATAATACTGCCTCCTATGTACAAGAATATAACTACTATAATACTGCCCCCTATGTACAAGAATATAACTACTATAATACTGCCCCCCCCTATGTACAAGAATATAACTACTATAATACTGCCCCCTATGTACAAGAATATAACTACTATAATACTGCTCCTATGTACAAGAATATAACTACTATAATACTGCCTCCTGTGTACAAGAATATAACTACTATAATACTGCCCCCTATGTACAAGAATATAACTACTGTAATACTGCCTCCTATGTACAAGAATATAACTACTATAATACTGCTACCTATGTACAAGAATATAACTACTATAATACTGTCCCTATGTACAAGAATATAACTACTATAATACTGCCCCCTATGTACAAGAATATAACTACTATAATACTGCCTCCTATGTACAAGAATATAACTACTATAATACTGTTCCTATGTACAAGAATATAACTACTATAATACTGCCCCCTATGTACAAGAATATAACTACTATAATACTGCTCCTATGTACAAGAATATAACTACTATAATACTGCCCCCTATGTACAGGAATATAACTACTATAATACTGCCCCTATGTACAAGAATATAACTACTATAATACTGCCCCCTATGTACAAGAATATAACTACTATAATACTGCCCCCCCCTATGTACAAGAATATAACTACTATAATACTGCCCCCTATGTACAAGAATATAACTACTATAATACTGCCCCCTATGTACAAGAATATAACTACTATAATACTGCCCCCTATGTACAAGAATATAAATACTATAATACTGCCTCCTATGTACAAGAATATAACTACTATAATACTGCCCCCTATGTACAAGAATATAACTACTATAATACTGCCTCCTATGTACAAGAGTATAACTGCTGTGTCTTGTGGATGATGTCGGTAAACAATATCCTCTGAGAAGACTTCCCCGCTGTTACCACTAGATGGGGACTTTGCTCTGTCTCTGGGTTTGATGTGTGCTGCTATCGTGGCTTGTTAATTACTGGTCGGTATTTCTTTTAGTTTGTATCACAGACAGGAACAGAGTTTTCAGCTTCTGTTTGGCTCTCTGATGAATGTCAGGTATAGATAAAGATACGTTATCAGCAGGATATGGGAGATATAAGTGTTATCACATATGCACTAGCCTCCCCCACTATACTGTACCCACACCTCACCTGCAAAGAGGTGGAAATCCTACTGCTGAGAGAGACTGGGATCCAGGAAGAACATTGTGTTTAAGAGTTACTGCCACCAGGCTGTGGACATCCCTGCTTCAGCTGCCACGTCCTGTGATGCTGCAGGAGGGGCAAAGCTCCAAAAAGAGAAGTTATTTCTTAAAATCTCATGACACTCATGTGAGGGTTTAGCGTAGCAGCAGCTCTGCCACTTTGACGGACATCCGTGATGTGATGCCCCACCCGATTTCAGTCCAGGAAGATCCTGGATAGTAGACGCTGAGGCAGTTCAGATGCCATATGGAGTAACCTTCCACCAGCTAGAGCCATGGGGTTGGGGGGGAAAGCTGAGCAGTATCAGATCTTGTATCCAAGCTAAAGGCGGTACAACAGGTTACTAGAGCCTAGTGCCACATGCTCGCTTCATAGCTACACCACCCTCATTTCTATTTCTAAGTGCGTCTGCGATGAGAAGGAACCGGAGGCACACACTGCAGATGGTTGGCAGGGCCAGGCAGAGACCCTCTTTGAAAGGGGCAGGGGTGTGGGGGGTGGGGGGCAATAGCCCACAATCCTGTTGAGAATCGATGATAAATTGACGTACGATCATCATTCCAATCCCGTGCCACCTCCATCGCAAAATTGTCAGGAGCCGCAAACGTGGGCATAAAGGGGACTCAGGTGCCAGCACTTCTACACATCTCCACAATGCAGCAATACTCTGTGTGGGAAGCACGTGAGCGGGCCCAGGGTCAGGCTCGGTCCCAGACTCCACCTTGTGTGACCCAAGGTGCCGCGAGTTGCATAGCAATGGGAAATCCATGTGTCCCCACACAATTCATTCTGTCTAGGTGTCGGATAGCTCAACACAGCAATGGAAAGTCTTTAAGTTCCTTGGGCTTGCCTATGCTGTGGGTGCACAAAGATGGTATTACACAAGAAGAAATCAGTGCCCAAACAGGGCAGAGTTTCACCCCGCCAAGGACCTCGGCCCACATTTCTACCCTAGTCATGTTTGTGTCAGACAGGTAAAACACCGCAATGGGAAGTCTTTGTGCACCCACAGCAGAGGCGAGCCCTTGGAACTTAAAGATGGTGTTACGCATAAAGAAATCACAGCGCCCGAACATGGCAAAGTTTCACCTCGCCAAGGACCTCAGGCCACACCCTCAGCAATCGTGGGCATAAAGCGGACTTCGATGCTAGTACAGCTGTGAACGTCTCATTTAATTATTTGCAGTTGCTTTCACCGCTCCAAAGACTGGATTAACCAGGAACAAGTTCCACAGGCCCAACCTGGCGCAGTTGCATTTCCCCTAGGACATAGGCCTCTGCACACACCCTCATGAAGCGGACTCCGATGCTAGTACAGCTGTGAACGTCTCATTAATGCAGTAACGCTCCTCTTGTTTGGCCCAAACCAGTGTCTCAGATAACTGTGGTAACACGGGAGAAAATACATGATGCCCAGTGCTGATCCCATGACCCCAAGCAGGAGGAGGAGGTGGCATTACAAGGCCAAGAAACCATGACCAGGACCCACTGTAGCCTGTGTGGGAAGTATGTGAGCGGGCCCTGGCTCAGGCTCGGTCCCAGCAAACACCTTGTGTGACCCAAGGTGCCGCGAGTGACATAGCAATGGGAAATCCATGGGTCCACACACTATTCATTCTGTGTAGGTGTCAGATAGCTCAATCGACAACGCAAGGGGAAAGCCATCTGCACTCTGCACCCTACCCAAGTTAATCAGTGTCTTTGTGGCTGACAGGTCAAACACCGCTATGGCAAGTCTTTGTGCACCCACAGCATAGGCGAGCCGAAAGAACCCAAAGAAGGTATTAAACCTGAAGAAATCACAGTGCCCAACCATGGCAGACTTTCACAGCGCCAAGGACATAGGCCTCTGCAAAAACCCTCAGCAATCGCGGGCATAGAGCGGTCTCCGATGCTAGTACAGCTGTGAATGTCTCATGAATGCAGTAACACTCCTCTTGTTTGGCCCAAACCAGTGCCTCAGATAACTGTGATAACACGGGAGAAAATACATGTTGCCCAGTGCAGATCCCCTGACCCCAAGCAGGAGGAGGAGGTGGCATTACAAGGCCAAGAAACCATGACCAGGACCCGCTATAGTCTGTGTGGGAAGTATGTGAGCAGGCCCAGGGTCCGGCTGGGTGCCAGCAAACACCTTGTGTGACCCAAGGTGCCCTGAGTTACATAGCAATGGGAAATTTATGTGTCCCCACACAGATAGCTCAACGCTACAAGGGGAAGTCTTTGAGTCCCTTGGGCTCGCCTATGCTGTCAGTGCAAAAAGATGGTATTACACAGGAAGAAATCAGAGTGCCCAACCATGGGAGAGTTTCACCCCGCCAACGACCTTGGCCTCGGCCCACAATTCATGCTCTAGTCAGTCAGTGTATTTGTGCCAGAGAGGTAAAACACCGCGATAGGAGGACTTAGTGCACCCATAGTATAGACAGACCCCTGTAAAATTCCTGTAGCAAAGGTATAAACAGACCCCAGTAACATTTCTGTAGCAGAAGTATAGGCAGACCCCTGTAACATTTCTGTAGCAGTATAGGCAGACCCCTGTAACATTTCTGTAGCAGACATATAGGCAGACCCCAGTAACATTTCTGTAGCAGTATAGGCAGACCCCAGTAACATTTCTGTAGCAGACGTATAGGCAGACCCCAGTAACATTTCTGTAGCAGTATAGGCAGACCCCTGTAACATTTCTGTAGCAGTATAGGCAGACCCCTGTAACATTTCTGTAGCAGAAGTATAGGCAGACCCCAGTAACATTTCTGTAGCAGTATAGGCAGACTGGAGTAACATTTCTGTAGCAGTATAGGCAGACCCCAGTAACATTTCTGTAGCAGACGTATAGGCAGACCCCAGTAACATTTCTGTAGCAGTATAGGCAGACCCCTGTAACATTTCTGTAGCAGTATAGGCAGACCCCTGTAACATTTCTGTAGCAGAAGTATAGGCAGACCCCAGTAACATTTCTGTAGCAGTATAGGCAGACTGGAGTAACATTTCTGTAGCAGTATAGGCAGACCCCTGTAACATTTCTGTAGCAGTATAGGCAGACCCCTGTAACATTTCTGTAGCAGAAGTATAGGTAGACCCCTGTAACATTTCTGTAGCAGTATAGGCAGACCCCAGTAACATTTCTGTAGCAGTATAGGCAGACCTCTGTAACATTTCTGTAGCAGAACCATAGGCAGACCCCAGTTAAATTTCATAAGAGTATAGGCGAGGGCCAGAAAAATTAGTGTACAAAGAGTACAAATGTACCCCTGAAAAATTGCTCAACTGAGAGGGCAGGTGAAACCCATAAATATTTTTTAAAGATACAGCTCGCTGTTGTTTAATTTGTAACAGAGCCTGGATGCAGCCCTGTTAAAAAAAAAATTGGTTTATGTTAAAGTATCAATGCTTTTGAAACTTTGAAAAATTGTAAGGAAAGCAGAGCCTTTTGGGCCGCAGAAAAATTGGCAGTTCAGCGTGATGACATGATGTTTCAGGAGGAGGAGTAGGAGGACTAATATCCGAGAGTGATTGACAAAGCTAATTCCCCCTTTTTTCCAGTGATAGAGAATGCTTTTTTCTCCTGTTGCAGCGAAAAGAATCTTTAGGTTCCGCTGCTCTCCGCCGGTGGAGAAGAGAAGTCTGGGGAAATCCAGGCTTTGTTCATCTTTATGAGTGTAAGCATGTCGGCACTGGCAGTTGACAGGTGGGTACGCTTATCCATGATGATTCCCCCAGCTGCACTAAACACCCTCTCTGACAAGACGCTAGCGGCAGGGCAAGCCAGCACCTCCAGGGCGTACAGCGCAAATTTGTGCCATGTGTCCAGCTTTGACACCCAATAGTTGTATGGAGCAGAGGCATCACGGAGGACAGTGGTACGATCGGCTATGTACTCCCTCACCATCTTTTTACAGTGCTCCCTCTGACTCAGCCTTGACTGGGGAGTGGTGACACAGTCTTGCTGGGGAGCCATAAAGCTGGCAAAGGCCTTGGAGAGTGTTCCCCTGCCTGCGCTGGACATGCTGCCTGATCTCCATGCCTCCCCTGCTACTTGGCCCTTGGAACTGCGCCTTCGGCCACTAGCGCTGTCAGATGGGAAGTTTAGCATCACTTTTTCCACCAGGGCCCTGTGGTATTGCATCACTCTCGTACCACTTTCCTCTTCGGGAATGAGAGTGGAAAGGTTCTCTTTACACTGTTTGTCAAGAAGGGTGTACACCCAGTAATCCGTGTTGGCCAGAATGCGTCTAAGGCGAGGGTCACGAGAAAGGCAGCCTAACATGAAGTCAGCCATGTGTGCCAGGGTACCAGTACACAACACATGGCTGTCCTCACTAGGAAGATGACTTTCAGGATGTTCCTCCTCTTCAGCCCATACACACTGAACAGATGAGATGCAAGCAGCATGGGTACCCTCTGCAGTGTGCCCAGCTGTCTCTTCTCCCTCCTCCTCCTCCTGCTCCTCCCCCTCCTCCTCCTCCTTCAAAACGCACTGAGATATAGACATGAGGGTGGTCTGGCTATCAAGCGACATAATGTCATTCCCATCTTCTGTTCCAACCGCAAAGCGTCAGCCTTTATGCTTTGCAGGGAACTTCTCAGCAGGCAAATGGTATCGCTAATGATTGCAGCATCGCCGCTCACCATCTGGGTAGACTCCTTAAGGTTTCCGAGGACCTGGCAGATATCTGCCATCCAGGCCCACTCCTCGGTAAAGAATTGGGGAGGCTGACTACCACTACGCTGCCCATGTTGGAGTTAGTATTTCACTATTGCTCTACGTTGCTCATAGAGCCTGGCCAACATGTGCAGCGTAGAATTCCACCATGTGGGCACGTCGCACAGCAGTTGGTGCTCTGGCAGATTAAACCAATGTTGCAGGGTCCGATGTTAGACGCGGCGCACCTTGCCGAGCAGGTCAGACAAGTGAGGATAATTTTTAAGAAACCGCTGAACCACCAGATTGAAGATGTGGGTCAGGCATGGCACGTGTGTGAGGCTGCCGAGCTGCAGAGCCGCCACCAGGTTACGGCCAATGTCACACACGACCATGCCCGGTTGGAGGCTCAGCGCGAAAGCCAAGAGGTCGCTCTGCTCTGTCAGATCCTGCAACAGTTCGGGGGCTGTGTGCCTCCTGTCACCTAAGCTGACTAGTTTCAGCACGGCCTGCTGATGCTTGCCCACCGCTGTGCTTCCGCGCCGTGCCATACCGACTGCTGGGGATGTGCTCACACTTCTTAATTTAGAGGTAGAGGTTGCGTAGGAGGAGGAGGGTTTGGAGGAGGTGGCATAAATCGCCGCAGATACCAGCACCGAGGTAGGACCTGCTATTCTGGGTCTGGGTAGGACGTGTGCAGTCCCAGGTTCTGACTCGGTCCCAGCCTCCACCAAATTCACCCAATGTGCCGTCAGGGAGATATAGTGGCCCTACCTGCCAGTACTTGTCCACGTGTCCGTGGTTAATTGGACCTTCCCAGTAACTGCGTTGGTGAGGGCACGATTTATGTTGCGGGAGACGTGCTGGTGTAGGGCTGGGACGGCACACTGGGAAAAATAGTGGTGACTGGGGACCGAGTAGCGCGGGACCGCCCCCGCCATTATGTTTTTGAAAGCCTCCATTTCCACAAGCCTGTACGGCAGCATCTCCTGGCTGATCAATTTGGCAATGTGCTTTAAAGCTTGTGCATGTGGGCACGAGGGGGTGCTTTGGGAAAAAGTTGGGGGATTCCTTGCTCTGGCTCTGCCTCTACCCCTGGCCACTCCACTGCCTCTTCCAACCTGCCCTGCTGCTGCACTTGCCTCCCCCTCTGAAGCCCTGTCCTCAGTAGGCTTAGCAAACCAGGTGGGGTCATTCACCTCATCGTCCAGCTGCTCTTCCTCCGAATCCTCTGTGCGCTCCTCCCTCGGACTTACTGCCCTTACTATTACCTCACTGATAGACAACTGTGTCTCATCGTCATCGTCCTCCTCACCCACTGAATGCTCTTGAGACAGTTGCCGGAAGTCCCCAACCTCATCACCCGGAGAGAGGAACCATTTTTTCCCACTCATGGCAGGGGCCCGAGAACACTTCCTGGGAGTCTGCCTGCTCATCAGAATATGTCATTTTCATGGAGTGAAGAGGCTGGGAGAAAGGAGGAGCAGCAGCCAGAGGATTCAGAGTTGCAGTCCCTAGGCCGGGAGTAGTGGACTGCGTAGAAGACTGGGTGGTGGATACATTGCTGGATGCATTTTCTGCCATCCACGACAGGACCTGCTCGCACTGCTCTGTTTGTAATAAAGGTCTACCACGCGGACCCATAAATTGTGATATGAAGCTGGGGACCCCCGAAACTTGCCTCTCTCCTAACCCCGCAGCCACCGGCTGTGATTCACCTGGACCAGGAACTCGGCCTGTGCCCACACCCTCAATTGGACGTCCGCGTCCTCGACCCTTGCCCCTACTCCTCATCGTGGCGGATTAATAGAGCAGCGGACAAATAAATTACCCCACTGTACAGCACTGACAACTGGGCCTTAACCCCTTAACGACCAGCCCATAGTGTTTTTACGTCCTCCCGAAGTGGGCCTTATTCTCTGAGGACGTAAAAACATGCTTCCTGCAGAGAATAATGCCCCTCGGGCTGTGGACGTGACAGCTCCATGCTGTTGGTGTCCGCAGGTAGCTGACAGCATGGAGCTGTCATCCCGGGCTGTTCGGAGCCCCCCCCCCCGGCATTGCGATCGGCGCTAGGCAATGGATAGCGCCGATCGCAAAAAAGTAAATAAAAGTGCAATAAAAGTTAAAGATTCAGCTGCTCTGATGGATCGGATCCATCGGAGCAGCTGAAATTACTCACCGATGTCCGTCGCACGACTCCCAGCTGTCCCGATGCTCCGGGCGCCGTAGCCGTCCTTCTGCGCATGCGCGCCTGGCGGCATTACGTCAGCCGCATGCGCAGAAGGCCCGGCGGCGCGGGAGACTTAAAATCTCCTGGCTCCCGGCTCCTGTAGGTAGCCGGGAGGCAGGAGATGTCAGCGGGGACTGCGGTGAGCGGTCCCCGGTACCGCGATCGCCGTTATCCAATGGATAGCGGCGATCGCAAAAAAGTTTTAAAAAAGTGTAAAAAAAGAAAAGTTTCACCTCCCCTCATGGATCAGATCCATGAGGGGAGGTGAAAATACTCACCTCAGGTCCGCCGATGTCCTCCGGCCGGTGTCTGGACCCCCTGCTGGCTTCTGCGATGTGCCGATGCGGCGCACATGCGCAGAAGTCGGCGAGCCCGGCAAATTCAAAATCTCCCTGCACCCGGCTGTCACAGATAGCCGAGTGCAGGGAGATATGACTGGGGGCCGCTGTATGCGGTTTCCAGTCATATGATCACCGTTATCCATCAGATAACGGTGATCATATAAAGTTAAAAAGTTAAAAAAAAAAAAAAAGTTAAAAGTAAATAAAAAAGTTTAAAAAGTTAAAGTTTCATCTCCCCTTATGGATCGTATCCGTAAGGGGGGATGAAATTACGTACCCAAGGTCCCGGATTTGTTCCCTGGTGGGATGTTGATCCGCGGATGTTACCCCAGCTTCGGCGCATGCGCCCGTCAGCATGATGGCGGACGCATGCGCAAAAGTGAAAGATTGCCCAAGAAATATTAAATCTCCCTGCTGCTGGCTACAGAAGGTAGCCAAGAGCCTGGAGATGTCACGGGGAGCCGCGGTATGCGGTTACTGGTCACGTGATCACCGTTATCCAATGCATAATGGCGATCACGTAAAAGTTCTTTAAAAAGTGGCAGTTTCATTTCCCCTCACCGATGCGATCGGTGGGGGGAGATGAAACATCTTCTCGGAGGCTTCCGCATTTGAATCCAGATGCGATTATCCTCCATGGACCCTTCCGGCTGCTGCGCATGCGCCTGCCGGCAAAATGCCGGACACATTCGCAGGAGCCGGGAAGCCCAGGAAATGTTAAATCTCCTTGCTCCCAGCGACCAACGGTTGCTGAGTGCTTAGAGCAGTGACCGGTGGCCTCGCTGAGCGGTCCCCGGTCACATGATAAAGTAGCGAACTAACATTAGGCCGGTCACGCGTGACCGGAGAGGAATTACAGGTTCTGCATGCGCTTGATCAGCGGTAATCCACGGATCAATCGCATGCATTGGATTACACAATTCCCCCCAATTAGCGGGTTGGAATTACGTAATCCACTCGCAGAAACAGAACACAGCATGCTATATTTTACCACGAATATCTGCGACCTAGAGCCCTTTGTGCTCTATGACCGCGGATATACCCGCAGCCCATATGCAAACACATTGTGTACGGGCTGCGGGTACCTGAGTCATCTCTAAGCGACGGCGCGGGAAATGCAAACAAAAAACCGCCTGTGTGAGTAGGCAGTTATGCGCAGTACATTACGCAACCGTACGCAGGGTCACAGCCGGGCTCACAGCTGGAATCCGCTGCAGGCCTCGGCAAGCGGATTCCGCTTACGGTTACGTGAGCCCGGCGTTATTCAGACCGCTACCTGTAATCCGTAATTTACAAGAAGCCCCGGGAACGTTCGCCTTCCTGCAGTTCCAGGAGCAGCTTGTTGAGCGCCTTCTCTGTGAGACCGCTGCACCGCAGCAAGATTAAAAAGCCTTACAGCGCCACTTTCTACACCCCATCCCTGCCGCTGAGGTTACGAAATACCCCCCAAAATACATGAGAGGAGGGGGGATACCCGGTTTTCTTGCCCCATGTGCCCAACCAGCCTCCATAATTACCCCTGTCTTCGGACATAAAACGCATTTATATTATTACCTTTATCTAATATTTAGGGAATGCCAAAAAATGGGGATGGCAGCGGGCATTCCCTCCATTATGGGCCTAGCCATGTGTCCTGTAAGTAGATTAGGGCCACAATGGGTATGTTTCTGAACAGGGGACAAACAGGGGTATCCATTTTGGGGTGAAAGTCTTCATTCCTATGTACACTGTACAAAAAAAACAGTTTTTAAATTGACAAAATTGCCAAACAAATGAAAATCGTAATTTTTTCCTTTTGCTTTGCTTAGATTCATTCAAATACTTTGGGGTCAAAATATGCAGTACACCCCTAGATGAATTTGTTAAGGGGTCTAGTTTTTAAAATGGGTCATTTGTGGGGGTTCTCTATCGTTTTGGACGCTCAATGGCTCTACATGTGGGCAATGGGGACTGGAATTTATACCGTTGTACCCTAAAATCCAACGGGTGCTCCTTCCATTATAGGCCTAGCTATGTTTCCTTTAAGTAGATTAGGGCCACAATGGGTATGTTTCTGAACACGGGACAAATGGGGGTATCCATTTTGGGGCGAAAGTCTTCATTCCTATGTACACTTTCCAAAAAAAACCAGTTTTTAAATTGACACAATTGCCAAAAAAATGAAAATCGTAATTTTTTCCTTCTGCTTGGCTTAGATTCATTCAAAAACTGTGAAGTCAAAAAAGTCATTATACCCCTAGATAAATTCGTTAAGGGGTCTACTTTTCAAAATGGGGTCACTTGTGGGGGTTCTCCATCGTTTTGGTCACTCAATGGCTCTACAAGTGGGCAATGGGGACTAAATCTCCTTCAAGCAAAATTTCTGTTCCGAAAGCCACCGGTTGCTCCTTTCATTTTGGGCCCCATTGTGCATATAGACGTAATACTAGGGCCACAATGGGTATGTTTCTGAGCACAGGACAAACAGGGGGATCCATTTTGTGGTGCAAGTCTTCATTCATATATGTGTGGTACAAAAAAAACTGCTTTTGAAATGACAGAATTACCAAAAAATGAAAATCGTATTTTTTTTCCTTCGGCTTGGCTTAGATTCATTCAAAAACTGTGAAGTCAAAAAAGTCATCCTACCCCTAGATAAATTCGTTAAGGGGTCTACTTTTCAAAATGGGGTCACTTGTGGGCGTTCTCCATCGTTTTGGTCACTCAAGGGCTCTACAAGTGGGCAATGGGGACTAAATCTCCTTCAAGCAAAATTTCTGTTCCGAAAGCCACCGGTTGCTCCTTTCATTTTGGGCCCCATTGTGCATCCAGACATATGATTAGGGCCACAATGGGTATGTTTCTGAGCACGGGAGAAACAGGGGTATCCATTTTGGGGTGCAAGTCTTCATTCATATATGTGCTGTACAAAAAAACTGCTTTCAAAATGACAGAATTACCAAAAAAATGAAAATTGTAATTTTTTTCCTTCGGCTTGGCTTAGATTCATTCAAAAACTGTGAAGTCAAAAAAGTCATTATACCCCTAGATAAATTCGTTAAGGGGTCTACTTTTCAAAATGGGGTCACTTGTGGGGGTTCTCCATAGTTTTGGTCACTCAATGGCTCTACAAGTGGGCAATGGGGCCTAAATCTCCTTCAAGCAAAATTTCTGTTCCGAAAGCCACCGGTTGCTCCTTTCATTTTGGGCCCCATTGTGCATCCAAACGTAAGATTAGGGCCACAATGGGTATGTTTCTGAGCACGGGACAAACAGGGGTATCCATTCTGGGGTGCAAATCCTAATTTTCATGTGTACTATAGAAAAAAATCCTGTCTTTAAAATGACATATTTGCAAAAATATGAAATTTTTGTTTTTCTCTTCTAAATTGCATTGACTCCTGAAAAAAAACTGTGGGGTTAAAATACTCATGACACCCCTCAGTGAATACGTTAAAGGGTGTAGTTTTTAAAATGGGGTCACTTGTGGGGGTATCTATCATTTTGACTCCTATGAGCCTTTCCAATCTTGGATTGGTGTAGGAAAACAAAGTGTTCCTCAAAATGCTGAAAAGTAATGTTAAATTTGTACGTCTCCTAAATGGTTAAAAAAAAACGAAAGTTTTTCCAATGTGCACCCAAAATAAAGTAAACGGATGGAAATATAAATCTTAGCAAAAATTTCTATATTATGTTTGCACATATTTGAGATATTGCAGTTGGAAATGTGAAAAAATGACGATTTTTTCAAAATTTTCCCAATTTTGGCGCTTTTAATAAATAAACACAAATTCTCTCGGTCTTTTTTTTCCACCTAAATGAAGTACAACATGTGGCGAAAAAACAATGTCAGAATCGCTTGGATATGCAAAACCTTTCTGGTCTTTTTCCATGCTAAAGTGACACATGTCAGATTTGCAAAATTTGGCCTGGTCATTAAGGCGTAAACAGGCTTGGTCACTAAGGGGTTAATTCACCACACAGAGACTTGTAGATAGCGGAGGCTCTATGCTGTGACCCGTTGTCTTGCGCTAATACCTAGGGGTTATTTACCGCTCACAGAGGCTTGTAGATAATAGAGGCTGTATGGATTGGGAGAAGACTCTAAAGCCAATGGATAGTGCTGGTAACTGCGGCGATCTCAATCCCACCAAGGAAAAAAGGGTATTGTGAGACGCTCTGCACAGCAGCAGAGCTGAAATACTTTGCAGAACTGTATAAATAAGTTAGGTCGCAGCTGCAGGCTAGGAATTATTTGCGTGCACTTTCACGGTGAGAGCGGTATTGTACGGTACTGCAGCCAGAAAATACGGTAATATAATGGAAGGCTGCAAACAGGCCTACCTGCGTAATTCAAAAATGGAGGTACTACTACTCCCAGCAGGCCCCAAGTAAAATGCACACAGTGAGATGTAGCCCAACGAAGGAGCTTTTGGTTTTTTGCACAGAGGATATGGACTGTATAGTGTATGTAACTTTCCCTATAGTAGTGGCTGTGGCCCAACGCTCTGCGTCTAATTCACTGCAGACACAGAACAGTATAAATAAGTATTTTCGCAGCAGGCCAGGAATTATTTGCGTGCATTTCACGGTGAGAGCGGTATTGTTTGTACTGCACTGCAGCCAGAAAAATATTACGGACGGCTGCAAACAGGCCTAGCTGCGTAATACAAATATGGAAGCACTACTACTCCCAGCAGCCACCAAGTAAAATGCAAACGGTGAGATGTAGCCCTAAGAAGGACCGTTGGGGTTCTTGAAGACCGGATCCTACACTACCACTTTCCCTATATCAGCAGCAGCACTTTCCCTATACTCTCCCAGTGTGTGTCTGAGGCGAGCCGCGGGCGGGACCGCTTTAAGAACTCGGCGGTCACCTGATCTCGCCAGCCACTCACTACTGTGGGGTGGGATAAGGCTGGCACGTCACAGGAGGAAGTGGTAATGCCTTCCCTGCATGTCTATTGGCTAGAAAATGGCGCTAAACATGCGGGGAAGGAAATGGAATTGACTCGAGTACCGCATGGTGTTCGACTCGAGTAACGAGCATCTCGAGTACCCTAATACTCAAGCGAGTATCAAGCTCGGACGAGTGCGCTCGCTCATCTATACAACTGACATTTACTTTGATTGCTATCTCTATTCTCTATCTCCTAGACCGCTACGAAGGCTTCTTCCACCCATAACTCATCCTTGCAGACTCCTTGTTGACGGACAACCGGTGAGGTTAGTGCAAATCACTGGTGGTGACCCTACAGGGCGACCGTGTCCTACATGCTAGATCCACAATACACGGCCCTCTGGGGGGACACGGGACTAACCGTGGTGTCATCAGGCTACTTCAGGCTCCGCTCTGGCCCCCGTCGTACACTGCGAATGCACACGTGTGTACTTGTGAAGAAACCTTCCATGTTTACTGTGCCTGGAGGGGAGGGGGCCGCCAGCCTGTGTGTGGCCCTCCACAGACCTCCATTAGCGTCTCCTCTCCATCCATCACTGTTTATTGCGCTGTGGAAACTAAGTTATAAATAAAGCGATCAATCACGGGCGCGATCAGATAAACACAGCGCCAAAAACTACCCCCCCCCCCCCATCCAGGCCTTTATTCTTCCTCCTCTCAGAAGTTTATTGCTCATTAGCAGCTGGAGACCGATTGGCTGCCGGCCTGTCACCGGCGCAGCACAACGTCTACCAGCAGTCAGACTTCTTCATAGTCATGAAGATGCAGCGTGCGCCCGTGTGGGGGGGTCCCCCCCAATCCGGTGAGCACCCCCATCCTTTTACCCTCATACAACATTTGACATTGCAGATTATAATAATGGGCGGCGACCGCCAGAACGTATTTCCGGACCCGACTCTCCCCCAGTGCCTGGCCCAGCAGTGACGTCTGGTCACATGACAACCCGATTCCTAAAACTCGGACTGCTTTTAAAAATAAAATATCTTTAAGAAGAACCATCTTCTGCCGCCATAATGTGTCATTTCCCCCACACGCGGTCGTTCTGCGCGTTCGCCTTTTGTGGGACGTCCTGTAGTTTCTATTGGGAGAACTTGTGACATTTGATCAATTATTACATTTTTTCCTGGAGATAGGGGAACCAAAAAGGCGCAGTTGTGGCGTTGTGTACGGTTTCTGCCGACATTCGCCATGCGGGGTACGCAATGCGTTCCTTTAACCCTTTCCAATTCTGGTTTTCCTAGGGGGCTAATTCTTTTTCTGCCATTATACAATGCTGCTATCTGCTGGCTAAAGCCAGTACTACATGAGGTGACACGTTGGATAGGCTCCGACAGCAGAGAGGCTGGCAATATACAGTAAGAGAACCCCGACGGACGTCTACCAACATCGGAGCTGTACAGCCTTAAATCATAATGTCTTCAGAGACCAGACAGTGGATTGGAAGGGGTTAATAGATCTGAGGTTTACAGATGCAGCGATGAAAATGTTATTTTTAAAAAAGTTTTGTTACAAATATGGGAAAAGTGTTTTTTTATCACTACTTACTTAATTAAGCAAAATAGAAGAATGCCATAAAATGACATAACGATGTTACCATAGCAACTGCAGGTACATTCCAAAACGTCTTTGAAAATTTTTAACTTTTATCCTTAAAGGGGTTGTCCCGCGCCGAAACGGGTTTTTTTTTTTTTCAACCCCCCCCCCGTTCGGCGCGAGACAACCCCGATGCAGGGAGGTAAAGAAAGCTCACCGGAGCGCTTACCTTAATCCCCGCGCTCCGGTGACTTCTCTACTCACCGCTGAAGATGGCCTCTTCCTCCGTGGACCGCAGCTCTTCTGTGCGGTCCACTGCCGATTCCAGCCTCCTGATTGGCTGGAATCGGCACGTGACGGGGCGGAGCTACACGGAGCTACACGGAGCCCCATAGAAGACTGCAGAAGACCCGGACTGCGCAAGCGCGGCTAATTTGGCCATCGGAGGCCAAAAATTAGTCGGCTCCATGGAGACGAGGACGCTAGCAACGGAGCAGGTAAGTATAAAACTTTTTATAACTTCTGTATGGCTCATAATTAATGCACAATGTACATTACAAAGTGCATTATTATGGCCATACAGAAGTGTATAGACCCACTTGCTGCCTCGGGACATCTCCTTTAACACTAGGAAAATAGGTGAGGGTTAGGTAAGGGGAGAGGGTTAGGTAAGGGGAGGGGGAGGGACAGATGAGAGGGGCGTGGGGGGGGACGACAGAGGGGACAGATGAGGGACGGGGGGGAAGGAACGGACGAGAGGGACGGGGGGGGAAGGAACGGACGAGAGGGACGGGGGGGGGAGGAACGGACAAGAGGGACGGGGGGAAGGAACGGACGAGAGGGACGGGGGGAAGGAACGGACGAGAGGTACGGGGGGGGAAAGGAACGGACTAGAGGGAAGGAACGGACGAGAGGGACGGGGGGGGGGGAGGAAGGAACGGACAAGAGGGACGGGGGGGGAGGAATGGACGAGAGGGATGGGGGGAAGGAACGGACGAGAGGAATGGGGGGGAAGGAACGGACGGGGGGGAAGGAACGGACAAGAGGGACGGGGGGGAGGAACAGACGAGAGGGAGAGGGATGTGGGGACGTGGGGCATTCAGTTATGTATACATGACTGTGGGCGGCCATCTTGTCTGCACATGACTGTAGGGGCGGTCATCTTTCCTGAGTTGCATTTAGCAGCGTTTAGAGATGCTTTACAGCAGCCTCATGAACCATTCACACATGCATGCTCTGTGACTCCTGCAGAGCTAATTGTGCAGGGAGGAGGAGGAGGTGAGCTGTGAATATTGTGAATGGTGGGTTCTGTGTTATCTATATACAGGTGTCTCCTCTCAGTGTAATCCTGCCTGTACAGGGAGGGGAGGAGGTGAGCTGTGACTATTGTGAATGGTGGCTCCTGTGTTATCTACATATAGGTGTCTCCTCTCAGTGTAATCCTGTCTGTACAGGGAGGGAGGAGGTGAGCTGTGACTATTGTGAATGGTGGCTCCTGTGTTATCTACATATAGGTGTCTCCTCTCAGTGTAATCCTGCCTGTACAGGGAGGGGAGGAGGTGAGCTGTGACTATTGTGAATGGTGGCTCCTGTGTTATCTACATATAGGTGTCTCCTCTCAGTGTAATCCTGCCTGTACAGGGAGGGGAGGAGGTGAGCTGTGACTATTGTGAATGGTGGCTCCTGTGTTATCTATATATAGGTGTCTCCTCTCAGTGTAATCCTGCCTGTACAGGCAGGGGAGGAGGTGAGCTGTGACTATTGTGAATGGTGGGTCCTGTGTTATCTATATATAGGTGTCTCTTCTCAGTGTAATCCTGTCTGTACAGGGAGGGGAGGAGATAAGCTGTGACTATTGTGAATGGTGGCTCCTGTGTTATCTATATACAGGTGTCTCCTCTCAGTGTAATCATGTCTGTGATGATAATGAGATGACAGCTGAGAAGTTCTCTCTACAGAACAGAAAGTGTCAGATTATTATTAGGCTTAGTGGTCAGTGTGGCCCGCGGATCATCGGGCCCTCCACTGTCACTTTTTCTCTTTTATACTGCCCCCCGCAGCATGAGGATTGCGCTCCGGTCACTGCTCTGCTGCCACGTCACTATGGCGCACTGCTGCTCACGGACTCTGTCTGCAGTGACGCCGGTCAGAGGAATATATACCGGAGGGATGGGGGCAGAGCTCTCTATAATCCCTTTCACAGGGGCCGATCTTACTGTACTTTTTGCATCAGTAAGGCAAGTTTTGTTTACAGACGGAATAAAAAGTCGCTGCGCTAGAAATGGCCAATTAGTCTAATGAAGTCCGGACGGGCTCTTTTTCCTGTGCGATTACGCAGTGCTTCACGCATCTCCTTGCGTATTGTGCGCACATTTGCACATCCCCATTGACTTCTATGGGAACCTTAGATGCATAAAAATAGAACATGTTCTGTTTTTTTTTCGTGACCGAACTGCACGCGCTGAATACGGGGATGTTACTGAATGCTGCATATTCTGCGCACAAATAGGTTCGCGTGAGGCCGGTCTTAAGGTGCGAGAGCGTCTGATACACAGAATAAGTGCAGTGCGGCGCGCAGTAAGACAACTCATTGGTCCAGTTTGAGTAAATCCGCCCCTCTCGATGCTTCGTGATTCGCCATTTGCCATGACTTGGTGATTTGGCGCTGCGATATTCTGTGGCGTTCTACATGAAGCGTATTCACTTGTGACTGTGGAATCCAGCACTTCGAGGGTTATTTTTCAGCTTCAGGAGGTTGCAGCGGTGCCGCCGCGTTGCGACATGTGACTAGAGGGAGGTGGTGGCTGATGGTCGCCGTGTCGTCCGCCTTCTTATTAAAGAACTATCGCCCCTCGGATGCTTCGTCCTCTCTTGTGGCCCCGCCGGACAGCTATTGCCTGCGGATCTCACTCCTGGGTCCGCTGATATCCAAGTGCCCAGTCACTTTATATAATGATGACAGAGGTGGGAAGACGAGGTCAGGGGAGCGTTGGCCCGTCTCATGGAACGGAGCCCATCCGTTATTGGTCATTCGCTTCCTTACAGCAGACTATATAGCTGATGTGATGACCCTGCTGGAGGGGGCTCCATAGTACAGTGACAGTGGGGTATTCCCCCTTCTCCCTGCACCCCAGAGGATCCCCATTCAACTGGCTGAATTCAAATGCTATAAGACCCACCACCCCAACTGGGAGGAGAAGATTGCGGCCTATTACCTTGGTGTAATAATCGCACAGCCCTCTGAGGACGTCCCATGCTCTGTCCTTAAGCCACTTTTAATACTTCTTTATCGCTTCTCCATAATGCCAACTTATGATGGGGTTACTCTGAGCTGCACCCCCTCTTCCTATGATGGGGTTACTCTGGGCCAGGCCCCCTCTTATCATGGGGTTACTCTGAGCCGCGCCACCTCTTCTTATGATGGGGTTACTCTGAGCTGTGCCCCCTCTTCCTATGATGGGGTTACTCTGGGCTGCGCCCCCTCTTCCTATGATGGGGTTACTCTGAGCTGCGCCCCCTCTTCCTATGATGGCGTTACTCTGAGCCGGGCCCCCTCTTCCTATGATGGGATTACTCTGAGCTGTGCCTCCTCTTCTTATGATGGGGTTACTCTGAGCTGGGCCCCCTCTTCCTATGATGGGGTTACTCTGAGCCGTGCCCCCTCTACCTATGATGGGGTTACTCTGAGCTGCGCCCCCTCTTCCTATGATGGGGTTACTCTGAGCTGCGCCCCCTCTTCCTATGATGGGATTACTCTGAGCTGGGCCCCCTCTTCCTATGAGGGGTTACTCAGGGCTGCGCCCCCTCTTCCTATAATGGGGTTACTCAGAGCTGCGCCCCCTCTTCCTATGATGGGGTTACTCTGGGCTGCGCCCCCTCTATGATGGGGTTACTCTGAGCTGGGCCCCCTCTTCTTATGATGGGATTACTCTGAGCTGGGCCCCCTCTTCTTATGATGGGGTTACTCTGAGCTGGGGCCCCTCTTCTTATGATGGGGTTACTCTGAGCTGGGCCCCCTCTTCTTATGATGGGGTTACTCTGAGCTGGGCCCCCTCTTCTTATGATGGGGTTACTCTGAGCTGGGCCCCCTCTTCTTATGATGGAGTTACTCTGAGCTGCACCCTCTCTTATGATGGAGTTACTCTGAGCTGGGCCCCCTCTTCCTATGATGGGGTTACTCTGGGCTGAGCACCCTCTTCCTATGATGGGATTACTCTCGGCTGGGCCCCCTCTTATTATGATGGAGTTACTCTGAGCCGGGCCCCCTCTTCCTATGATGGGGTTACTCTGAGCTGGGCCCCCTCTTCTTATGATGGAGTTACTCTGAGCTGGGCCCCCTCTTCCTATGATGGGGTTACTCTGGGCTGAGCACCCTCTTCCTATGATGGGATTACTCTCGGCTGGGCCCCCTCTTATTATGATGGAGTTACTCTGAGCCGGGCCCCCTCTTCCTATGATGGGGTTACTCTGGGCTGAGCACCCTCTTCCTATGATGGGGTTACTCTTGGCTGCGCCACCTCTTATGATGGAGTTACTCTGGGCTGCGCCCCCTCTTCCTATGATGGGGTTACTCTGGGCTGCGCCCCCTCTTCCTATGATGGGGTTACTCTGGGCTGGGCCCCCTCCTATTATGATGGAGTTACTCTGGGCTGCGCCCCCTCTTATGATGGAGATACTCTGAGCTGGGCCCCCTCTTCCTATGATGGGGTTACTCTGAGCTGGGCCCCCTCTTCCTATGATGGGGTTACTCTGAGCTGGGCCCCCTCTTCCTATGATGGGGTTACTCTGAGCTGGGCCCCCTCTTATGATGGGGTTATTCTGAGCTGCACCTCCTCTTATGATGGGGTTATTCTGAGCTGGGCCCCCTCTTATTATGATGGAGTTACTCTGGACTGCGCCCCCTCTTATGATGGGGTTACTCTGGGCTGCGCCCCTTCTTCCTATGATGGGGTTACTCTGAGCCGGGCCCCCTCTTCCTATGATGGGGTTACTCTGAGCTGTGCCCCCTCTTCCTATGATGGGGTTGCTCTGGGCTGCGCCCCCTCTTCCTATGATGGGGTTACTTTGGGCTGCGCCCCCTCCTCTTATGATGGGGTTACTCTGGGCTGGGCCCCCTCTTCCTATGATGGGGTTACTCTGAGCTGCGCCCACTCTTATTATGATGGAGTTACTCTGGGCTGTGCTCCCTCTTATGATGGGGTTACTCTGGGCTGCGCCCACTCTTCCTATGATGGGGTTACTCTGGGCTGGGCCCCCTCTTCCTATGATGGGGTTACTCGGAGCTGCGCCCCCTCTTCCTATGATGGGGTTACTCGAAGCTGTGCCCCCTCTTCCTATGATGGGGTTACTCGGAGCTGCGCCCCCTCTTCCTATGATGGGGTTGCTCTAGGCTGCACCCCCTCTTATGATGGGGTTGCTCTAGGCTGCACCCCCTTTTTTGATGGGGTTACTCTGTGCTGCGCCCCCTCTTATGATGGGGCTACTCTGAGCTGCGCCCCCTCTTATGATGGGCACCATAGCAGTTCTTTTTGCCTTTACATGTTGAACATCAGATGTTTCTAGAGAACTTGATGTGTTATATGCCAATATCTGCCTGTTGACCAACCAGGCGTCCAAGATACAACCTCGTGTTACACCCTGCAGACTCATTCCAAGCATGAAGGAGTCTGTGAGGCGGGTCAATTCTGAGGAGGAGGAGGAGACGGTTTTCACCCACGTGAGTCCTGGATGTCTTGTAGATCCATCCTACTGAACTGCTGCTGATGTCACCTGAGGAAGAGACAGCCGGCCCCGACCTGCCACTAGAACTGCTGATTTTATGGAGTTACTGACTGGATTGGCAATTTTATTGATGCGCAGACCATGGCTGTCACTGCTATGCGGATTGTCATATGTTTCTTACATCAGCCTAGGCAGACTCGTGAGTATATTAGTATATCTACCTTCCTAGTAAATAGCCTGCAGTTAGATGTTTAACTGGTTCAGTATTGTACATTGGTGTGATGGATTCTCGTGCGGTATCTCCGACAGACGGTTCCCAGGACTTAGCACTGTCTCCAGATGTGTTTCTCATGAGAAAGATCTGGGATGTCCACCGCTCATAAGGGGGGCTGCTCCTTACCTTCTCCCTCAGATTTCTTGGTCCGGGCAGGAATTCTAGTTGCGTTTCTTAGGAATCATGTGTTCATTTGCAACATACACCTTAAGGCATTAACATATGTTAATCATTAGAGTCATTATATACTAAGCCAATCATGAGTTGTTATGACGTTGGGGGGGGGGGGTGTATTTGTATTACTGCATCATCTCTGGATATATCTTTATCTTCATGGTAATAATAAACCAGACGTGTACTGATGGCTGACCAACATGGTGTCAGGCTCTGTGACCTTGCATGCATACTACTTCTCATTTTAATTAATTTGGAGCAGACAGAGTTTAGAGGAAAACCATTGATTTTACCTGTGACATGACTATGGCTGGCATCATTATGGGGATCCTGACTATGGCTGGCATCATTATGGGGATCCTTACTATGGCTGGCATCATTATGGGGATCCTGACTATGGCTGGCATCATTATGGGGATCCTGACTATGGCTGGCATCATTATGGGGATCCTGACTATGGCTGGCATCATTATGGGGATCCTGACTGTGGCTGGCATCATTACGGGGATCCTGACTGTGGCTGGCATCATTATGGGGATCCTGACTGTGGCTGGCATCATTACGGGGATCCTGACTGTGGCTGGCATCATTACGGGGATCCTGACTGTGGCTGGCATCATTATGGGGATCCTGACTATGACTAGTACTATTATAGCTAGTAATTTTGTTGCAGCAGTGACTATAGCTGGTAGTTCTATGGAGCTACTGACTGTGGTTGGTAATGTTATGGGGGTACTGACTGTAGTTGGCATTATTACAGCACAGTGATTACAGTTGGTAATGTTATGGGGGCTCTGAGACTGACTGGCAATATACTAGGGTACTGTTTATGGATGCTAATCTTATTGCCACAGTGTCTGTGGTTGGCAATCCTATGGGCGCACTGACAGTGGCTGGCAATATTATAGGGCAGTGACTATGGCCAGTAATGTAACTGACTGCGGTTGGCAGTAATTATGGCTGACAATCTTATGGGGACACAGATTACGATTGGCAGTTTTATGGAAGCACTGACTGGTTGGCAATGTTATGGAGGCTCTGACTGGTTGGCAATGTTATGCAGGCTCTGACTAAGGTTGGCCATATTGTGGGGGCACTGACTGTGGTTGGCTATGTTATGGGGGTATAAACCATGGCTGACAATGTTATGGAGGACAGACACTATAACTGTCAGTGTTATGGGGATAGTTGATCTGGTTGACAATACTTTGGGGCACTGACTGTATTTTGCAATGTTTATGGAGGCCTTGATGGTGGTTGGCAATGCTACGGAGGCACTTACCATGGTTAGCAATGTTATGGGGGCACTGACTATGGTTGGCAATGTTATGGGGGCACTGACTATGGTTGGCAATGTTATGGGGGCACTGACTATGGTTGGCAATGTTCTAGGGGTACTGTCTGTGGTCTGTAAACATATAGCATACGTTGCAGCTCCCCCTATGGCTCCTCTCCCCATTAAGTTGTCAGTTGATCTCACTTCTACAAGTCCGGACCGCTTGTGATGATATATAACCTCTAAGATGTGAATAAATGGCAGACTGTGACGTCAGGTGACTCTTCACTCCTCCCAGAATGCATTGGGAATATACAAGTTACCTTCTTGGAGTTCCAACCTCTGGTCACTTACTGTGGTTGACAGTGTTATGGACATATAGAGTATAGTTGTCAATGCTATGGGGGCACTGACTAAGGCTGGCAATATTATGGGGGCACTGACTAAGGTGGGCAATATTATGGGGGCACTTACTGTAATTGAGTGTTATGAGCATATAGACTATGGTTGGCAGTAATGTGGGCACCGAGTACAGCTACTAATGTTATGGGGGCAATGACAAGGTTGACTATGTTATGGAGAACCTACGAGGTTTTTCGAACGTCACAATCCTCCCGCGAGGACGACTAATCCTTCTCATGTCCCTCATCTCGCTGATGGGGGCTGTAGGGTCCTCACGTCTCCTTGGCATTGTGCAGCCCACAGGAGTCATTCCAGAGCCGAAGAAATCCCTGCTTGTTCATTGGCCACCAGCAGCGACAAAAAACTTCCTCACCCTGCAGACCGAAAACGTTTTGTCTCCGGTACGGAGCTCCGATGGCTTCCCAAGTGGAGGACATTCTGGGTCATTCTCATCACATCCTGTTATCTCCTTACTGTAGAGCTCCTGCCACAGCTTCTTAGTTGGGGGGTCGTGTTACAGCTTTCACCTTGGGGCACAGAAACTTCCAGTTACGCCTCTGGGTTGCAGCGAAGCAGAGGGGCGCAAATCAATGGAGAGGAGAGTTTCCATCACTTCATGTAATTCCTGCAGCATCCAGAGCTCTCAGTGCTGCCACCTGGTGGATGAAAGTGGAACGCCACAGATTTCCAGCTTATTGTATGTCAGCTAAAGGAAGTGTCACAGACATGAACACGAGACGAGGGGCTGCTGTGCAGTTATGTGTGATGGTGGAGGGGAAGCCATAGTGAATCTGTCGTAGTCCCATCTTTATGGGACTACCACAGACCAACCACAGACACAGAGTGACAGCGGACCCACGTACTCCCCCCCCCTAATCCACGTCATGGAAGCTCTGCTCCTCCGCTAGCCTCCGCGCCGCTAGCAGAGATGTTCTCCGGCGCACAGTGACGACAGTGTGCTGTCGGACTCCGCCTCTCCGGACGCTCTCGCGGAACCAAGTGGTAAGAGACGTCGGGGGAGGAGGATCCCGGCTGCACACTGACATCCCAGTGTGCGCTAGGATCAGCGCTGCTACCGGTAGTAGCGCTGGTTAGTGAATACCAGCAGGGAAGCCGCGACCCCTGCTGGTATTCACCAACGGGGTGAACGGCCGACAGCGGGCGCGGGTCAGCGACTATGGCTATGCGTGTCAGTGCTGACACGCGTGGCATGGGGGAGCTCACCACACACACACACAAAGCCACCACTAGGGGGAGCTCACTACATACAGATCTATATATACAGCCACCACTAGGGGAAGCTCGCTACATACAGATCTATACATACAGCCACCACTAGGGGGAGCTCGCTACATACAGATATATACATACAGCCACCATTTGGGGGAGCTTGCTACATACAGCTATATACATACAGCCACCACTAGGGGGAGCTCGCTACATACAGAAATATATAGCCACTACTATGGGTCTTCACCCTGGGAATCAGTCATGACTTGGTGTTTGCACGCCAATTTCCCTTCCTGGAGGTAGCCCTAAAGGTGGACAGTTCCAGGCCGCCAACACTGATCCTACGCTGCCTAGTGGCAGGACAGGATGGAACCACCGTCCCTATGCAGATGACAACTTACTAGTACCGACAGGCCAGGCCGAAAGAATAAACAAACACGACAGGAAACCACAGAACACAGGGAGAGCTGGATGGAGACAAGGTAACCCTCACTGGAGCAGAACCGAAGTCAGACACACGGAATAAAACCAATAACTGGCAACTGCTATCAGCAGTTGGATTCGAGCTCCCAACCAGCCACTATAACTCACAGAGGTAGAGCGCGCGCGCCTCTCATAGCGGGCACGCGCGCCACACGCCGCGCCCTGCACACCAGAGCACAGCGCCGCCACTCGCCGACCCGAACGTGGTACAACGTCATCCCAGGACACCGCAACAAACCATGCCACTGCCACCCATGGTCCCTGACCGGCCTCATGGTAACAGGTACTTCACCTTACTATGGGATGCTCACTACTTATAGATATATACAACCACCACTAGGAGGAGCTCACTACATACAGATATATACAGCCACCACTAGGAGGAGCTCCCTACATACAGATATATAGAGCCACCACTAGGAGGAGCTCACTACATACAGATATATACAGCCACCACTAGGAGGGGCTCACTACATAAAGATATATACAGCCACCACTAGGGGGATCTCACTACATACAGATATATACAGCCACCACTAGGAGGAGCTCACTACATACAGATATATACAGCCACCACTAGGAGGAGCTCACTACTTATAGATATATACAACCACCACTAGGAGGAGCTCACAACATACAGATATATACAGCCACCACTAATATGGGCTCACTACATACAGATATATACAGCCACCACTAGGGGGAGCTCCCTGCATACAGATATATACAGCCACCACTAGGAGGAGCTCACTACATACAGATATATACAGCCACCACTAGGGGGAGCTCACTACATACAGGCATATACAGCAACCACTAGGAGGAGCTAACTACATACAGATATATACAGCCACCACTAGGAGAAGCTCACGACATAAAGATATATACAGACACCACTATAGGAAGCTCACTACATACAGATATATACAGCCACCACTAGTGGGAGCTCACTACATACAGATATATACAGCCACCACTAGGAGGAGCTAACTATATACAGATATAAACAGCCACCACTAGAGGGAGCTCCCTACATCCAGATATATACAACCACCACTAGGAGAAGCTCACTACATACAGATGTATACAGCCACCACTAGGAGAAGCTCACTATATACAACATATACAGCCACCACTATGGGGAGCTCACTACATACAGATATATACAGCTGAGAAGGTACAGGCTCATAATATGGAAGAATCTGTCTCAAAATGGCCGCTAGATACAAAATGGAGCATTATAAGATGTAAATAAGCTTGTGTGTAGTGAAACAATAATTCAAGCAGAAATAACTTTAGAGCATGAGATTCGGTGCAATGTCTAATGATTTGTTTCTATTCATCCGAGAACATTTGCCTGGTACAGTCGCTATCAGAAGAGACTCCCCCACATCCTGAGCTTTGGGAAAAGAGCAAATCGTGCTGATAAGACGCTGCGATCATCCAAACTCACAAGTGAGGACGGGATAACGTCCGGGAGGAATAATCATTTGAAGGACATTTCACATAGATTCTCTCACTATGCTGTAATGGTTTTTTTTTTTTTTTTTTTTTAACCCAATGAGATTAAAGCCGTGACTAATGACGTATTCCTTTCCTGTATTGAGAAACGCTATGAAACGTTAATAAAGATTCAGAGTACGCACGCCTTAAGCAGAGTGAGCTGTATATCTGCCGCAGCTCAACTCTACGTATCTGTGGGAACTAATAACTATAAATTATATAGTTTTTGGCCTCCTTGATGCATCCAGGTACGAACTAATTTGGAACCCAAGGCTTGAAACGTTAATGTGACCGGTCATGTGTAACGGTCCTTAACAACTGGCGTAGTCGGCAGGATTTATTGATTGACGCTGATGATAACTATTGGACTACGACACAGACCTGGGTTGATGATATCAGCCGTGCCAAAGGCCAGGGACTGATCAACCCCATACAGCGCGGTAAGTCACATATATATGATGTCTACTGTGGTCTGTTTTGGTACGTTTGATTGTAGTCTGTCCTGCGGTCAGTCGTTATTTCAATGTACAATTGTTAAGCTGTCATCAATAGATGTTGTTACCTCAGGTCTTGGGTACTCTTAAGTGACACCGAGGGACAGAATCTGTAATTTGACTATATACATATATATGTGTTTTCATTGTGGGTCCATTAGGACTGGCTGTTGTTTAACGGTACTGGGCATTTTGGCTGTTTAACTGTATCGGGCATTTTGGCTGTTTAACTGTATCGAACGTAGAAGTCTGTGAACACTACGTCATCGAGGACAGGGCATTTAGACGTGGAAGTCTTTGAACACTACGTCTTGTTGTATCATACGTAATAACATGTTGAAGTTCTTTAAGAAGAAGACTACTGATCAGGGTCTCCTGGATCCTGTCCACTTGGTGTCATGTAGAGCAGGCAAAAAGTTAAGAAGTTATGTGAAAGGGCGTCAGACGTAAGAGTTCTTACATTACGTGATTGAGCATAAGGCTACAGGCATACCAGTGAGAAAAGGGTCTCAGGCAGTTATAGATACTCATAATTAGGCCGTCGTAATATACGATGTTTAAATTGTTAAGAAGAAGACTGTAGATGATGGTCTTTTGGATCCTGTCCAGTTGGTAGTATGTAGAGAGAAGTTGAAAATGCAGAACGTGTGGCGTCATCAGAAGGTCCCAGCATATGTGTTATTTATGAGTCTAAATGCAGGGAATAGTTCATATTCACTGAGAGCTGACAGTTGTTTTACAAAGGTGGGGGCTGTCGGAGAAGGCTTGGAAAGTGTGTTAGCTGATCATGAAGGAATTGTAGTTAATAGACGATTGCTCAGGTTTGCAGAGAAAAATGTTTCAGTAAGTGACGTAAAGTTGAAGTAAGAAAGTTGCAATTTCAAGATGGTGATTATTCATATGCTTTGAGTTGAAGACAAAGGAAGGCAGCCCTTCTTCACCATCTGAGGGCACCGCCCCGGCCGTGTCATGGATGATGTTTTTCTCCCCTTTGCTCTGCCTCTAGATGGCCGTGTTGTTATTGGGGCCAATACCAGTCGGTATATCTTGATACGTGTCTAGTATGTAGTATTCCTGAACCCTCCCGTCACCATCGCCCAGTCAGGCCACACCTTCGGTGGCCATTTCAGTGCCAGCCATGGCCCAACGGCCATTTTAGCATCTGTTGCAACAATACCTTCTGTTACCCCTCAGATGTCATCTTAGCTCCGCAGCAGAAATGAGCTGGCTTCTCATCTCCCATCTATGTATGTTTTTACCTGGCATACCAATTCTGCACACTGCAATGACGAGTGCCTTTTCTGAATTTTGCATAAAAACGTTCAAGTTCCCTCATCCCGCCTGCAAACAGCCTCCTCCCGATTATCTGTTCTGCAGTCTGTGTTTAGCACCCCCCTCCCAAGTAGGTTTGTGCTTAAAATTGCCCACAAATGTAGTCGTCGCGAGGAGGAACCTGGGGGCGAGTTCAGGCAGAATCTGTGATCTATGTGACAATTTGTATGTCTTAAGGTCCCAACATTGTGTCATTGCTGTACGTGTTGTCCATATCTCATAAGTCAGATACTGCTGAGAAGAAAGGTCACTATAGGTGCTAGGATCGCAGACGGCAGTAGAAAAGCTTACAGAACGAAGGAGAGGGTCAATACGTGATAATATAGATATAGGAATAGATAGAGGGTTAATGCTTGATCTATGAGAAGCCGCAGCTAGTCCGGAGCAGGTCCTCCCCCTTGTCTCCATTCTCCCCCCTTCCCTTTGTTTTTCTCTTCATCTAACTCTCAAGGCCAAAAGATTAGAGCGGAGAACCCTGGACAATAGCGTTGTTTGCTTTAACAGTATAGAACCCATAATGAATCCAGTGAATCATACTGTCTTAAAAATAGGAAGGATAGGAATTTTTATGGTATATTCTTGCTGTTGTGTAAATGTCAGTTCTGTGACTGGTTGGACGTGTGTATAATTGCTAAATGTGTGTTCCTTTAATGGGAAAATATTAGTTTTACAAAGTGGTTGTTGTGGAATCTGTTGTACATCTCTAGTATTACAAACAGTTAAAGTTTGACTGATTCCAGGGGGAGGTGGGAGTGATTGAATGCATTTGTTTGCAAGATGAGGACAGTTGCATCATACGCGTTACGTCCTGTGTGAACTCTTACTAACATTTGAATGAGAGAGACAGACTTGACCGCATGGATGGATGAGAGTTAATGACCCGTGTTCAGACTATGATGAATGTAGGATGTGTGGTGCAGATATTGACTGGGGATACAAGTTTTCCCCCCTCCTCTGCATATGCAGACCGTAAATTTCCAATGTGAATAGATGTTTGTAGATTATTCTGCCCTGTTGTAATTCATGCCTCTGTTATTGGTGCTAACATCTTACAGGCCTTATCTGCATCTATCAAATTCCCATCAGATGGATCGGTACAGGTTGAGACCTCAGGTGACAGTTCAGAAGAGTTTTGTAAACTAACTGTTCTCTTGGTGGATCCGGCTCATGTGTTTCTCCTGTCAGTCGCTAAAAAAAAAACAAAAAAACCTAGTTTTCCACAGGTCCTGACAAATAGTAGGCTGCTTCCAAGACAGACATAGGGAAATTGAACCACAGCCACTTGGATACTACTCCATGAGGTTGGATCCAGTCGCTTGAGGAGCTCCCTCATGTGTGTGTGTGCGGTGGCAGCAGTACAGGCAATGGTTGACAAACCTTCTGAGTTGGTATTGGACTACACCCCCCCCCCCCCATTCCTTAGTGGTCCTCACCCCTCATGTCATTCGGAGCATACTCACGCAAGTGCAACCCAAGCACTTATCTCTGGCCTGTCAGATCCGGCTACAATGTGCTCTTTTGAACCTGGCTACTCTTCTTTCAATTGAGTATCCTGGTTCACAGGGGGGAGGAGGAGAAATAGGTGATCTAGGTATTGCAGATCAGCCATTTTTAAATTGTTTGCAACAAGGTTCTGATCTATTTGAAATAGAATATCAGCCTGATTGTTTAGCAGTGATGCAACAAGAAAATGTAAGTTTTAAGAGGTTACTGAATGCCCTTGTTAACAATGCATATTTTGAGTTGTTTTTTATGGATGGTCCCAGGGTGAGGATGGACGACTCCACACCGGATATGCAGTGGTCACACAACAAGATGTCCTAAAAGCAGAATGCCTCCGCATGTCGCAGCACAAAAAGCGGAACTAAAAGCCCTCACTGAGGCGTGTAGAGTGGCAGAAGGTAAGACGGCAAACATTTACATTGACTCCCGGTATGCATTTGGCATAGCTCATGATTACAGCCCAATATGGAAGGTCAGACAGTTTTTTTTACCTCAGCAGGACAACCAATTAAGAATGGTGCAGCGGTGCAGAGTCTCACGGAGGCCCTACTTACTTCTACCTAACAAAGTGAAGAGCTCACACCAATTCCTACACCGGAGAAGCAAGAGGCAACGCCATCACAGACCACACAGCAAAGGCAGCGGCCCTCAAGCCGTGGAAGAAAAGAAGAATTTGACAAAAACTTTGGACATTGACTAAACTTTGGACATTGATAAAAACTTGGACTTTGATAATAACTTTGAACTTTGATATGCTAAAGACTTTACAGTTACAAGCCAGCAAGGAAGAAAAAGACAAATGGACTAAATATGGGAGCAACAGAAACAAGACGGTGTATGGCTAACAGTCAACAGAAACTGTCCACCACAGTCCCTGTGCCCCATGATGGCCCAGCTGACGCACGGAAAGATGCACCTCTCAAAGTAGCAATGATTTCGGCGCTTGAACGAGGACGAGTGGCTCCTGGGTTTTCTGTAGCTGCTGCATCATTTGTCCAATTTTGCATGATCTTTGCCGTAAGCAACAGGGCAGAAGTAAATTTGCCACATCACACTTGCCGGGGCCACTCTACCCATTTCAGGGATTGCAAATTGACTACACTCAGCTCCCACCTGTTGGGAAGTATGAATATGTGCTTGTTGTTGTTGATTTCTTTTCAGGTCGGAGACCTACCCTGTTACCAAAGTAAATAAGCAGGTAACCGCACAGAAGCTCATGAATGAGGTAATCTGCAGATATGGGGCACCGGAAGTGATTGAGTCAAACAAAGGTGCAAACTTCACAGGTGAAATAATGCAACACATCATGTCTGCTTTGGGTATATCCCAGGCTTTTCACACACCCTACCATCCACGGAGTAGTGGGAAAGTAGATCCATGGGCAATGAAGGAAACGGGCAAATCTTGAATTGAGTGTCTTCCATTAGTTTTTCTTTTCCTCAGGAGGGTACATGCCACAGTAGCTGAGTTTGGGGAATGATTCTCTTGTTAATTTTGTCATAGGCCTCTCCAAGGAATTGTCAATAATGCATTCTGTGGTCTCTGCTTCTCTCTCAGGTCCTACAGACGAGCGTCACAATCTGAAACCAGGTGGCAGGTTTGATCCACATGTGTATATATATATATATATATATATGCAATCAGAGTGCCAAGGGGGGGGTGTCAGATGAGTTTAAAGCCAGGGATCAAGTTAAGGCCGGATTTGAGTCCCTGTTTGGAATAGTAACCATCAATAAGAATGTTGATATATATTACAACCAACAAAGGTTCGTGAGCTATACAAGAGATGCACTTTAGGGGCTTGCTGATCAATTAGGCCCCACAGCCACCATGACTTTCCAGAACCGAATGGCTCTGGATATGATACTAACCGAGAAAGGTGGTGTTTGTAAAATGATTGGTGAAACTTGCTGTACGTATATTCCAGATAATACAGGCCCCACAGGTAAAGTGACTATCGCAATAAAGAAATTGGCCACATTGTCAGAAGAGCTGAAACGTAATTCTGGGATAACTAACCCCTGGGATGGGTGGTTTGCATGGACCGGACAATGGAAACAATTCTTGATGCAGATAGGTATAGGGATTCTGGTTACTCTTATCATACTCCTGCTACTTTCAGTCTGTATTGTGCCCTGCATAAAACGCTCCTGTGCTAAGCTTACAGATCAGATGGTACCTGTCGCCCCCGTATACGTAAATGTAGAGACCCCAGGCTATATGTCTATAATACAATAGAGCGATTTACCCCCATATGGAACTGTCGCAGCAGAAGCAGGGGTGACCACTCTAGTTTCCCAGCCATTAGAATAGAGTAGCATGTGTGTTGTAGATCCCTTCTGTGTCTATTAGGTTTTCGTGTTTAGTTAGCTAGGATTAGTTGTCGGGGAAGGGATTAGCCCTTGGACAGCTGACCAACAATGATAGGTAGGGCATAGATCATAAACTAGAGATAGGGAAAGCAAACCTTACCCCGCCCAGTAGAAGTTATAAGGTATTGTTTATTTTGAGACAGTTTCTAGGGGGGTTTGAGAAGGTACAGGCTCATAATATGGAAGAATCTGTCTCAAAATGGCCGCTAGATACGAAATGGAGCATTATAAGATGTAAATAAGCTTGTGCGTAGTGAAACAATAATTCAAGCAGAAATAACTTTGGAGCATGAGATTCGGTGCAATGTCTAATGATTTGTTTCTATTCATCCGAGAACATTTGCCTGGTACAGTCGCTATCAGAAGTGACTCCCCCATGTCCTGAGCTTTGGGAAAAGAGCAAATTGTGCTGATAAGACGCTGCGATCATCCAAACTCACAAGGGAGGACGGGATAACGTCCAGGAGGAATAATCATTTGAAGGACATTTCACATAGATTCTCTCACTATGCTGTAATGTTTTTTTTTGTTTGTTTGTTTTAACCCAATGAGATTAAAGCCGTGATTAATGACGTATTCCTTTCCTGTATTGAGAAACGCTATGAAAAGTTAATAAAGATTCAGAGTACGCACGCCTTAAGCAGAGTGAGCTGTATATCTGCCGCGGCTCAACTCTACGTATCTGTGGGAACTAATAACTATAAATTATATAGTTTTTGGCCTCCTTGATGCATCCAGGTACGAACTAATTTGGAACCCAAGGCTTGAAAGGTTAATGTGACCGGTCATGTGTAACGGTCCTTAACACAGCCACCACTAGGAGAAGCTCACTATATACAATATATACAGCCACCAGTAGGGGGAGCTCACTACATACAGATATATACAGCCACTAGGGATGAGCGAGTATACTCACTAAAGCACTACTCGCTCGAGTAATGTGCTTTAGACGAGTATCTTCCTGCTCGTCCCTGAAGATTCGGGAGCTGCCGCATCTGACAGGTGAGTTGCGGCAGGGAGCAGGGGAGAGCGAGCGGGAGAGAGAGATCTTCCCTCCGTTCCTCCCCGCTCTCCCCCGCAGCTCCCAGCTCCGCGGCGGCCCCCGAATCTTCAGGGACAAGCAGCAAGATACTCGTCTAAAGCACACTACTCGAACGAGCAGTGCTTTAGCGAGTATACTCGCTCATCCCTAACAGCCACCACTAGGAGGAGCTCACTACATACAGATACATACAGCCACCACTAGGAGAAGCTCACTACATACAGATATATACAGCCACCACCATAGGGAGCTAACTACATACAGATATATACAGCCACCACTAGGAGGAGCTCAGTACATACAGATATATACAGCCACCACTAGGAGGCGTTCACTACATACAGATATATACAGCCACCACTAGGAGGAGCTCACTACATACAGATATATACAGCCACCACTAGGGGGAGCTCACGACATACAGATATATACAGCCACCACTAGGAGAAGCTCACTACATACAGATATATACAGCCACCACCATAGGGAGCTAACTACATACAGATATATACAGCCACCACTAGGATGAGCTCACTACATACACATATATACAGCCACCACTAGGAGGAGCTCAATACATACTGATATATACAGCCACCACTAGGGGGAGCTCAGTACATACAAATATATACAACCACCACTAGGGGGAGCTCACTACATACAGATATATACAGCCTCCACTAGGAGGAGCTAACTACATACAGATATATACAGCCACCACTAGGAGGAGCTCACTACATACAGCTATATACAGCCACCACTAGGAGAAGCTCACTACATACAGATATATACAGCCACCACTAGGAGAAGCTCACTACATACAGCTGTATACAGCCACCACTAGGAGAAGCTCACTACATACAGATATATACAGCCACCACTAGGAGGAGCTCACTACATACAGCTGTATACAGCCACCACTAGGAGGAGCTCACTACATACAGATATATACAGCCACCACTAGGAGGCGCTCACTACATACAGCTATATACAGCCACCACTAGGAGAAGCTCACTACATACAGATATTTATACAGCCACCACTAGGGGGAGCTCTCTGTATACAGATATATACAGCCACCACTAGGAGGAGCTCACTCCATACAGATATATACAGCCACCACTAGGAGGAGCTCACTACATACAGCTATATACAGCCACCACTAGGAGAAGCTCAGTACATACAGATATATACAGCCACCACTAGGGGAGCTCACTACATACAGATATATACAGCCACCACTAGGAGAAGCTAACTACATACAGATATAAACAGCCAACAGCATAGAGAGCTCACTACATACAGATATATATGCAGCCACTACTACAGGGAGCTCACTACATACAGATATATACAGCCACCACTAGGAGGAGATGACTACATACAGATATATACAGCCACCACTAAGGGGAGCTCACTACATACAAATATATACAGCCACCACTAGGGGGAGCTCACTACATATAGATATATACAGTCAGCACAAGGAGGAGCTCATTACATACAGATATATACAGCCACCACTAGGAGGAGCTCACTACATACAGATATATACAGCCACCACTAGGAGGAGCTCACTACATACAGATATATACAGCCACCTCTAGGAGGCGATCACTACATACAGATATATACAGCCACCACTAGGAGGAGCTCACTACATACAGATATATACAGCCACCACTAGGGGGAGCTCACTACATACAGATATATACAGTCACCACTAGGAGGAGCTCACTACATACAGATATATACAGCCACCACTAGGAGGAGCTCACTACATACAGATATATACAGCCACCACTAGATGGTCATCCATCTTTAGCCCCTTCCTTAGTGTGCCAGTATGAGTGCCCCCTCACCACCCCAGTTACAATATGGCATTACAGTGAAAGCTGGTGGGCACACCAACAGCACTGCAAAGAGATGTTTACAGAACTTGATGCTCCTGCAGAAAACAATGCTACCCCAGCAGGACCCGCATCTGTTTATCTGATGTTAAGGGTGACAGAATCCAATTGCATTCAGTCTGAAATCCACCTACCATCCCTTATGCTTTACACTGAAGCTCTGCTTGTTCATCTTGGCAGCTGTGTATAAACAGAAGTCCTATGCAGAGCGGGGGATTCTTGAGATGGCTTGCGTTGTCGGCCGTCAGTTGACTAGAATAATTGGCAGCACGCTGGCTGTTAGGTGTCAGTACTGTAATAATGATTGATGATGTCAGAGGGTTATAAAAGGGCGGCAGGTATGAGGCGGAGCCACCAATCCGCCCGCCTGTCACTCCATGGTTGTTGTGTCTTATGTCTTCCATGTACTTTGCATTTGATTTACGTCCTGCAGGTTGTCAGGTCCCTCCTGCCTTGACCAGGGAGATCTCGGATTTTATGGAGTTGCCCTTTAAGCCTCCTGCTGTATGATAATAGGCTTAGTAATGATAAATGTCACTGTGTGCGTTCCTTCTTCATTGCGGTGGGTTACTAAGCAGCGGCTTCGGAGAATCTGCCTCGTGTGACGACGTCAGGCTCCATCTAATAATCTGATTTCGTCCCATCTGTTGTGTCTTCACCAATTAAACCGTCTGATAAACACGTCTGAAAAACAGGGGAGAAAGCAGAAGAGCGCCAGACGGGGAAATGGCAGAACGTAACTGGCACAGACAGGGTGTAAGTCTGTGTGGCGGGGTCATGTCACATATATGGAGCTCTCATACACTGGTTTACTTTACTCTGCTACTTAGAGGGTAACTCCAACGGTCCTCATAAGGTAACTCAATCACTAAATAGAGGGTAAATCCCCCACTACTTAGAGGGTAACTCCACGGCTACTTAGAGGGTAACTCCACCACTGCTTAGAGCGTAACTCCACGGCTACTTAGAGGGTGACTCCACGGCTACTTAGAGGGTAATTCCACGGCTACTTAGAGGGTGACTCCACGGCTACTTAGAGGGTGACTCCACGGCTACTTAGAGGGTAACTCCACGGCTACTTAGAGGGTAACTCCACCACTGCTTAGAGGGTAACTCCACGGCTACTTAGAGGGTAACTCCACGGCTACTTAGAGGGTAATTCCACCACTGCTTAGAGGGTAACTCCACGGCTACTTAAAGGGTAATTCCACCACTGCTTAGAGGGTAACTCCACGACTACTTAGAGGGTAACTCCACAGCTACTTAGAGGGTAACTCCACCACTGCTTAGAGGGTAACTCCACGGCTACTTAGAGGGTAACTCCACGGCTACTTAGAGGGTAATTCCACCACTGCTTAGAGGGTAATTCCACCACTGCTTAGAGGGTAACTCCACGGCTACTTAGAGGGTAACTCCACGGCTACTTAGAGGGTAACTCCACGGCTACTTAGAGGGTAACTCCACCACTGCTTAGAGGGTAACTCCACGGCTACTTAGAGGGTAACTCCACGGCTACTTAGAGGGTAATTCCACCACTGCTTAGAGGGTAATTCTACCACTGCTTAGAGAGTAACTCCAACGTTACTTAGAGGGTAATTCCACGGCTACTTAGAGGGTGACTCCGACGGCTACTTGGAGGGTGACTCCCACGTCTACTTGGAGGGTGACTCCCACGTCTACTTGGAGGGTGACTGCATCGCTGCTACTTGAAGTAAAACACAGTGAGCAGGATGGAGAGTAAACACATAAAGGAGGCAGAGGAGTCAGGGAGAAGCAGGGAGTGACTTGTGAGGATGGTAATAGAAGGGGCGGAGTTACGACAATATCTCAGGAACCTCTGTAGAAATAAGTTGCCGACTGCAGAGGAAAGATGGAAAAAAGGTCATTTAAAGGGGAACTTCACCTACCGCTCCTTTTGAGAATCACATTATGGATATCAGTAGGCAACAGCTGAATGGGAAGAGCCAGGAGAACGGAGAGAGAAATCAGATTAAATGAGTAGCCAGAGCTGATAATAAAAGGGGCGGGATTGTGACTACATCTAATATTTATTGTCACAGTTAAAGGGTAACTCCTGCCTAATTGTTGGATGGTAGGGATTATCTGGTCAGGGCAGGATCAGTAAAGTTACAAAAATGGTGGGGCTCTGACAACTTCCACCAATGATGGTAAAAAGGGGTGGGGCCCTGACAACCTCTAATGATAGTAACAAGGGGTGGAGCCTGAAGTAGTCAGAAATTCACCTCCTGCCTCTATCCTTCACCATGCTTTATACTACAGCTCTTCCCCATTACAGTATAGCTTATGATCATTGTAGACTGAGGTAGCCCGAAACGCACCTCCTATCCCATCACGGGTTGTACTCTGACCGCCCCCCATGATTTAGCCCAAAGCTGCTCGCCATGAGAATACGGAGTAGTTGCATTGCACCTCATGTCTCACCTCCATGCTTTACACTGCAGTTGTGTTCCATTAGGCAACAGCTTAGCTGTATTGTGTATTGGACATCCAGCTCCTGTCTCCTTATTGTCTCACACCATGTTCACACGGCATGGAGAGGCAAATCCGCCATGGATGTCAGAGAATCCTCAGCCACTGATCTGATGGCGGGATCCGAAGTTCTGGTGAACCTGCGGTGGATTTCTAAATGTGCTTCGTCTTTATTATACAGCTCAGGTTATTTACGGATCATGTGACTCAGGTAGACATTTCGCCATTCGCATTGCTGGTGGAACATCCGTAGATTCTGTCAGGATTTAGAAGCGGATTCCATGCCTTCACGTGGCAGAATGTCTTAGAGGAAGTCCCGCAGCACGCCACAGTAAGCCCGCACCGTGCCCAGGTATTTACTTCATGCCAAGCCACTAGTGGGACCACGGACCTCCAGTCCCAACGTGTCGTCTGGAGAAGCGAAAGGAGCGGCAGCGACGGCGGTGGATGTAAAATACAACAACTTTATTGCTCCATATTAAAAATACAGCAACGTTCCGACTGTAAGAAGTCTTTCTCACGCCTGCTAGTCTGCCAGTACACCACTCATTATATGACAAAACAGACATAGGCGGGCGGGAAGTAACCGCCATGATGATTGGACAGCAGTCCCAACACCTGACAACACACACCTGTTCAAAACTCACATGACATAAGAACATATGGTGCCATCCCCCGTCCATATGACCGCTCCATGCCACCCCCTAGAGGTCCGGCGACTGCGCATGTGCGCATATCGTAGTGATGTCAGCACGGCGTCAACCAAAGCCCCGGAGGCACATATTACATGCGGCAACCACAAGATGGCCACAGCCAGCCAACCAAATGAGTGTTGGGCGGCAGCCAACCACAAGATGGCACATGCAGAGAACATGGATATAGCCCAAACTACAAGATGGCCCTGGCCAGCCAACCAAATGTGTATTGGGCGGCAGCCAACCACAAGATGGCGCCTGCAGAGAATGTGGATATAACACAAACTACAAGATGGCCACGGCCAGCCAACCAAATGTGTATTAGGCAGTGGCCAACCACAAGATGGCGCCTGCAGAGAATGTGGATATAGCCCAAACTAATCATGTTAAGTAACTAAAAAACAACTAGGATATCGGACAAATAGTAACCAACGAAGAGGGGAGACAGAAAAAGGAGAAAAGGGCTGGACAATAACATCACAAAGAAAGCTTCAGCAGGGAGGTGACCGGTCAGCAAATCTATTGCTCAACAACATGGCCGGATGTAGAGAAAACCAAAGATTTTATTGTGATATATATCAAAAAATATTTAAAAAAATACATGAAAAACAAATCAGGAGGCGAAAAAAGAAGAAAGAGAACCTTCAAAAAAATGTTTAACGACAGTATACAAAATGCGCCTGAACAGCGGAAGTGTCATGGAGCGGGCGGACGGAGGACAGGAGAAGGACCAAGAATACAACAGAGATCATTAGTAAGAAGGAACCAATCATAGAGAGGCGATCACTTTACAACCCAACGAAGAGAGATACAAGGGGCGGAAGGATAATCCATGTTTAAACCAGACGGATGCAGGGTGTTTAAAGTGTGTGTCCACCGAACGTTCCTTCTTCTTTAGCAGGGACTCCCCATCGCCTCCTCGTGTCAATGGCGGATCATCATCTATAACCCTAAACCTAAATTGGCTGATGCTTCATGTCGTGGAAATGTTTAGGAATAGGAAGATCAGGACACTCAGTCCGGATGGAGCTCTTGTGTTTGATCATGCCGGTTCGTGCCCCCAGTGTTGTCTCACCTACGTAACCCAGCCCACAGGGGCCGGTCACCGGGTAGACAACGTACGAGGAGCTACAGGTATATCGTTTGTACTTCTTGCCTGTATAAGGATGATGGAAGCCATCCCCTTTAACTAGGTTCCCGCAACAAACACAATCCAAGAAGGGAAGGTTCCCTGGCTTTAATGCGGCCACAAGGCGTTGTGTATGATTTTCAGTTGGCAGAGACAACCTAACCAATGTGTCTCTTATATTAGGGGGCCCCCTATAGGCTATCGTAGGTCTCATCTGTCGGGCCCCTAGTGAGTAGAGGCCAATGTCTGTTTATAATGGAGGAAACTTTCCCACTATGCCGACCGCACGTGGAGATGAAAGGTATCCTCTTTGTCATAACCGGTTTGGTCTTAGGGGTTAATAGTGTGTCCCGATCAAGAGTACGGACACCCTTCACAGCCTTCCTAACCAGGGGCAGAGGATAACCCCTCTGTAGAAACTTCTGTGCCATTTTCTTTAATCTGGTATCAACAAAGGGCTCCTCTGATCCTCCTCACCTGTAGGAGCTGGCTCCAAGGAAGGGAGTTCACCGTGTTCTTAGGATGATAGGAATAGTATCCTATGCTATGATAGCTATTAGTAGGCTTTGTAAATAGGTCAACATTTCGTTTTTAGCCGTCAACAATGATCAATGTGTCAAGAAATTCAATGTGTTCTGTAGACAAATTCAGTGTAAGCTACAGTTCTTCATAGTAAGAATTTAAAGAACTCTGAAAATCAATCAGGTCATTCCTGGAGCCTCCTTATAGGACGAAAATATCGTCTATGTAGCGGAACCATGCCACCGCATTGGACCAATGCCCAGAGGTATAGACAAAGGTTTCTTCAAAGAGTCGCATATATATGTTTGCATAAGTCGGCGCGGCATTGGACCCCATGGCGGTGCCCTGCCGCTGCTCAAAGTACAACCCCCCAAAGGAAAAATAATTCCTTGTGAGGATGAACTCAAGCAGCGACAGGGCAAATTCAACACACCCTGGGGCCCAGTCGCACCCCAGTATATAATGCCTCACAGATGTCGACACTTTTTGATGTTGTATTGAGGAATATAGAGAGACAACGTCAAAGGTGGCAAAGAGCCAGGTATCTCAACACTCTTCAATTTTTGTAGAAAATCACTCGTGTCTCGTATGTAGGAGGACGCCTTCTCTGCTAACGGGCGAAGTAATTTGTCAAGAAATTTAGCTACATTACAAAAGACAGAGTTCTGGCTGGAGACGATTTGGCGTCCTGGGGGATTAATCAGGGCTTTATGGATCTTAGGGAAAAGATATAGAACCGGAACTTAAGGATGTAATATATCTAGAAAATGAACCAATTCAGAATCGATAATGCCTGCTAGCATAGCATCGTTCAGCATCACCCTTAGTTGAATCTGAAGTCTCAAAGTAGGGTCCCCCTTCAATCTAGTATACACATTCCCATCATTAAGTTGTCTGTGTGCCTCATTGTTAAACTGTATAGTGTCAAGAATTACAATGGCACCACCTTTGTCCGCCTATCTTTCGAGAGGGCTATAAGTGCGGCATGTTCATCCTTATTCAGATTATTATGACCACCTTTATGGGCCACCAGAAACTTCAAATTCTTAACATCATTTTCTACAAAGGAGACAAAGGTCTCCAAACAATGATTGGTCATCGGAGGTTGATAGTGGCTTTTGTTGTGTAGCCCCATGTCTTTCTGGGAAAAACCTGGGTGGGCATTGGACCGCACATCAGGGCCACCAACCGAGGGACACAATGCAAATTGATTCTTCAATCGTAGACTCTGGAAAAATCACTTAAGATCTAAGTCCAATTGAAACCAGTCAGTACGTGCCTCTGGACAAAAGGATAAGCCCTTTGCCAGTACCCTCAACTCATGATCAGTCAAGGTTTTAGTAGAGATGTTTACCACAAGTGAGTTTAAGTCCTCCGATGTCTCGGTGGTAGTTGCTGATCATATTCCCGTTTTTTTTTAATATAAACTTCTGTGTTTAACTCCTCCACGCCGTAGTCTCCATCCGCTTTCTTCCAGCCACCTTTGACGTTGTCTCTCTATATTCCTCAATACAACATCAAAAAGGGTCGACATCTGTGAGGCATTATATAGTGGGATGCGACTGGGCCCCAGGGTGTGTTGAATTTGCCCTGTCGCTGCTTGAGTTCATCCTCACAAGGAATTATTTTTCCTTTGGGGGGTTGTACTGTGAGCAGCGGCAGGGCACCGCCATGGGGTCCAATGCCGTGCCGACTTATGCAAACATATATATGCAACTCTTTGAAGAAACCTTTGTCTATACCTCTGGGCATTGGTCCAATGTAGTGGCATGGTTCCGCTACATAGACGATATTTTCGTCCTATAAGGAGGCTCCCGGAATGACCTGATTGATTTTCAGAGTTCTTTAAATTCTCACTATGAAGAACTGTAGCTTACACTGAATTTGTCTACAGAACACATTGAATTTCTTGACACATTGATCATTGTTAACGGCATTGTTGATCTCCTATTCCTAAACATTTCCACGACATGAAGCATCAGCCAATTTAGGTTTAGGGTTATAGATGATGTTCCGCCATTGACACGAGGAGGTGATGGGGAGTCCCTGCTAAAGAAGAAGGAACTTCGGTGGACACACACTTTAAACACCCTGATCCGTCTGGTTTAAACATGGATTATCCTTCCGCCCCTTGTATCTCTCTTTGTTGGGCTGTAAACTGATTGCCTCTCTATGATTGGTTCCTTCTTACTAATGATCCCTGTTTGTTGTATTCTTGGTCCTTCTCCTGTCTTCCGTCTGCCCGCTCCATGACACTTCCGCTGTTCAGGCACATTTTGTATACGATCACTAAACATTTTTTTGGAGGTTCTCTTTCTTCTTTTTTCGCCTCCTGATTTGTTTTTCACGTATTTTTTAAAATATTTTTTGATATATATCACAATAAAATCTTTGGTTTTCTCTACATCCGGCCTTGTTGTTGAGCAATAGATTTGCTGACCGGTCACCTCCCTGCTGAAGCTTTCTTTGTGATGTTATTGTCCAGCCCTTTTCTCCTTCTTCTGTCTCCCCTCTTCGTTGGTTACTATTTGTCCGATATCCTAGTTGTTTTTTAGTTACTTAACATGATTAGTTTGGGCTATATCCACATTCTCTGCGGGCGCCATCTTGTGGTTGGCTGCCGCCCAACACACATTTTGTTGGCTGGCCATGGCCATCTTGTGGTTGCCGCATGTAATATGTGCCTCCGGGGCTTTGGTTGACGCCATGCTGACGTCACTACGCTATGCGCACATGCGCAGTCGCGGGAGGAGACGCCGGACCTCTAGGGGTAGGCATGGAGCGGTCATATGGATGGGGGATGGCACCATATGTGCTTATGTCATGTGAGTTTTGAACAGGTGTGTGTTGTCAGGTGTTGGCAATGCTGTCTAATTATCGTGGCGGTTACTTCCCGCCTGCCTATGTCTGTTTTGTTATATAATGAGTGGTGTAATACTAGCAGGCGTGAAAAAGACTTCTTACAGTCGAAACGTTGCTGTATTTTTAATATGGAGCAATAAAAGTTGTTTTTATTTTAAATCCACCGCTGATGCTCCCGCTCCTTTTGCTTCTCTTAAGTTGGCAGAAGGCTGCTGCTTTGTCCCTCCCCCATGCTTTACACTGCAGCTCATATGTAATTCATAATGGTATTAGAGTAGTATGTCTCCACCAGAAGTATGGGTTGGCCAGGCTGACCTACAGGTAACGCCCAGGTCACGCCCCAAGCTGGCAAAAGCTCCCAATTGACGAAGACATATTAAACTAGTACCGCTCAGTACTAGTAGGCGGCTTCCAGCCCTCCTCCTCCTTATCCTGACCGGTGCCGGAGTGTCAGCCCTCTGCACCCCAACCAGTGCTGGAGTGTCAGCCCTCTGGTCCGGCACCGCTAAGGAGGAGTGTCCAGGAGCTTCCTGGCTGTAGTCATGCTGCAGCTGGGAGCCACCTACTACCTTGTTTCCCCGAAAAAAAGGCCTAGCATGATTTTTAAATGGTGTCCAAGCAGCTATACATGTAAAAAACATATTTTGGAGCAAAAATTAATATAGGACCCTGTCTTATTTCCAGGGAAACACAATAGTACTAAGCGATACTAGTGTAGTATATCTCCGCCAATCGCAAGCTTTTGCCAGCTTGTGGCGTGACCTGGACGGTACCTGTAGGTGAGCCCGGCCAACCCATACTTCTGGTGGAGAAATACTACACTGATGCCATCCATAGTAACCAGGTGACACCTTGTGCCAGGAGGAAGAAAGACGAGAGGCGGCAGCGCAGGCGTCATGAAATGATCACATTTAATGAACAACCTCTCAGTTTATATACATCTATAAAAAATTTCGGATCGGCGAGGAACGTTCCTGTCGTTGATTTTTTTCTTTACATTTTTTTTTCTGTTTTTAATACTAGGATATTAAATACTTGAACCCGTGAGGGGGAGGGGCTGCTTTACAAAATATGGGTGTCCCCAGGGAGGGAGGGGGTTAAAGGTGCGTGATCTCAATACTGCACCATCTTGACGAATACATCTCATCATAGAGCACTGCTTCTCGTGAAGGGGTTAACGGGCTTACAAAGCCCCTCGCCCATTGCGGAGCTTCTACTGCAGCGACAGCAGATGATCCCGAGTCTTATACTCTGCTCACACCCAAGGCTGCAGTCACAACTGTCACCTCCTGGTTATATTCTGGTTCACAGCCAGAGCTGCATTTATAATTCTGCAGGCTTCTTCTCACAGCCGTACATTAAAGGGCTTGTGCCAGAACGCCCATTCACCCTGTGGCGCTGGGCAAATGCTGTGGGCACAATGGCAAACAGCTGACCTTGCAGCGGAATGAATGGCTGCCCTGCCCATGTTGGCACAAGCCCGTTAATAGGTACCCTTCTAGCTTACCCATAATGCAGCTCACTCTGCTCTAGTGAATTCTGGGAGTAGAGACACTAAACCAGCAGAGGGCAGCAGCGCACTATGGGATTCCGGCTGCATGGCGTCAGCAGGATGCTGAATGCAGCTCTGGCTGTGAGTGGAGTATAAAGCATGATGTAACCCACCTGAGGCCGTATTTACGCGGACTGCTTTATCGCACAAGGTTTGGCGCTGCGAGCGGCACAAAACCTGCACGAAAATGTAACCCGTTATTTGGAACGGACGGATTCAGAAGGGATTCTCTGTGTTTGGGTGTTATCGCTCATTCTTCTCTGTGGGAGCAAAAAGTAAAGATCGGTTCGCGGTCGCACGCCGCTGCGATTTTGCCCATTGAAATATTATGTGATTTTCACGTGCGTGCGTGTGTGCGAGATGTGAGGCGATACGTTTTACTTGCAAAACCCATTGCAATCGTGCGAGCGCGATACCGCTACCAGGTGTCCGGACTGATAATGCGCTCGGCCTCGCTCATAAATAAGCCACATAATGCGCGCAAAACACAGTGAATCGAACGCAGTGATTCCGAGGGGCTCATTCACATCTGCGGATACTTTGGTTACATGACAAGGTCTGCAGATGCCCCATTCTGGTGCGTCTTATCAACCGCCATAAAAGTAAATGGTAGAGCGCAAAAGTGCAGCCGACCGGAGAATCTGCGCATCAACATAACGGGCCCCTCTGCTGCATATTTATGTGCGCAAAACCCCCCAAAGGAGGCCGGGATACGCGTTTTTGTACCGTTTTAACTATTAGAAGCATTTTCAATTTTTCTTCCAGCGTGTGACAATGGCGCGGACGGGGGGTTATTTATTTTTTTAGGCAAAAACACATTGCAATTTCAGAAAATTGGCAGTTGAGTAGAGTTGGCTGTAGGTCTGACTTCCTCTCGCCCGTGCGAACGCACCCCAATACGGAGACCTGTAGAATGTGAATCGGAGTGGGGGGGGGACCTCATCACATGGTGCACAAATCCCCCGGGGGGCGCCCTCCTTACACAGGGTGCAGAATGCTTTTCTACAAAGTGCACAGAGGGTATAAGCTTCATTCCGGAGGTGGGGCCGTATTTAAAGGGAAGCTCCGCCCTCGCCGGATATAACCGGGATCGGTGCAGGGATCGTCCCTGAGTCCATGTGATGAAGACGTTTCAATGAGACGTTTTTATTAAATCCCTTTTTTTTAAGTCCTAAAACTCTTTCCCATCATGCCTCAGCTTGAATTCATATTGGGAGGAGCTTTCTCTTGTGTAAAATGTCGCCCCCTGCTGTGTAAGGAGTGTATGAGCTACCAAATATAAGCGCATTGTGGTAAATGAGGGGTGTGTCGCTCCATATATGGAGCCAGCCGTACCCCACCCTGCGGCTCCAGCACCCCTCTACTTCTACGTCAGTCCTGTCGCCACCTATTGGACGACACCTACTGATATGTGGGTAATGTCTTGTGGCCAATAGCCAATCAGACTCTGATATTCATATAGCACTGTGGTAAATGCCTAACAGAGTCTGCAAAATTCACATATACAGTTGCAAGAAAAAGTAAGTGAACCCTTTGAGTCGTCTGGGATTTTGCATTGATCACTAATCCAATGTGGTCTGACTGTATCCAAGTCACAGACAGACACAATGTAGCTAATAAGACACTGACAGATGTACCACTGATCACCCACAGTGCAGGGAGGAAAAGTAAGTGAACCCTATGTAGTGTAACTAATAATACCGACAGCTGTACTGCTCAGCATCTGCAGTGCAGACAGAAAAGTAAGTGAACCTTTGTGTTAGTGATTTCTCCAAGAGCTCATTGGCAGAAGGGGTTCCATTAAGGAGATGAGATGGCAGTGCAGGGCTCACAGGTGCTTCTTCCTTTAAATAAAGGCACACAGAGCCTGGTTACTGACGGACGTGTTCTTCTCAGTGATTTGTCAGTGTGAGCAGCGTCTCAATGTAGGCAACTCTCAGAACCTCAGGAGACGTCTTAGGGCGGCTTCACATGAGCGTATGCACAAATACACTTGCAGCAGCGCAGCGTGTTCACGCATGAACGAGGTTTGGAGATGACTATAATCAGGGTGCTGCACACGTGTCGGCACATATTACCATCATTTTTGCATGTGCGGGACCATTCGCATGCATGTGTGACACACCCTGTGTGGGTTGACCTGAACGGCTTTTCCTGCCTTTTGCGCAGTGTCGCACCCTTTCTCTTGCATATTTTCACTGCACAATATGCAGGAAAATCGAGCAGATCCTATGAGCTCATCAGAACGACCCCCTGAAATCACCGGCTCTATTCTCTGCATTTAGCACGCATTTAAATTTTGTGCGCGCCAACACGCTCATGTGAAGAAGCTCTTATAGAGATGTGTGAAGTTGGGAAAGTCTGTGAAAGCTGAAGACCTGGATGAACATCCATCCCCAGTTATTATCTACAGCTGGATGATATTCTGGCTTGATCTACTCTCCCCAGGAGCGTCCTGTTATATCACACCAAGAGTGCAAGGGAGGTCCGCAAAGAGGGGAGAAAGAAGCCAAGAGCAGCAAAAGAGGACCTACAGAAGATCCTACACACTACAGAGACCTCTCTCTGTTCATATGTCCTCTATTACAGAGATACTGACCAAAAAGGAAGCCGCTGTTAGCTAAAAAATCCAGTACAGCCCATCTCATTTACCCAAGAGACCACTTGGATGTCCCATAATGCTTCTGGGAAATATTCAGTGACCAGAGGAGGCAAAAGTGGAAGCTTTTATCACAAAAGCACATCGCTATGTGTGGAGGAAAAAGAACTCTGCACACCAACACCTCATCCAACTCTAAGCCTAGTTTAGTGCTATGGTGGAGGGGACATCATGGTTTGAGGCTATGGTGGATGAGACATCATGGTTTGGGACTATGGTAGAGGAGACATCATGGTCTGGGACTACGGTGGAGGAAACAACATGGTCTGGGACTACGGTGGAGGAGACATCATGGGTTGGGACTATGGTGAAGGAGACATCATGGGTTGGGACTATGGTGAAGGAGACATCATGGGTTGGGAATATGGTGAAGGAGACATCATGGGTTGGGACTATGGTGTAGGGGACACCATAGCTCGGGACTATGGTGGAGGGGACATCATGGTTTGGGATTATGGTAGACAGGTACATAATTTGGTGCAATGGTGGAAGGGACATCATGCTTTGGGGCTATGGTGAAGGGACATCATGATTTGGGACTGTGGTGGAGGGACATCATGATTTGGGACTGTGGTGGAGGGACATCATGATTTGGGACTGTGGTGGAGGGACATCATGATTTGGGACTGTGGTGGAGGGACATCATGATTTGGGACTGTGGTGGAGGGACATCATGATTTGGGACTGTGGTGGAGGGACATCATGATTTGGGACTATGGTGGAGGGACATCATGATTTGGGACTATGGTGGAGGGACATCATGATTTGGGACCATGGTGGAGGGGACATCATGGTTTGGGACTATGGTGGAGGGGACATCATGGTTTGGGACTATGGTGGAGGGGACATCATGGTTTGGGACTATGGTGGTGGGGACATCATGGTTAGGAGCTATGGTGGAGGGGTATCATAGTTAGGGGCTATGGTGGAGGGGACATCATGGTTTGGGACTACGGTGGAGATATCATGGTCTGGGACTATGGTGGAGGAGACATCATGGTCTGGGACTACGGTGGAGGAGACATCATGGTCTGGGACTACGGTGGAGGAGACATCATGGTCTGGGACTACGGTGGAGGAGGCATCATGGTCTGGGACTACGGTGGAGGAGACATCATGGTCTGGGACTATGATGCAGAAAAGAAGGCTTCGGCAGCATCCAAGGTGCAAATTCAGTATTCAAAATTTTATTTCCCCATCACATATGAACAAGCAAGCAACATTTCGGCCGTGTTGGCCTTTGTCAAGCTTGACAAAGGCCAACACGGCCGAAACGTTGCTTGCTTGTTCATATCTGATGGGGAAATAAACATCATATGTTCTTCGCAGTGACAAGGATCTGGTCACTTGCTACTTCGGCTATTGCATGTTTTATGCCCAGCCCCTGACTAGGGTTTGCAATTTGTGCTGCTGTCGGACCCTTTTTTTATGGTCTGGAACTATGGTGGAGGAGACATCATGGTCTGGGACTATGGTGGAGGAGACATCATGGTCTGGGACTATGGTGGAGGAGACATCATGGTCTGGGACTACGGTGGAGGGAACATCATGGTTTGGGACTATGGTGAAGGGGACACCATGGTTAGAAGCTATGGTGGAGAGGTATCATAGTTAGGGGCTATGGTTGAGGGGTATCATAGTTAGGGGCTATAGTGCAGGAGACATCATGGTTTGGGACTACGGTGGAGGAGACATCATGGTAAGGGACTACGGTGGAGATATCATGGTCTGGGACTACGGTGGAGGAGACATCATGGTCTGGGACTACGGTGGAGGAGACATCATGGTTTGGGACTACGGGGGAGGGGACATCATGGTTTGGGGCTATGGGGGAGGGGACATCATGGTTTGGGATTACCGTGGAGAGGACATCATGGTTTGGGACTATGGTGTAGGGGCATCATGGTTTGGTGCTATGGTGTGGGGACATCATGGTTTGGGACTATGGTGGAGGGGACATCATGGTTTGGGACTATGGTGGAGGGGACATCATGGTTTGGGACTATGGTGGAGGGGACATCATGGTTTGGGACTATGGTGGAGGGGACATCATGGTTTGGGACTATGGTGGAGGGGACATCATGGTTTGGGACTATGGTGGAGGGGACATCATGGTTTGGGACTATTGTGAAGGGGACATCAGGGTTAGAAGCTATGGTGGAGGGGTATCATAGTTAGGGGCTACGGTGAATGAGACATCATGGTTTGGGACTACGGTGGAGGGGACATCATGGTTTGGGACTACGGTGGAGGGGGCATCATTGTTGATGGCTATGGAGAAGGGAACATCATAGTTGGGCGCTATGGCGGAGGAAACATCATGGTTAGGGGCTATGGTGGAGGGGTATGATAGTTAGGGGCTATAGTGGAGAGGAGTATCATGGTTTGAGGCTTTGGTGGAGAGGAGCATTTATGGTTGGAGGCTATGCTGGAGGATTGGTGGCTATGCTGAAGGAAACATCATGGTTGGGGCTCTTTGCTTCTTCAAGGCCTGGAAGTCTTGTGATAATTGAGGGGACAATGTATCCTCGGGTGGATCAGGACATTTACAGGAGATGTAAGAGCTGTTCAAGACCGCAAGATGAAGAGATGTTGGATGATGAAACAAGATGATGACCGAAAGCACAGAAGTAATCAACTAAAGAACAGTGGAAGAAGTTTTGGGTGTTTTTGAATAGCCGAGTCAGAGTCCTGACCTTATTCCTATGGAGATGCTGTAACCTAACCCGAAGAAGACTGTGTACAGAAGGCATCCCAGAAATACAGGTTTATTCAAAAAGAAGGAGCAGATTTGGGGATTTAATTACAAACAGGCTGTAAGAAAGGTCCACAATCCACCATCACTGCATAGAGGAAGGTTCCAGTCTCTTTTCGACATACCAGTAAGTTTCATTTTCTGCCCCACCTCAGCGTTGGAGTCTCGTTTACATGAGACATGCAGACGACAAGCGCTTTTCGGTTTGTATATGGAACCAAATTCAACAAATATTCCGTGCCACTTGTAAATTTGCTCGTGACGAGACGGCTGTTTTTGGAATCCACTCCAGAATGCTTGTTGCTCTTGATGAATGGATTCACACTTAGCAAACTCCGGCACACAAACCGCTTTCTCCTGCGGCGTGCCGAAAATGGTGAACAAGAAGCAGCGCTGCTTTGTGGCAGAATATGGAACCTACTGGTAAGTCATAAAAAACGTTGAACCCTCCTCTTCGCAGTGACGTCACATTGTGTTCCTCTCTTTTGTAGTTTGTTTGCAATTAAATCCCCAAATCTCCTCCTCCTTTCTGAACAACCCGGTAACGCATCACACCGTTGTACAAACCTTATCTGCTTGTAAGGAAACATTTGGTGGAGGTGATCGCTGATAAAGGCGATCTAAAAGTTATCACATCCCGGATGTCCATGTGTCATTAGTTACATTGTGTTTGTATCCAAGTCAGAATTATAGACAGACTACAATGTATTAGTAATCAATGCAACAATCCAGAGAATTCCAAGAGGTTCACTAACTTTTTCTTACACCTGTATGCCCTGACATTTTTTCCCCAGTTACTATATTCCTGGGTTTGACCTTTTCATTGGACACTAACAGCAGGCTATCTGGCCAGTATCTATATAAGAACCCCGAAATGCATCAAATCCAGTTGTTGTATATCCTGAGCCGGTCAGAAGGGTTCACTTAACTCTTGAAGGAGGGCAGATGGAAACCACCCTAGATAGTGCTTAGGACTGATGGCGCTCGCCAGCTCCTATAGCGCAGAGCCCGGTACGCATTTTGAAGCCATACGCTTACTTAACATATAATTATACATACAACGCATTTCACAGCTCAATAGGTTGTTGTTAAGAACCAATTAGCTACGAATACATTAACCAGGCTTCGAAACGCGTATTACATGGACTGTGTTTGGACTTCGTGGTTCTCTACATATATGATACTAGATCTGACACTAAGCGTCTACTTCCTATGAAGAGTGAAAAAGGAGGATTTGACAAAATTTTGGAAAAATTTTCAGGACCTTGGAAAATTTGTGTATTGATTCATACCGGACCGACCACTGAAGCTGGAGGAGTGATTAGTCCTCTCTATTGATAGCTGCAGGTGTGGGGTCTCATAACACCCCCAACCACAAATACACAGAGATGACTCCCCTGCAGAGCCCGTCCGCCCACACGGCCCCCCTACAATCATCATATGCGGCCATGAGACATTGTGTGCGGTAGTGAGACCAGCGCCACCCCCTCCTGTTTTTTGGACACCATGAAATTAAGGAGAAAGTCTCAAGAAATGTATGAAAAGTTTTCAGATGAAACGGGACAATAGTTCGGAGTTCATAAGAAAAGTGTTCGTTAAATCCGAGACGCTCGGAGTAGCGCCACTGTCCCTTCCACTCCCCCGGCGGAGCGTCGCACCGGAAACTTTAAAACTTTATATTCTTTTCCTGTGGTATCAAATTAAAGATAAATTTCCTCAGAAGTTTTAACCAAAAAATTTCAAAAAATTACAATGCACAAAATTCGGTCATTTGGCAAAAAAAAAAAATGTAAAAAGGCGCCAACGGTAGAATGAAGATTATGGAAGGTTATGGGTGATATCGTCCTGTGGCTCAGAATATCACGGAAGTTCTGCGTTTACTTCCAGCTTGAATTTTTTAATAATTTTTTCCGGAAAGATGTCAGCGTTGAGCGTTGACCCGGGAAGCACAGCATGGTGGGAAAGAAACGTTAGCAGTTGCGTCTTTGGCATGGCGGTATAGCTGTATGATCCCCATGACGATCGTAGCGTCCCATCAACCAGAGAGTCTCTATTGAGTCTGTGGCTCCTCCCACGGCGATGCTGTGCGGTTTGTGGTTTTGGTTTGCTCTCCTTGTTTTGGCAGCTGTGTTTCTGTTTGTACATCTACAATGTATCACGGTACAGTCGCTTTGTTTTTCTCGGCACCGCGTCGCTGAGCCGCGCCAGGGCTCCGCTCTCAATTGGATTTGTCCATTGCTCCAAAGAAAGAAGAGATATTTCTTAACCAATGAAGATAACATGAAAATAAGTCGTATCCTCCGTAACATGTGCAAAATAGAGAAAAAATATTGAAATACTTTATGTAGGAATGCAGCTGAGGAATCTGGGAAGAGAAGAGAGAAGGTCGGTGAGGTCATGGCGGGAACATTGTGACATATGTAGTGTCATGTGACAGTTTATAGGCTATGCAAATGAGAGGTAGAACAAAGGCTCTGCAGCTATTATAAGGCAGCTGTCCAATTGGGGGTGCTGCAGAGCCTTTGTTTCATCTATATTTGCATATCCTATTTCCCAGAGGAACTTGCATAAACTATAAGTCTCCTCCCACCTATTTGCTGCTCTCCACAAGGAGAAACAGTACTTCTCCAGACCTGTTTTATGTGTTCACATGTATCAGAAACGGGACAAGAAAAAATAAACTGTACTAAAGGGAGCAAAACTGATAATATATTAACAAGATCGATGATAGGCTTCTAATTGGTGGAGGTCCAACTGCTGGGACACCTAGTGATTCCCGAAAACAGCTCTCTGAATGCCCCATGTGAGGGAGTAGTGGTCAGGCATGCGCTATTCAGAAGGTGATTCAGAGGGGTCTTTCTAGGGAGCGCTGGGGGTCCCAGGGGTTGAATCTTAGTGCTCAGACATTTATTTCATACACTGCGTAGAGATGATTAAAATGGCTTTGGTGGTAAAACCCCTTTAACCCCTTCCTGCTATAGGACACAAGTTTATGTCTGGCTAGGAAGGGGTTTTCGTAAATAGATAAAAAACTAATGTCCCATGGATGGCATGGACTCAGAAACCAGCTGACTGAAAGCAAGCCTCCCACTGCAACAGTAACGATCCCTCATTACATGCCGTGATCAAGGTTGATTGCGACATGTAAGGGTTCATAAAGGGAGGGCGCTCCATCTGTGACGTCATTGGACCTCCAACATGTAACCATGAAGGGCCGATGGATTGTCATGGCATCCTGACACCAGACAACGGCGTCCAGTTCTGCCATGGCCTGCGAACGCTATCAATAGTGATAATATCAAACTACTAACGGCCACTTGACCATGAGTATGTATGTTTGTGTGTGAATGCTTCTCATGCTCCGCCCCTGGTGACATCATCGCAGGTCCTACAGTATATATAAAACACAGAGCCTGACCGACAGAAGAACACAGTTAGGGCTCTTGGAAGGGGAGGACAAAAATAACACACTGAGAATACAACTAAGCCGTTATTATTTCAGACCCAACTCAGCAGTCCTGACTTAAGACACCAACCTACTGCCACCACAAAGATCCAGTGGGCTGAATAACCTGCGGTGATGTCACTGCTGTGGGAGGAGCCATTCTGCAGTTGGGTAGAAAGTACTGTATACTGGATAAGCTGACAGCAGCCACCAGGATTTGTGTGGGTGAAGTCAGGGATCACATGACCAGGGGCTCATATCTGTACCCAGGAGTCTGCTGAGCTTGGGATGTCTGGAAATCAGGATGGATGTACCACAGCTGTGTGTGAATCAGGATGCATGTAGTAGAGCTGTGTGTGTGATGTGTGTGAATCAGGATGCATGTAGTAGAGCTGTGTGTGTGATGTGTGTGAATCATAATGCATGTACCATGTAGTAGAGCTGTGTGGCACATTGGCCATCAGAAACACTGGCACTATAATTTACTAATAAATACTAGTAATATCAGAGCGATCATAGCTTCGCAATTTCAAGTCCAAAACAGGGACATAAAAACTAAAAAAATAAATAAACATGGTAAAAATATGTAAAAGAATAGTAAAAATGCGCCCCTTTAACTAAGGGGTTAAAGGGGTGCATCAAGTTTCATATACTGAGTTTCACAACCTTCTAATACACTTTATGCTTCACTTCTTCCCCATGTTAAAGAATAAGAGCAGCCTTGCTTATATCCAAAACCTGAATACTTAGTCCTGATCCAATAGCTCTCATCCACATTGATACATTGTAACAAACCCTCAGCTTTTGGAGCTAACAGCCTGCTCACAGAGGATTGGCTATACTCCTATGCTGTGTGAGTAGGACCAGGTTGGGGTGGATTTTTAGCCTCTAGATGTAAACTAGAAAGCTCATGTTCACAACAAGCAGAAGATGGCCGACCGCCCCTTTAATGACGCCCCGCTACAATCAGATCAGATATCTTACCACATAAGCAGAATCCCAACCGGAACCAGTAACAATACGGAGATCAAGGATACTCTGATGGCCGCTGATGCAACTGTAGGTTCTGGGTCACATGGCTTGGTGCTTGGAGGTGCTACGTAAGTCGTCGTTGTTGTAGTCGTGATTGTCGTTGTTGTCTCTGAAAGGAAGGGGTGGATACATTTAGGTTGTTATCTGCAGGCCGCTCATTGGGGAGAACAGGATATAACACACAAATCATAGGACCAATCACTGATGAGAGTGTTGACAGTCAGGACCAGTCACTGATGAGAACAATAACTGTTCAGACCAATCACGGATGAGAGTAATGAGAGTCTAGACCAATCACTGATGAAACCAATGACTGTCCAGACCAATCACTGATGAGACCAATAACTGTCCAGACCAATCACTGATGAGAGTATTGAGAGTCTAGACCAATCACTGATGAAACCAATGACTGTCCAGACCAATCACTGATGAGACCAATAACTATCCAGACCAATCACTGATGAGAGTAATGAGAGTCTAGACCAATCACTGATGAGACCAATAGCTGTCTAAACCAATCACTGATGAGAGTAATGAGAGTCTAGACCAATCACTGATGAGACCAATAGCTGTCTAAACCAATCACTGATGAGAGTAATGAGAGTCTAGACCAATCACTGATGAGACTAATAGCTGTCTAAACCAATCACGGATGAGAGTAATGAGAGTCTAGACCAATCACTGATGAGACCAATAGCTGTCTAAACCAATCACAGATGAGAGTAATGAGAGTCTAGACCAATCACTGATGAGACTAATAGCTGTCTAAACCAATCACTGATGAGAGTAATGAGAGTCTAGACCAATCACTGATGAAACCAATAACTGTCCAGACCAATCACTGATGAGACCAATCACTGATGAGACCAATAACTGTCCTGACCAATCACTGATGAGAGTATTGACAGTCAGGACCAATCACTGATGAGACCAATAACTGTCCAGACCAATCACTGGTGAGAGTAATGAGAGTCTAGACCAATCACTAATGAGACCAATAACTGTCCAGACCAATCACTGATGAGACCAATAGCTGTCCAAACCAATCACTGATGAGAGTAATGAGAGTCTAGACCAATCACTGATGAGACCAGTAACTGTCCTGAACAATCACTGGCGAGCGTAATGACAGTTTAGATTAATCACTGATGAGACCAATGACAACCCAAATGACTTGCAGATGAGACCAATCACCACTGCCCAGACCAATCGCTATCCATACCAATCACAGTTGAGACCAATCACAATCCAGAGTAATCATTGTGCCGACCAATCACAGTCCATGTTACAGCAGTGGACATGGATCTGCTGTGTATGTAAAGTGATTTGACTTGGGGTTAGATCTAGGGGCAGCACCTAGGGATCCTGAGTTTTCCTCAGGGAGAGTCTAGACCAATCACTGATGAGACCAATAGCTGTCTAAACCAATCACTGATGAGAGTAATGAGAGTCTAGACCAATCACTGATGAGACTAATAGCTGTCTAAACCAATCACTGATGAGAGTAATGAGAGTCTAGACCAATCACTGATGAGACCAATAGCTGTCTAAACCAATCACTGATGAGAGTAATGAGAGTCTAGACCAATCACTGATGAGACTAATAGCTGTCTAAACCAATCACTGATGAGAGTAATGAGAGTCTAGACCAATCACTGATGAAACCAATAACTGTCCAGACCAATCACTGATGAGACCAATCACTGATGAGACCAATAACTGTCCTGACCAATCACTGATGAGAGTATTGACAGTCAGGACCAATCACTGATGAGACCAATAACTGTCCAGACCAATCACTGGTGAGAGTAATGAGAGTCTAGACCAATCACTAATGAGACCAATAACTGTCCAGACCAATCACTGATGAGACCAATAGCTGTCCAAACCAATCATTGATGAGAGTAATGAGAGTCTAGACCAATCACTGATGAGAGTAATGAGAGTCTAGACCAATCACTGATGAGAGTAATGAGAGTCTAGACCAATCACTGATGAGACCAGTAACTGTCCTGAACAATCACTGGCGAGCGTAATGACAGTTTAGATTAATCACTGATGAGACCAATGACAACCCAAATGACTTGCAGATGAGACCAATCACCACTGCCCAGACCAATCGCTATCCATACCAATCACAGTTGAGACCAATCACAATCTAGAGTAATCATTGTGCCGACCAATCACAGTCCATGTTACAGCAGTGGACATGGATCTGCTGTGTATGTAAAGTGATTTGACTTGGGGTTAGATCTAGGGGCAGCACCTAGGGATCCTCAGTTTTCACCCTTTAACCCTTTCCGATCCAATTTGTATCCTGGTTTTTCTAGGGGGCTTACTCTTTTTCTGCCGTTATACAACGGCGCTATATGCTGGCTAAAGCCAGTACTGCATGAGGCGACAAGTTGGATAGGCTCCAACAGCAGAGAGGCTGGCAATATACAGTAAGAGAACCCTCTGACCGATATCTACCAACATCAGAGCTGTACAGCCTTAAATCATAATGTCTTCACAGGTCAGACAGTGGATTGGAAAGGGTTAACCCCACCAATCAGGATGTGAACTTTGCTGCAGGAAGCTCCAGACTGCTAATACAGAAATAGTCTTGGTTAAGAGGCAGCTGATGCAAGTTACTTAGGTAAACCATAAGGTGGTACCGAAGGGTGTAGATAGAGTTGCAGTCAAGGAACAAAGCCGAGGCCAGGACAGGCAGAGGATATGTGGTCAAGGAGCAAGCCCAAATCAGTAGAGGAGAAAACTGGAAAAGCCAAATAGGACAAGCATGGGTCAAACCAGGAAATCAGACAGAAATGCTATAGCACCTTCGCACAGTTGGAGTGTAATTGCTTAGACACCCTCCAAGTGGGTATGGCTCCTTAAAGGAGTTTTGGAGGCAAATACTATCTATCCTCAGTGTAGGTCATCAACAGTTGATCACCAGGAATCCGTTGCTTGTGATCCATCACCCGCTGTCAGTGCACTGGGGCTGGACAATGTTATTGGAGACAGAAGCATCGTAGAGGGCTCCCCTCTACTGAAATCAATGGGAGTGTTGCCTCCTATTACACTTCTGGCACTCCGGTTCTGGTATCCCAATTGGCAGACTCCTGGCACTCAGCTGATCACCCGGCTCATTGTCAGTGCAGTAGGGCTGGTTGAGGTCATCGGGGGGGGGAGGCGGAAGCATCATAGAAGGTTTTACTTCCACTGAAATCAATGGGACGCCTCCTCTTATTACACTTCCAGCACTTCGGATCCAACACCAGGGTGGGATCCAGAAGAGTAATGGGAGACAGCTCTCCCATTGATTTCATTGGGAGTGAAGCGCTCTACGATGCTTCCACCTCCGACCATGATGACAATGTCCGGCCCCACAGCACTGACAGTGGGCCAGGCTATCAGCTGATTGCCGAGAATCCTGAATGGCGGATCCTTGGTGATCATCTGTTGATCACCTATCCTGGGGATCGGTCAGCAATATCATTTGCCCAGAAAACCCCTTAAATGGTCTGTAACCCATCTGGATTGGCCGGGGACTATAAACCTGGGTGGTCGGACACACCGTCACCCTTTGGGCAGTGCAGAGAGGGGATGGGGCATGTGCTGCAGGTAAAACGAAGGGCATGGTGCTGGCCATGACCGATGGAAGGATTAGGTAAGAGCTACTGTCAGCAATGACCAGCGGCCATAGCAGTCCAGACCAATTACTATCCAGTAAAACCAATCACCGGTGTGACCATTCACCAGTGAGACCGCCCACTAGATGCGCCGTGACCTCCACAGTATAGAAGATTCCATAAACGGAACTCGAATGTTTTTGTCACTTTTGTTACTTTGTGGTTTTCGCTTCCTTTCCTGGTGAGGTCATCATAAACTCCAAGTAACTAACGAGCTGGTGAGACCTCCAGATGGTAACGGCGGAGGATGCTGCAGTGCGCCGCTTCCTTCCGTAATGACTTAATAGCCGGGCTGCATTCTCCATTTTTCGCTACTGCACATAGTAAATCCAGTAATCCGGCCGCCGCCCGCCGCGCACTTTATAAATTCAAGGTTTTCTAAGTGTATAACGCGACCATCTGCGACGTAAACGCCATCAGTCTTCATTTCTAAGGAGACTTTACATTCCAGGTTCCGTCAGTCATGTCAGCGCGGTGTAATTCATATCGTAAATCCGCCTCCCTCCGTCCCCGCGACTCGAACGCACATTCTGCTCTAAATAACAGGATTTTCCCCAATGGCCCGGAGTCAATTACAGAGGAACGCCGATGATAATTATGATCTATGGCTTGTTATAGCTTCCTCCCAGACCGCTCTACTCCAAGCGTCTTACAGTGCGAGCGGCGGCGGCGGCCTGCAGGAGACGCTGTGGCTCTTAAAGGGAAACTTCGTGGTGATAGAATGGCAACCAAACGGTATGAAGGGAAACAAGGACGGACGTGTGCGGGGTGAAGAGTGGAGCGAGCGTCGGCAGCGTGCGCCATATCTGTAGACGTGATACAGACTATTACAAAACATCAAGTGCTGAGAACGACCTTTTGCTATATTTTACAGAAGGGGCGTGGCCAAAGAGGTGGCACCAACACAACGCATTAATTCCATAACTAGCAATAAAGACCGCTGCGCAAAAAATACAGAAGTCCCTAAAAAACGTTTGTTGGTCATTTCTTTCATGGGGTCCAATTAAAGCGAGATGAAGCAGCCCTTACACACGGATCGTCACGCTCATTATAAAGGCGCACCTTGATCCGGGTTGGATGTTTTTGCGCAGATTTTGCCTCAAACGGCCGAAGAACAGAGCTGCGCTGTAGACTTCTCCCACGGATTTGCGCTTGCCATTACAGCAGCTCCACGTGTGCATTCAGTGTAGGGTCACAGGGCGGATTTTACCGCGTAAGTGTGTGGGATTCCGCTTCAAGACGTAATGTCACAGAAACAAGTGGAAACACGTCAAAAATCCACGCGCAGAATTCACCATTAATAGCGGTAAACCTGCGTGCAGATCCGCGCCAAAAACCACAGCAAGAAGACAAGGTCTTCAGAGGTGGAATTCAAGCAGAAGATTGAAGACAGGGACATTGGGAGGTGTATGGGAGGCGTATTTTGGGGTGGAATGTGCCTTTGAACATACCCTTACAAGGGGGCAAATCGGCAGAATCCCTGGATGGATTCTGCGTCAAGAAGCGACTACTTTTTTTCCTGAAGGAATGATAATATGGACATTTATGGGGGACTTTATCAAGGTTGGATGAGTTGGGATGGCATGTTTGGTCGCCGCGTCTACTGTTTTGGAGTCTATGGACAGAGATTGATGAGTATCAGACGCGGATCGTGCGGGCCATCACCGCTCCTCCTTGTGGAGAGCACTAGGTTGGTGTGGGTAGAGCAATGCTCCTCTGGGAAATAAGGTATGCAAATGGAATTGTAAAAATGCCTCTGCAGCGCCACCTAATGGAAGGAAGTTTTCAGCGGATCAGTTTCAGTGTGAATCCATATTAGATGAGAAAATCCAGCGATCGGAGCGACTTCCAGCGAGTCATCGGTGCTAGACTAGCCAGGGTCTCACTGGTAATCTGCAGCAACTACCAGAAACGGCCTGTCCGCAGGGGCCGATATGCCTGCCGAATGACTTGGGGGTCTATAATATAGGGGCCGGTCACTGTGTATTGCGTTAACTGGATGCATACTATTTCAGCCATAGGGCATGCAGTACCTCTGAATAGCCTGTGGGGCGCTATTGCATTCTAGGAGACACAGTAAAGTGACTACTGAGCAGGTAACAGGAGTCGGTAATAGTCCTTTTTTTTCTCTTCTTATTGCTTTATGGCGCAAAACATCTAAAGACGGAAAACATGTGTTAGAAAGGGAAAAGTGGACTTTTCGGAGCAGATTTCAATGTATCGTCTTGGGAGGTGCTACCCTGCAAGGTCTCAGCCTACACGTGATGCCATTGAGGGTTAAGTGGTCTGCACTATGTGAGGGGTTTCATTATTTGCTCATTAGGCTTTAATTACCCTCTAATACACAGGACAGGGAGGTCAGCCATTGTTTTCCCTCCCCCAGGTGGGGGCTTTAATAGTATCCTGACGGGGGAGGGGGCTTGTGTTCCAGACTGGGGGCCGCGCAGACATGACTTTGATGTGGAGTATTAATAATTAGAATATAATACATAATGTTTATGAGGCCGTCAGCAGAGATCTCGCAGCGAGGCCTCCGGGGGTGGAAGGAGCAGGATTTATTATACACACATTACTGGGATCGGCGACGTTCCCACCGCCGCACACGTCCCATCTGTTCCCTATATGATACATGACATCCCGGCTGTTCATCCCTCCATTAAGTGCAAGCATTTTCCAGGGTCTGATCAGTTACATATGTTCAGTCATGGCTCGCGGCCAGCTCATCATACGTGGTCTTCTCCCCAACGCTTTGTCCACATCATCTACAAACTGAACAAGGATGAATGTACCAAAGTCACAGCCCCTGCGGTTCCTGAGGGGCCCGTGGAAAGGAGGGGCCCAGCTATGCTTCACCCATCAATACTTTTCAATTGGTGGAGAACCTAATGTATATAACATCAGCAGTAGCCACAGAGAGTGAAAGAAGTCAAAAAGAAGAGGTGTCCAGAAGGACATGGAAGAGAAGAGAAGAAGAGAAAAGGAGGATATGGGAGAGAAGACAGGAGGATATGGAAGAGAAGAGAAGGAGGATATGGAAGAGAAGATAAGTAGGATATGGAAGAGAAGAGAAGGATATGGAAGAGAAGAGGAGAGAAGGAGGATATGGGAGAGAAAAGAAAGAGGATATGGGAGAGAAGAGAAAGAGGATATGGAAGAGAAGGAGGATATGGAAGAGAAGAGAAGGATATGGAAGAGAAGAGAAGGAGGATATGGAAGAGAAGAGAAGAGGAGAGAAGGAGGATATGGGAGAGAAAAGAAAGAGGATATGGGAAAGAAGAGAAAGAGGATATGGAAGAGAAGAGAAGGAGGATATGGAAGAGAAGAGAAGGAGGATATGGAAGAGAAGAGGAGGATATGGAAGAGAAGAGACGAGGAGGATATCGAAGAGAAGAGACGAGGAGGATATGGAAGAGAAGAGAAGGAGGATATGGAAGAGAAGAGAAGGAGGATATGGAAGAGAAGAGAAGGATATGGAAGAGAAGAGAAGGAGGATATGGAAGTGAAGAGGAGGATATGGAAGAGAAGAGAAGAGGAGAGAAGGAGGATATGGGAGAGAAAAGAAAGAGGATATGGGAGAGAAGAGAAAGAGGATATGGAAGAGAAGAGAAGGAGGATATGGAAGAGAAGAGGATATGGAAGAGAAGAGACGAGGATGATATGGAAGAGAAGAGACGAGGAGGATATGGAAGAGAAGAGACGAGGAGGATATGGAAGAGAAGAGAAGAGGAGGATATGGAAGAGAAGAGAAGAGGAGGATATGGAAGAGAAGAGAAGGAGGATATGGAAGAGAAGAGAATGTTAGGTTGTGCTGCTGTAGCCTTTGGTTCTACAGGTCTCCATAAGCAAAGCGTCACAGGTGTGGGATAATTGAGCTGGCTCGGTGTGGAGTTTCTCCTGCCAGCCAATCCCCACTGGTCTGCTGCACAATATATATATATATATATATATATATATATATATATATATATACCAGCCGCTTTGCAAGAGGAAGCTGGTATCCCTTCACTCTAGGGTTTGGTTTCCTGCATGCCTTTATATGTGTTATTTGTGTGAACAGTGTCTGTGCAGGTAGCCTGGCAATAAGTGTGGATAGTTATGTTCTGTTTGTGTTCTCACCTTTATTTTCTGTCAGTTTCATGTTTGTCTTTGCTATGTCCTGCTGGATCGTTTATCATCTCTAGGCTAGTGTGGCCCTTAGGTTCCAGTGCGGGGCCACCCTTTATGTTGTCTCCTTAGAGTAGGCACCCGCGAGACAACGAGTAGCCTTGAAGTGGTTTGGCCAATTCATGAAGCAGTAACTCGTACTTTCATAGCAATTCCATCTGTTATGTGTGCAGGTATGCAAGGTGAGTGTTTTGGTCGTTTGACAGTCCCTATATTATGTCTGTTCGTGAGTTCAGTTCCCAGTATGCAGTTCACTATCCAGTTGGTGTTTTAGCCAGTGCATCCAGTATGAATGCATTTCCCGTCCTGCGTCTAGCCACCCATAATTCTAGTTTCCGTATACATTGTGGCTGCCCGCCGTACCCTGTTCCTGTTGGCAGTCCAGGACAAACGTAACAGAGAAGAGGAGAGAAGGAGGATATAGGAGAGAAGGAGGATATGGAAGAGAAAAGAAGAGGAGAGAAGGAGGATATAGGAGAGAAGAGGAAAGAAGAGGAGAGAAGGAGGATATGGAAGAGAAAAGAAGAGGAGAGAAGGAGGATATAGTAGAGAAGAGGAAAGAAGGAGGATATAGGAGAGAAGAGAAGGGAAGGAGGATATCGAAGAAAAAAGAAGAAGAGAGAAGGAAGATACGGAAGAGAAGAGAAGAGGAGAGAAGGAGGATACGGAAGAGAAAAGAAGAGGAGAGAAGGAGGATACGGAAGAGAAAAGAAGAGGAGAGAAGGCGGATACGGAAGAGAAAAGAAGAGGAGAGAAGGCGGATACGGAAGAGAAAAGAAGAGGAGAGAAGGAGGATACGGAAGAGAAAAGAAGAGGAGAGAAGGAGGATACGGAAGAGAAAAGAAGAGGAGAGAAGGAGGATACGGAAGAGAAAAGAAGAGGAGAGAAGGAGGATATGGAAGAGAAAAGAAGAGGAGAGAAGGAGGATATGGAAGAGAAAAGAAGAGGAGAGAAGGAGGATATGGAAGAGAAAAGAAGAGGAGAGAAGGAGGATATGGAAGAGAAAAGAAGAGGAGAGAAGGAGGATATGGAAGAGAAGAGAAGGAGGATATAGAAGAGAAGGAGGATATAGAAGAGAAGAGAAGAGGAGAGAGGAGGATATGGAAGAGAAGAGGAGAGAGGAGGATATGGAAGAGAAGAGGAGAGAAGAGGATATGGAAGAGAAGAGGAGAGAGGAGGATATGGAAGAGAAGAGGAGAGAGGAGGATATGGAAGAGAAGAGGAGAGAGGAGGATATGGAAGAGAAGAGGAGAGAAGGAGGATATGGAAGAGAAAAGAAGAGTAGAAAAGGAGGATATGGAAGAGAAAAGAGGAGGAGAGAAGGAGGATATGGAAGAGAAAAGAGGAGGAGAGAAGGAGGATATGGAAGAGAAAAGAAGAGGAGAGAAGGAGGATATGGGAGAGAAAAGAAGAGGAGAGAAGGAGGATATGGAAGAGAAAATAAGGGGAGAGAAGGAGGATATGGAAGAGAAGAGAAGAGGAGAGAAAGAGGATATGGAAGAGAAGAGGAGAGAAGGAGGATATGGAAGAGAAGAGAAGAGGAGAGAAGGAGGATGTGGAAGAGAAGAGAAGAGGAGAGAAGGAGGATATGGAAGAGAAGAGGAGAGAGGAGGATATGGAAGAGAAAATAAGAGGAGAGAGGAGGATATGGAAGAGAAGAGAAGAGGAAAGAGGAGGATATGGAAGAGAAGAGGGCTATAGAAGAGGAGAGAGAGGCTGAGGAGCACAGAAGAGGTGAGGTTATAAGAGAGGAGATGAGAGAAGAGTAGACTTAAAACTCTATTGCGACAGGGTTTGTTCCATTGGATTGGCGCATAGCCAATGTGGTAACAACATTCAAAAAGCCATCCTGGAAACTACAGGCCGGTAAGTCTGACTTCTGTTGTGATTGAAATGTTTAAAGGGTTTCTAATAGATGCCATCCTAGCGGACCACAAGGAAAATGGCTGTATAAGTTCGTATTGGCATGGGTTTATGAGAGATTGCTCCTGTCACACCAACCTCATCAGTTTCTATGATGCCACCAGCAAGTAGTGGTGGAGTCAAGATTGACAGGGGGTGATGCCCTCTGAAGCTGATTGGCTGCACAGCTGCTTAGGAAGCAGGTCCTGGCAGGCCACAAATTTATACTGCGGCCAGGCAGCCTCTCCCAGCGGCAGACCAGAAGCCGGCCACCCTCCTCCCGATGTCACTGTAAGCTACCGGCCGGCAGCAGGGAGGCTACAGCGCAGGGGGCAGAGAGACTGTGAGTCCAGGAGGGATCGCAGTGTGGCGCGGGACACTCCGCTGTGTAGGCGCCAGAGTCAAGCAAGGGGTAAGACACAGGGAGTTCGCCTTCCTCAAGGCAGCAGCGCACAGCCCGTCCCGGCGGCAGGCCACAAGCCGGGCATCCTCCTCCAGATGTCAGTGTTAGCTAGCGGATGGCAGCAGGCAGGCTACAGCGTGAGAGGGGGGGACAGACACAGTGAGAGTCGGCGGCACAGTGCAGGAGCAGAAGAGCGATCGCAGTGCGGCGCGGGACACAGGCGGCTGACTCACCTGCCCCTCCGCTTCGGCCCCTCATCCACTCAACAAGCTAACACATAACTACTGCACTGCTGCAGGAACGCCAATCGGGAGCTGGAGGTGTGACAGGGGCTTTCCTCCTGTCAAACCCCTAGCTTCCTGGTGGTGTCAAGAAACACGAATACCGAGGAAAGGAGGTGAGGTTATAGGAGAGGAGATGAAGTTATAAGAGAGGAGAGGAAGTGATGTTATAAGAGAGAAGAGGTGAGGTTATAAGAGAGGAGAGGAAGTGAGGTTATAAGAGAGAAGAGAAGAGGTGAGGTTATAGGAGAGGAAAGGAGGTGAGGCTCAGAGGAGAGGAGGTGAGGTTATAAGAGAGGAGAGGAGGTGAGGGTATAAGAGAGGAGAGGAGGTGAGGGTATAAGAGAGGAGAGGACATGAGGTGAGGAGAGGAGAGCCAATGAGGTAATGAGAGAGAAGAAGAGAAGTGAGGTTATGAGAGAGGACAAACGAAGAGGTGAGGCTACACTCACATTCATGGCCTTGAGTACACACCCTATGTGTACCTGAATGCTACATAATATGTTGACGACTCTGTATGACTAAACATACATCATCTTGTGTCCGTCTCTGGAAATCATGAAGGTCTGCTGGGTAACTCTGAATGGTGGTTACATGCTCTCATGGCTACTTCTACCCCAGTAACATACATGATCTTGTATTCATTGCTGTGCACACACATCATGAAGCCTCATCACATGCTCTGATCTCCTCTGCTGGTCTAGACAACACTGTCACATCTCCTTTCTACTGAGTGGTCCACAAAATAGTCTTAGACCACATATGATCGTGTCTCCAGAGCTACGAACATCTTACCAGTGTCCACGTCTCACACCCACCTGTTTTCTGGGCTTCTGTTGTGATGTACTTGGGCTCCTCAGTCCACGGCGTTGCGTGAGCGGCCACACTCCAGTCACTCCAGGTGCCGATCTCATAGTCCTTGGCTGCCACTTGGATAATGTACTCCTTGCCAGCGTATGCGTCTGTGATCGTGTGTGACGTCCCGTCTGATAGTTCTACCTGTGCAAAGAGAAAACATAAACGTTACAACACCAACGGCGACTGGTGGACTTCTCTTACAGCAAAAGAGAACACGTCATCGGAGAATGACCCCCTGAGCGACACTCTTGACACTTCATGTAGAGAGAACTTCTCAGCCGTCATCTAATTATCATCTCAGGCAGGATTACACCGAGACGTGTCACCTACATGTAGATAACACAGGATCCACCATTCACAATAGTCACAGCTCACCTCTTCTCCTCCCTGTACAGACAGGATTACACCGAGACGTGTCACCTACATATAGATAACACAGGATCCACCATTCACAATAGTCATAGCTCCCCTCCTCCCCTCAGTGCACAGGCAGAATTACACCAAGAGGTGACACCTACATATAGATAACACAGGATCCACCATTCACAATAGGTGATGTCACAGCTCACCTCCTCCTCTCCCTGTACAGACAGGATTACACTGAGAGAAGACACCTATATATAGATAACACCGGACCCACCATTCACAATAGTCACAGCTCCCCTCCTCCCCTCCCTGTACAGGCAGGATTACACTGAGAGGTGACACCTGTATATAGATATCACAGGATCCACCATTCACAATAGTCACAGCACACCTCCTCCCCTCCCTGTACAGGCAGGATTACACTGAGAGAAGACACCTGTATATAGCTAACACAGGACCCACCATTCACAATAGTCACAGCTCACCTCCTGCCCTCCCTGTACAGGCAGGATTACACTGAGAGGTGACACCTATATATAGATAACACAGGATCCACCATTCACAATAGTCACAGCTCACCTCTTCCCCTCCCTGTACAGGCAGGATTACGCTGAGAGGTGACATCTATATATACGGTAGATAACACAGGATCCACCATTCACAATAGTCACAGCTCACTTCCTCCACTCCCTGTACAGGGCAGGATTACACTGAGAGGTGACACCTATGTATAGATAACACAGGAGCCACCATTCACAATAGTCACAGCTCACCTCTTCCCCTCCCTGTACAGGCAGAATTACACTGAGACGTGTCACCTACATATAGAAAACACAGGATCCACCATTCACAATAGGTGATGTCACAGCTCACCTCCTCCCCCTTACTGCACAGCTCACAGAGCATGCCCAAAAAGCTTGATCATAGAACTAGTTACATGTCACAACTCACGGCTTCCCCTTTCAACACAAGTCTCAGAGAGCATGCTCAAAACACTGTACCAGAGGTTATAGGTGACGGTCACCTCCTCCCACTCTGCACAGGTTATAGAGCGCCCGTAGCAGTCACTAAGTCATGTCCAGACTGTAGCCTGCAATGGTGCAGGTTTCTGCAGTAGAGCAAATCTTTGAATGCAGTTCACAAGACCTCAGGCAAGAGGCCACATAGGGGGCAGTATTATAGTAGTTATATTCTTGTACATAGGGGGCAGTATTATAGTAGTTATATTCTTGTACATAGGAGGCAGTATTATAGTAGCTATATACTTGTACATATCGGGCTGTATTACACTAGATATATTCTTGTACATAGGAGGCAGTATTATAGTAGTTATATTCTTGTACATAGGGGGCAGTATTATAGTAGCTATATACTTGTACATATCGGGCTGTATTACACTAGATATATTCTTGTACATAGGAGGCAGTATTATAGTAGTTATATTCTTGTACATAGAGGGCAGTATTATAGTAGTTATATTCTTGTACATAGGGGGCAGTATTATAGTAGTTATATTCTTGTACATAGGAGGCAGTATTATAGTAGCTATATACTTGTACATATCGGGCTGTATTACACTAGATATATTCTTGTACATAGGGGACAGTATTATAGTAGTTATATTCTTGTACATAGGGGCAGTATTATAGTAGTTATATTCTCGTACATAGGGGGCAGTATTATAGTAGTTATATTCTTGTACATAGGGAGCAGTATTATAGTAGTTATATTCTTGTACATAGGGGCAGTATTATAGTAGTTATATTCTTGTACATAGGGGCAGTATTATAGTAGTTATATTCTCGTACATAGGGGGCAGTATTATAGCAGTTATATTCTTGTACATAGGGAGCAGTATTATAGTAGTTATATTCTTGTACATAGGGGCAGTATTATAGTAGTTATATTCTTGTACATAGGAGGCAGTATTATAGTAGTTATATTCTAGTACATAAGAGGCAGTATTATAGTAGTTATATTCTTGTACATAGGGGGCAGTATTATAGTAGTTATATTCTTGTACATAGGAGGCAGTATTATAGTAGTTATATTCTTGTACATAGGAGGTAGTATTATAGTAGTTATATTCTTGTACATAGGCGGCATTATTATAGTAGTTATATTCTTGTACATAGGAGGCAGTGTTATAGTAGTTATATTCTTGTACATAGGAGGCAGTATTATAGTAGTTATATTCTTGTACATAGGGAGCAGTATTATAGTAGTTATATTCTTGTACATAGGGAGCAGTATTACAGTAGTTACATTCTTGTACATAGGGGGCAGTATTATAGTGGTTATATTCTTGTACATAGGAGGCAGTATTATAGTAGTAATATTCGTGTACATAGGGGGCAGTATTATAGTAGTTATATTCTTGTACATAGGGGGCAGTATTATAGTAGTTATATTCTTGTACATAGGGGGCAGTATTATAGTAGTTATATTCTTGTACATGGGAGCAGTATTATAGTAGTTATATTCTTGTACATAGGGGGCAGTATTATAGTAGTTATATTCTTGTACATGGGAGCAGTATTATAGTAGTTATATTCTTGTACATAGGGAGCAGTATTATAGTAGTTATATTCTTGTACATAGGGAGCAGTATTATAGTAGTTATATGCTTGTACATAGGGAGCAGTATTATAGTAGTTATATTCTTGTACATAGGAGGCAGTATTATAGTAGTTATATTCTTGTACATAGGAGGCAGTATTATAGTAGTTATATTCTTGTACATAGGAGGAGTATTATAGTAGTTATATTCTTGTACACAGGGGGCAGTATTATAGTAGTTATATTCTTGTACATAGGGGGCAGTATTATAGTAGTTATATTCTTGTACATAGGGGGCAGTATTATAGTAGTTATATTCTTGTACATAGGGGGCAGTATTATAGTAGTTATATTCTTGTACATAGGGGGCAGTATTATAGTAGTTATATTCTTGTACATAGGAGACAGTATTATAGTAGTTATATTATTGTACATAGGAGCAGTATTATAGTAGTTATATTCTTGTACATAGGGGGCAGTATTATAGTAGTTATATTCTTGTACATAGGGGGCAGTATTATAGTAGTTATATACTTGTACATAGGGGGCAGTATTATAGTAGTTATATTCTTGTACATAGGGGGCAGTATTATAGTAGTTATATACTTGTACATAGGGAGCAGTATTATAGTAGTTAGTGCTGGTGATGAGATTTGATATTAAGTAGTATTGTAACTGATGCTAACTTGCTTGAAAACAATCAAGGAACCCATTGCTGGAATCTGTGCACACGATGATAATTATGATGTAGATTTTGAGCACCTACATCTATAGGATGATACATGTGACAGGACATGTGGTGTGATCTTTTATTCCTGACTACATTGTATAGACTCGGGTATGGGGGAGTCTTATATTGTATTACCAGAAGTTCAGAACTTTTCTACAGACTCTGGATTGAGGGATGGGGTGACAAAGCTGGCAGGGTGGCTGACACAGGACAGACTAAACGATATCCGGCCCAGGTGGCTACTATACAATATACATAGTGGCGGTCAGCAGGTCTCACACACTGCTCTGCTACTATTCAGATCCATAGTGACTGCATCCGGCCCATTCAGCAGCATATTAGGTTTACAGGCCTCCATGTCTATGCTCTGGTCTCCCCTCTGTGCTGTGAGTGTGATGGAGACGAGGGGTCAGCAGGTGACCTTGTACAGATATATAACCTATGCTGTATACTATGCATCTTATGTTATTCTGCACTGTACTCAAAACACTTCTCTCCTATTGGTGGCTGCCCGCAGGGACTTCAAAGTGTGCAGCATGACATAGAAAACTGCTGTGGAGAGAATCCTGGCAGTGAGAAAACTTACATTCTGCACAGCATATAACTGATGCTTCAGAGCTGCCGGGGGTTCACATAATTAATCTTCTGACAATCCTCACTGTGTCATGATCCAGACTAGGAGCAAGGCGCCAGAGGAAGTGTGGAGCCTATAGACTGCTGGATGTTAGGTCCACAGGACACCAGGGACAGGGCAGCTAAACACACACTGCGGACTTTGGCAATAGACAACTAGAATTTAGGTATGGGGTACAAAACTGATTGACACCACTTACAGGGCCATCACACCACTAGACACCAGCGACAGAGGCATCAAATCACTAGACCCTAGGGACAGAGGCATCATACCACTAGACACCAGGGACAGAGGCATCACACCACAAGAAACCAGGGACAAAGACATCACACCACTAGACCTTAGAGACAGAGGCATCACACACCAGACACCAGGGACAGAGGCATCAAATCACTAGACCCTAGGGACAGAGGCATCATACCACTAGACACCAGGGACAAAGGCATCACACCACTAGACACCAGGGACAGAGGCATCACACCACTAGACACCAGGGGCAGAGGCATCACACCACTAGACATCAGGGACAGAGGCATCAAATCACTAGACCCTAGGGACAGAGGCATCATACCACTAGACACCAGGGACAGAGGCATCACACCACAAGAAACCAGGGACAAAGACATCACACCACTAGACCTTAGAGACAGAGGCATCACACACCAGACACCAGGGACAGAGGCATCAAATCACTAGACCCTAGGGACAGAGGCATCATACCACTAGACACCAGGAACAGAGGCATCACACCACTAGACACCAGGGACAGAGGCATCACACCACTAGACACCAGGGACAGAGGCATCACACCACTAGACATCAGGGACAGAGGCATTACATCACTAGACACCAGGGACAGAGGTCTTACATCACCTGACACAAGGGACAGAGGCATCACACCACTAGATACTAGGGACAGAGGCATCACACCACCAGACACTAGGGACAGAGGCATCACACCACCAGACACCAGGGACAGAGGCATTACATCACTAGACACCAGGGGCAGAGGTCTTACATCACTTGACACCAGGGACAGAGGCATCACACCACTAGACACTAGGGACAGAGGCATCACACCACCAGACACTAGGGACAGAGGCATCACACCACCAGACACTAGGGACAGAGGCATCACACCACCAGACACCAGGGACACAGACATTACACCACTAGACACCAGGAACAGAGGCATCACACCACTAGACACCAGGGACAGAGGCATCACACCACTAGACACCAGGGACAGAGGCATCACACCACGAGACACCAGGGACAGAGGCATCACACCACTAGACACCAGGGACAGAGGCATCACACCACTAGACACCAGGGACAGAAGCATCACACCACTAGACACCAGGGACAGAGGCATCACACCAGTAGACACCAGGGACAGAGGCATCACACCACTAGATACCAGGGACAGAGGCATCACACCACTAGACACCAGGGACAGAGGCATCACACCACTAGACACCAGGGGCAGAGGCATCACACCACTAGACATCAGGGACAGAGGCATTACATCACTAGACACCATGGACAGAGGTCTTACATCACTTGACACAAGGGACAGAGGCATCACACCACTAGATACTAGGGACAGAGGCATCACACCACCAGACACTAGGGACAGAGGCATCACACCACCAGACACCAGGGACAGAGGCATTACATCACTAGACACCAGGGGCAGAGGTCTTACATCACTTGACACCAGGGACAGAGGCATCACACCACTAGATACTAGGGACAGAGGCATCACACCACCAGACACTAGGGACAGAGGCATCACACCACCAGACACTAGGGACAGAGGCATCACACCACCAGACACCAGGGACACAGACATTACACCACTAGACACCAGGAACAGAGGCATCACACCACTAGACCCCAGGGACAGAGGCATCACACCACTAGACACCAGGGACAGAGGCATCACACCACGAGACACCAGGGACAGAGGCATCACACCACTAGACACCAGGGACAGAGGCATCACACCACTAGACACCAGGGACAGAAGCATCACACCACTAGACACCAGGGACAGAGGCATCACACCAGTAGACACCAGGGACAGAGGCATCACACCACTAGATACCAGGGACAGAGGCATCACACCACTAGATACCAGGGACAGAGGCATCACACCACTAGACACCAGGGACAGAGGCATCACACCACTAGACACCAGGGATAGAGGCATCACACCACTAGACACCAGGGACAGAGGAATCACACCACTAGACACCAAGGAAGAGGCATTACACCCGGGACAGAGGCATTTCATCACAAGACACCAGGCATGACACCACTAAACACATAGGATAGAGGCATCACACCACTAGACACCAAGGAAAGAGGCATGACACCACGGAGAGGCATCACACCACTAGACACGAGGGACAGAGGTATCGCACCACTAGACACCAGGGAAAGAGGCATCACACTTCTTAACACATGGGATAGAGGCATCACTCCACTAAACACCATGGACAGAGGCATCACACCACTAAACACCATGGACAGAGGCATCACACCACTAGACACCAGGGACAGAGGCATCACACCACTAGAGACATGGGAAAGAGTCATCACACCACTATACACCAGGGACAGAGGCATCACACCACGGAAAGAGGCATGGCACCACAAGACACCACGGAAAGAGGCATCGAGGCATCGCACTACTAGACACCAAGGAAAGAGGCATGACACCACGGAAAGAGGCATGGCACCACAAGACACCACGGAAAGAGGCATCGAGGCATCGCACTACTAGACACCAGGCACAGAGGCATCGCACCACTAGACACCAGGGATAGGGGCATCACACCACTAGACACCAGGGACGAGGGCCTCACATCACTAGACACCAGGGCAGAGGCACCACATGACTAGACACCAGGGACAGAGGCATCGCACCACTAGACACCAGGGATAGGGGCATCACACCACTAGACACCAGGGACGAGGGCCTCACATCACTAGACACCAGGGCAGAGGCACCACATGACTAGACACCAGGGACAGAGGCATTACATCACAAGAAACCAGGTACAGAGGCATCACACCACTAAACACATGGGGCAGAGGCATCACACCACTAGACACGAGGGACAAACGCATCACACCACTAGACACCAGTTATAGAGGCATCACACCACTAGACACCAGGGACATACGCATCACACCACTATACACCATGGACAGAGGCATTACATCACAAGACACCAGGGACAGAGGCATTACATCACAACGCCAGAGACAGAGGCATCACACCATTAGGCACCAGGGACAGAGGCATTACATCACTAGACACCAGGGACAGAAGCATTACACCACTACACACCAGGGACAGAGGCATTACATCACGACGCCAGAGACAGTGGCATCACACCATTAGGCACCAGGGACAGAGGCATTACACCACTAGACACCAGGGACAGAGGCATCACACTACTATACACCACGGACAGAGACCTCACACCACTATACACCAGGAACAGAGGCATCACACCACTAGACACCAGGGAAAAATGTAATAAATCACCAGACATTAGGGGCTGAAGGACCAATATAAAGGCACCAGGGACCAGAGAACCAAACCATTACACACCAGTGCCTGGGGGAATAAAGCACTGGACACGAAGGAGAGCAAAACTAAACCAGCAGACACCATGGACCAGAAAACCAACCAACAAATACTAGAGACTGGGGGACCAAAACACTGGCTATGAGGGACTGAACATTAAACCACTGGGCACCAGGGAATGAAGAACCAAGATATCAGAAACTGAACACCAGGGACTGAACACTGCCCAAAAGATACCAGGAACTGAAGGATCAATCCATGGGACACCATCGGCCAGAGGAAAAAAACACTAAATACTAGAGACTGGTGGACCAAAGCACTGAACCAGAGGGACTAAACATTAAACCACTGAACACGAGATCCAAAAACCAAACCACTAGACACCAGGGACCAGAGAAACAAAGCACTACACACAAAAGACTGAGGGACAAAATCACTGAACTCGAGGGACTAACCAGTGATCACCAGGGACCAAAGAACCAAACCACTAGACACCAGAGGTTGAAGGAGCAAACCCCTTTACACCAAGGACTGAACACTAAACCAACAGACACCTGGGACTGATCACTAAACTAATAGACACCTAGGACTGAGGGACCAATCCATGGGACACCATAGACCACAGAACCAAATCACTATACACTAGAGACTGGGGAACCAATGCAATAGGCACAAGAAAGTGGAACACTAAACCACCAGACTCCAGAGACCAGTGAATCAAACCACTAAACATCAGGGAACAGAACACTACACTAATGGAACCAAGGACGAGGAGCCTAAACCACTGGACACCAGGGACCAGAGACCCAAACCACTGGACACCAGGGACCAGAGACCCAAACCACTGGACACCAGGAAGTGGAACGCTAAACCACCAGACTCCAGAGACCAGCGAATCAAACCACTAAACATCAGGGAACAGAACACTACACTAATGGAACCAAGGACGAGGAGCCTAAACCACTGGACACCAGGGACCAGAGACCCAAACCACTGGACACCAGGGACCAGAGACCCAAACCACTGGACACCAGGAAGTGGAACGCTAAACCACCAGACTCCAGAGACCAGCGAATCAAACCACTAAACATCAGGGAACAGAACACTACACTAATGGAACCAAGGACGAGGAGCCTAAACCACTGGACACCAGGGACCAGAGACCCAAACCACTGGACACCAGGGACCAGAGACCCAAACCACTGGACACCAGGAAGTGGAACGCTAAACCACCAGACTCCAGAGACCAGCGAATCAAACCACTAAACATCAGGGAACAGAACACTACACTAATGGAACCAAGGACTAGGAGCCTAAACCACTGGACACCAGGGACCAGAGACCCAAACCACTGGACACCAGGAAGTGGAACGCTAAACCCCTGGACACCAGGGACTAAGAGACTAAACAATTGGATACCAGGGACCAGAAAACCAAACCAGTAGACACCAGAGACTGGAGGACCAAATCACTGAACCCCAGGGACTGTGCAATCGAATCAGAGACTGGTACGGTAAACAGTACAATTTGGAAACTAGGTAGCTTTAAGCTGTCTGTGTACACTATACGATCCAAAGTATGTGAACCCTTAATTATTGAGCTTGGGTGTATAAAATGCAGCATGTAGCCAAGTAATCTCCATAGACAGACACTGATAGCAGTGCGGGTGGTAAAGAGGAGCTCGATGACTGCAAACATGGCTTTGTCGTAGGATGCCAGCTGTGCCACCAGAAAGGTCATTCCTTCTGTGATCTGTTAGTTCTTATTGGTGGCCTGTAAGTCCTGTTATTGTGAAGTGTCTAACAGCTCCGCCATGAAGCGGTGGACTGCGCAAACTCAGAGCGGTGACCGCTACGTTTAAGGCGCGTGAATATCTCCTGTTATATCACTCGTTACAGACTTCCAAAAAGCATCTGCGCAAGAACTGTGTGCCTGCAGCCTCATGAGTGGCAGTGCCCGCCGTGTGTTCTGCCCACCATCTCCTCTAGGTGGCGATGCCTGCACACTTTACGATACTGGACAATTCCAGACATTTACCTAAGGAGTAACACGGTCCGCCGTGGACTGCAAATGTATTTACCTAGAATAATCAGCGGGTGTATCAGCTCTAACCGCGCCATATTTACCGACTGGGCTAAGCGTCTGGCACTACGCAGCGCTTGGAGATGCACAATTAAGGAAATTGTATTTGCTGTTCGTGCCGTGATGAGTTGATTAGATTGCGGCGCTCTCCTGTCTGCCGTCTTATGGGTTTGTAGATATAATTAGAGGACGACTGGAGGAAGTTTGTGCGTTCAACCTGTTTGCCGCTATTACTGGCCAGCTGATGGGCACGGCGAGCAGCTGCCACCAACCGTGACGGCTTCTGCTGCTTCTGGGATTCGGGTGAGTATAAAATGGGCAGATCAAAGACAAGTTCCATTCACTTTCCAGGTAGCAGAGCCAATAATCAGTGGATTGGCGTATCTTCTGCGTTGTGCAGTATATTAGAGTGTCATAACAGTGCAAATTGCTTCAAAATGGCGCGCATCCATCACGTATCGCTCGCCAGGCATGTTGGACACATTTCTCTTGACGTGGAGGGGCAGGTGCTTTCTCTGAGCACACGGGTATCTAGTGATGTCCGTAGTTACACTCCTACTTCCCGTAGAGCCACATCTAAAGCTGTATCCATAGTTCTAATGATCATCCTGAGCTTCCTGTGTCAGGAATAGAATTCTACTGTGTAGACTGACACCTGGGCAGCAGTAAAGCGGTTAACGCCATAAGGTCATCTGATTTCTCCTTGCATGTTTACAGACCTCAGAGCACACCAACAAGTAGACCCTTGTCCAAATCAAGCCGAGCATTCCTCCACTGGAAACACAAATGATGGGACGTAAGGCAACTATGCTTGACAGAGAGAAGAAGCGGACGACTCAAGACCGGGGATTCTGGAGGCACATGGAGAAAAAGCCGCTCGGTGGCTTCAAGGGTTAATTGTCATGGTCCCAGCAGTGTCCATCATGGAGAGACCCTTTAAATGCATCTCACCCTCCAGCGCTACAACCAGAGAGTTCCAGCTCAGAAAATTCCTAAAGTGTCCTCGTCAACATGACAAAGCTGCCTGGCCCGGCAGAAGCCTCCAGACCTTTGGCTGACACCGGCCATGTTGTGCAGAAAACATCTTCCAAAACAGCCTGTAAGTGATGGATTAGGAGCCGTAATCTCCGGATCAGAAGACTGATAAGGCCCAGCTGGGAATTCCGACTTCCAACGACCCAGCCGAGAGCAGCCGGGATGGAAGGAGCCAAGAGAAGCTGCAGATGTGATCCGAGATTAGTGATGGCAAAAACAAGACTCCCGACTCAGGACGTGTTCTCATTCAGTATCTGATACACACCGGATACAACATGTCTGATACACACCAGATACGACATGTCTGATACACACCGGATACGACATGTCTGATACACACCGGATACGACATGTCTGATACACACCGGATACGACATGTCTGATACACACCGGATATGACATGTGTGATACACATCGGATACGACATGTCCGATACACACTGGATACGACATGTCTGATACACACCGGATACGACATGTCTGATACACACCGGATACGACATGTCTGATACACACCGGATACGACATGTCTGATACACACCGGATACGACATGTCTGATACACACCGGATACGACATGTCTGATACACACCGGATACGACATGTCTGATACACACCGGATACGACATGTCTGATACACACCGGATACATGTCCGATACACACCGGATACGACATGTCCGACACACACCGGATACGACATGTCCGACACACACCAGATACGACATGTCCGACACACACCGGATACGACATGTCCGACACACACTGGATACGACATGTCTGATACACACCGGATACGAAATGTCCGATACACACCGGATACGACGTGTCTGATACATATCGAATACAATGTGTCCAATACACGCTGGAAACATCTCTGTTACACTAGATACGACGTGTCTGATACACACTGGATATGAGATGTCTGACACTAACAAGATACATCTCTGATACACACAAGATACAATATGTCAGATACACACCAGATACAACACGCCTGAAACAACAAATTGGATATTTCCTGATGCTGGATAAAAAAAACGTCTGATGCACATAGAATACATTTCTGAAAGACAGGATATGACACGTCTGATACACACCGGATACGACACGTCTGATACACACCGGATACAACACGTCTGATACACACCGGATACAACATGTCTGATACACACCGGCTACAACATATCTGATACATACTGGATACATCTGTGTTACACCGGATACAACATGTCTGATACACACTGGATACATTTCTGTTACACCGCATACGACATGTCGGATACACATCGGATACAACATGTCTGATACACACCGGATACAACATGTCTGATACATACTGGATACATCTGTGTTACACCGGATACAACATGTCTGCAACACACTAGATACGAAATGTCTGATACATACACGATACGACATGTCTAATACACACCGGATACGACATGTTTGATACACACTAAATACAACATGTCTGATAAATACTGGATACATCTCTTTTACACTGGATACGACGTGTCTGATACACACTGAATACAACATGTCTGATACACACTGGAAACATCTCTGTTACATCGCATACAACATGTCTGATACACACCGGATATGACGTTTCTGATACACACTGAATACAACATGTCTGATACACACTGGAAACATCTCTGTTACATCGCATACAACATGTCTGATACACACCGGATATGACGTTTCTGATACACACAGAATACAACATGTCTGATACAAACTGGATACAATATATCTGATACACACCGGATACAACATGCTTGATACACACTGCATACGACATGTCTGATACACACCGCATACGACATGTCTGATACACACCGGATACGAAATGTCTGATACACGCACGATACGAGATGTCTGATATACACCGGAAATGACATGTCTGATACACACTAAATACAACATGTCTGATACAAACCGGAAATGACATGCCTAATACACACCGGATATGACCTATTTCATACACACTGAATACAACATGTCTGATACACAGTGGATACATCTCTGTTACACCGCATACGGCATGTCTGATACACACCGAATACGACATGTCTGATACAGACTGGATACATTTCTGTTACACCGCATACAGCATGTCTGGTACACACCGGATACAACATGTCTGATACACACCGGATACAACATGTCTGATACATACTGGATACATCTGTGTTACACCGGATACAACATGTCTGAAACACACTAGATACGAAATGTCTGATACATACACGATACGACATGTCTAATACACACCGGATACGACATGTTTGATACACACTAAATACAACATGTCTGATAAATACTGGATACATCTCTTTTACACTGGATACGACGTGTCTGATACACACTGAATACAACATGTCTGATACACACTGGATACATCTCTGTTACACCACATACGACGTGTCTGATACACACCGGATATGACGTGTCTGATACAAACTAGATACAATATATCTGATGCACACCGGTTACAACATGCTTGATACACACCGCATACGACATGTCTGATACACGCACGATACGAGATGTCTGATACACACAGAATACAACATGTCTGATACACACCGCATACGACATATTTCATACACACTGAATACAACATGTCTGAAACACACTGGATACATCTCTGTTACACCGCATACGGCATGTGTGATACACACCGAATACAACAAGTCTGATACACACACAATACGACATGTCTCATACACACTGAATACAACATGTCTGTTATACACCGGGTACATCTCTGTTACACCGCATACGACATGTCTGATACACACACGATACGACATGTCTGAAACGCACATGATAGGACATGTCTGATACGTACACGATACGACATGTCTGATACTCACACGATACGAAATGTCTGAAACACACCGAATACGACATGTCTGATACACACCGAATACGACATATCTGATACACACTGCATACATATTTGCTGCACTCGATACAACATGTCTGATACACACTGAACACAACATGTCTGATACATATTGGATACATCTCTGTTACACTGGGTACGACATGTCTTATACCTACCAGATACGACATGTCTGATACACACCGGATACGACATGTCTGATACACACACGATACGACATGTCTGATACGTACACGATACCACATGTCTAATACACACACGATACGACATGTGTGATACATACACGATACAGCGTGTCTGATACACACAGGATACGACATGTCTGATACACACAGGATAAGACATGTCTGATACACACAGGATAAGACATGTCTGATACACACCGGATACGACATGTCTGATACACACCAGATACGACCTGCCTGATACACACTGGATACATCTCTATTACAATTGATACGAAATGTCTAATACACACCGGATACGACATGTCTGATACACACTGAACACAACATGTCTGATACATATTGGATACATCTCTGTTGCACTGGGTACGACATGTTTTCTACACACAGGATACAACATATCTGAACACACCAGATACGACATGTCTCATATACACTGGATATGACGTGTCTAATATACACTGAAAACAACATATCTGATACAAACCGGATATGACATATCTGATACACACTGTATACGACATGTCTAATACACACCGGTTACAACATGTCTGATACACACACGATATGACATGTCTGATACACACACGATGCAACAGGTCTGATACACATAAGATACAACATGTCTGTAACACACTGAATACAACATTTCTGATACGTACCGGATACGACATGTCTGATATACACCGGATACGACGTGTCTGATACACATCGGATACGACATGTCTGATACACACCGGATACGACGTGTCTGATACACACCGGATACGACGTGTCTGATACACACCGGATACGACATGTCTGATACACACCGGATACGACATGTCTGATACACACCGGATACGACGTGTCTGATACACACCGGATACGACGTGTCTGATACACACCGAATACGACGTGTCTGATACACAAACGATACGACATGTCTCATACACGCTGAATACAACATCTCTGATACACACCGTATACAACATGTCTGATACACACAGGATACAACATGTCTTTAATACACTGAATACAACATGTCTCATATATACTGGATACATCTCTGTTTTACTCGATACGACATGTCTTATACACACCGGATATGACATGTCTGATACACACTGAATACATCATGTCTGATACATACTGGAATCATCTCTTTTACACCGGATATGACATGTCTGATACACGCCGGATACGACGTGTCTAATACACACCGAATACAACAAGTCTGATACACACCGAATACAACATGTCTGATACACACTGGATACATCTCTGTTATACTGCATACGATATGTCTCATACACACAGGATACGACATGTCTGATACACACCGGATACGACATGTCTGATACACACCGGATACGACATGTCTGATACACACTTGATATGACATGTCTGATACACACTGGATATGACATGTTTGATACACACTGAATATGACATGTGTGATACAAACCGGATATGACATGTCTGATACACACGATACAACATGTCTGATACACACCGGATACGACGTGTCTGATACACACCGGATACGACGTGTCTGATACACACCGGATACCACGTGTCTGATACACACCGGATACCACGTGTCTGATACACACCGGATACCACGTGTCTGATACACACCGGATACCACGTGTCTGATACACACCGGATACCACGTGTCTGATACACACCGGATACCACGTGTCTGATACACACCGGATACCACGTGTCTGATACACACCGGATACCACGTGTCTGATACACACCGGATACCACGTGTCTGATACACTAACAATACGACATGTCTCATACACGCTGAATACAACATCTCTGATACACACCGTATACAACATGTCTGATACACACAGGATACAACATGTCTTTAACACACTGAATACAACATGTCTCATATATACTGGATACATCTCTGTTTTACTCGATACGACATGTCTTATACACACCGGATACGACATGTCTGATACACACTGAATACATCATGTCTGATACATATTGGATTCATCTCTTTTACACCGGATATGACATGTCTGATACACACCGGATACGATGTGTCTGATACACACCGAATACAACATGTCTGATACACACTGAATACAACATGTCTGATACACACTGGATACATCTCTGTTACACTGCATACGATATGTCTCATACACACAGGATATGACATGTCTGATACACACAGGATACAACATGTGTGATACACACCGGATACGACATGTCTGATACACACTGGATACGACATGTCTGATACACACTGAATACGACATGTGTGATACACACTGGATACGACATGTCTGATACACACTGGATACGACATGTCTGATACACACTGGATACGACATGTGTGATACAAACCGGATATGACATGTCTGATACACACCGGATACATGTCTGCTACACCAGGTACGACATGTCTGATACACACCAGATACGATATGTCTGATACACACCGGATACAACATGTCTTATATACACACTGAATCCAACATGTCTGATACACACTGGAGACATCTCTGTTACACCAGATATGACATGTCTGATACACACTGAATTCAACATGTCTGATACACACTGAATACATCTTTGTTACACAAGATACGGCATGTCTGATACACACTGGATATGGCACGCCTGATACAAAACGGATATGAAGTGTCTGATATACACACGGTAACGTCTGATACACATATGATACATTTCTGAAACACAAGAAACGACATGTCTGATACACACTGGTTACGGCATTTCTTATACACACCGGGCACGACATGTCTGATACACATCGGATACGACATGTCTGATACACACCGGATACGACATGTCTGATACACACCGGATACGACATGTCTGATACACACCGGATACGACATGTCTGATACACACCGGTTACGACATGTCTGATACATACCGGATACGACATGTCTGATACACACCGGATACGACATGTCTGATACACACCGGTTACGACATGTCTGATACATACCGGTTACGACATGTCTGATACACACCGGTTACGACATGTCTGTGACACACACCAGTTACGACATGTCTGTGACACACACCGGTTACGACATGTCTGATACACACTGCGCACGACATGTCTGATACACACTGCGCACGACATGTCTGATACACACCAGTATGACATGTCTGATACACACTGGATATGGCACGCCTGATACAAACAGCATACAACATGTCTGATACAGGATATGAGAATGTCTGATACATATGATATATTTCTGAAACACAAGAAATGACATGTCTGATACACAGTGGATATGACGTGTCTGATACACCCACGATATGACATGTCTGATACACAAACGATATGATATGTCTGATACATACCGGATACAACACGTCTGATACCAGCATGATGTGATATGTCAAATACACACGAGATAAAACACGTCTGATACACATAGGATATAAAGTTTGATACACAGAAGATACGATACGACTGATACAGGATACAACATATTTGATATCTGTGTAACCTCTTCCGGAAGGGCCCCTCATAAATGTCATAGACCGTACTGAGGAGCCACTGACTGTGAGGTGACGTCTGAGGACACGACGGAGTGGAGAATCTTCTAGAGCTCGTGATGGACCTCGGGTCCTAATTATCAGAAACCCTTCAGTGCCCCAGAACGTCATCAGCGGTAATAAGCCCCCTCGACCTGCGGGGGCCGAGCCGCCCATTGTGCGCTGATGATGGGGCCGGATGCGGTTCTCATGGATTTGTAGGGGCCGGGGACGGGAGACATGAGGGGGCTTTTGTCTTACAGTGAATGGAGGGATTACTGATCAGTCATATAATAATGGGTCCCTCCCATGCCAAGCACTTACACATCGTCTTAAGGTAATTATCACGTCGATTAGACAGCACATCAAGCGCTAATTGCGGAGGCAGTAATGGCGGCTCATTACTAGATGCTTATGAGGAGAAGGCTCCTGTCAGTCACAGGCCCCGCAGCTGGCATGAATGGGTGCAGAAGAGGAGCAGCACCCCCACTAGACCCGCAGCTGGCATGAAGGGGTGCAGGAGAGGAGCAGCGCCACCACCAGACCCGCAGCTGGAATGAAGGGGTGCAGGAGAGGAGCAGCGCCCCCACCAGACCCGCAGCTGGCATGAAGGGGTGCAGGAGAGGAGCAGCACACCCAACAGACCCCACAGCTGGCATAAAGGGGTGCAGGAGAGCAGTAGTTCCTCCATCAGGCCCCACAGCTGGCATGAAGGGGTGCAGGAGAGGAGCGGCACACCCATCAGGCTCTACAGATAGCATGGGGGGGGGGGCGCAGGAGAGAAGTAGTTCCCCCATCAGGCCATGTAGCTGGATTGAGGGGGCTTAGGAGAGTAGTAGCACCCCTATCAAGCTCCACAGGTCAGATAGGGGCAGCTCGGACTGCAGACTACGGTGCCCCGCCAGGTGACATATCCCAGGCGAGCGCTTTGTATGCCGCACTGCCCCTCCAGATGTTCCCCTTCTTTGGTCTCTGATCCTTTTTTCACTCTTCACTTTACCTGAAGGGGAAAGATCTGTCGACCGCTGATCACAAACAGACCCAAAATTACCAGCCGAGGGGGCCGGAGATTTATTATCTCACTTATACTGCCGATTACATCACATTAGGGGCCCGGACACGAGGGGCGCAGCAGACCAGGCGCTGATGTAAAACAGCCGCAGTGCCCTGTATAGAAGATCTGCAGATCCCGCCGCACCTCTGCAGCTGGGACTGGATCTCACGAGTCCTCCACAGGGAGGTCATTTAATGGGTTGCAGAAGATTTTTTATAATATCCTTCAGCGAAAAACAAAAAATGTCATGTTTTTTCTTTAACGTCATCCTTATCTATATGTTGTAGTTGACACATCGGCCACTAGATGTCAGCAAAACACTCCTAAAAAAGCATCTCACTTTGCAGCCTGTTGCTTATATAGCACCAGCCTATTCCACAGAGCTGTACAGATAGCACCAACGGGGCTCCCGATCTAATCCAAACACTAAGGCCATTTTCATAGGAAGCTGATATTTTTGGAACCAGAGAAACTGGAGGGAACCCTCACAAACACAATGGGAGCACGCAAACTCCATGCGGATGTTGTCCTTGGTCAGATTTGAACCCCAAGCCCTGCATGCACAGTAGAGGTGCCCTGGCCGTAGACATCAGCATCCTTGAGCCATAAACACACTCCGCAATGAGTGTTTGTAGCAATAATGTGTGCGATTGGACACGAAGCCAAAACAGGGGACAAAGTCTGAACATCCTGCAGTACCGCAGCTGACCAACAGGATTAATCACCGTATCATATACAACTATGCAGCTGATTGCTAGAAAGCCAGACTCTGAGGAATCAGCTGGTCACCCAAAGCCCCGAATTCTCATCACAGCCCCTTTAAGCTTTAGTTAAAGGGGTATTTCCATTTGAGACTTTCCTGGCATAACGTCTGGGAGCCGCAGCTATCTAGGCCACCCGGTCAGTTATCCAGCGGCCCGGCCAGTAATTTACTCTAAAGGCTGATGCTAATATCCATTGTTTATTACCAATGCCAAGTTAAAAATGCTTACCTGGTGCAAACACCTCCGGCCGGGCAACAATCCTCCCTCCTCCTGGCATCTGTGCTCCAGCATGTACGACAATTATTGCTGGGGCCACTAATTGGGACACTATTACTATTATGGCCCCTGAGAAGGGGCACCATTACTATTAGGGCCACTAAAGTGGGCACTATTACTATAGTGGGCACAGAGGGTGTAATATTACTATTAGGCTCACTGAGAGAGGATGCTATTACTATTGCAGCCACTAAGGGAGCACTATTACTATTGGAACCACTTACAGGGGTAGTATTACTATTGAAGCCACTAAATTGAGCACTATTATTTACTGAGGCCACTGAAGGGGGAACTATTACTACAGGGACCACTGAGAGGGAGCACTATTACAACCAGGGCCACTGAGAGGGTTTACTATAACTATTGGGGCCACTAAAGAGGGCACGATTACTACTGGGGTCACTAAGAGGGGGTACTATTACTACTAGTGCCGCTTAGAGGGGGTACTATTACTACTGGGGCCACTGAGAGGGGGTACTATTACTACTGAAGCCACTGAGAGAGGGCACTATTAGTACTGGGGCCACTGAGAGAGGGCACTATTACTACTGGAGCCACTTAGAGGGGGTACTATTACTACTGGAGCCACTAAAAGGGGGTACTATTACTACTGGGACCACTGAGAGAGGGCACTATTACTACTGGGGCCACTTAGAGGGGGTACTATTACTACTAGGGGCACTATTACTACTGGGGCCAGTAAGAGGGGACGCTATTACTATTGGGGTCACTGAAAAGGGGCAATATTACAGGATTGTTTGTGCGCATATGGTTCCGTTGCGGTCAGTGGTGCAGCACTGTAAACACAGGGCGATGTGCTGCCGGCAGCGGATACATCTTGGAGTCACACAGGCATAGTTGTCATTTGTGTGATGTCTGCTTTTGCAGCAGACAGCACACAATCAGCACCGGGGAGCAGTAATGTTAGTGGGGTTATTCAGACGTGCGTCTTTTTAAAAGTCGCCATGTGTCCTATTGTGGCCCGTTTTCTCAGATGACAGTCGACTGTTCAAGTGAACGGATGCGGCAAACAAACGAACAACCCGCCCGTGTGCGCTCCGCTTTCACAAAATGTTGCAAAGCTAAACTAGAAAATTACTGGGACTTTTTGTGGTTTTTTTTTTTTTGCGCATTACGAAAACTGATGACACGAATGACCGACACACGCAGCGCAGTACGGGAACCGATAACAGACGGCTCGCGGTCCAGAAGTGGACATAGTCCTACGAATATGGCGTCACGGAGTTCCTGAACGCTTCCTGTGAAGCAGCCGCAGCATGGCGTTTCGTTTTACTTTAAACCTCGATCCCGCGCTCGTTATATAGAGTCCACATGGCCGCTGTCACCGCCGAGCCATCACTCATCGGCTGAGGTCCGGGGTCAGTGCCTCCGATATCTGCCCCAGGAAGTGACACTCCACATGAGCGAGGTGACATCACCCTTTATCAGCTGACACTGATGTCCTTGTCATCACAGTGCGGCCCTTCCGTCCCCCCCGCCCGCATGTGGTCGCCATGTGTAGAACTTGGCAGCCGCACGCTGCAGGTTCTCTGCCCCGATGGATGGAAGTCTTTTATCACACTCACAAAATCAGCATCCAAGGGAGCCGTAAATCAGCGCGGCAGCCATCAGCCCCCCGAGCCCCGGGATCCTTATCACCTCACGGATACTTAGTTTCCAGGCACTCCTTCCCAGAATGTGGAGCGCTGGATGCGGTTATGGGGAGTCTGCTCCTAATATATGTGTGTGTGTGTGTGTGAAGGCCCTCACTCACTGACTCACTGACTGACTCACCACTACTTCTCTAGTTTCCCGATGTCGCACAAACATGACATTTGGGAGGAGCATTCTTTAGGTCCTAAATAGGAAAAGTAAAGGAGTCACAGCTCGATTATTCAATGCTAATTGCAAAACTATTGGCACCCCTGTGTAATGTAACTTCCTGGTGTCGTACAAACATGAAATTTGGCATGACCATTCTTTAGGTTCTAAATAGGAAAAGTCCCAAGGGGTCATGACTCGATTATTCAATGCTAATAGCAAAAGTAAGTGCACCCCTATATAATGTAACTTCTCGTTGTCGTGTGAAATTTGGTGCAAGTATTCTTTAGGTCCTGAATGATGAGGGTTGGAGGGGTGGCACATTCTGCAGAAGAACATTGGTACATGCAGCCTGAGGAGAATCTAACGCTCATACATATTATACTCCTTGGTTCCTCTAAAGTAACCTTGACTTCAAAAAATTTTCCATGCAAACAACACGTAAACACCTGTATCTAATTAACTTGGGCCAGGCCGGGTATATCAGCTAGTTATGTATATGCACAGCAGTAGGTCCGGGGGGTCCAGAAGCTGTAGGGGTGCTCGGCTCTTTCTGTTAAAGATGGCCACCGCTGGGAGCCTGGATGCTGCATCTTGGAGGCCCTTCATTCTAGAGGAAGGTGGGTATCTATCAGGCATCTTGTGGATACTTCATAAAATGTCTAAGATACGTATACACCCTTGAAAGTGAAGTCGCCCACTCAACTGCAATGTATGGAGACTCCAGGAAGAACTAGTGAATCTCCCAGGTGCCCCATATACTTTTCGATGCTGCACTACTCTCACACCCAGGCACTGCTGCAGACAACGTCCTGGCACCATGTGGCATCAGCGTGTTGTATGGGGTGGTACTGGGAGCATTGGGGCAAGGAGGATTGGCTGAAACTCTGGTCTCAAGTCTGAAAATGTATAGTTTGGGGTCTGTATTAGTTCATATAATCCTAGAGTTGGAAGGGACCTCCGGGGTCATCGGGTCCTCCAGAGTCATCGGGGTCTTCGGGTCCTCTGGGGTCATCGGATCCAGACCCCTGCTCAGTGCAGGATCACTAAACCATCCCAGACAGATATTTGTCCAGCCTCTGAACACTTCCATTGAAGGAGAACTCCCCGCCTCCTGTGGCAACCTGTTCCACTCATTGATCCCCCTCACTGTCTAATATCTAATCTGTGTCTCCTCCCTTTCAGTTTCATCCCGTTGCTTCTAGTCTTTCCTTGTACAGATGAGAATAGGGCTGATCCCTCTGCACTGTGACAACCCTTCAGATATTTGTAGACAGCTATTAAGTCTCCTCTCAGCCTTCACTTCTGCTAAACATTCCCAGATCCTTTAACCGTTCCTCATAGGACATGATTTGCAGACCGCTCACCATCTTGGTAACTCTTCTCTGAACTTGCTCCAGTTTGTCTATGTCTTTTTTAAAGTGGGGTGCCCAGAACTGGACCCAGTATTCCAGATGAGGTCTGACTGAGGAAGAGTAGAGGGGGATAATGACTTCACGTGATCTAGACTCTATGCTTCTCTAATACATCCCAGAATTGTGTTTGCCTTTTTGGCTGCTGCATCACATTGTTGACTCATGTTCAGTCTATGATCTATTAGTATACCCAAGTCTTTTTCACATGTGCTGCTGCTTAGCCCAATTCCTCCCATTGTGTATGGGCTTTTTTCATTTTTCTTGCCCAGATGTAGGACTTTGCATTTCTCCTTGTTAAATACCATTCTGTTAGTCTCTGCCGACTGTCCAAGCTTTTCTAGATCTTTTTGAATACTCTCTCCCCTAGTGTTAGCTATCCCTCCTAGCTTTGTGTCATCAGCACATTTGCTCAGTTTCCCATCAATTCCCTCCCCCAGATCATTTATAACAATGTTAACCAACACTGGGCCCAGGACAGAGCCTTGTGGTCCCCACTTGATACATTCTTCCACTTGGATGTGCAGCCATTTATGACCACTCTGAGTACGATCACTCAGCCAGTTGTGAATAGTATAGCTTTCATATTCTCTGTCCAGTGAGAGGAGTTTTGTCAAGAGCTCAGTGTCACCCCCTACTGAGTGATGTAATGACTGCAGGCTGGCCCTTGAAACCTCTCCAATCACCGGAGAATGCAAAAATGCAGCCACGCACCATGCAATATGGTCTGTGCTTCGCCTCTACTGTGAAGCTAGTTGCCCACGATGCACTGCAAGGGGTGCAATGGATGCCACCAGGGGCAAGTCTTGCACAGAACATGTGACAGACCGGGGTCGGGATGGAATTGCTGCCGCTTGTTTTTCCTTGGGCCCGGTCTCCTCCGTTAAATATTTTGCCCATTCTTGTTTTCTCTGCAGTAACTAAATGTAAAATACAGAAAGCGCAGGAAGTAAATCACGGCGGCGGCGGCCCTTATTAATTATGTAACCGCTATTATTACGGTGTCGCAGTAAATCCAGCGTGCTGTGGATGTATGAACACGGGCTCGGGGGGGCGGCTGCCCGAGAACATCACCAGTATGGAAACAGACGCTGACAAACTCATTAATATTGCACACGTGAAACTTCAGCGCGTCGCGGAATATTTTCCTAAACGCTGACATCGCCCCGGGCTGCGCATTTAATATACAGGGACCCGGAGCAGCCGCACAAGTCAGAGGCCTCTGCTACCAAGCGGAAGGAAGCGTCATCGACAGCGGCGGAGCCCCGAGGAGGATACTGCAACATGTGTGACAAGAAAACGATACAAGGGGCAAATATACACAAAAGGATACAAATACAAGAAAAGAGCACAAGGTGTAATAAAGTGAAACATGCCAAGGAGTGCATATTAGGGGAGTCCTCCCATCCAGATCATCTGGTAATCCGGCACCTTTTTTCAACACAAAAGCAGATGTGATCTAGTGGGGTGTGATCCAGTGATGTGGAGTGTTATCCGGTGGGGTGTGATGTTATCTGTGATGTGATCTGGTGGGTGTGATCCAGTGATGTGGAGTGTTATCCGGTGGGGTGTGATGTTATCTGTGATGTGATCTGGTGGGTGTGATCCAGTGATGTGGAGTGTTATCCCGTGGGGTGTGATGTTATCTGTGATGTGATCTGGTGGGTGTGATCCAGTGACGTTGGCAGATGGGCCAATAGGATTTGATCAACTTATATACCAGGACCCTTGCCTTATGTATTGATTATAGGTGTGTAGACCTCTGATAGGAAATGTATTATGAGTGCTGTTGCCGACCTATTTTATCTTTTTTTTTTTGTAATCTGGTAGGGTGTGATCCAATGTGGTGTGATGTGATCTGCTGGTGTGTGATCCAGTGTTGTGGAGTGTTATCCGGTGGGGTGTGATGTGATCTGGTGGGGTGTAATCCAGTGATGTGGGGTGTGATCTAGTGATGTGCACTGCTATCCAGTGGGGTGTGATCTAGTGATGTGCACTGTAATCCAGTGGGGTGTGATCCAGTGATGTGGAGTGTTATCCGGTGGGGTGTGATGTGATCTGGTGGGGTGTAATCCAGTGATGTGGGGTGTGATCTAGTGATGTGCACTGCTATCCAGTGGGGTGTGATCTAGTGATGTGCACTGTAATCCAGTGGGGTGTGATCCAGTGATGTGGAGTGTTATCCGGTGGGGTGTGATGTGATCTGGTGGGGTGTAATCCAGTGATGTGGGGTGTGATCTAGTGATGTGCACTGCTATCCAGTGGGGTGTGATCTAGTGATGTGCACTGTAATCCAGTGGGGTGTGATCCAGTGATGTGGAGTGTTATCCGGTGGGGTGTGATGTGATCTGGTGGGGTGTAATCCAGTGATGTGGGGTGTGATCTAGTGATGTGCACTGTAATCCAGTGGGGTGTGATCCAGTAATGTGAAGTGTTTTCTGGTGACGTGTGATGTGATCCAGTGATGTGAAGTGCCATCCGGTGGGGTGTCATGTGATTTGGTGTGATCCAGTGATGTGGAGTGTTATCTGGTGGAGTGTGATTTAATCTGGTGGGGGGGATCCAGCAATATGGAGTGCTATTCGGTGCGGTGTAATGTGATCTGGTGGGGTTTGATCCAGTGCTGTGGAATGTTATCCGATGAAGTGTAATGTGATCTGGTGGGATCTGGTGGGGTCTGATCCAGTGATGTGGAGTGTTATCCGGTGAGATGTGATGTGATCTGGTAGGGTGTGATCCAGTGATATGAAGTGCTATCCGGCAGGGTGTCAGGTGATCTGTTGGGGTGTGATCTAGTGATGTGCACTGTTATCTGGTGAGGTGTGATGTGATCTAGTGATATGGAGTGCTATCCAGTGGGGTGTCATGTGATCTGGTGGGGTGTGATCCAGTGATGGGGAGTGTTATCCGGTGGGCTGTGATGTGATCCAGTGATGTGGGATGTTATCTCGTGAGATGTGATCTGTTAGGGTGTGACCAAGTGATATGGAGTGCTATCCGGTGGGATGTGATCGGGTGGGGTGTAATTCAGTGATGTGGTGGGATGTGATATGATTCAGTGGGGTCTGCTCAAGTGACTTGGATTCTTATCTGGTGGGGTGTGATGTGATCCGCTGGGGTCTGATCCAGTGATGTGCTACCCAGTGTGGTGTAATGTGATCTGGTGGAGTGTGATATAGTGATGTGGAGTGTTATCTGGTAGGGTGCAATGTGATCTGGTTGAGCGTGATCCAGTGAAGTGGAGTGTTATCTATTGGGGTGTGATGTGATCTGGTGGGGTGTGATCCAGTGAAGTGGAGTGTTATCTATTGGGGTGTGACGTGATCTGGTGGAGTGTGATCCAGTGAAGTAGAGTGTTATCTATTGGGGTGTGATGTGATCTGGTGGAGTGTGATCCAGTGAAGTGGAGTGTTATCTATTGGGGTGTGATGTGATCTGGTGGAGTGTGATCCAGTGAAGTGGGGTGTGATGTGATCTGGTGGAGTGTTATCCAGTGAAGTGGAGTGTTATCTATTGGGGTGTGATGTGATCTGGTGGGGTGTGATCCAGTGAAGTGGGGTGTTATCTATTGGGGTGTGATGTGATCTGGTGGAGTGTGATCCAGTGAAGTGGAGTGTTATCTATTGGGGTGTGATGTGATCTGGTGGAGTGTTATCTATTGGGGTGAGATGTGATCTGGTGGAGCGTGATCCAGTGAAGTGGAGTGTTATCTATTGGGGTGTGATGTGATCTGGTGGAGTGTGATCCAGTGAAGTGGAGTGTTATCTATTGGGGTGTGATGTGATCTGGTGGAGTGTGATCCAGTGAAGTGGAGTGTTATCTATTGGGGTGTGATGTGATCTGGTGGAGTGTGATCCAGTGAAGTGGAGTGTTATCTATTGGGGTGTGATGTGATCTGGTGGAGTGTGATCCAGTGAAGTGGAGTGTTATCTATTGGGGTGTGATGTGATCTGGTGGAGTGTGATCCAGTGAAGTGGAGTGTTATCTATTGGGGTGTGATGTGATTTGGTGGAGTGTTATCTATTGGGGTGTGATGTGATCTGGTGGGGTGTGATCCAGTGATGTGGGGTGTGATCTGGCTAGGACTCATGTTGTATAACTTATATGTGACTTCTCGGTTTGATCTGCCCCCTTGAAGCCATGTGACAAATCAGGGCGCAGCAACTTTTTCCTTGATTGGAGTCCTAATGTTCTGGGTCAGGAACATCGGTGTCCGTCCAGCAGAGAAGGGGTTACTGCGCCAGCGGCGTCTGCGCCAGCTGTCCCTCCGTCTGCTGTAATAACCTCAGATCATCGCTCGCCATCCATCTGCTTTCCGCCGTCTAACTAGCTGGTTATGTAGGATATAAAGGCGGCCGCGGTCTGATAATAGGCGCAGGAGCATTATTCCCGCCGCCGTCCCGCCGAGCGCGCTGCTCTGTACAGATAAGTGCAGCGATAAGCGGATTCTTTTTATGCCGCGGTTGTCTGGATGGAGATTGAATTCTTTGTGAGGAGAATGAGCCGCTCATCGCCGTGATGTAACCCAAGGTGTTTTACAAGACGTCCTAATAATGGAGGAGGCGTCTGCAAGGAATCGCAGAACTGGGAGAGAAACGCAGGAGCGCGGCCGTCAGTCATGGGGGGGGGGGAATACTCATTAATTGGCCGCATATAGAGACGGCTGATGGAATCCCTGGATAATACCGACTCAGCCGGAGATCCATTATTCATCTCTAAGCAAAGGTGGAGGGAAAAGTAAGTGAACCCTCTGGAATACGCTGGATACCTACATTAATGATTGATGTGCAATTGTATCCAAATCTTACTTCGAGCTAAAGACAATGTAACTAATAACACACAGCTGTACCGCCCATCATCCACAGTGCAGGAGGAAAGTAAGTGACCCCCTATGTAATGTAACTAATAACACACAGCTGTACCGCCCATCATCCATAGTGAAGGAGGAAAGTAAGTGACCCCCTATGTAATGTGACCAATAACACACAGCTGTACCGCCCATCACCCATAGTGAAGGAGGAAAGTAAGTGACCCCCTATGTAATGTAACTAATAACACACAGCTGTACCGCCCATCATCCACAGTGCAGGAGGAAAGTAAGTGACCCCCTATGTAATGTAACTAATAACACACAGCTGTACCGCCCATCATCCATAGTGAAGGAGGAAAGTAAGTGACCCCCTATGTAATGTGACCAATAACACACAGCTGTACCGCCCATCACCCATAGTGAAGGAGGAAAGTAAGTGACCCCCTATGTAATGTAACTAATAACACTCAGCTGTACCTCCCATCGTCCACAGTACAGGAGGAAAGTAAGTGACCCCCTATGTAATGTAACTAATAACACACAGCTGTACCGCCCATCACCCATAGTGAAGGAGGAAAGTAAGTGACCCCCTATGTAATGTAACTAATAACACACAGCTGTACCACCCATCATCCACAGTACAGGAGGAAAGTAAGTGACCCCCTATGTAATGTAACTAATAACACACAGCTGTACCGCCCATCATCCATAGTGAAGGAGGAAAGTAAGTGACCCCCTATGTAATGTGACCAATAACACACAGCTGTACCGCCCATCACCCATAGTGAAGGAGGAAAGTAAGTGACCCCCTATGTAATGTAACTAATAACACACAGCTGTACCACCCATCATCCACAGTACAGGAGGAAAGTAAGTGACCCCCTATGTAATGTAACTAATAACACACAGCTGTACCGCCCATCATCCACAGTACAGGAGGAAAGTAAGTGACCCCCTATGTAATGTAACTAATAACACATAGCTGTACCGCCCCTCATCCATAGTGAAGGAGGAAAGTAAGTGACCCCCTATGTAATGTAACTAATAACACACAGCTGTACTGCCCATCATCCATAGTGAAGGAGGAAAGTAAGTGACCCCCTATGTAATGTAACTAATAACACACAGCTGTACCGCCAATCATCCACAGTACAGGAGGAAAGTAAGTGACCCCCTATGTAATGTAACTAATAACACACAGCTGTACCGCCCATCATCCATAGTGCAGGAGGAAAGTAAGTGACCCCCTATGTAATGTAACTAATAACACACAGCTGCACTACCCATCATCCACAGTACAGGAGGAAAGTAAGTGACCCCCTATGTAATGTAACTAATAACACACAGCTGTACTGCCCATCATCTACAGTACAGGAGGAAAGTAAGTGACCCCCTATGTAATATAACTAATAACACAGCTGTACCGCCCATCATCCATAGTGCAGGAGGAAAGTAAGTGACCCCCTATGTAATGTAACTAATAACACACAGCTGTACCACCCATCATCCACAGTACAGGAGGAAAGTAAGTGACCCCCTATGTAATGTAACTAATAACACACAGCTGTACCACCCATCATCCACAGTACAGGAGGAAAGTAAGTGACCCCCTATGTAATGTAACTAATAACACACAGCTGTACCGCCCATCATCCATAGTGCAGGAGGAAAGTAAGTGACCCCCTATGTAATGTAACTAATAACACACAGCTGTACCGCCCATCATCCACAGTGCAGGGGAAAAGTAAGTGACCCCCTATGTAATGTAACTAATAACACACAGCTGTACCGCCCATCATCCACAGTACAGGAGGAAAGTAAGTGACCCCCTATGTAATGTAACTAATAACACACAGCTGTACCGCCCATCATCCACAGTACTGGGGGAAAGTAAGTGACCCCCTATGTAATGTAACTAATAACACAGCTGTACCACCCATCATCCACAGTACAGGGGGAAAGTAAGTGACCCCCTATGTAATGTAACTAATAACACACGGCTGTACCGCCCATCATCCACAGTGCAGGAGGAAAGTAAGTGACCCCCTATGTAATGTAACTAATAACACACAGCTGTACCGCCCATCATCCACAGTACAGGAGGAAAGTAAGTGACCCCCTATGTAATGTAACTAATAACACACAGCTGTACCACCCATCATCCACAGTACAGGAGGAAAGTAAGTGACCCCCTATGTAATGTAACTAATAACACACAGCTGTACCGCCCATCATCCATAGTGCAGGAGGAAAGTAAGTGACCCCCTATGTAATGTAACTAATAACACACAGCTGTACCGCCCATCATCCACAGTGCAGGGGAAAAGTAAGTGACCCCCTATGTAATGTAACTAATAACACACAGCTGTACCGCCCATCATCCACAGTACAGGAGGAAAGTAAGTGACCCCCTATGTAATGTAACTAATAACACACAGCTGTACCGCCCATCATCCACAGTACTGGGGGAAAGTAAGTGACCCCCTATGTAATGTAACTAATAACATACAGCTGTACCGCCCATCATCCACAGTACAGGAGGAAAGTAAGTGACCCCCTATGTAATGTAACTAATAACACACAGCTGTACCGCCCATCATCCACAGTACAGGAGGAAAGTAAGTGACCCCCTATGTAATGTAACTAATAACACACAGCTGTACCTCCCATCATCCACAGTACAGGAGGAAAGTAAGTGACCCCCTATGTAATGTAACTAATAACACACAGCTGTACTGCCCATCATCCACAGTGCAGGGGGAAAGTAAGTGACCCCCTATGTAATGTAACTAATAACACATAGCTGTACCGCCCATCCCCCACAGTACAGGAGGAAAGTAAGTGACCCCCTATGTAATGTTAGTAATAACACACAGCTGTACCGCCCATCATCCATAGTACAGGAGGAAAGTAAGTGACCCCCTATGTAATGTAACTAATAACACATAGCTGTACCTCCCATCATCCACAGTGCAGGAGGAAAGTAAGTGACCCCCTATGTAATGTAACTAATAACACAGCTGTACCGCCCATCATCCACAGTGCAGGAGGAAAGTAAGTGACCCCCTATGTAATGTGACCAATAACACACAGCTGTACCGCCCATCACCCATAGTGAAGGAGGAAAGTAAGTGACCCCCTATGTAATGTAACTAATAACACACAGCTGTACCGCCCATCATCCATAGTGAAGGAGGAAAGTAAGTGACCCCCTATGTAATGTGACCAATAACACACAGCTGTACCGCCCATCACCCATAGTGAAGGAGGAAAGTAAGTGACCCCCTATGTAATGTAACTAATAACACACAGCTGTACCGCCCATCATCCATAGTGAAGGAGGAAAGTAAGTGACCCCCTATGTAATGTGACCAATAACACACAGCTGTACCGCCCATCACCCATAGTGAAGGAGGAAAGTAAGTGACCCCCTATGTAATGTAACTAATAACACACAGCTGTACCGCCCATCATCCATAGTGAAGGAGGAAAGTAAGTGACCCCCTATGTAATGTGACCAATAACACACAGCTGTACCGCCCATCACCCATAGTGAAGGAGGAAAGTAAGTGACCCCCTATGTAATGTAACTAATAACACACAGCTGTACCGCCCATCATCCACAGTACAGGAGGAAAGTAAGTGACCCCCTATGTAATGTAACTAATAACACACAGCTGTACCGCCCATCATCCATAGTGCAGGAGGAAAGTAAGTGACCCCCTATGTAATGTAACTAATAACACACAGCTGTACCGCCCATCATCCACAGTGCAGGGGAAAAGTAAGTGACCCCCTATGTAATGTAACTAGTAACACACAGCTGTACCACCCATCATCCACAGTGCAGGAGGAAAGTAAGTGACCCCCTATGTAATGTAACTAATAACACACAGCTGTACCGCCCATCATCCACAGTGCAGGAGGAAAGTAAGTGACCCCCTATGTAATGTAACTAATAACACACAGCTGTACCGCCCATCATCCACAGTACAGGGGGAAAGTAAGTGACCCCCTATGTAATGTAACTAATAACACACAGCTGTACCGCCCATCATCCACAGTGCAGGAGGAAAGTAAGTGACCCCCTATGTAATGTAACTAATAACACACAGCTGTACCGCCCATCATCCACAGCGCAGGAGGAAAGTAAGTGACCCCCTATGTAATGTAACTAATAACACACAGCTGTACCGCCCATCATCCATAGTGCAGGAGGAAAGTAAGTGACCCCCTATGTAATGTAACTAATAACACACAGCTGTACCGCCAATCATCCACAGTACAGGAGGAAAGTAAGTGACCCCCTATGTAATGTAACTAATAACACACAGCTGTACCACCCATCATCCACAGTACAGGAGGAAAGTAAGTGACCCCCTATGTAATGTAACTAATAACACACAGCTGTACCGCCCATCATCCACAGTACAGGAGGAAAGTAAGTGACCCCCTATGTAATGTAACTAATAACACACAGCTGTACCACCCATCATCCACAGTACAGGAGGAAAGTAAGTGACCCCCTATGTAATGTAACTAATAACACACAGCTGTACCGCCAATCATCCACAGTACAGGAGGAAAGTAAGTGACCCCCTATGTAATGTAACTAATAACACACAGCTGTACCGCCCATCATCCATAGTGCAGGAGGAAAGTAAGTGACCCCCTATGTAATGTAACTAATAACACACAGCTGTACCGCCCATCATCCACAGTACAGGAGGAAAGTAAGTGACCCCCAATGTAATGTAACTAATAACACACAGCTGTACCGCCCATCATCCATAGTGCAGGAGGAAAGTAAGTGACCCCCTATGTAATGTAACTAATAACAAACAGCTGTACCGCCCATCATCCACAGTGCAGGGGGAAAGTAAGTGACCCCCTATGTAATGTAACTAATAACACACAGCTGTACCGCCCATCATCCACAGTGCAGGGGGAAAGTAAGTGACCCCCTATGTAATGTAACTAATAACACACAGCTGTACCACCCATCATCCACAGTACAGGGGGAAAGTAAGTGACCCCCTATGTAATGTAACTAATAACACATAGCTGTACCGCCCATCCCCCACAGTACAGGAGGAAAGTAAGTGACCCCCTATGTAATGTTAGTAATAACACACAGCTGTACCGCCCATCATCCATAGTACAGGAGGAAAGTAAGTGACCCCCTATGTAATGTAACTAATAACACATAGCTGTACCGCCCATCCCCCACAGTACAGGAGGAAAGTAAGTGACCCCCTATGTAATGTAACTAATAACACCCAGCTGTACCGCCTATCATCCACAGTACAGGAGGAAAGTAAGTGACCCCCTATGTCCGTGCGGAGGAACGGCGAGTTGTGCGTTCGGACACGTTAGTTGGAGCTCCAGCGTTGTATTCAGCTGACTGTGCAGCCTGTTGGCCAGAACGATTCCTGACATCCTCCTCCGACCCCTTCCAGTGATGAGTTGTTTCCGTCTGCAGGATCCCCTTTCGCTGGATGTTTCTCCTCAATTTTGGTATATTCTCCACTAAGGCCGCCTGCAGACGGGCGGAAATTCCGCGGCGGGATTTCACGCGGAATTTCCGCCCTTGGAAGCTGCCATAGGATTGCCCTAGCAAACGCAATCCTAAGCAGACGGCTGCTGTTTGTCCGCGCGAAATCTCGCACAGCAAACAAACCGCAGCATGTTCTATTTCTCTGCGGGGCTCGCATGCTCTGGCACATCAAACAGCCGGAGCGGCAGGCGCGGGTGCGTACGCGCTGCTCTCTGCAGGCGCTCAGGTCGGGTCCCGTGGCGAGAATCCTCGCAGCCGGATCCCACCTGCCCATCTGCAGGTGGCCTAAGTTATATAAGATACCCCCTGTGGTTGGCGGTGAGCCCCCGGCTAGTCCAGCACCGATGACCGGCCTCGTTGGAAGTCGCTCCGATCGCTGGATTTTCCCATCTAATGTGGATTCACACTGAAACTGATCCGCGGAAAACTTGTCATGTGATTTTATGCCGCACTCCGAGGTCACGGGGGTCATGTCCATACAGGGAAGCGCCAATCATTAGAGGGCCAGGGGCTCTAATAAAGGAAGGAGGGGTTTTACAAAGGGGCGGAGCTCCAATAAAGATACAATTCAGTGTAGGTAGCATTGTCAGTGCAGTGCTGATCCATACAGGGATGCATTCTAAAACATGTGACAATTATCATATCACCTTTTTAATAGACACGAGGGCGGGCTTACTAAGTCCATCTAATAGTTAGACAGCGCAAACTTTGACCGGACACTCTGTAAATGGGCCAGACTTATGTCAGTGCCTCTGCTGGGCGGTAACTCGGGCGTATCCACACTGTCGGGTCTAACTTTCGATCTCCTTTGTTGCATGCCGAAAATTGTGCCTGAATTTTTGGTGCCATTTGAATTATTTAGGCCACACCCCATTCCCCACCCCTTTGTTAGACATGTTGAAAGACAATAAATCAGCTCTACTGTCTTTCAATTCTTCAGCAATTTCAGGATCTCTGCTTGCTGACAACAAATGGTCACCATGTCATATGCTTCCCGATCTGGTCCTGCTTACTGCTAAGGGGTTGTTACAATTGTATCCAGTGAGGAAAAGCCTCTCTACTGCAGACTGATACAATGTATCGAAGCAGGAGAAGGCAGCGGGACAGAAGATGTACTGAACACACTCTATGGTGGTAGACATAAATACACACATATATATATACATATATACATACACACATTCTGGCCTGAGGCCGAGGAGGTAAGAATAAGAACAATTAACCCTTAGTGGACACTTGACTTGTATGCAGTAATCTAAAGGCATTGAGCGTCTGCAGCGATGGCCGCACTGCGCTCCGTTTCTGGGATCCAGTCTGTACCATGCTCTGTGCTGGAATGGCCCTGGACCCTGACTGGGGAGGAGGGTGATGGCAGCCATGGCTGTTGGCAGCGTCCACCTGCATCAAAGGCTGAAGAGATGAGTCATCAATGGGGTTTTCATAAGCTGACTTTCAGTGAGGGCAGCTGAGGAGCCGCTTCATGGGACCCCGGCCCCCTCCCCTCCTCCCGCTGCTTTCTTTGACTCTCAGTACTAATGGCCCAAGACATTGATTTCTCATTACTAGAAGACCCGATCCAGCTGGGAGGGCGGCCGCTGGCAGCCGTACAAAGCAAAGCTGAGAGAATGAAGGGCCAAGCGGAACAAACATCAGAAGAATGACGAGCTGGGTGGCATCCCTCAAATCCTCTGCCTGTGCCATGCACTGATGCCCCTCGTGGCCCAAACTGAATGGGTCGTAATGTTCTCCCTGCAGTTCACAGTCTAGTCCATAGAGGGCAGTGCAACAACCACACACTGTCCTCCCAGATCTACATCCTGCCTGTACATGAAAGGGTCACTAGGGGGCATAATGATGACAGGTGCAGAGCAAGCCTGCACCCCCAGGCCTTCACATAAGAAGCCACCAGTAGCTTTGAGGACAGTGTTTTAGGGAGATGCCGAGGCTTGCGACACTGAATCCCTTATGTGTAGCTGGAAAGAAGCATGTGAAGTCCCACCAAATGACCCCGCGGTCATGAAGAGACTCTACAATTGTGTGCAAGGTGAGCAACCTGCGAGGACGCCTCAACTTAAAAAGAAGCCACTGCTGTTCCCCATTCTGCCACTAGAGGGAGCTCCTCCCATAATTATAGTTATCTATCGCTTGTCGCTGTTTTCTATATGTTTATGCTTCTTTCCTTGCTGTGATTTTTGTTGTTCTCTTCACTGATTTCCGTTCTCGCTTTCTTGCGGTCTATAGTCATCTTATATGAGGAAGCTCTCACGGTGCTGGGGACCCCAGATATTAGCTCAATATTCCACATGGGGGCGCAGGGGTGGTTTTTTAGAGAACCTAGCTGCTCATGGGCGGTTTCAGTTGTGGAGCCCCACCCCTGATGATTGGAGGTGAAGCCCATTTCCGGCATAACTGACAAAAAGACATAATGAGTGGCATCTCTGTTAGGGGGGTGGGGGTGACATCATTAGTGAAGTGTCATTTGTTAGGAAGTTCCTGTATGAGGAGTTCCCAAGAACTGGCCTGGCCTCCAATCATCAGCAGCTATAGAGCGGAGCAGTTAGGGAGCTGAGAGCTGTTCCATCACAGGTGAGCGATCCATTAAGGGTTTATTGAGACAGTAAGAGCAAAACTGTGTCAAGATGGTGTGTTTTGTGAAATTGCATGAAAACTGCAGCATTTCAATGTTTACTGCATAGATACGATACCAGAACAAAGTTTACTGCAAATATATAAAAGCAGAGCAGAGCTTACTACATAGACATTGTAACAGAAGATCAGAACCAAGCTTATCACACAGATATGATACCGGAACTGAGCTTCCTGCATATATGCAATACCAGAACCGAGCTTACTACAAAGATATGGCACCAGAACCAAGCTCACTACATATCGACAATAGCAGAATCCAGCTTAGTACATAGATACTACAGAAACAAGCTTACTACACAGATACCATACCATAACCAAGCTTTCTACATAGATTCAATAACAGAACCAAGCTTACCACGTATATTTGATACCAGAACCAAGCTTATTACATACAATTAATGCCAGAACCAAGCCTACTTCATAGATATGTGAACTATGTGTTCAGGCTGCCATCTTATGCCTGGACACATCACACAATACGCCAGCAATGTCACCAATTAGGTCCCCGTCACACGCTCCACGGAGGTGAAGGGTATTTGTGAGAGGAGACAGCGGCAGAAGAGGATGCGCCAATCTTAGAGCACTTCCTAAATGTAACTTTTCTTTCAGGCAGATCCAGACGATCTCCCAAAAATCCGGTGCCAAGTAAATACCTATGTAGTAACACTGTAACGTCTGGCCACGCCCCTTTTTAGAAGTGGGACGCAAAAGAGTCATTGGGAGAAAACGAAACAGAGCGATGATAACCGGCGCTCCGTTCTGTGATGCCAACGGGTATTGATGCGATTTATGGCATGCGGACGATCAATCACCGATTCACCACAGACTGAAATGGGCAACCGTTGCGTCAGCGTGTTGAGGTGCATGGAGGACGAGGCGTCTGCTCGGCCTGCTGGGGACTCTGTCCTTCGCTGTCGGTCACGGGCGCCTCGTCCTCTCCCGCAGCTGCTGATTCAGATAACGCAGGGGTAATGCATCTGCCATCGATCGCAGCCCATGAATACTGCATATTAATTTCCGTAAGCTGCGCCCTCATCCCCTCGCTTCCTCCGCTCTGCCTCGTCCTAATTGACATTGCTTGAATTAAGTGCAGGAGCTTTGTGTCAGGTCCTGGAGCAGCCTGGTAATTAGAGAGTGTGCCAGGGCACCGTGCCAGGGCTGGAGAGCCGGATATCACAGAGATGTCCAGATGTGCCCTGCGCTATCTGCCAGGAAAACACCGCCACAAGTCATCTCCGTCAGCACCGACAACCGCTCGGCGGGTCCTGACCTTCAGGCGCCAACCAGTGACGCCATGTGTTATGTCATGTGATGCCAACCGGACGTGCCCAACGTAATCTAAGGTCAGCCAGGAACCCCTCCATGAGGGCTCCTTCACACGGGCGGATGTAGTTGGTTCATGCACCAAAAATGGGCTCATCTGCTGCATATTTGGGTCTTTTTGCCTTTTTTGTGCGCAAACTCACTCCGTTTTTCACAACCCAAAAGCCTGAAGGCGGGCCCCGCGATTCCTGCTGCCTTCATAAAAACGGACTTTCGTGCGCAATTGTGAAAAAAAGTAAAACATGATGCGATTTTTTTCAAATGAGTGAAAAACGTCCGTCTGAATACGGCACTACAAATCCAGGGGATCGGGCTGTGCGCATCACACGGTACGAATACGCTTATGTACGTGGCGTGACGGAGGCCTGCAGGGGGCTTGTGGATCACTCAATGCGCTCACAACGCCCATTTTTACGTGATTTCCAGACTAAAAAAAAAATTGGACCAAAAATGGCCCAGAAATGGAAGCCCTGCCGTCCTCCAAGAACCGCCGATTAAGGTCAAAGGTTGCATAAAAAAAAACAAAAGCGATTTTTATGCATGTAACTATGGCGATTGTAAAAAATTAAGAAAGTCAGAAAGTGGAAAACCAATTTTCTTCTACATGTGAAAAATGGATGCAAAACAGATGGCAATCCCACGGAAAACTGGAAAAATGCGTGAAAAATCAGTTATTTTTTCGCTTTCCAATCAGAACTGCGTGCGTGAATACATACAGCCTCGCACCGAAATACGCCATATTGGGCCAGCTTCCCGCAAACACTGTATAGAAACCACAGGGGGCGCTCCAACACTACAGCATGTATAATGATGGTGAAGGGGCCCCAAAGTCACACCACTTATGGAAATGCTTTGACTTGTAGTTCTACAGAGTGCCATCTCCTAATAAGCAGACTATGGGCCCTAGGTGCGGCAGAAGGGAACGTTTGCTCGAACCTAGGAAAAACTCAAAAAAGGGCGTTCAGCGCTTTTTCTTGTCTGGGACCTCCGGCTGCTCGTTAATAACCAGATAGAGATCAGCGGCTTCTTCTCATGCACAAGCTCCATCCATATCGGCATCGGACAGAACTCACGCGTGAAACTCGCCTGCTCTAACGCGCCCTTAATGGATTTTCCTGATCGCTTCGCTGGCGGCGTGTTATACGGCGACACTGCTCGCACCGGTTACTTATGTCAAGCGTCGCTCTTCACGCAGCGTGGAGCCTTAATGTAGCGCGGACGGCGGCATTTACATGAGGGGGGGCAGCACTGGCGGCTTACAATGTATCAATCGTTAACAGCAGAAGCTTCGCATTCCTCATCTTCGGACACAATCAGCGGTACGGCGACGCAGCAGCGACCGGAACCGACGCCATAAAACAGGATTAGAGAGTTACCAACTGTGTGTTAGACATCCTCCCATCATGGACGCTGATCAGACATGGCACAAGAAGGACGGCGCATGGTATAAACACTACATCAACCACAATGCATCACAGCAGCTCACATATAGAGGTAGACTTCTATGTGAGGGGCTTGTGACCTGTGTGGGGAGGAGGTGAGCTGTAACCATCACCTATGCACTTCTATTGGAAAGTGTTGTGGTCATGCTTTGTGACTTGTGCAGGGAGAAAGAGGTGAGACATTACATCACCTATACACGTGGTCATGTTCTATGAATTACAGAGTAGGGGGAGGAGGTAAGCTGTGCCAATCACCCATTGTGAAGGGTGTTTCCTGTGGTCTCAATATACAGGTGTCACCTCTCAGTGTGATCCTGCCTATGATGAAACAAGATAGGTAGATGAACAGGACTTTGTACTTACATGCTGCCATTGGTCTAGAATTAAAGGTCGATATCGCAGGAAGAATTTGAGTGGAAATGATTCGGGGTCCGGCCAGGTGGACGGGGTCTGCCAGGTGACTTCCAACCGCCGGGGGTTTTTATGGATGGGCTTTGCAAGAACATTTTCTGGGGGATCAGGTTTCACTGTAGATAATGAAAAAAAGAAATACAATATGATAAATCTGTTCTTTACCCCCAAACACAGGCCTCCCGGGTGCCTGGATGTGCCTGATCACAGCCCAACCTCTGGTAGTACTGCAGTTAGTGCCCCAGAGCTGCTCTTCCCCTGTAAGTGATGGACCGCACGGCTCTGCTCACCCAACTGCTAATAAGCTTCTGGTAGTCTCCCCACTACCGCCCTGCGCTCTGTCTATCACTCCCATAGCCCCTGTATAGTAGGAGAGACCACCTAAGAGTCCCGCGTAGGTTGCGGGTCAGACCTCTACTACAAGAAATCACCAAGGCCTCGGAGGAACGTGCCAGAAGAATCAAGAAGGCAGGGTTCACTGCTGCCCCCAAGGAAGCCATCTGTAAAATACCTTCTGGGAATATCCAGAACTAGACAGAATCATTAAACTGTATTTTTGGAATTTGGGAAATTGCGTCCCTCTCACGGCATCCTGTGATGGGTCAGAGACGGAGTCCGCAACAGACGATAAATATTTCCGCTATAGTTTTACAACTTAGTCATGACTGCAGCCGACCGTATCCCAGGCGCACCACATAAAGTGCAGATATAAAGTTGTGACGCCAACAAACACAGCCATGAGCAGATGTACAAACAAAGCATACTAAAAATATGTGCCCCCAACGGAGGAAGCACTGACGCCATGTTCATGGGTCTGGTTACAACCGAACCTCCATATAAGCCGTTCTCAGAAGCTGCTGAAGAGAATATTTCAGAGATGCTTCAAACTCAGCAGGTCTCTTCCGCAAGATGAACATTACTAGAAGGAAGAGATTTATATCAATAGTGAAGAAATTATACCTTCTGTCTCCTATACAATAGTATAACAACTATATTACTGCCCCTATGTACAGGAATATAAGTACTATAATACTGCTCCCTATGTACAAGAATCTAACTACTATAATACTGCTCCCTATGTACAAGAATCTAACTACTATAATACTGCCCCTATATACAAGAATATAACTACTATAATACTGCCCCCTATGTACAAGAATATAACTACTATAATACTGTCTCCTATGTACAAGAATATAACTACTATAATACTGCCCCCTATGTACAAGAATATAACTACTATAATACTGCCCCCTATGTACAAGAATATAACTACTATAATACTGTCTCCTATGTACAAGAATATAACTACTATAATACTGCTCCCTATGTACAAGAATATAACTACTATAATACTGCCTCCTGTGTACAAGTATATAACTACTATAATACTGCCCCCTATGTACAAGAATATAACTACTATAATACTGCCCCCTATGTACAAGAATATAACTACTATAATACTGCCCCTATGTACAAGACTATAACTACTATAATACTGCACCCTATGTACAAGAATATAACTACTATAATACTGCCCCCTATGTACAAGAATATAACTACTATAATACTGCTCCTATGTACAAGAATATAACTACTATAATACTGCCCTCTATGTATAAGAATATAACTACTATAATACTGCCCTCTATGTATAAGAATATAACTACTATAATACTGCTCCCTATGTACAAGAATATAACTACTATAATACTGCCCCCTATGTACAAGAATATAACTACAATAATACTGCCCTTATGTACAGGAATATAAGTACTATAAAATTGCTACTATGTACAAGAATATAACTACTCTAATACTGCCCCTATGTACAAGAATATAACTACTATAATACTGCCCCTATGTACAAGTATATAACTACTATAATAGTGCCCCCTATGTACAAGAATATAACTACTATAATACTGCCCCCTATGTACAAGAATATAACTACTATAATACTGCCCCTATGTGCAAGAATATAACTACTATAATACTGCCCCTTATGTACAAGAATATAACTACTATAATACTGCCCCCTATGTACAAGAATATAACTACTATAATACTGCCCCCTATGTACAAGAATATAACTACAATAATACTGCCCTTATGTACAGGAATATAAGTACTATAAAATTGCTACTATGTACAAGAATATAACTACTATAATACTGCCTCCTATGTACAAGAATATAACTACTATAATACTGCCCCCTATGTACAAGAATATAACTACTATATTACTGCCCCTATGTACAAGAATATAACTACTATATTACTGCCTCCTATGTACAAGAATATAACTACTATAATACTGCCCCCTATGTACAAGAATATAACTACTATAATACTGCCCCCTATGTAAAAGAATATAACTACTATAATACTGCCCCCTATGTACAAGAATATAACTACTATAATACTGCCCCCTATGTAAAAGAATATAACTACTATAATACTGTCCCCTATGTACAAGAATATAACTACTATAATACTGCCTCCTATGTACAAGAATATAACTACTATAATACTGCCCCCTATGTAAAAGAATATAACTACTATAATACTTCTCCCTATGTACAAGAATAAAACTACTAGAACACTGCCCCCTATGTAAAAGAATATAACTACTATAATACTGTCCCCTATGTACAAGAATATAACTACTATAATACTGCCTCTATGTACAAGAATATAACTACTATAATACTGCCCCCTATGTACAAGAATATAACTACTATAATACTGCCTCCTATGTACAAGAATAAAACTACTATAATACTGCCCCCTATGTACAAGAATATAACTACTATAATACCGCCCCCTATGTACAAGAATATAACTACTATAATACTGCCCCCTATGTACAAGAATATAACTACTATAATACTGCCCCCTATGTACAAGAATATAACTACTATAATACTGCCCCCTATGTACAAGAATATAACTACTATAATACCGCCCCCTATGTACAAGAATATAACTACTATAATACTGCCCCCTATGTACAAGAATATAACTACTATAATACTGCCCCCTATGTACAAGAATATAACTACTATAATACTGCCCCCTATGTACAGGAATATAACTACTATAATACTGCCCCCCTATGCACAAGAATATAACTACTATAATACTGCCCCCTATGTACAAGAATATAACTACTATAATACTGCCCCCTATGTACAAGAATATAACTACTATAATACTGCCCCCTATGTACAGGAATATAACTACTATAATACTGCCCCCCTATGCACAAGAATATAACTACTATAATACTGCCCCCTATGTACAAGAATATAACTACTATAATACTGCCCCTATGTACAAGAATATAACTACTATAATACTGCCTCCTATGTACAAGAATATAACTACTATAATACTGCCCTCTATGTACAAGAATATAACTACTATAATACTGCTCCCTATGTACAAGAATATAACTACTATAATACTGCCTCCTATGTACAGGAATATAACTACTATAATACTGCCTCCTATGTACAAGAATATAACTACTATAATACTGCCCCCTATGTACAAGAATATAACTACTATAATACTGCCCCCTATGTACAAGAATATCACTACTATAATACGGCCTTCTATGTACAAGAATATAACTACAATAATACTGCCCCCTATGTACAAGAATATAACTAACTACTATAATACTGCCACCTATGTACAAGAATATAACTACAATAATACTGCCCCCTATGTACAAGAATATAACTACTATAATACTGCCCCCTATGTACAAGAATATAACTACTATTATACGGCCTTCTATGTACTAGAATATAACTACTATAATACTGCTCCTCTGTACAAGAATATAACTACTATAATACTGTCCCCTATGTATAAAAATATAACTACTATAATACTGCCTCCTATGTACAAGAATATAACTACTATAATACTGCCCCCTATGTACAAGAATATAACTACTATAATACTGCTCCTATGTGCAAGAATATAACTACTATAATACTGCCCCCTATGTACAAGAATATAACTACTATAATACTGCTCCTATGTACAAGAATATAAGTACTATAATACTGCCTGCTATGTGCAAGAATATAACTACTATAATACTGCCCCCTATCTATAAGAATATAACTACTATAATACTGCTCCTATGTACAAGAATATAAGTACTATAATACTGCCCCCTATGTATAAGAATATAACTACTATAATACTGCCCCCTATGTATAAGAATATAACTATTATAATACTGCCTGCTATGTGCAAGAATATAACTACTATAATACTGCCCCAATATACAAGAATATAACTACTATAATACTGCTCCTATGTACAAGAATATAAGTACTATAATACTGCCTGCTATGTGCAAGAATATAACTACTATAATACTGCCCCCTATGTACAAGAATATAACTACTATAATACTGCTCCTATGTACAAGAATATAAGTACTATAATACTGCCTGCTATGTGCAAGAATATAACTACTATAATACTGCCCCCTATCTATAAGAATATAACTACTATAATACTGCTCCTATGTACAAGAATATAAGTACTATAATACTGCCCCCTATGTATAAGAATATAACTACTATAATACTGCCCCCTATGTATAAGAATATAACTACTATAATACTGCCTGCTATGTGCAAGAATATAACTACTATAATACTGCCCCAATATACAAGAATATAACTACTATAATACTGCTCCTATGTACAAGAATATAAGTACTATAATACTGCCTGCTATGTGCAAGAATATAACTACTATAATACTGCCCCCTATGTACAAGAATATAACTACTATAATACTGCTCCCTATGTACAAGAATATAACTACTATAATACTGCTCCTATGTACAAGAATATAAGTACTATAATACTGCCCCCTATGTACAAGAATATAACTACTATAATACTGCTCCCAATATACAAGAATATAACTACTATAATACTGCCCCCTATGTACAAGAATATAACTACTATAATACTGCTCCTATGTACAAGAATATAAGTAGTATAATACTGCCTACTATGTACAAGAATATAGCTAATATAATACTGCTCCCTCTCTACGAGAATAAAACTAATATAGTAGTTATATTCTTGTACATAGGAGGCAGTATTATATTAGCTATATTCTTGTACATAGTAGGCAGTATTATACTACTTATATTCTTGTACATAGGAGCAGTATTATAGTAGTTATATTCTTGTACATACGGGGTAGTATTATAGTAGCTATATTCTTGTACAAAGGAGGCAGTATTATAGTAGTTATATTGTTGTACATAGGGGGCAGTATTATACTAGTTATATTCTTGTACAAGGGAGGCAGTATTATAGTAGTTATATTCTTGTACATAGCGGGCAGTATTATAGTAGTTATATTCTTGTACATAGGAGGCAGTATTATAATAGTGCCCGCTATGTACAAGAATATAACTACTATAATACTGCCTCCCTTGTACAAGAATATAACTAGTATAATACTGCCCCCTATGTACAACAATATAACTACTATAATACTGCCTCCTTTGTACAAGAATATAACTACTATAATACTATCTCGTATGTACAGGAATATAGCTACTATAAAACTGCCCCCTATGTACAAGAATATAACTACTATAATACTGCCACCTATGTACAAGAATATAACTACTATAATACTGCCTCCTTTGTACAAGAATATAACTACTATAATACTATCTCGTATGTAAAGGAATATAGCTACTATAATACTGCCCCCTATGTACAACAATATAACTACTATAATACTGCCCCCTATGTATAAGAATATAACTACTATAATACTGCTTCTATGTAGAAGTATATAACTACTATAATACTGCTCCATATGCACAAGAATATAACTACTATAATACTGCCCCCTATGTACAAGAATATAACTACTATAATACTGCCGCCTATGTACAGGAATATAACTACTATAATACTGCCCCCTATGTACAAGAATATAACTACTATAATACTGCCCCCTATGTAAAAGAATATAACTACTATAATACTGTCCCCTATGTACAAGAATATAACTACTATAATACTGCCTCCTATGTACAAGAATATAACTACTATAATACTGCCCCCTATGTAAAAGAATATAACTACTATAATACTGCTCCCTATGTACAAGAATAAAACTACTAGAACACTGCCCCCTATGTAAAAGAATATAACTACTATAATACTGTCCCCTATGTACAAGAATATAACTACTATAATACTGCCTCTATGTACAAGAATATAACTACTATAATACTGCCCCCTATGTACAAGAATATAACTACTATAATACTGCCTCCTATGTACAAGAATATAACTACTATAATACTGCCCCCTATGTACAAGAATATAACTACTATAATACCGCCCCCTATGTACAAGAATATAACTACTATAATACTGCCCCATATGTACAAGAATATAACTACTATAATACTGCCCCCTATGTACAAGAATATAACTACTATAATACTGCCCCCTATGTACAAGAATATAACTACAATAATACCGCCCCCTATGTACAAGAATATAACTACTATAATACTGCCCCCTATGTACAAGAATATAACTACTATAATACTGCCCCCTATGTACAAGAATATAACTACTATAATACTGCCCCCTATGTACAGGAATATAACTACTATAATACTGCCCCCCTATGCACAAGAATATAACTACTATAATACTGCCCCCTATGTACAAGAATATAACTACTATAATACTGCCCCCTATGTACAAGAATATAACTACTATAATACTGCCCCCTATGTACAGGAATATAACTACTATAATACTGCCCCCCTATGCACAAGAATATTACTACTATAATACTGCCCCCTATGTACAAGAATATAACTACTATAATACTGCCCCTATGTACAAGAATATAACTACTATAATACTGCCTCCTATGTACAAGAATATAACTACTATAATACTGCCCTCTATGTACAAGAATATAACTACTATAATACTGCTCCCTATGTACAAGAATATAACTACTATAATACTGCCTCCTATGTACAGGAATATAACTACTATAATACTGCCTCCTATGTACAAGAATATAACTACTATAATACTGCCCCCTATGTACAAGAATATTACTACTATAATACTGCCCCCTATGTACAAGAATATAACTACTATAATACTGCCCCTATGTACAAGAATATAACTACTATAATACTGCCTCCTATGTACAAGAATATAACTACTATAATACTGCCCTCTATGTACAAGAATATAACTACTATAATACTGCTCCCTATGTACAAGAATATAACTACTATAATACTGCCTCCTATGTACAGGAATATAACTACTATAATACTGCCTCCTATGTACAAGAATATAACTACTATAATACTGCCCCCTATGTACAAGAATATAACTACTATAATACTGCCCCCTATGTACAAGAATATAACTACTATAATACGGCCATCTATGTACAAGAATATAACTACAATAATACTGCCCCCTATGTACAAGAATACAACTAACTACTATAATACTGCCACCTATGTACAAGAATATAACTACTATAATACTGCCCCTATGTACAAGAATATAACTACAATAATACTGCCCCCTATGTACAAGAATATAACTACTATAATACTGCCCCCTATGTACAAGAATATAACTACTATTATACGGCCTTCTATGTACTAGAATATAACTACTATAATACTGCTCCTCTGTACAAGAATATAACTACTATAATACTGTCCCCTATGTATAAAAATATAACTACTATAATACTGCCTCCTATGTACAAGAATATAACTACTATAATACTGCCCCCTATGTACAAGAATATAACTACTATAATACTGCTCCTATGTGCAAGAATATAACTACTATAATACTGCCCCCTATGTACAAGAATATAACTACTATAATACTGCTCCTATGTACAAGAATATAAGTACTATAATACTGCCTGCTATGTGCAAGAATATAACTACTATAATACTGCCCCCTATCTATAAGAATATAACTACTATAATACTGCTCCTATGTACAAGAATATAAGTACTATAATACTGCCCCCTATGTATAAGAATATAACTACTATAATACTGCCCCCTATGTATAAGAATATAACTACTATAATACTGCTCCTATGTACAAGAATATAAGTACTATAATACTGCCTGCTATGTGCAAGAATATAACTACTATAATACTGCCCCCTATGTACAAGAATATAACTACTATAATACTGCTCCTATGTACAAGAATATAAGTAGTATAATACTGCCTACTATGTACAAGAATATAGCTAATATAATACTGCTCCCTCTCTACGAGAATAAAACTAATATAGTAGTTATATTCTTGTACATAGGAGGCAGTATTATATTATTTTTTTTCTCGTAGAGAGGGAGCAGTATTATATTAGCTATATTCTTGTACATAGTAGGCAGTATTATACTACTTATATTCTTGTACATAGGAGCAGTATTATAGTAGTTATATTCTTGTACATACGGGGTAGTATTATAGTAGCTATATTCCTGTACATACGAGATAGTATTATAGTAGTTATATTCTTGTACAAAGGAGGCAGTATTATAGTAGTTATATTGTTGTACATAGGGGGCAGTATTATACTAGTTATATTCTTGTACAAGGGAGGCAGTATTATAGTAGTTATATTCTTGTACATAGCGGGCACTATTATAGTAGTTATATTCTTGTACATAGGAGGCAGTATTATAATACTGCCCGCTATGTACAAGAATATAACTACTATAATACTGCCTCCCTTGTACAAGAATATAACTAGTATAATACTGCCCCCTATGTACAACAATATAACTACTATAATACTGCCTCCTTTGTACAAGAATATAACTACTATAATACTATCTCGTAAGTACAGGAATATAGCTACTATAAAACTGCCCCCTATGTACAAGAATATAACTACTATAATACTGCCACCTATGTACAAGAATATAACTACTATAATACTGCCTCCTTTGTACAAGAATATAACTACTATAATACTATCTCGTATGTAAAGGAATATAGCTACTATAATACTGCCCCCTATGTACAACAATATAACTACTATAATACTGCCCCCTATGTATAAGAATATAACTACTATAATACTGCTTCTATGTAGAAGTATATAACTACTATAATACTGCTCCATATGCACAAGAATATAACTACTATAATACTGCCCCCTATGTACAAGAATATAACTACCATAATAATGCCCCCTATGTACAAGAATATAACTACTATAATACTGCCCCCTTTGTACAAGAATATAACTACTATAATACTGCCGCCTATGTACAGGAATATAACTACTATAATACTGCCCCCCTATGCACAAGAATATAACTACTATAATACTGCCCCCTATGTACAAGAATATAACTACTATAATACTGCCCCTATGTACAAGAATATAACTACTATAATACTGCCTCCTATGTACAAGAATATAACTACTATAATACTGCCCTCTATGTACAAGAATATAACTACTATAATACTGCTCCTATGTACAAGAATATAACTACTATAATACGGCCTTCTATGTACAAGAATATAACTATTATAATACTGCCCCTATGTACAAGAATATAACTACAATAATACTGCCCCCTATGTACAAGAATATAACTAACTACTATAATACTGCCACCTATGTACAAGAATATAACTACTATAATACTGCCCCTATGTACAAGAATATAACTACAATAATACTGCCCCCTATGTACAAGAATATAACTACTATAATACTGCCCCCTATGTGCAAGAATATAACTACTCTAATACTGCCCCCTATGTACAAGAATATAACTACTATTATACGGCCTTCTATGTACTAGAATATAACTACTATAATACTGCTCCTATGTACAAGAATATAAGTACTATAATACTGCTCCTCTGTACAAGAATATAACTACTATAATACTGTCCCCTATGTAAAAATATAACTACTATAATACTGCCTCCTATGTACAAGAAAATAACTACTATAATACTGCCTCCTATGTATAAGAATATAACTACTATAATACTGCTCCTATGTACAAGAATATAAGTACTATAATACTGCCTGCTATGTGCAAGAATATAACTACTATAATACTGCCCCCTATCTATAAGAATATAACTACTATAATACTGCTCCTATGTACAAGAATATAAGTACTATAATACTGCCTGCTATGTGCAATAATATAACTACTATAATACTGCCCCAATATACAAGAATATAACTACTATAATACTGCCTCCTATGTACAAGAATATAACTACTATAATACTGCCCCCTATGTACAAGAATATAACTACTATAACACTGCCCCCTATGTGCAAGAATATAACTACTATAATACTGCTCCTATGTACAAGAATATAAGTAGTATAATACTGCCTACTATGTACAAGAATATAGCTAATATAATACTGCCTCCCTTGTACAAGAATATAACTAGTATAATACTGCTCCTATGTACAAGAATATAAGTACTATAATACTGCTCCTCTGTACAAGAATATAACTACTATAATACTGTCCCCTATGTAAAAATATAACTACTATAATACTGCCTCCTATGTACAAGAAAATAACTACTATAATACTGCCACCTATGTATAAGAATATAACTACTATAATACTGCTCCTATGTACAAGAATATAAGTACTATAATACTGCCTGCTATGTGCAAGAATATAACTACTATAATACTGCCCCCTATCTATAAGAATATAACTACTATAATACTGCTCCTATGTACAAGAATATAAGTACTATAATACTGCCTGCTATGTGCAATAATATAACTACTATAATACTGCCCCAATATACAAGAATATAACTACTATAATACTGCCTCCTATGTACAAGAATATAACTACTATAATACTGCCCCCTATGTACAAGAATATAACTACTATAATACTGCCCCCTATGTGCAAGAATATAACTACTATAATACTGCTCCTATGTACAAGAATATAAGTAGTATAATACTGCCTACTATGTACAAGAATATAGCTAATATAATACTGCCCCCTATGTACAAGAATATAACTACTATAATACTGCTCCTATGTACAAGAATATAACTACTATAATACTGCCCCCTATGTACAAGAATATAACTACTATAATAGTGCCCGCTATGTACAAGAATATAACTACTATAATACTGCCTCCCTTGTACAAGAATATAACTAGTATAATACTGCCCCCTATGTACAACAATATAACTACTATAATACTGCCTCCTTTGTACAAGAATATAACTACTATAATACTATCTCGTATGTACAGGAATATAGCTACTATAATACTGCCCCCTATGTACAAGAATATAACTACTATAATACTGCCACCTATGTACAAGAATATAACTACTATAATACTGCCTCCTTTGTACAAGAATATAACTACTATAATACTGCCACCTATGTATAAGAATATAACTACTATAATACTGCTTCTATGTAGAAGTATATAACTACTATAATACTGCTCCATATGCACAAGAATATAACTACTATATTACAGCCCCTTTGAACAAAAATAAAACTACTATAATACTGCCTCCTATGTACAAGAATATAACTACTATAATACTGACCCCTATGTATGAGAATATAACTACCATAATACTGCCTCCTATGTATAAGAATATAAGTACTATAATACTGCCCTCTATGTACAAGAATATAACTACTATAATACTGCCCCCTATGTACGAGAATAAACCTAGTATAATACTGCCCACTATGTACAACAATATGACTACTATAATACTGCCCCTATGTACAAGAATATAACTACTATAATACTGCCCCCTATGTACAACAATATAACTACAATAATACCGCCCCCTATGTACAAGAAAATAACTACTATAATACTGCCTCTATGTACAAGAATATAACTACTATAATACTGCAACCTATGTACAAGAATATAACTACTATAATACTGCCCCTATGTACAAGAATATAACTACTATAATACTTCCTCCTATGTACAAGAATATAACTACTATAATACTGCCCCTATGTGCAAGAATATAACTACTATAATACTGCCCCCTATGTACAAGAATATAACTACTATAATACTGCCCTCCTATGTACAAGAATATAACTACTATAATGCTGCTCCCTATGTACAAGAAAATAACTACTATAATGCTGCTCCCTATGTACAAGAATATAATTACCATAATACTGCCCCCTATGTACAAGAATATAACTACTATAATACTGCCCCCTATGTGCAAGAAAATAACTACTATAATACTGCCCCCTATGTACAAGAGTATAACTACTATAATACTGCCCCCTATGTACAAGAATATAACTACTATAATACTGCCCCCTATGTACAAGAGTATAACTACTATAATACCGTCCCCTATGTAAAAGAATATAACTACTATAATAATGCTTCTATGTACAAGAATATAAGTACTATAACACTGCCTTCTATGTAGAAGAATATAACTACCATAATACTGCCCCCTAAGTACAAGAATATATCTACTATAATACTACCTCCTATGTACAAAAATAGAACTACTATAATACTGCCCCCTATGTACAAGAATATAACTACTATAATACCGCCCATATGTACAAGAATATAACTACTATTATACCGCCCCCAATTTACAAGAATGTAACTACTATAATACCATCCCCTATGTAGAAGAATATAACTACTATAATACTGCCACCTATGTACAAGAATATAACCACTGTAATACCGCCCCCTACGTTCAAGAATATAACTACTATAATACTGCTCCCTATGTACAAGAATATAACTACTATAATACTGCTCCTATGTACAAGAATATCTGTCCTATAATACTGCCCCCTATGTACAAGGATATAACTACTATAATACCGCCCCCTATGTACAAGACTATAGCTACTATAATACTACCTCCTATGTACAAGAATATAACTACTATAATACTGCCCCCTATGTACAAGAATATAACTAATATAATACTGCCCCTTATGTACAAGAATATAACTACAATAATACTGCCCTCTATGTACAAGAATATAACTACTATAATACTACCCCCTATGTACAAGAATATAACTACTATAATACTGCCCCCTATGTACAAGAATATAACTACTATAATACCGCTTCTATGTACGAGAATATAACTACTATTATACCGCCCCCAATGTACAAGAATATAACTACTATATTACTGCCTCCTATGTACAAGAATATAACTACTATATTACTGCCCCCTTATGTACAAGAATATAACTACTATAATACTGCCCCCTATGTACAAGAATATAACTACTATATTACTGCCCCCTTATGTACAAGAATATAACTACTATAATACTGCCTCCTATGTACAAGAATATAACTACTATATTACTGCCCCCTTATGTACAAGAATATAACTACTATAATACTGCCCCCTATGTACAAGAATATAACTACTATAACACTGCTCCCATGTACAAGAATATAACTACTATAATACTGCCCCCTATGTGCAAGAATATAAATACTATGATACTGCCCCCTATGTACAAGAATATAACTACTATAATACTGCCCCCTATGTACAAGAATATAACTACTATAATACTGCCCCTATGTACAAGAATATAACTGCTATATTACTGCCCCCTTATGTACAAGAATATAACTATTATAATACTGCCCCCTATGTACAAGAATATAACTACTATAATACTGCTCCCTATGTAGAAGAATATAACTACTATAATACTGCCCCCTATGTACAAGAATATAACTACTATAATACTGCCCCCTATGTACAAGAATATAACTACTATAATAATGCCTCCTATGTACAAGAATATAACTACTATATTACTGCCTCCTATGTACAAGAATATAACTACTATAATACTGCCCCCTATGTACAAGAATATAACTAATATAATACTGCCTCCTATGTACAAGAATATAACTACTATAATACTGCCTCCTATGTACAAGAATATAACTACTATAATACTGCCTCCTATGTACAAGAATATAACTACTATAATACTGCCCCGTATGTACAAGAATATAACTACTATAATACTGCCTCCTATGTACAAGAATATAACTACTATATTACTGCCCCCTTATGTACAAGAATATAACTACTATAATACTGCCCCCTATGTACAAGAATATAACTACAATAATACTGCCCCCTATGTACAAGAATATAACTAACTACTATAATACTGCCACCTATGTACAAGAATATAACTACTATAATACTGCCCCTATGTACAAGAATATAGCTACTATAATACTGCCCCCTATGTACAAGAATATAACTACTATAATACTGCCACCTATGTACAAGAATATAACTACTATAATACTGCCTCCTTTGTACAAGAATATAACTACTATAATACTGCCACCTATGTATAAGAATATAACTACTATAATACTGCTTCTATGTAGAAGTATATAACTACTATAATACTGCTCCATATGCACAAGAATATAACTACTATATTACAGCCCCTTTGAACAAAAATAAAACTACTATAATACTGCCTCCTATGTACAAGAATATAACTACTATAATACTGACCCCTATGTATGAGAATATAACTACCATAATACTGCCTCCTATGTATAAGAATATAAGTACTATAATACTGCCCTCTATGTACAAGAATATAACTACTATAATACTGCCCCCTATGTACGAGAATAAACCTACTATAATACTGCCCACTATGTACAACAATATGACTACTATAATACTGCCCCTATGTACAAGAATATAACTACTATAATACTGCCCCCTATGTACAACAATATAACTACAATAATACCGCCCCCTATGTACAAGAAAATAACTACTATAATACTGCCTCTATGTACAAGAATATAACTACTATAATACTGCAACCTATGTACAAGAATATAACTACTATAATACTGCCCCTATGTACAAGAATATAACTACTATAATACTTCCTCCTATGTACAAGAATATAACTACTATAATACTGCCCCTATGTGCAAGAATATAACTACTATAATACTGCCCCCTATGTACAAGAATATAACTACTATAATACTGCCCTCCTATGTACAAGAATATAACTACTATAATGCTGCTCCCTATGTACAAGAAAATAACTACTATAATGCTGCTCCCTATGTACAAGAATATAATTACCATAATACTGCCCCCTATGTACAAGAATATAACTACTATAATACTGCCCCCTATGTGCAAGAAAATAACTACTATAATACTGCCCCCTATGTACAAGAGTATAACTACTATAATACTGCCCCCTATGTACAAGAATATAACTACTATAATACTGCCCCCTATGTACAAGAGTATAACTACTATAATACCGTCCCCTATGTAAAAGAATATAACTACTATAATAATGCTTCTATGTACAAGAATATAAGTACTATAACACTGCCTTCTATGTAGAAGAATATAACTACCATAATACTGCCCCCTAAGTACAAGAATATATCTACTATAATACTACCTCCTATGTACAAAAATAGAACTACTATAATACTGCCCCCTATGTACAAGAATATAACTACTATAATACCGCCCATATGTACGAGAATATAACTACTATTATACCGCCCCCAATTTACAAGAATGTAACTACTATAATACCATCCCCTATGTAGAAGAATATAACTACTATAATACTGCCACCTATGTACAAGAATATAACCACTGTAATACCGCCCCCTACGTTCAAGAATATAACTACTATAATACTGCTCCCTATGTACAAGAATATAACTACTATAATACTGCTCCTATGTACAAGAATATCTGTCCTATAATACTGCCCCCTATGTACAAGGATATAACTACTATAATACCGCCCCCTATGTACAAGACTATAGCTACTATAATACTACCTCCTATGTACAAGAATATAACTACTATAATACTGCCCCCTATGTACAAGAATATAACTAATATAATACTGCCCCTTATGTACAAGAATATAACTACAATAATACTGCCCTCTATGTACAAGAATATAACTACTATAATACTACCCCCTATGTACAAGAATATAACTACTATAATACTGCCCCCTATGTACAAGAATATAACTACTATAATACCGCTTCTATGTACGAGAATATAACTACTATTATACCGCCCCCAATGTACAAGAATATAACTACTATATTACTGCCTCCTATGTACAAGAATATAACTACTATATTACTGCCCCCTTAAGTACAAGAATATAACTACTATAATACTGCCCCCTATGTACAAGAATATAACTACTATATTACTGCCCCCTTATGTACAAGAATATAACTACTATAATACTGCCTCCTATGTACAAGAATATAACTACTATATTACTGCCCCCTTATGTACAAGAATATAACTACTATAATACTGCCCCCTATGTACAAGAATATAACTACTATAATACTGCTCCCATGTACAAGAATATAACTACTATAATACTGCCCCCTATGTGCAAGAATATAAATACTATGATACTGCCCCCTATGTACAAGAATATAACTACTATAATACTGCCCCCTATGTACAAGAATATAACTACTATAATACTGCCCCTATGTACAAGAATATAACTGCTATATTACTGCCCCCTTATGTAGAAGAATATAACTATTATAATACTGCCCCCTATGTACAAGAATATAACTACTATAATACTGCTCCCTATGTAGAAGAATATAACTACTATAATACTGCCCCCTATGTACAAGAATATAACTACTATAATACTGCCCCCTATGTACAAGAATATAACTACTATAATAATGCCTCCTATGTACAAGAATATAACTACTATAATACTGCCCCCTATGTACAAGAATATAACTACTATAATACTGCCCCCTATGTACAAGAATATAACTACTATAATACTGCCTCCTATGTACAAGAATATAACTACTATAATACTGCCTCCTATGTACAGGAATATAACTACTATAATACTGCCCCCTATGTACAAGAATATAACTACTATAATACTGCCCCCTATGTACAAGAGTATAACTACTATAATACTGCCCCCTATGTACAAGAATATAACTACTATAATACTGCCCCTATGTACAAGAATATAACTGCTATAATACTGCCCCCTATGTACAAGAATATAACTACTATAATACTGCTCCCTATGTACAAGAATATAACTACTATAATACTGCTCCTATGTACAAGAATATAACTACTATAATACTGCCTCCTATGTACAGGAATATAACTACTATAATACTGCTCCCTATGTACAAGAATATAACTACTATAATACTACCCCCTATGTACAAGAATATAACTACTATAATACTGCCCCCTATATACAAGAATATAACTACTATAATACTGCCCCCTATGTACAAGTATATAACCACTATAATACTACCCCCTATGTACAAGAATATAACTACTATAATACTGCCTCCTTTGTACAAGAATATTACTACTATAAGACTGTCTCGTATGTACAGGAATATAGCTATTATAATATTGCCCTCTATGTACAAGAATATAACTACTATAATACTGCCCCCTATGTACAAGAATATAACTACTAAAATACTGCCCTCTATGTACAAGAATATAACTACTATAATACTGCCCCTATGTACAAGAATATAACTACTATAATACTGCCCCCTATGTACAAGAATATAACTACTATAATACTGCCCCCTATGTACAAGAATATAACTACTATAATACTCCCCTATGTACAAGAATATAACTACTATAATACTGCCCCCTATGTACAGGAATATAACTACTATAATACTGCCCCCTATGTACAAGAATATAACTACTATAATACTGCCCTATGTACAAGAATATAACTACTATAATACTGCTCCCTATGTACAAGAATATAACTACTATAATACTGCCTCCTATGTACAATAATATAACTACTATAATACTGCCCTCTATGTACAAGAATATAACTACTATAATACTGCCCCCTATGTACAAGAATATAACTACTATAATACCCCTCCCACACTTCCGTCAGTACAGCCGATGGCTGAGTATTGCTGGCCCTACTTCATGCGCTCTCGCTCGCTCTCATGTAGCTGGCCCTGTACTCTTTTCGGCAGTGTATGGATGACTCTTCCGCATGGTAGCCGCCCATCCATGGAGTGTCTCCAGCTGCTGTAGGCCTCTTGGAGATGACAGGGTTAATCTCTCCTTGACTCTTGGAGTCTGGCAGAGGAGGCAGCCGGCGGTGGAGAGGGAGTATGAGATGGAGAATGTCAGTGAGCCACAAACCTCAGCAGTTTCACAGCCAGGTCCAAATGTTCCTCTTCCCATGTCTTTCCAATTTAATTAGTTTTATTGGCGCCGCAGTCACATGTGCCGCCAGACGAGCGGTAAGCCAACGCAATTAAAACTGCGGCTTGTCTCTCAGGATGAGGCGTGTGACATGAGGAGGGCTGGGGACGCCACTCACTCTCACTCACACTCCATTAGGCCTTGCTTTGATCCCACTTCGTTTGTCAGGAGTCTGTGATGGATCCGTGCTCCTTCCGCGTCCGCAGCGGCGTTACAGCGTGAGCGCAATTCTAAGTAGCAGCTCCCTGCAGCCTGGTAATAGTCCTCGTATCGCGCAGATTATGGAGGGCGGCGCTCACTCACACGCCTGCGCCTCGTGTAGATTCTGCAGCACGGAGTGTCTGGGTATTGTGGGCGGTTCCAGGCGGAGAATGAGATAGTGGTAACAGTTAGCGCTCATTCACACGGGCGTATGGACGCTCCGTGTAACACGGAATACGGAGTACGGAATCCGCATCTGATTTGCATTGGGGACTCAGACATGGGTATTCCAGACGCATATAGTCACCCGGCCAATCACAGCACTCTTTGTGAGCGTTTACAAACTTTCCCGACAGGTCAGCACTGTGGACGGTGTCTCTGCCCCCTACTCTCCTCCGTCTCTGCCCCCTACTCTCCTCCGTCTCTGCCCCCTACTCTTCTCCGTCTCTGCCCCCTACTCTCCTCCGTCTCTGCCCCCTGCTCTCCTCCGTCTCTGCCCCCTGCTCTCCTCCGTCTCTGCCCCCTGCTCTCCTCCGTCTCTGCCCCCTGCTCTCCTCCGTCTCTGCCCCCTGCTCTCCTCCTTCTCTGCCCCCTGCTCTCCTCCTTCTCTGCCCCCTGCTCTCCTCCTCTGTCTCTGCCCCCTGCTCTTCTCCGTCTCTGCCCCCTGCTCTCCTCCGTCTCTGCCCCCTGCTCTCCTCCGTCTCTGCCCCCTGCTCTCCTCCGTCTCTGCCCCCTGCTCTCCTCCGTCTCTGCCCCCTGCTCTCCTCCGTCTCTGCCCCCTGCTCTCCTCCGTCTCTGCCCCCTGCTCTCCTCCGTCTCTGCCCCCTACTCTCCTCCGTCTCTGCCCCCTACTCTCCTCCGTCTTTGCCCCCTGCTCTCCTCCATCTCTGCCCCCTGCTCTCCTCCGTCTCTGCCCCCTACTCTCCTCCGTCTCTGCCCCCTGCTCTCCTCCGTCTCTGCCCCCTGCTCTCCTCCTTCTCTGCCCCCTGCTCTCCTCCTTCTCTGCCCCCTGCTCTCCTCCGTCTCTGCCCCCTACTCTCCTCCGTCTCTGCCCCCTGCTCTCCTCCGTCTCTGCCCCCTACTCTCCTCCGTCTCTGCCCCCTGCTCTCCTCCGTCTCTGCCCCCTGCTCTCCTCCGTCTCTGCCCCCTACTCTCCTCCGTCTCTGCCCCCTACTCTCCTCCGTCTCTGCCCTCTGCTCTCCTCCGTCTCTGCCCCCTACTCTCCTCCGTCTCTGCCCCCTGCTCTCCTCCGTCTCTGCCCCCTGCTCTCCTCCGTCTCTGCCCCCTGCTCTCCTCCTTCTCTGCCCCCTGCTCTCCTCCTTCTCTGCCCCCTGCTCTCCTCCTCTGTCTCTGCCCCCTGCTCTTCTCCGTCTCTGCCCCCTGCTCTCCTCCGTCTCTGCCCCCTGCTCTCCTCCGTCTCTGCCCCCTGCTCTCCTCCGTCTCTGCCCCCTACTCTCCTCCGTCTCTGCCCCCTGCTCTCCTCCGTCTCTGCCCCCTGCTCTCCTCCGTCTCTGCCCCCTGCTCTCCTCCGTCTCTGCCCCCTGCTCTCCTCCGTCTCTGCCCCCTGCTCTCCTCCGTCTCTGCCCCCTGCTCTCCTCCGTCTCTGCCCCCTGCTCTCCTCCGTCTCTGCCCCCTACTCTCCTCCGCTCTCCTGTCAATGTGAGATTGGAGGGGAGAGAAGGAGAGTGCAGGATGTAACACACCAGATATTAACCCTTTATCGCATGTTTGGGGGGCACAGGACTGAGTGTGATGTCTGCAGGATTGAAGCAGTGGACTTAGGTCAATCCCAGATGGTCGCACCCGTGTCATGTGATGCGAGGCCTTGTTTGTGACACCAGTAATTGCAATCCACCCAATACTGCCCCCCATGGTATCTCACTAGTAATAATCCCATCCCATACTGCCCCCTATGGTCCCTCACTGGTAACAATGATACCTTTACTGCCCTATGATACCCACTAGTAAAGATGATTCTTCTATAATACTGCCCCCTGTGGTACCACACTAGTAATGGTGACCCCTCCAGTACTGCCCCCTGTGGTACCCCACTAGTAATGGTGACCCCTCCAATACTGCCCCCTGTGGTACCCCACTAGTAACGGTGACCCCTCCAGTACTGCCCCCTGTGGTACCCCACTAGTAATGGTGACCCCTCCAATACTGCCCCCTGTGGTACCCCACCAGTAACGGTGACCCCTCCAGTACTGCCCCCTGTGGTACCTCACTAGTAATAGTGACCCCTCTAATACTGCCCCCTGTGGTACCCCACTAGTAATGTTAACCCCTCCAGTACTGTCCCCTGTGGTACCCCACTAGTAATGGTGATCCCTCTAGTACTGCCCCCTATGGTACCCCACTAGTAATGTTAACCCCTCCAGTACTGCCCCCTGTGGTACCCAACTAGTAATGGTGACCCCCTCCAGTACTGTTCCCTGTGGTACCCCACCAGTAACAGTGACCCCTCTAGTACTGCCTCCTGTGGTACCCTACTAGTAATGTTAATCCCTCCAGTACTGTCCCCTGTGGTACCCCACCAGTAACGGTGACCCCTCCAGTACTGCCCCCTGTGGTACCACGCTAGTTACGGTGACCCCTCCAGTACTGCCCCCTGTGGTACCCCACTAGTAATGGTGACCCCTCCAGTACTGTCCCCTGTTGTACCCCACCAGTAACGGTGACCCCTCCAGTACTACCCCCTGTGATACCCCACTAGTAATGTTAACCCCTCCAGTAGTGCCCCCTGTGGTACCCCACCAGTAACAGTGACCCCTCCAGTACTGCCTCCTGTGGTACCCTACTAGTAATGTTAACCCCTCCAGTACTGCCCCCTGTGGTACCCCACTAGTAATGGTGACCCCCTCCAGTACTGTCCCCTGTGGTACCCCACCAGTAACGGTGACCCCTCCGGTACTGCCCCCTGTGGTACCACACTAGTTACGGTGACCCCTCCACTACTACCCCCTGTGGTACCCCACTAGTAATGTTAACCCCTCCAGTATTGCACCCTGTGGTACCCCACTAGTAATGGTGACCCCTCCAGTACTGTCCCCTGTGGTACCCCACCAGTAACGGTGACCCCCTCCAGTACTAGCCCCTGTGGTACCCCACTAGTAATGTTAACCCCTCCAGTACTGCCCCCTGTGGTACCAGACTAGTAACGGTGACCAATCCAATCTGAGTCTTCACCTCTGTTTTCCACCGCTGTGCCACGCTCTCACTCACATGCGGGCTTACATTTTTCTAGAGCAGCTTCGGGTAGTGAGCGTCGCTCTGATTGGTTAAGGATTTCCTATGAGACAGCTGTGATGGATGTGATGACCCTGTGATCACGTCAGCCGAAAGTACCTAAGAGTCTACCAATCTGTGATGTCACTGGTGGTGACATCACTGTGTACAGGCACATAGCTGTAGGGGGCACAGAGGTGGCAGCCCACCCACACCCCCCACTACCACTAATGGCCCGCTGAGCAGTAATCATTACCTATCGTGAACTCATCGAAGCTGATGGTGGTGGAGCTCTTCCCCAGCGCGTTGGTGGCCACCACCGTCACCTCGTACTTCAGGGTGGAGAACAGGCGGTTGTACTTGATGTGACACCGGTTTTTGGGGAAGGGGTCCCTCTCACAGTAGAGCTGCGTGGCGCCGTGTCTGCAAATACAGAAAAGGTCATCACCTGCGGCACAAAGCAAAAGGATAACCTGATCTCCGGTACTATCACTCCCATCATCCTACGGTACATAGAGAACAGCAAGAGGGTCAGCTGTACGCAGGTACTATCACCCCCATCATCCTATGGTACATAGAGGGCAACAAGAGGGTCAGCTGTACTCAGGTACTATCACTCCCATCATCCTACAGTACATAGAGGACAGCAAGAGGGTCAGCTGTACGCAGGTACTATCACTCCCATCATCCTACAGTACATAGAGGACAGCAAGAGGGTCAGCTGATCTCCGGTACCATCACTTCCATCATCCTACAGTACATAGAGGACAGCAAGAGGGTCAGCTGTACTCACATACTATCACTCCCATCATCCTACGGTACATAGAGGACAGCAAGAGGGTCAGCTGTACTCACATACTATCACTCCCATCATCCTACAGTACATAGAGGACAGCAAAAGGGTCAGCTGTACGCAAGTACCATCACCCCCATCATCCTATGGTACATAGAGGGCAACAAGAGGGTCAGCTGTACTCAGGTACTATCACTCCCATCATCCTACAGTACATAGAGGACAGCAAGAGGATCAGCTGATCTCCGGTACAATCACCCCCATCATCCTATGGTACGTAGAGGGCAACAAGAGGGTCAGCTGTACTCACATACTATCACTCCCATCATCCTACGGTACATAGAGGACAGCAAGAGGGTCAGCTGTACGCAGGTACTATCACTCCCATCATCCTACGGTACATAGAGGACAGCAAGAGGGTCAGCTGTACGCAGGTACCATCACCCCCATCATCCTATGGTACATAGAGGACAGCAAGAGGGTCAGCTGATCTCTGGTACTATCACTCCCATCATCCTACGGTACATAGAGGACAGCAAGAGCGTCAGCTGTACTCAGCTACTATCACTCCCATCATCCTACGGTACATAGAGGACAGCAAGAGCATCAGCTGTACTCAGCTACTATTACTCCCATCATCCTACGGTATATAGAGGTCTGTAATGACATCTGTGCACCGGAAGTATCACTCCCATCATTCCAACACACTGTGCAAAATATGTATCACCGGAAGACTGCAGAGCTGTGGATGATGGGGGTGATACATACTGTGGGCGGGACTGTGGATGATGGGGGTGATACATACTGTGGGCGGGACTGTGGATGATGAGGGTAATACATGCTGTGAGCGGAGCTGTGGATGATGGGGGTGATACATGCTGTGAGCGGAGCTGTGGATGATGGGGGTGATACATGCTGTGGGCGGAGCTGTGGATGATGGGGGTGATACATGCCGTGAGTGGAGCTGCGGATGATGGGGATGATACATGCTGTGGGCGGAGCTGTGGATGTTGGGGGTGATACATGCGGTAGGCGGAGCTGTGGATGATGGGGGTGATACATGCCGTGAGCAGAGCTGTGGATGATGGGGGTGATACATGCCGTGGGCAGAGCTGTGGATGATGGGGGTGATACATGCCGTGAGCAGACCCGTGGATGATGGGGGTGATACATGCCGTGGGCAGAGCTGTGGATGTTGGGGGTGATACATGCGGTAGGCGGAGCTGTGGATGATGGGGGTGATACATGCTGTGGGCGGAGCTGTGGACGATGGGGGTGATACATGCTGTGAGCGGAGCTGTGGATGATGGGGGTGATACATGCCATGAGCGGAGCTGTGGATGATGGGGGTGATACATGCTGAGAGTGGAGCTGTGGATGATGGGGGTAATACATGCTGTGGGCGGAGCTGTGGATGATGGGGGTGATACATGCCGTAGGTGGAGCTGTGGATGATGGGGGTGATACATGCTGTGGGCGGAGCTGTGGATGATGGGGGTGATACATGCCATGAGCGGAGCTGTGGATGATGGGGGTGATACATGCTGAGAGTGGAGCTGTGGATGATGGGGGTAATACATGCTGTGGGCGGAGCTGTGGATGATGGGGGTGATACATGCCGTAGGCGGAGCTGTGGATGATGGGGGTGATACATGCCATGAACAGAGCTGTGGATGATGGGGGTGATACATGCTGTGGGCGGAGCTGTGGATGATGGGGGTGATACATGCCGTAGGTGGAGCTGTGGATGATGGGGGTGATACATGCCATGAGCCGAGCTGTGGATGATGGGGGTGATACATGCTGAGAGTGGAGCTGTGGATGATGGGGGTAATACATGCTGTGGGCGGAGCTGTGGATGATGGGGGTGATACATGCCGTAGGCGGAGCTGTGGATGGTGGGGCTGATACATGCCGTGAGCGGAGCTGTGGATGATGGGGGTGATACATGCTGTGGGCGGAGCTGTGGATGATGGGGGTGATACATGCCGTAGGCGGAGCTGTGGACGATGGGGGTGATACATGCTGTAGGAGGAGCTGTGGATGATGGGGGTGATACATGCTGTGAGCGGAGCTGTGGATGATGGGGGTGATACATGCTGTGAGCGGAGCTGTGGATGATGGGGGTGATACATGCCGTGGGCGGAGCTCTGGATGATGGGGGTGATACATGCCGTGGGCGGAGCTGTGGACGATGGGGGTGATACATGCTGTAGGCGGAGCTGTGGACGATGGGGGTGATACATGCCGTAGGCGGAGCTGTGGATGGTGGGGGTGATACATGCTGTGGGCGGAGCTGTGGATGATGGGGGTGATACATGCTGTGGGCGGAGCTGTGGACGATGGGGGTGATACATGCTGTGGGCAGAGCTGTGGACGATGGGGGTGATACATGCTGTAGGAGGAGCTGTGGATGATGGGGGTGATACATGCTGTGGGCGGAGCTGTGGATGATGGGGGTGATACATGCCGTAGGCGGAGCTGTGGATGATGGGGGTGATACATGCCATGAACGGAGCTGTGGATGATGGGGGTGATACATGCCGTAGGCGGAGCTGTGGATGGTGGGGCTGATACATGCCGTGAGCGGAGCTGTGGATGATGGGGGTGATACATGCTGTGGGCGGAGCTCTGGATGATGGGGGTGATACATGCCATAAGGGGAGCTGTGGAATATGGGGGCTATACATGCTGTGGGCGGAGCTGTGGATGATGGGGGTGATACATGCCGTAGGCGGAGCTGTGGATGACGGGGGTGATACATGCCGTGGGCGGAGCTGTGGATGATGGGGGTGATACATGCCATGAGGGGAGCTGTGGATGATGGGGGTGATACATGCCGTGGGCGCAGCTGTGGATGATGGGGGTGATACATGCTGTAGGCGGAGCTGTGGACGATGGGGGTGATACATGCCGTAAGCGGATCTGTGGATGATGGGGGTGATACATGCTGTGGGCGGAGTTGTGGACGATGGGAGTGATACATGCCGTAAGCGGATCTGTGGATGATGGGGGTGATACATGCCATGAGGGGAGCTGTGGATGATGGGGGTGATACATGCCGTGGGCGGAGCTGTGGATGATGGGGGTGATACATGCTGTAGGCAGAGCTGTGGATGATGGGAGTGATACAATTCTAAGGTGCACATCCTAGTTTAACCCCTTGTGTTCTTCTACTGTTGGCATTGTGGGTAATAGATGTGCTGGGGATGGGGTGTACATACTTAACAGTGATGTTGAAATAGTTGGGGATATAGGTCGGACTCGGAAGATGCCAACTGCAGTAGAAGGAGGCAGGATAGTTATTGGACCTGCAAAGCAGCGCCAACTCCTTAGGGGGGTCTGCAAGAGAGAAGAAGAGGAACAGTCAGCCCATATAATACACAGGGAACAGGTCTGTAATACTTATTATATAACCCCTCTTCCATATATATAATACACCGGGTACTGGTCTGTAAACTATATCATATCACCCCTCCTCCATATATATAATACACCGGGTACTGGTCTGTAAACTATATCATATCACCCCTCCTCCATATATATAATACACCGGGTACTGGTCTGTAATACCTATTATATCACCCCTCCTCCATGTATATAATACACCGGGTACTGGTCTGTAATACTTATTATATCACCCCTCCTCCATATATATAATTAATACACCGGGTACTGGACTGTAATATATATTATATCACCCCTCCTCCATGTATATAATACACCGGGTACTGGACTGTAATATATATTATATCACCCCTCCTCCATGTATATAATACACCGGGTACTGGACTGTAATATATATTATATCACCCCTCCTCCATGTATATAATACACCGGGTACTGGTCTGCAATATATATTATATCACCCCTCCTCCATATATATAATACACCGGGTACTGGTCTGTAATATATATTATATCACCACTCCTCCATATATATAATACACCAGGTACTGGTCTGTAATATATATTATATCACCACTCCTCCATATATATAATACACTGGGTACTGGTCTGTAATATATATTATATCACCACTCCTCCATATATATAATACAGCGGGTACTGGTCTGTAATATATATTATATCACCCCTCCTCCATATATATAATACACCGGGTACTGGTCTGTAATATATATTATATCACCCCTCCTCCATATATCTAATACACCGGGTACTGGTCTGTAATATATATTATATCACCCCTCCTCCATATATATAATACACCAGGTACTGGACTGTAATACCTATTTTTGGTGATATTGCTCTAATTTTGTTGAAATGTAATAGACAATAACTGACACTCTTACTTTATGGGGTATATCTCTTAAATGTTCTTTATTGTGGCGCAGCAGTGGATGAGTGTGGCGCGGCAGAATAGGAAGTGGCCCGATGCCAGTTTGCGTGCCGCCACTGTATATGCGTGTAAGTCACACTTAGACGGACTGTAAAGCGCTCCTGTGTGTTATATCAAGAGGGGAGACGAGCCATCGAAGCAAAGAGCGAGCTCCATGAGAGAGAACCTCAACAGCAGAGGTCTGGTTCTAGGCCTGTTATCACCCGCTTCCAGAAGACTGCCCGCTGACCCCTGCCGTAGCAGGCTGGGTTTCCATTGGCAATGAAAGCTGTTCTGCTGCAAGCTACGTGGAGTCGGACAGAGTGTTTACTGGGATCTTGCCTCGCTCAGCACCACCCTTGCCATGAGACCTCCATTACCTAATGTGGTTCAAGGCCGTACAGTGGGCAACCGATACTGGAGCCTCACCACGGCGCCGGGGAAGGCCGAGCTAGCACCAGAGGTGGGGACTGCAGGAGATGGAAAGGGAAACTCCAACTTTCCACAAATCTGTAAGCGGGGTAGGGTAAAGCCCTCCTGCACCGATCTCTATCCCCAGCTGGGTTGCTACTGCTAATGGCTCTGCCTTATGCGGCGTAGTCGGCAGGACTACATATTACAACCAGTAGTACCAGTCTGGCCCACTGGAATAAATGGTCTTGGGGAAGCTGCCTCTTGGATAGGCACAATGACCTCAGTGGAACCGGAACCTTGGGCTTGTGTGTTTGATGGTGGAGCAGAGGAATGAAAGTGACAGTTGGCTGTTGACTATGAGATGGAGCAACAGAACCTCGGATCGGATCTGATGACTGATAGTGACCGCTTAGGTCACAGAACAGCGTGGGGGTTCTGGATGGATGGAGTAGAGCTGTGTGTGATGTGTGGGGGTCAGGATGGATGGAGTAGAGCTGTGTGTGATGTGTGGGGGTCAGGATGGATGGAGTAGAGCTGTGTGTGATGTGTGGGGGTCAGGATGGATGGATGGAGTAGAGCTGTGTGTGATGTGTGGGGGTCAGGATGGATGGAGTAGAGCTGTGTGTGATGTGTGGGGTCAGGATGGATGGAGTAGAGCTGTGTGTGTGATGTGTGGGGATCAGGATGGATGGAGTAGAGCTGTGTGTGTGATGTGTGGGGTCAGGATGGATGGAGTAGAGCTGTGTGTGATGTGTGTGGGGGGCAGCATGGATGTAGCAGAGCTGTGTGTGTGATGAGTGTGGGGGGTCAGGATGGATGGAGTAGAGCTGTGTGTGTGATGTGTGGGGGTCAGGATGGATGGAGTAGAGCTGTGTGTGTGATGTGTGGGGGTCAGGATGGATGGAGTAGAGCTGTGTGTGATGTGTGTGGGGGTCAGGATGTATGGAGTAGAGCTGTGTGTGTGATGTGTGGGGGGGTCAGGATGGATGGAGTAGAGCTGTGTGTGTGATGTGTGGGGATCAGGATGGATGGAGTAGAGCTGTGTGTGATGTGTGGGGGTCAGGATGGATGGAGTAGAGCTGTGTGTGTGATGTGTGGGGGTCAGGATGAATGGAGTAGAGCTGTGTGTGTGATGTGTGGGGGTCAGGATGGATGGAGTAGAGCTGTGTGTGTGATGTGTGGGGATCAGGATGGATAGAGTAGAGCTGTGTTTGTGATGTGTTGGGGTCAGGATGGATGGAGTAGAGCTGTGTGTGTGATGTGTGGGGGTCAGGATGGATGGAGTAGAGCTGTGTGTGTGATGTGTGGGGGTCAGGATGGATGGAGTAGAGCTGTGTGTGATGTGTGGGGGTCAGGATGGATGGAGTAGAGCTGTGTGTGATGAGTGGGGGAGTCAGGATGGATGAAGTAGAGCTGTGTGTGTGATGTGTGGGGGTCAGGATGGATGGAGTAGAACTGTGTGTGTGATGTGTGGGGGTCAGGATGGATGGAGTAGAGCTGTGTGTGTGATGTGTGGGGGTCGGGATGGATGGAGTAGAGCTGTGTGTGATGTGTGGGGGTCAGGATGGATAGAGTAGAGCTGTGTGTGATGTGTGTGGGGGTCAGCATGGATGTAGCAGAGCTGTGTGTGTGATGAGTGTGGGGGGTCAGGATAGATGGAGTAGAGCTGTGTGTGATGTGTGTGGGGGTCAGAATGGATGTAGCAGAGCTGTGTGTGATGTGTTTGAGGGTAAGAATGGATGTAGTAGAGCTATGTGTGTGATGTGTGTTAGGGTCAGAATGGATGTAGGGGAGCCGTGTGTGCAATGTGTGTGGGGGTCAGAATGGATGTAGTGGAGCTGTGTGTGTGATGCCTGGGGATCAGGATGATGTAGTAGAGTTGTGTGTGTGTGATGTGTGGGGATGAGGATGGATGTAGGAGAGCTGTGTGTGTGTGCAATGTGTCTGGGGGTTAGGATGGATGTAGCGGAGCTGTGTGTGTGATGTCTAGGGATCAGGATGATGTAGTAGAGCTGTGTGTTATATGTGTGGGTGTCAGAATGGATGTAGCAGAGCTGTGTGTGTGATGTGTGGGGGTCAGAAAGGATGTAGGGGAGCTGTTTGTGCAATGTGTTTGGGGGTCAGGATGGATGTAGCAGAGCTGTGTGTTTGATGCCTGGGGATCAGGATGGATGTAGCGGAGTTGTGTGTGTGCGATGTGTGGGGATCAGGATGGATGTAGCCAAGCTGTTTATGTGATGTGTGGGGGATCAGGATGGATGTAGCAGAAATGTTGTGATGTGTAGGGGATCAGGATGGATGTAGCGGAGTTGTGTTTGTGCAATGTGTGGGAGTCAGGATGGATGTAGTGGAGCTTTGTGTGTTGGAGCTGTGGGGGTCAGGATAGATGGAGTAGAGCTGTGTGTGTGATGTGTGTGGGGGTCAGAATGGATGTAGCAGAGCTGTGTGTGTGATGTGTATGGGGGTCAGAAGGGATGGAGTGGAGCTGTATGTGGGGGTCAGAATGGATGTAGCAGAGCTGTGTGTGTGATGTGTATGGGGGTAAGGATGGATGGAGTAGAGCTGTGTGTGAGTTGTGTGGGGGTCAGGATGGATGGAGTAGAGCTGTGTGTGTGATGTGTATGGGGGTCAGGATGGATGGAGTAGAGCTGTGTGTGATGTGTTTGGGGGTCAGAATTGATGTAACAGGGCTGTGTGTGCAATGTGTGTGGGTGTCAGAATGGTTGTAGGGGAGCTGTGTGTGCAATGTGTGTGGGGGGTCAGAATGGATGTAGGGGAGCCATGTGTGCAATGTGTGTGGGGGTCAGAATGGATGTAGTGGAGCTGCGTGTGTGATATCTGGGGATCAGGATGGATGTAGCGGAGTTGTGTGTGTGTGATGTGTGGGGATCAGGATGGATGTAGCAGAGCTGTGTGTGTGCAATGTGTCTGGGGGTTAGAATGGATGTAGCGAAGCTGTGTGTGTGATGTCTAGGGATCAGGATGATGTAGTAGAGCTGTGTGTGTGATGTCTGGGGATCAGGATCGATGTAGCCGAGTTGTGTGTGTGTGATGTGTGGGGGTCAGGAAGGATGTCCGGCCGGCGCTCCAGTGACAGTTTTGGGACCTGAGTAGGAGAGCGGAGGAGCAGTACATGCGATACAAGATATGTACCATGTACTGCATGTAATCTTGTATGTTTAGGTGGTATACGTTATACCAGCTGTGCATATAATTACATACAGGACATATTTACCTTACATCAGCATCAGTATATACAGGGGAGGTATATCTCCTGTATATAGTTATATTGACCATGCTGGGATAACCTGGGTATCTCATGTATATAATTACATATGTGTAGATTGTATGCGATGCGAGTGTCTGCAGCGTGTTCTTGCGAGTAGATGGCGTGTGAATCACACTAAACGCCATCTACTCGCAAGAACACGCTGGATGAGATCCCACACATGCGCACAAACGCTGGACGGGATCCAGGAGATAAAGTAGGGGAAAAAATGCTGTGATAAGCCCCGCCCCTGACAAGCCCCCTTTTTAAATCATGGCTGGTATTTTTTCGTGACAAAGGTGGCAACCCTATTTGTGGTGGAGAGACATCAAGAGGGGGCACTATTATTAGGGGGCCACTGAAGAGGGCACTAGTACCATTGGGACCACTGGGAGGGGACACCATCACCATTGGGGCACTGAGAGAAGGCACTATTACTAGGGTGCAAAAGGGGGCACTACGACCATAGGGGCATTTAGAAAGGGCACTATTACAATTAAGGCCAGTGAGCGGGGGCACTGTTATTATTGGGAGAGGGATATTATTTGTATTAGAACAACTGGAATAATGGAGGCAAAAACATACCGTGTAATAAGCCACACCCCTAACCACGCCTCTTTCACCTTTGGTATGTTTAGATGACAAAGGTGACAACCCTTCCCAGACCCCGCAGCGGTGACACCGCATGAGCAATAAATAATGAACGTTTCTATGGGGCAACAGAAAGCAGAGATTCTAAAAAACTGCGAGGAACAGAGAGAACGCTGCAAATACGAACAGCTTTACTGGCTCCATCCGTAATCTGGCTGCAGGTCTAGGTGTGAGCGGCGGACGGCTGCCTCCCCTTCTCCTACGAGGAGCGCACATTAGCATGCGTTAGCCGCTGTTATAGATTATAGGGAGATTACATGGAAATTGAACGCATTTATCGGAGGATTAACAGCATTAATTCGGGATAATAGGACATAAGCAGCAATCAAGGCGAGGAAGATCTCCGTGCACCAAACGTGCCCGGCGGTCAACACCATCAGAATGAGGACAACACACACTATGCAGCCGCTGTCGTATCAATCCCTTATGCCGTGGTGAGCTTTGCTACTGGGGATCACGTCCTACTGAGCACAGGTTCAACGTGGCCTGTATTACTATACTGTAATATCTCCCAAGTCAATATGAATGGAAACCAGAGAAAGTAACATTCTTGGGGTTGGATGTCGGTTATCATGTTGACATCCCTGCTCCTGGAGGTGGATGTGGGCTATCGTGTGGACATCTCTGCTCCTGGAGGTGGATGTGGGCTATCATGTGGACATCTCTGCTCCTGGGTGTGGATTGTCATGTGGACATCCCTGCTCCTGGCGGTGGATGTGGGCTGTAATGTGGACATCCCTGCTCCTGAGTGGTGGATGTGGACTGTCATGTCAACATCTCTGCTCCTGGGGGTGGATGTGGGTTGTCATGTGGACATCTCTGCTCCTGGAGGTGGATGTGGGCTGTCATGTGGACATCCCTGCTCCTGGGTGTGGATGTGGGCTGTCGTGTGGACATCCCTGCTCCTGGGGGAGGATGTGGCTTATCATGTTGTTATCTCTGCTCATGGGGGTGGAAGTGGGCTGTCATGTGAACATCTCTGCTCCTGGGGGTGGATGTGGGATATAATGTGGACATCTCTGCTCCTGGGGTGGATGTGGACTGTCATATAGACATCTCTGCTCCTGGTTGTGAATTTGGGCTGTCATGTGGACATCTCTGCTCCTGAAGGTGTATGTAGGCTGTCATTTGGACATCTTTGCTCCCGGGGTGGATGTGGGCTGTCATGTGGACATCCCTGCTACTAGAGGTGGATGTGGGCTGTCATGTGGACATCTCTGCTTCTGGGGTCGAATGTGGGCTATCATGTGGCCATCTCTGCTTCTGGGGGTGGATGTGGGCTATCATGTGGACATCTCTGCTCTTGAGGGTGGAAGTGGGCTATCATGTGGACATCTCTGCTTGTGGGGTGGATGTGGGCTGTCATGTTGACATCTCTGCTCCTGGAGGTGGATGTGTGCTGTCATGTGGACATCTCTGCTCCTGCATGTGGATGTGGGTTGTCATGTGGACATCCCTGCTCCTGAGGGTGGATGTAGGCTGTCATGTGGACATCGCTGCTCCTGGAGGTGGATGTGGGCTGTCATGTGGACATCTCTGCTCCTGGGGGTGGATATAGGCTATCATGTGGACATCTCTGCTCCTGGAGGTAGATGTGGGCTGTCATGTGGACATCCTTGCTTCTGGGGGTGGATGTGGGCTATCATGTGGACATCTTTGCTTCTGAAGGTGGATATGGGCTATCATGTGGACATCTCTGCTCCTGGGGGTGGATGTGGGCTATCATGTGGACATCGCTGCTTCTGTGGGTGGATGTGGGCTGTCATGTGGACATCCCTGCTCCTGAAGGTGGATGTAGACTGTCATTTGGACATCTTTGCTCCTGGGGGTGGATGTGGGTTATCATGTTGTTTCTCTGCTCATGGGCGTGGATGTGGGCTGTCATGTGAACATCTCTGCTCCTGGAGGTGGATGTGGGCTATCATGTGGACATTTCTGCTCCCGGGGTGGATGTGGGCTGTCATGTGGACATCTCTGCTCCCGGGGTGGATGTGGGCTGTCATGTGGACATCCCTGCTCCTGGAGGTGGATGTAGGCTATTATGTTGACATCTATGCTCCTGAAAGAGGATATAGGCTGTCATGTGGTCATCCTTGCTTCTGGAGGTGGATGTGGGCTATCATGTTGACATCTCTGCTTCTGGGGGGTGGATGTGGGCTATCATATGGACATCTCTGCTTCTGGGGTGGATGTGGGCTATCATGTGGACATCTCTGCTGCTGGGGTGGATGTGGGCTATCATGTGGACATCGCTACTTCTTTGGGTGGATGTGGGTTATCATGTGGACATCTCTGCTCCTGGGGGTGGAAGTGGGCTGTCATGTGGACATCCCTGCTACTGGGGGTGGAAGTGGGCTATCATGTGGACATCCCTGCTCCTGGAGGTGGATGTGAGCTGCCATGTGGATATCTCTGCTCCTGGAGGTGAATGTGGGCTGTCATGTGGACATCCCTGCTCCTGGGGGTGGATGTGGGATATCATGTGGACATCTCTGCTCCTGGGGTGGATGTGAGCTGCCATGTGGATATCTCTGCTCCTGGAGGTGAATGTGGGCTGTCATGTGGACATCCCTGCTCCTGGGGGTGGATGTGGGATATCATGTGGACATCTCTGCTCCTGGGGTGGATGTGGACTGTCATATAGACATCTCTGCTCCTGGTTGTGAATTTGGGCTGTCATGTGGACATCTCTGCTCCTGAAGGTGTATGTAGGCTGTCATTTGGACATCTTTGCTCCCGGGGTGGATGTGGGCTGTCATGTGGATATCCCTACTCCTAGAGGTGGATGTGGGCTGTCATGTGGACATCTCTGCTTCTGGGGTCGAATGTGGGCTATCATGTGGACATCTCTGCTTCTGGGGGTGGATGTGGGCTATCATGTGGACATCTCTGCTCCTGGGGGTGGAAGTGGGCTATCATGTGGACATCTCTGCTTCTGGGGTGGATGTGGGCTGTCATGTTGACATCTCTGCTCCTGGAGGTGGATGTGTGCTGTCATGTGGACATCTCTGCTCCTGCATGTGGATGTGGGTTGTCATGTGGACATCCCTGCTCCTGAGGGTGGATGTAGGCTGTCATGTGGACATCGCTGCTCCTGGAGGTGGATGTGGGCTGTCATGTGGACATCTCTGCTCCTGGGGGTGGATATAGGCTATCATGTGGACATCTCTGCTCCTGGAGGTAGATGTGGGCTGTCATGTGGACATCCTTGCTTCTGGGGGTGGATATGGGCTATCATGTGGACATCTTTGCTTCTGAAGGTGGATATGGGCTATCATGTGGACATCTCTGCTCCTGGGGGTGGATGTGGGCTATCATGTGGACATCGCTGCTTCTGTGGGTGGATGTGGGCTGTCATGTGGAAATCCCTGCTCCTGAAGGTGGATGTAGACTGTCATTTGGACATATTTGCTCCTGGGAGTGGATGTGGGTTATCATGTTGTTTCTCTGCTCATGGGCGTGGATGTGGGCTGTCATGTGAACATCTCTGCTCCTGGAGGTGGATGTGGGCTATCATGTGGACATCTCTGCTCCCGGGGTGGATGTGGGCTGTCATGTGGACATCTCTGCTCCCGGGGTGGATGTGGGCTGTCATGTGGACATCCCTGCTCCTGGAGGTGGATGTAGGCTATTATGTTGACATCTATGCTCCTGAAAGAGGATATGGGCTATCATGTGGACATCCCTGCTTCTGGAGGTGGATGTAGGCTGTCATGTGGTCATCCTTGCTTCTGGAGGTGGATGTGGGCTATCATGTTGACATCTCTGCTTCTGGGGGTGGATGTGGGCTATCATGTGGACATCTCTGCTTCTGAGGTGGATGTGGGTTATCATGTGGACATCTCTGCTTCTGGGGGTGGATGTGGGCTATCATGTGGACATCGCTGCTTCTGTGGGTGGATGTGGGCTGTCATGTGGACATCCCTGCTCCTGAAGGTGGATGTAGGCTGTCATGTGGACATCTTTGCTCCTGCAGGTGGATGTGGGTTATCATGTTATCTCTGCTCATGGGGGTGGATGTTGGCTGTCATTTGGACATCTCTGCTCCTGGGGGTAGATGTGGGCTATCATGTGGACATACCTGCTTCTGTTTTGAATGGACCTTTAATTTATGGTGTACTAATCAGAGAAGTGATATTGTGTGCAGCTGTTGGAGGTGCGAAAGGGAGAAGAGTGGTAAGAGCAGTATGTATGTTGTATATAGCTGAGGCAATAGGTGAAGGTCAGGAGCGCATGGCAGTTTTACTTCCCAACCTGTTACTTGGTCATTATATTAACTCATTCGTGCAGCGTTTCTCCTTGATGCCTGTCCCAGGGTCACAAGCCAGGACATAAGGAATAGTTATAAGGGACTAATGGGTCCCCTGGGTCCAGAAACACAGTAGTCTCTTCCTCCTTCAGGGGTCCTGGAGGTCACATCTCAATCTTCAGAGATCCTAGAGGGCCACGTCTCATTCCTCAGAGTTCCTGGTGGTCAATTCTCATTGCTTATAGGTCCATAGGTCAATATCTCATTCCGCAGAGATGCTGAATGGAAATGTTTTAGTCCTCTGGATAACAAGTTGTGACCCTCCAGGACCTCTGAGGAATAAGGTGTAGATGTGGCCCTTCAGAGGTCCTGGAGGGCAACATCTTGTTTTTTAGGGATCCTAGAGGCAGTGTCCCCTTGCTCAGAGATCCTTGTGGAAAATGACTTATTCCTTGAAGGTCCAGCCTCATTCTTCAGAAATGCTGGAGGGAAACAATTCGTGTCTCAGAGATTCTGATGGTCACATCTCATTCTTCAGAGCTCCTGGAGAGAAAGGTTTCATTCTTAGGAGATCCTGGAGAGCCACATTTTGTTGATCTCGGAGGTCAAGTCTCATTCTTCAGAGATCCTGGAGGTCAAGTTTCATCCCTAAAAGATCCTGGAGGGCCACATCTCACTACTTAGAGAACCTGAAGATCATCTCACATCCCTCAAAGGTCCTGGTGGGCGATCTATCATTCTTTGGAGATCCTGGAGGGCCAAGGCTCATTCCAAAACCTACATTGCAGCAGCCACTATTACACCTGCTGCCTTGGTAGCATTTATTGCACCTGCAGCCTCAGTAGCCTCTATTGCAGCAGCTTACAGTATGCTTCCCCTGCAGCCTCAGTAGCCTCTATTGCAGCAGCCTACAGTATGCTTCCCCTGCAGCCTCAGTAGCCTCTATTGCAGCAGCCTACAGTATGCTTCACCTGCAGCCTCAGTAGAATCTATTGCAGCAGCCTACAGTATGCTTCCCCTGCAGCCTCAGTAGCCTCTATTGCAGCAGCCTACAGTATGCTTCCCCTGCAGCCTCAGTAGCCTCTATTGCAGCAGCCTACAGTATGCTTCCCCTGCAGCCTCAGTAGCCTCTATTGCAGCAGCCTACAGTATGCTTCCCCTGCAGCCTCAGTAGCCTCTATTGCAGCAGTCTACAGTATGCTTCCCCTGCAGCCTCAGTAGCCTCTATTGCAGCAGCCTACAGTATGCTTCCCCTGCAGCCTCAGTAGCCTCTATTGCAGCAGCCTACAGTATGCTTCCCCTGCAGCCTCAGTAGCCTCTATTGCAGCAGCCTACAGTATGCTTCCCCTGCAACCTCAGTAGCCTCTATTGCAGCAGCCTACAGTATGCTTCCCCTGCAGCCTCAGTAGCCTCTATTGCAGCAGCCTACAGTATGCTTCCCCTGCAGCCTCAGTAGCCTCTATTGCACCTGCAGCACACTCACCTGCCCCACTTAGGCGAGATGCGTTTGTCTTGGGCCATGTTGGCACCTCTATGCTCTGACATCACACGTGTGACACATGACCTCAGTATACAGATGAAGCCGACTTTAGTGAAGCTGCGATCAGCCGAGCCACAATTGTACATTAGACACTCGGATCCTCAGATCTGCTCCTCTGGGAGTCCCGGAATACATATTCCCTTCCCAGTAATAGGCCCCCTGGGACTCGGAGCGCCTGGCACGTGTGATATGACATCTGCATATCTTCTCCTGCAGCCTGTTGCGGAGCTCCTGCGGCGGTGGCGCTTCAGGGTGGCATTGTTGTTTGTCTTCCGTCACTGGCAGCTCTCGCCGTAGAATTAGTTGGTATTTCCTTCTAATAGAAGTGGAAATATTAATAACCGGCCCCGGGCTCATTCCGCTTAATGCGTTTCCTGAAATCTTCCGCTGTGTCTCAGCATGCAGGTGGCGGCCTGTGAGAATTGCGCAGCCTGCTTGTGCCCCTAAAGCTACAGGAACATTTTAATTAAATATCACAGAAGGCGGACGATTCCTCGCGGACCGTCCTCACACCTGGCTGCGGCTCCTACCAGATTGTCCGGTGACTGCACGCGGCTCGCACTCCGGGGTCCTGAGAACCCGTCCCCTCTGCTGGAAGAGCGAAGCCGCGCCGCGTCTCAGGCTGCCTTCACACGGGCGATTACATCCTGCGAGTTTTGTGCGTTGCGAGATGCAACACGTTAATGGAAGACAATTACCTAAATGGGTAAATATACACGAGCCGTTTTATATGTCGCCGCGACGCATCAAGAAGAAAACACGTGGAAAGTTTCCTATTTTTGGACGATGTCACCCAAAAAAAAAACCTCGCGTGCCGGGCGATTTTTTTTGCAAAATGCATCGCACACGGAAAATAATTGCGGCTTTGTGAGTAAAATATCAGTACAGACTTCTCCCAGCGTGTACATGTGCCCCAGGCTGTAGCTGCATGGGCGAGTTTCCTGCGCAAATTTTGTACATTACGAGATGGGTCTATTAACATGCGCATTTCCCTCCTATGGGTGAGCTAAAATTCGCATTGCGCCCCCCTGTACATCCGCGTTCCAAGCGAGCGGGATTTATCTTCATTTAGAAAAACCACGTGGTTTTCACGTGCGTGACGATCGCCTGTTCAGCGATTCCATGTGACGCAGTTCTGTAGCAAATCGTATCACACGGTGAAAATCACAGCTGTACATGCGCAATATCCGCCTGAGTCTCTCGGAGCGACACCGCGCCCGTCTGTGTAAATACGGACCATTAAGAGGGGTTTCACAAGAGGATTCCTCCACAGTAGCCGAGCGGTCGGGACCGGCGCCACGCTCCGCGGACAACAGGCAACACGCTGCGCTGTTCCGCCTGGGATTCTATGCAGATGTGAATACGGTCTAACAAACGCCAAAGCTGTACGGTGACGCGTAATTGCCGTGTTGTGACATCACATCTGATGACAGTCTAGTCGGCAGTGTCACAACATGCGATCTTCTGCAACCACGGCACGACCTCCACGACAAATCCAACCCTCGGGATTTGTGGTTGCCGGTCGCACGCAACATCATGGCAGGAGTTGATGAGCGCCGGTTCCCGCGTGATCAGCTCGCCTCTGAAATACCCTGCACTGCGGTGTGATTGGCACTCGCTGTGGTTTGGTTCTGCCGCTTCTGAGCTCTTCTTCAGGTCTGTTGTGTATTTACGGCTTGAGTCTCCCGTGGGTTGGCATATTGACCCCCGGCAGTACAGTATCGCACTCAGATCGCCGCGGGTACCACGTGACAAGGCTCTGCAGTAGATGGCAACTACCATATTTTATGGTCGCGGATACATTGTTCCTTGTGATACACAAGTTTCTAATTTGAAGTTCCTCCTATCCAGATGTCCTCCGCTCTCTGACAGGTCTACATTCCATCACTGAACACTTGGAAAATGAGTCATGTGACACCAGTGACATCATCGCCCACTAAATATAAGGCTATAATTCACAGCGGTGTCATCACCGATCTCCAAATATAAAGCATGACATCAATACGGAGCAGAGATTGTATTTATCGGAAATGCTGCAGCCATCCCTGAGCCTCGCGCTGGACAGCCGGACCACCAGGCGGATGAAGGGGGAGTCAAATGCTCCTCTAAGGTTCGCACAGCCAAATGATCTTCTTCCTCTGTGTGGAACATCTTGTGAAGCTGCACGAATCCTCCTGGCCCCTCCCCTCTGATGTTCTGAGGCGCCACTGTCAGCCCATTGGTGCCCTATAACATGATCACTTACTTCTGCTACTGTATTTATGTACTGAGCGTGGTTCTGGTGCTGTACTTATGTTATTAGCTTGGTTCTAGTGCTGTATGTACGGAGCTTGGTTCTGGTGTTGTAGTTATGTTATTAGCATTGTTCTGGGATTGTATTTATGTACCAAGGTTGGTTCTGGTGTGGCATTTATGGACTGAGCTTGGTTCTGGTGCTGTATTTATGTTATTAGTATTTTCTGGGGTTGTATTTATGTACCGAGGTTGGCTTGTGCTGTATTTATGAGCTTGGTTCTGGTGCTGTATTTATGCACTGATCAGTGTTGGTATGCTAATATCTTGCCCAAGCGAACTGCAATATAAATCTCTTTTTTCTTATGAAGGGGACCAAAAAACATTTTGCACAGGGTGCCATTTGAATTGAGGTAGTATATGTAATACTGGATAAATATTACATGTAATAGCACTCCTGACCACATGGTTTGCTGTTATGTAGTAAAACCATTAACAAGGCTTACATGTAATACCACTCCTGACCACATGGTGTGCTGTTATGTAGTAAAACCATTAACAAGGCTTCCATGTAATACCACTCCCGACCACATGGTGTGCTGTTATGTAGATAAAACTATTTTGAAGTTACTACAAGTTTCTATTACCTGAAAACAACCTAATAGAGCATTTAACAAGGGTTCTGACTCTGTTTAGTCTAAAGCTGCTCAAATAATATTTACCATAGCAACATAAGGAAAAACCAAACAATCTGACCAAGACCCTGTAACGACTTGTGTGCACACTTTCCTGCCATTCTTGCCCACAGCCCCTCTGCCACTGTGATAAGAACATCTGGGGAAGCAGAAATGATATACGGCTATCATGTAAAGCCCAATGCCAAAAAGGTTGGGCCGCTGTGTAAAATGTAAGTAAATGTAAAGAAAATAAAGAATGTAATAGTTTGGGAATCTCATGTAACCGTCCACAACAGAACATATCGGGGATCGGGGATCGGGGGGGGGGGGGGGGCATTGTACCATTTACATTTTAAAAATTAACTCTTTATAAATTGATGGCAGCGACACATCTCACAACAGTTGGGTGGGCCGTGTCTACCGTTGTGTAGCATCCCCTCTTCTGGGGAGGGAGGAGACCAATTGCTGGAGATTTGGGGAGGAATGTTGTCCACTTCTTGTCTGAAGGAGGATTCCAGCTGCTCATCAGTCCTTGGTTGTCTTGGATCATCTTTGTTTCATAATGCGCTAAATGATCCTATTGCTGGAAGGTCCGGGCTGCAGGCGGCCGGTTCACCCCGGACTCTTCTACTGGAAGCCATGCTGTTGTGATGGATGTAGTATATGGTGGTAGCTCTGGACTGCAGGCGGCCGGTTCACCCCGGACTCTTCTAGAAGCCATGCTGTTGTGATGGATGCAGTATATGGTGGAAGCTCCGGACTGCCGGCGGCCGGTTCACCCCGGACTCTTCTACTGGAAACCATCCTGTTGTGATGGATGTAGTATATGATGGAAGCTCCGGACTGCCGGCGGCCGGTTCATCACTCTGGGCCCTTCTACTGGAAGCCATGCTGTTGTGATGGATGCAGTATATGGTGGAAGCTCTGGACTGCAGGCGGTCGGTTCACCCCGGACTCTTCTACTGGAAGCCATGCTGTTGTGATGGATGTAGTATATGGTGGTAGCTCTGGACTGCAGGCGGCCGGTTCACCCCGGACTCTTCTACTGGAAGCCATGCTGTTGTGATGGATACAGTATATGGTGGAAGCTCTGGACTGCAGGTGGCCGGTTCACCCCAGACTCTTCTACTGGAAGCCATGCTATTGTGATGGATGTAGTATATGGTGGAAGGTCTGGGCTGCAGGCGGCCGGTTCACCCCGGACGCTTCTCCTGTGAAGCTGTAGTGATGGATGCAGTATATGGTGGAAGCTCCGGACTGCCGGCGGCCGGTTCATCACTCTGGGCCCTTCTACTGGAAGCCATGCTGTTGTGATGGATGCAGTATATGGTGGAAGCTCTGGACTGCAGGCGGTCGGTTCACCCCGGACTCTTCTACTGGAAGCCATGCTGTTGTGATGGATGTAGTATATGGTGGAAGCTCCGGACTGCCGGCGGACGGTTCACCCTGGACTCTTCTACTGGAAGCCATGCTGTTGTGATGGATGTAGTATATGGTGGTAGCTCTGGACTGCAGGCGGTCGGTTCACCCCGGACTCTTCTACTGGAAGCCATGCTGTTGTGATGGATACAGTATATGGTGGAAGCTCTGGACTGCAGGCGGCCGGTTCACCCCAGACTCTTCTACTGGAAGCCATGCTATTGTGATGGATGTAGTATATGGTGGAAGGTCTGGGCTGCAGGCGGCCGGTTCACCCCGGACGCTTCTCCTGTGAAGCTGTAGTGATGGATGCAGTATATGGTGGAAGCTCCGGACTGCCGGCGGCCGGTTCACCCCGAACTCTTCTACTGGAATCCATCCTGTTGTGCTGGGTGCAGTATCTGGTGGTAGCTCTGGACTGCAGGCGGCCGATTCACCCTGGACTCTTCTCCTGTGAAGCCATGCTGGTGTGATCGATGCAGTATGGGGTTCAGCATTGTCTTGCTGATATATACAAGGCCTTCCCTGAAGAGACGTTGTCACTTAACAGCGCGTTCTTCCTTGCATGATACAGCTGTAACTTATATTTGTGGGTTGCAGGGTGATCTCTGTTCACAGACAGTGATTTCTGGAAGTATTCCTGAGCCCATGCAGTGATTACATTACAGAATCATGCCTGTATATAATGCAGCGCCGCCTGAGGTCCCGTAGACCTCCAGCGTCCAATACGAGCCGTTGGCCTTGTCCCTTGTCTGCATGAATTTCTCCAGAGCCTCTGACTCTTCTGATGATATTATATACTGTAGATGGTGGGATATTCAAAGTCTTCACAATTTTACATTAAGGAACATTTTTCTGAAATTGTCCCACATTTATTAGCTGCAGTTTCTCCCAGATCGGTGACCTCCGACCATCGTTGCTTCTGAGAGACTCGGCCTCTCTAACATGCTCTTGTTATACACAGTCATGTGACGTAGCAGAAGACTGACCCTCCAGCTGTTTCTCATTAGTACCCCTTTTCCAGCCTTTTCTTACCCCTGCCCCAACTTTTGTGAGATGTGTGGCTGCCATTAATTTCTAAATGAGTTAATTTCTTTAAATGAATTGGAACAACATGTCCCCCCCCCCCCCCCCCACCCCCACCCCCGATGTGTTCTGTGTTCCACAGTGGATAAAATATGGTCAGATGAGATTTCCAAATCATTTCATTCTTTATTGCTTTACATTTATTTACATTTTACGCAGCGGCCCAACGTTTCTGGAATTGGGGTTGTATATAAGCACAAGCCAAGGAGTGAGGCTGCGGCGGCCCGTGACACATGATCCTCTCCTCCTCGCACACCTGGTGCTGAAATCCCTTCAGAAAAATCTGTTTTCTTTGCATTTCTATCAGTCCGTTGGCGTGGATCTCAGGGTTTCATAGCTCGCGGTCAATAATTTGTGACCCGTAGCGGTGGAGCTGTGCATCGGGGATGCATCTACGGCTCTGACGCTGGGCGTAGTTACATTTGGTCTTTGGCCCCAATCAAAAAAGAAATAATTACAGTGCCATTGGCGATCTGGTTTTTGCTTGCTGGCCGTCAATCAGCAGCGGTTTGAGCCCCCAGATGGAGGTGTCCGCAGAAGCCAGTTGGACAAGAATCCGCGTGATGACAGACAGCTGAACAAAGCAGCATCCGCCGGCATCCTCATCCTCACAGCGACACATGCAGATGTCCGTTCACAGCATTGATCTTACGTTGTTCTCTAATACAAGGGGGGGGGGGGGGTTAATTCAGAACAGATTGGGATGCGTCCCGTTGAGTTGTCGAGAGAGAACCCAGATCAGGAAGATAGCGAAAACAGACTCCAGCTTCTCGAGGCCGAACAGACCTGACATGCGATGCCCAGTGGCGCCCCAAGCCCTTATGCCGCATAAGGTGAAGAGTGAAATGGCGCCCCCAACTGGCAAGAATACACTCATTTTATAGGCAGTGAAAATACCAATACACAAGACAGCCAACATAGATTAGAACCAATGAGACTTGTCTGAAGTGACAGAGTGACAGTGACCCCAGTATGGGCCCTAATAGTGATCCAGTTAGTGGTCCCAGTAATGATAGTGTCCCCTTAACAGCCCCAGTAGTAATAGAGCCACCCATAGTGGCCCCAGTAGTAATAGAGCCGCCCTTAGTGTGCATAGTAGAAATATTGTCCCTATTAGTGGCCCCAGTGGTAACAGTGACCTCCATAGTGTCCGCAGTAGTAATATTGCCCCTATTAGTGGCCCCAGTGGTAATAGTGACCTCCAGAGTGTCCGCAATAGTAATATTGTCCCTATTAGTGGCCCCAGTAGTAATCATATCCCAAGTCGGGCAGCAACCACACAAGCATTTCATTCAGCCGCAGCCGTGCCCATGCTGTGGTCAGAATGTGACCCCTGAGGTCAGAGATTACAGACTGAGGACAGTAGCAGTGGCCACCGAACTGGAGCAACAGATGAAGTGAGTCAAGTGAAAGGTTTGTTGGGTTGCTGCCCTGCTGGAGGTCCACTACAGGCCACTACTACTACTGGGGTCTCTATGAAGGTCACTATTACTACTGGGGTCACTATGGGGGTCCCTATTAATATACTATGGAGGACACTTTTACTAATGGAGCCACTATGGGGTGGATGTCACTGTCACTACTGGGGCCATTAAAGAGTTACTGATACTACTGAAGCCTCTAATGCAGGTCCCCATTACTACTGGGGCTATTGACTGGGGTCACTATTACTATTTGGGAACATTAATGGGGTCACTACTATTACTGGGCCACTATAACTACAGAAGCCATCTAAGGGTTTCACTGTTATTATTAGGGCCACTATTAGGGGTACTACTATGGGCACTATTACTCTGTCACTTCAGACAAGTCTCAATGGTTCAAATAGGTGTTGGGTATCTTGTGTATTGGCGCTTTCAATGCCTGTAAAATGAGTGGGGTATTTTTGCAGAGGGGGCACATTTCACACTTCGCCTCCAGCAGCTTAAAGGCTTGGGATACCTCACTATGCGCCAAAGTTGAGTGCTAGTCCATACTAGCAGCTCCGGTTCAGCTGGACTCCAGCCTACCTTATATTACAAAGATGGACATTGCTTTGCAGTGTGAATGTGTCAAAACCAGCAGTGGATCCTTTTGTTCCCACAATCCACTTTACGTAGGCTGAACTGTGCGGAGGGTCTAAGAGGTTATGTGGGCTTCACCCTTCATCTACTTCATGGAGGACCGGACTCAACCACAGGTGCGTGGTGCCCAAGGTAGCGCAGGCAAAAACAAGCAAGAATTGGCAACGCGAGGTCAAGCTAGATACCAGGGGTACTGAAAATAAGCAAAGTCCAGTAAGCACCAGGGGTCAGATCTGCAGAACTAGAAGTCTCAGCAAACCATTGCTACTCACAAGAAGTGCCAGAGTCACTCCAGAGGTCAACAGCCATAGGCTATCCGAAATAGTAGAGGCAGGTCACAATAACCTGTACTCGGGTAAGGCCTGCAGACCAGGCAGCATGTTGTACGACCATAACATCCTCTTTGGACGTCGGCTGTTTCATCAACCGGATGATGCAAATCACGCGGCCATGGCCCCGCAGTCCGGCAATGCAGCCAAATCCTAAGGGCTGGACCAGGGGCCGGTGGAGAAACTGGCTGCAGAAGTGTCGGCCCGGGTCCTGGACATATGAGTAACAAAATGCATGCTGGCCATGACAGTTCCAGCAAATCCGCCGCTTGCCAAGAACGAGGAATGATCGTCCCGGAGCAGGGGCTGCATTCTGAAAGGGGGTCTCTCGAAAAAGACAACCTGTTTAAATCAGATGCACACATTACTAGACTGATACTTGTGGACATGTTGGAGAAACTGCAAAGATAATGAGCTCAGAAGAGGTGAGGAGAAGCCGGATGGAGACCATCACCAGTCATCAACATGACGCTAAGACTTCTGAAGACCTAATTGCAAGGCAGGACCTTCCGAGGATACGCTGGTCTAATGGCATGATAATAGGAGGGGTCCCTCTGCCCTGAAGCACTCGGGGTTCGGGGTTTGGAGGAATCTTTCTTTGCTTATCAAACCTTGACCCCCGTAACAGATGATGTGGCCTCCTTCTTCCACCAGTTAATGTTCTTTTCTCAGAAATTTCTCATACGATATGCACCGGGTGCTCAAAGTCCTGGCATATATGTAGATTGGTGGTGAAGTAGCTTTACCTGAAGGGACGGCCTCGGAGCGCCCGCCCCTGTATAAGTAGTAAGCTGTTATCTTGTGCGGTTGAACATCGGCCAGCGAACTCATGGCGAGGCGACATGAATTATCTGACAAGGTGTGATAGCGGGCGCCAGGCGGATGGGATATTTAATTCGAAGTTGTGTAAGCATTTAACATTCCTCGATCTGCAGCGTCACGTGTGTCCTGGGAACGCATCATAGAAGGCATTACCACCCACATGGGACAGCGCAGTGGCCACCCCTGAGTGCCTAATGATGGCGACCGGCGGCGTCTGGCTAGAGCTGTATGTGCAAATAGATGAGCGACTCCAGCAGAAATCACATCCACATTTAGTGCAGGAGGTCCTACAGGTATATCCTGCAGGTCAGTGCAGTGTTCTTCAGCTTTCATTGGAGTAGAGGACCCACTGCAGCGCCTCTGTTACCACCACGACCCTGGGCACAGCGCCTCACCTGGGCTCATGAGGTTAAGTAGATCCTAGAGGGCTGGCAACATGTGGCGTGGGCCACTGAGTCACGGTACGAATTGTTTGCGGCTAATGGTAGGATTCGCGTGTGTTACAGACCTCATGAAGGCATGGGCTCCAGTTGTCAACAAGGCAGTGTGCAGCCTCCATACTGGTGTGGGGCCACTGGTCCACCTACACACGTCACTGACTGGTGACCATTACGTTTCACTGCTTGGTAACCATCTGCAGACCCTAATGGACTTCATGTCCCCAAACAATGATGGGGTATTCCAGCAGGATAATGCACCGTGCCATCTGGAGAGTTCCTGTGAATGATCCAGCCTGCAAGTTCACCCAACATGAGCCCAATCAAGCATTCATGAGACGTCGTGGAAAGGTCCATTCACCCCAGAAATCCTGCACCTACAAATACCACTGCGGAGCTCTAGTTGGTATCCCGACAGCTCCACATCCCTCCAGATTTCTTCTGTCCACTTGTAGAATCGATGCAATGTTGAGTTGCTGCACTTCCCGAGACTAGAGGGGTTCTACACAATAGGAGTTCCTGTCCCATGATTTTTGGCACATCAATTTATAAGTTGTTGTACGGCCTGAAAATACCAACAGTTCATACTTTGCCACATTCCGGAGACATGCATGAGGAGAGTTACTAGAAGATGGATACAGATGGGATTTGAGGCTTTTGTGTCCCCACGTTGGAGGTGACTAATAACTTAATCCAGGCTTTCTCAGGGCCTCTAAATTGGCGAACTACGAGGCATGATTAATAGGATTTCTGGAAAGCTGATAAAAAACGTGAGGTGTATCATTCCTCTCGTGAGTCGTTATTTAATTACAACGTGGTGGCAACAGAATATTTCACCTGACATACAGCGAGTGTGGTTTAATGGGCCGCCGATTGCTCTCTGGAGGTAGGTCGGATGACATGGTACCCGGGAGAGAGGCGATACATAACATCAATGACATTGATCAAGGTGTTGCCAAATTATCCTCATTACTCAGCTGTGGGAGCCAATTACTGTCCTTCCAGGAGACGCTTGTACACTATGGCAAAAGTATTTGCCACCCACCAATCCTGTGCTGTCAGGTGATGCATGAGCATTACGTATAAAGGACAGGATCCCACAGGAGATCCCAGTACAGAAAGCATCAGATGTCACCAGGTGTAGAGCTGACAAAGGGGTCTGGTGGGGGGAGGTCACCAGGTGTAGAGCTGACAAAGGGGTCTGGTGGGGGGAGGTCACCAGCTGTAGAGCTGACAAAGGGGTCTGGTGGTGGGATGTCACCAGGTGTTGAGCTGACAAAGGGGTCTGGTGGTGGGATGTCACCAGGTGTAGAGCTGACAACGGGGTCTGGTTGTGGAATGTCACCAGGTGTAGAGCTGACAAAGGGGTCTGGTGGGGGGAGGTCACCAGCTGTAGAGCTGACAAAGGGGTCTGGTGGTGGGATGTCACCAGGTGTTGAGCTGACAAAGGGGTCTGGTGATGGAATGTCACCAGGTGTAGAGCTGACAACGGGGTCTGGTTGTGGGATGTCAACATGTGTAAAGCTGACAATGGAGTCTGGTGGTGGGATGTCACCAAGAGTAGAGCTGACAACGAGGTCTGGTTGGGGGGATGTCACCCTGTGTAGAGCTGACAACAGGGTCCGGTGGAGGAATGTCACCAGGTGTCGAGCTGACAACAGGATGTCACAGATGTAGAGCTGACAACGGGGTCTGGTGGGGGGATGTCACCAGGTGTAGAGCTGACAACGAGGTCTGGTGGGGGGATGTCACCAGGTGTAGAGCTGACAACGAGGTCTGGTGGTGGGATGTCACCAGGTATAGAGCTGAAAACGAGGACTGGTTGTGGGATGTCTCCACCAATCAATATGGACATCGCAGCTTCTGGACCTTCCACAGTCCAATGTTGGCCATATTATTAGGAGATGGAAGCCATCCGGTGTTTGCGGTGCTGCCATGTTCAGGGAGACCTCGTGAACTGACAGAACGTGGACAACGAAGCCTTGTAGGAGCTGTGAAGACATCACACACCTCGTCTGCCCTCGCTCAAGGGGTCTCACAGGCCATTGGACATCCATTAGCATCAGAACCCTCCATAGGGAGCGGCATGTAAAGGGTCACCACGGACGAGCGGCTGCACACCACATCCCAGCAGTGAATGCACAGTGGCGCCTGCCTTGGGGCTTGGAGCGACAAAGTGGAAGCAAGTGTTGTGGACAGACGAATCACAGTACACCATTTTCCCATCGGATGGCGGCATTTGGGTGTGGCGGTTCATTGAAGAGCGGTTTCCACGTGACGGCATTGACTCAACAGTGAAGTTTGGAGGAGGCTCTGTTATGGTGGGGGAGTTTCTGCTGGGAAGGACCAGGGCTACTGGCGATAGTGAAGTCCACCCTCACCACCAGCAAATCCCTCCACACATCTATGGGAATCAGGTGGGAACCGGCCGCAGAGGGGGACTGCAGTAATTAAGGCTGAAGGCGACCCAACACTGGATGGGAAAATGTGAAGAGAATCCAATTTCCTCACCTTCTATGTGCGTCCCAATACTTCTGTCCGCATAGTGTATATGGGAATAGAGAACATAAAACCTATAAATCATCATCTCCGTGAGACAACTTGGGGATGAAACGTGGAGATTACACGTTGTAGGGGCGCAAATTCCAGTTCGGACATCCCGGAAGGTGAGTTGTAGGGTAATTGGAATGACATGGTGCAGATGATTTATGGTACTTTATATAAGACTGTGTAGGTGTAAAGGTCGGCTGAACACGTTATCCCAAATCCCTCAGCTCCTCCATCTTCCCACTAAAGATGACGTCACGGATGAACTTGCTCCTCACCTCTCCCGCTCTTCACACGAGGTTTGGAATGTGGGGACAATTCCCATCACATCAAAGCTGGAATGAGCGAGCGTAACACATTGAACCCGCTATAAATGAAAACAAGTGCTGGTAGCCATTTATCATGTCTTCTATTAAATGGCTGGGAAGCAGATGGGAATCATCTCCTCTTCTACCTCCCAAAAACAACCAGGCTGAAAAAAAAAGGTTTGGGAGGGAGTCGGACTCCGCAATGAAACAAATTAAATTATGGAGGATACGCTATTCCAGATCCATCTGGTTAACCTGCGCTCCGCCACCTGGAAATCATCCTCAAAATGGATACATTAAAGAATAGGAGACTTCTTTTTATAGTCCAACTTCCTTCGCACATGTTCATTGGATCCAAAAGGTCAACGCAGTCCTGCAGAATGAGCCTCATTGCATCGCATACAACAACCAAAAGCCAACAGGCCCTCCACTGCTGGCAACTCCAAGGTCATGGGACTCATCATTCATGGTGGGGGCCGCGACCGAGGATCTTTTAGCAGGATTGCCCCTTGACCTACTTGACGTTGGCCTCAACACTGGGGGACGTTTTTCTCAAGCATCTGCTGAAATCTTGCAAATAACCCATCATAAAACGGCAATTGTGGAGAACCTTCCAGGAGCTTGAAAGAGGGAACACCATAAAGACAAACATTCTTGTGCCTCTTGGGTCCAGCCCATACTGCTATGGTCTATTGGACTCCTTGATCCATTCTACCATGATTATACCAATGGTAAAGCCTCTCACTATAAGATACGGGAAAGCATCAATACGATCAGGGACGTAATGAGGCTGGAGTAGAAAGCATCTCTTTCAACTGGATCTGGGTCGTTAAAAGCATAGGCAATGCAAACAGCCATATGCTCCCTGCCAATTACATTAGCCGAAAGTCAAATGGGTGACTAGGCGGCTCAGTTACATGACTGCATCACGCTGCCTGTGCCAGGCTGCAGAAAGGATCTACTTGTTGTGGGAGCGCAGTTAGGTGGATTTACATTCATTTCAATTGTCACAAACTGTTACTGTATGGGGGCAAAGTTGGAGCATAGCCACTATATGGGGGCACAGTCGGGGCACTGCTTCTATATAGGGGCTCTACTACTATATGAGGGCACAATGGTAGCACTACTACTCTGTGGGGGCACTACTGCTATATGTAGGGACAGGCTAGAAGCACTAGTACTACCATACGGGGCACTATTACATGGGGGTACAGTGGAAGCACTATTATCATGTAAGTGTGCAGTGGGAGCAGTATTAAAATATGGGGCACAAAGGAGTTCTTATTAGTATATGGGGACATTAATACTTTATAGGGGGCACAATGGGGCACTTTATTGTAGGGGCACAAAGAGAGCACTAATACTATATAGGAGCACAATGGAGATTACTATTACTGTATGGAGACACAAAGCACTGTTATTGTATGATGGAACAAAGAGGGCACTAATACTGTATTGGGACACTATTGGTATATGAGGGCATCAGGGGACACTATTACCGTGTCAGACTCTATGGGTAGAGTGTTTATGCAGAGGTGAGGTGGGTGCTGAAAAAGCGAGAAGCTAAAGACGTCTGTGCATTACGTTCTGCAGAGATTAGCTGTGGCTGAATGAAGTAGTCATGGCGGTCTGAGCTCGTTGGAGAAGAAAAGAGAAAGTGAACAATTGCAGTCAGAGGGGACGTCATCTGTGATCCCTGCAGAGAACTCTATAATTACATGTTACTTCTAAGGTCTGCAGCCTATATATACTGTATCATGTATATATACTCGCATCGTCACTGCGGCCCACTGTAGCTGGCTGGGGGGGGGGTCTCAGGTCCACAATCTGCCGTGGTGCCTACAGGACTTTGATAATAATGAACAGATGAAGCGATTTTCAGTGTCTTCCATTCTTCTACCTAATATTTCTATTCCATAAACATGACTATTCGTGAATACAAAGCGGTTATCGAGCGGCGTCTGGGCGCGGCGCAGCGATCCGGGCTGATGTGCCCGCAGGTTCTAATGTTCTACCTTCCTGTACCGAAGTCATCGCTCATAAACACAGTAATAAAAGGTAATGTAGGAGACGGACGAGCTCTTCTAATGGCGGGCTGTTAATAAGAGAACAGGCGCGCTGATATTTGGGAGCGGCCGTTAAGAGGCGCGCGCTTTACGCTACATTCGCTTTTATTCTTGTTTTTTATAGGAAACTATTTACAATATCCGAATATCGATGCAGATGAGGGAAATAACAGGCGGCGCTGATTTACACCCGCTTTATGTTTGTGTTTTCCTTTGGTGACTCTCCACAAACTACAGACGGCGCGTTTCGCCTTACGCATATTTATCGTATAGATTAAGGAAGAAGCGCGTGTTGAGATACGATGCGTGGGGAATATTTACAGGCTCTCAGCCTGATGGAAAACGTGTAAGTGCGCAATAAACTCTGCTGAAGGTTTATCGGACGCTTCCATCACGGTTATACCGCACATCCATCACGGAGGGTCACCGCCAAACGCGGGGCAGGAAGGCAGAACGCGGGGAGTCGCCTGGCCTCCCCCCTGCTCCTCTACCACGGTCATCCCCCGTTTTAGTGACTGACAGCAGCCATCGTACATGGTAATTAGAGAGCGTCCAGTAATGATTCATGGGCGCTCGCGGCCGGACAGTGAGGGCGTCGCTCTCGTCTTTCGCTGGATTTACGATAAAGCGACGCTACGGAGATGATCTTGGAAACAGCAGAGATCACAAACATAAACATATTATGCTGATCAGTAGGAAAGCAAATAAATAAGCGAGTTTATGGGAGGTCATGTGCGATGGCGGGGCCATTTGCATATGCAAATGAGGTGAGTAATGCTGCGGCTATGCGAGGCCTGAGTTCTGTGTTTATTTGCTGGGACAGTACGGGGTCTGTAATATGTCATGGATGCGTCTCACGTGGGATGAGATCTGAGCAGGGTTAACCCCTTACTGCAAGAAGTACCCCTCATGTGGCAATATCCCTCATGTAGTAAGGAATATCACTCCGTGGCAATACCCCGTTCAGAGCATCAAATATCCCTCACCTAGCAAAGAATATCCGTCGTGGCCATAAATGTCCCTCACGTGGCGAGATAATCCCAATATGGTGCAAGTAGTAAGAAATATCCCTCACGTGGCAACAAACACCTCCCTTGTAATAACCAATATCACGCATGGCAACAAATATCCTTCTCTTAGTAACAAGTATCTCTCATGTAGTAACAATTCCCACCACCATTATAACATATATCCCCCACGTGGCATAAAACACCCCGAGTGTAAAACCAATATCACTCAAGTTGGGAGGACGATCCATCACATTGTACCGAATGTCCCTCGTGAGGCAAGAAATACCCCCATGTGCTAATAAATGTATTTCACGTAGCAACTAATATCACTCACGTGGCAACACATGCCCCTTATATGTCATGGATGCGTGGGATGAGATCTGTGCAGGGTTAACCCCTTACTGCAAGGAGTACCCCTCATGTGGCAACAAATACCCCTGTAGTAGCAACTAATATCCCTCACGTGGCAATGGCTGCCTCTCTCCTAGAAATATCCCCCATGTGATTAGAATTAGGAGGACTACATTATAACAACTAATGTCCATCTGTGACCACTAATACCTCCCTCGTAGTAAGGATTACTACTCCCATTGTAGCAAATACCCCTGGTGTGGGAGAAAACATCAGTCACGTAGCGACAAATACCCCTCATGTGGCAACAAATATCTCTCACACAGTACAAAATACCAAGTATCCCTCATAGGGCGAACAATATCCCTACTGTAGCAACTAATATCACTCAAGTAGGAAGGTCTATCAATAGGATTGTACCAAATATCCCCCATGAGGCAAGAAATACCCCCCACATAGCAGTAAACCCCCATAAGGGCAGCCTCTATGGCTTCCCAGCTGAGGAAGTCAGCTCCTCATGGGTGGTACTAGCCTGTAGGAGGCGTCGCTCCACATAAGACCATCCCTCTTCTTTACCACTGGAGACAGGAGAGGGGCTCAGCTGTGCCATGATACATGAGCGGCCCCCGTGGAGGCATCAACGTCATGTCTGACCCAGTGTGACGATTACTCTGGCTCGCAGCGGCGTAGAGGTTTGTGAATTGTCTCACAATCCAGGAGAATCACGCATTTACCAGTCAAGACCCCAAGTCACTAGCGGCACGTCCTCGTGTCGTCGGCGCTACACTATGTGCGCTGCTAGCGCCTGCGCCTCATAGGAGCGGATGCCATGGAGCATCTTGTCCGGGGGTGGAAAAAGTCTTAAACGGCGCTGCCGTCCCCTCATACAGCCGGACCCCCGAGATGTAACAGTCCATGTCATAATGATAGCAGTATACACGTAGGCGTCGGGTCTACACGCCCGCCTGGCACGTCTTTACAGTCCCCACAGCACACAAGTGTCAGGCCAAGAGCTCAGACAGTTGGAGAAGGAACAGCTTCATCCATCCGAGACGAGCAAAAATTAAACCTGCTTCGCGGAATTCCGAATACATCATCCGCTGCTGCTGAAGAACCTCTTGGGAGCCGCAGCCATCAGTCAGCGCTCAGCTGGACAAACGCTGCCAGAAGATCCCACCGCAGCTGCTGCGCACTGGGCCTGCAGGTCACCAGTCCGGGGCAACTCACCCCCGAGCCCCGTGTTGGCTGATGCCCGAGGTGCCAGTGAGAGAGAGCGGAGGTCTATTCATGCGGAGGCCAAGGGGAGGGTCAGACCTCAGCTGCGCCAAACTGTGCTATTGAAATGTGTGATCAAAGGGGGAGCGCTGGCAGCCGCCTCCTCCGGAGCCGCATGGCTTCCACAATGGCTGTCTGACTGCGCAGTACTGGGGGGCACAAGCCTCTTTATCATTCCACCCATCATGCAATGTGCCCAGCACTTCTGTGTCCTCCGCAGCACCCAAATGTCTCAGAATCCACCCGCTTACTGTGGCAACAGCAAAAACGCTGACTGTTGCCCTGGGGCATTCCCACCGGGACTACTGCAACTCGTTACTGACCGCCGCAAACTGTGCCCGCCACAACCCATCCGGAATGCAGCAAGCAGACTCCTCTCTCTGTCCTACACCGCTGCCTGTGCCAGTCACTATCCTGATACCCCCACCCTGCACCAGTTGCTGCACTGATACCACCAACCTGTGCCGGTCACTACACTGATACAATGAACCAATGCCAGTCACTACCCTGATACCACCACCCTGTGCCAGTCACTACATCAATACCACCAACCTGTGCCGGTCACTACACTGATACAACCAACGTGTCCCATTCACTATGCTGATACAACCACCCTGTGCCAGTCGCTGCACTGATACAACCAACCTGGGCCAGTCACTACACCAATACCACCGCCCTGTGCCAGTCAATACACTGATACTATGAACCAGTGCCAGTCACTACTCTGATACCACCACCCTGTGCCAGTTACTACACTGATACCACCAGCTTGTGTCAGTTGCTGCACTGGAAGCACCAGCCTGTGCCATTCGCTGCACTGATACCACCACCCTGTGCCAGTCACTACACTGATACCACGAACCAATGCCAGTCACTACCCTGATACCACCCTGTGCCAATCACTAGACTGATACCAGCACCCTGTGCCAGTCACTACACTGATACCGCAAACGGTGCCACTCACTAGCCTGATACCACCACCATGTGCCAGTCACTACACTGATATCACCAACCTGTGCCAGTCACTACACTGATACCACGAACCGGTGCCAGTCACTACACTGTTACCACTGCCCTGTGCCAGTTGCTGCAGTGATACCACCACCTTGTACCAGCCACCACACTGTTACCACCACCCTGTGCCAGTCACTACCCTGATACCCCCATCTTGTGCCAGTCGCTGCATTGATACTAACACCCTATGCCAGTTACTGCACTGAGGCCACCCCTTGTGCCAGTCGCTACAACAATACCTCCACCCTGTGCCAGTCACTGTGCTGGCTGCCCATGCACTATAGAGTACCTCTCTCTCACCCATAAGACCCTCCACAGTGCTGCACCGCCCTATACCGCCTCCTCATCTGTCTACCCCCTACCTGTGCTCTCCGCGCCCTCCTCCATAATCTGTACTTCTCCCGAGCTGCTCCAGTTCTCTGGAATGTGCTAACTCAGATGATCGGTTAATCTGTAACAGCGACATCTGCAGGTAAATACCTGTAACTGCATGCAGTTGGAAATCAAAGTGATTGGACGGAATCTATATGAGGTGTAATATGGACCCCCATAGAGCACAGGATGTACCTCTTAGTGTAGTCAGTTCGTTCAGAGGGTCCCTCTGAGGCTCCTCGGGACCCCAAAGCACAGAAGGACCTCCAGATGACTGGTCATCAGAGTGCAGTGAGGTGTGAGGAGCGAGATGTACCAACGAAAGGAGGAGATTCTGAAGAGTCCTTCACATATAAAGGGCAAGGAGCACTGGTGTCAGCCCATTGGTCAAAAAGTATGCGCCCCCCCCTCCAAAGAAAACATGCCCTTCTCCAACCATTATGTGCCCCCAGAGAGGTAAATGCTCCCCACAAGGTATGTGTTTCCCCCTAAAAGGTTTGTACCCTCCTCTGAAAAGTATGTGCCCCCTTACCAATAACTATGGCAAGGCAGAGGCATATCAGCAACAACTTACTTCTTAAAAAGTATGCGCCCCCTGAAAGGTTAATTTGCCCCCCCCCCCCCAGCGGTCACTGTGGTCTCTGAGAGCCGTGGCGTTATTGATCAGACTGCAAGGGGTTAATGTGGAATCAGAGAGGAGGGCAGAGCATTAGAGGAACAGCGCCCCCTGTGCAGTATGAGGTACTGCAGCTCAGCGCTGTGGAAGTGACTGACCGCGTGCCACTCTTCTGACTCCGGATGGCAGGATGCCCGCCGAGACCCCGCTGCTCTACCGCCAGACAGAGAGTGATGGCGCTGCCGCCCCGCTCTCCGGGCCTCTCAGTCAGCGGCGGCCGGCGGTCCGATCTCATTATATCTGCCACTAAACAGCCGCGCTTTACAGTCCCAAAAATTCAATTTCATTTTTAGTAAACTTCACTCTCATCTCAAACGCCTCCCCGGGCGATTCAGTATAAGCGCCCCATCAATTATGGCTGACACCGCCGTGTCTGCGGAATACCAATCAGCTCCGGGAGATGGCAGGACTCCACCGGGAGGGCAGGAGGAGCGCCGCCGCACCCCGGGGGCATCCGCTGCAGACCCTGAAGAATCACCAGACCGGACCGCCTCCTGCACCGCTGCTGCTCCGTGTCAGTGACCACTGCAGCTCTCGCATTCCATTTATGAAGAGTGGGCATAGTGACTGCCTGGGAAGCGTTGTGCCAGTCAGTCCTGCGCGGCATCCGGCGTGCCACAGGACGCTCAGGAGGGCTTGTTAACCCCACGGATTTCTAGCGCCGCTCCGCACGTTTTTACAGCGGATTTTACCCTTTTCAACAGGCAAATCCACTTTTGGAATTCCTGGGGCGAAATCCGTGTGCAGACGTGACGAGGCGCCTCGTAGGCCGCGGCGTGGATTCATAGTGAAGGTCATGGGAGGCGGTTTTGGCGTGGCGTCCACATCCAGGCTGACAGTATCTGCTGGCGTCCATCAGATCGGGTCCCGTAATTTCTGCGATCTGGCGTAGATTTACGGTGTCAATCAGACGTAACTGCGCAGCGATGGCAGGCCACGCCCCTTTTCGTAAAGCATGTGACATTTTTTTAGGATTTGGTGTATGAATCCCCCATTGTGTATGAGCAGGGCTGCGGCAGTGCAGGGGTGAACTCTTCGCGGCGCTCCGGATTTCCGTCTCATTTAACATTATTAGCGTATTGTTAACAGCGCCGTTTAATTAAAGCGCTCATGAATTCGTCACGGTTTAGCTGCCGCCGGTGAGCGATGCGGCCGTCTCCTCCGGCCGGGGAGGGGGCTGCGAGGACCCGTCCAGGTCTTAAAGGGACACTCCCCTGTGGATGCGCCGCTGGGGGCGGCGATGGAAGGTCGGAAACTTCCTAATAAACTTTGTGCTTCTGTTCTCCACCGTTGTCAAGAAGTTCTTGCTTGCTGTCAGTGAATGGAGACCAAAGGGGAGAACCTACACTCGTTCACTGCGCAAACATACGAGCGTGTTACGCAATACGCTTACTCCTGCGCAATTCTTTAAAATTTACCATGGCAACATTGTATCGTAAAAACGTAATTTTCGCTGTAAGTGCGATTTCCAGGAAAAGCGAATAACTGAACGCGTGATTTCCAGGAAAAGCGAATAACTGAACGCGTGATTTCCAGGAAAAGCGAATAACTGAACACGTGATTCCCACGGCGTTCGTCAGGCATTTTTGCAACGCACGAAGGTCGCACAGGAAACTCACCCGTGTGAATCCGGCCTACGGCGATATTTACACAGACAGGCGCACGGATTGGTCCGAGTTTATTGCGCTGATGATTTTCGTATCGCGGTACATGTGATTTTTCTGCACGTGATTTCAATAGAAATAAGAATGGCGTCTGCGTGAGATGTGATTTTTTTCTGTAGTCCTATACGAAATTATAGGCGGGATCGCCCCAAAAATAGCGCTCGCTGCGAGAGAAAGGTCGCCTGTGAATCCAGTCATTGTACACGAGGAGCTGTGTCTCCGTGCGTCCCGTGTAAATACAGCCCAAGAGATCAGGGTGGGGGGGTTCAGCCTCTGGATGCAGAGAATGTTCTGCTCACTGACTGCAAGCAGAGGTACTGAAGAGGGTGACAAATGGGAACAAAACGTCTATTCAGACTTGGCAGAGCTGTCCGTTATGTACCAGGACTGCGCCGCCCCTTTAATGGCCTCGCGGTCGGCGCTCCGTCCTGCTGGACCTCCCGCCCCTCGCGGGGTTAATATTCGCCTTCATCATTTTCTCATCGCATTAATCAGGGGATTTTAAACTGAGAAAAGACGAAAACAAACTTTCCCACCGGGCGAGCGCGGCGGATCTGCGAGCGAGGGTGAGAACCGGCCGTGTTTACTGTGCGGCGTCAGCGCTTCACTAATCCAAACACAATGCCGGATCTAACGGCCGGCGGCGCTCGTTCCCAGGAGGCGCGGCACACGGGTTTTTACGCTTTTTAAAAATGTTAGGAATGCCGAGACTCTCAGCGACGACGACGAGGAATGGCGCCCCCCGCTGACAGACGGATGAACGCAGCGGTGGCAGAGCGCTGCAGAAAGAGAAGTCTAGTTTTTAGAAAGTTCTAGTCTTCCATTCGCAGCTGCGGAGAAATATTGCGCATGCGATAAACCCGGAGACAGCTTGACCGTACGTCCGCACAGGAATTACCACCGCGAAAATGGCCGCAACCGCAGCAAGGTTTTTTTTTAAATGCAGATGCTGACACAGATTCTGCACCAAAGTCTGCGTCACGATCCGCGTCTCGATGGGAGTTGTAGTTCTGCGTCACGATCCGCAAAACGCTGGGAGTCGTAGTTCTGCGTCACGATTCGCGTCTCAATGGGAGTCGTAGTTCTGCGTCATGATCCCCGTCTCGCTGGGAGTTGTAGTTCTGCGTCACGATTCGCGTCTCGCTGGGAGTTGTAGTTCTGCGTCACAATCCGCGTCTCGCTGGGAGTTGTAGTTCTGCGTCACGATCCGCGTCTCGCTGGGAGTTGTAGTTCTGCGTCACGATCCGCGTCTCGCTGGGAGTCGTAGTTCTGCGTCACGATCCGCGTCTCGATGGGAGTTGTAGTTCTGCGTCACGATCCACGTCTCCCTGGGAGTTGTAGTTCTGCGTCACGATCCGCGTCTCGCTGGGAGTCGTAGTTCTGCATCACGATCCGCGTCTCGATGGGAGTTGTAGTTCTGCATCACGATCCGCGTCTCGCTGGGAGTTGTAGTTCTGCGTCACAATCCGCGTCTCGCTGGGAGTCGTAGTTCTGCGTCACGATCCGCGTCTCGCTGGGAGTCGTAGTTCTGCATCACGATCCGCGTCTCGATGGGAGTTGTAGTTCTGCATCACGATCCGCGTCTCGCTGGGAGTTGTAGTTCTGCGTCACAATCCGCGTCTCGCTGGGAGTCGTAGTTCTGCGTCACGATCCGCGTCTCGCTGGGAGTTGTAGTTCTGCATCACGGTCCGCGTCTCGCTGGGAGTTGTAGTTCTGCGTCACGGTCCGCGTCTCGCTGGGAGTCGTAGTTCTGCGTCACGATCCGCGTCTTGCTGGGAGTTGTAGTTCTGCGTCACGATCCGCGTCTCGCTGGCAGTTGTAGTTCTTGTAGAGCGGATTTCCTGTGTAATTTCAGCCTCTAACGGTTCCCAATCTGTGCTTTTAGCTCTTTTGAGGCAGATCTGCACCAAATCCACAGTGGGGAATCCACGCCCGGCTATGTTCACGTGGAGAGTCTGCGCCAATTCTGTACCAAATTCCACGGCAGAGCAGCACCCCTGAATGTCAATGGCGTCCGTGCTGCAGGCGGTACGGCAGACTGCCCTACATGGACGGAAAAACACAGCGACGCGTCCCTTCTTCATGCGGATTCCATGCAGACTTGCCCATTTAAAGGGACACGGTGAGCGGCCCCACAGCTGCAGATCCCTGCTGGGGGCGTTAGAGGCGGAGTCTATGCAGAATGTTGGATTCCACCATCTAAACATCCCTCCTAAGGGTGCCTACCCACTGGCGTTGCCGATTTCCGTGCGTGAAAAACGCAGCGATTTCGCATTTGCGAACTTGCGTTTTTCGTGCGTTTTTCTGGCTGTAATTTCGCAGCACATCACAGCCTGAAGCGTTGCATTGTTACAGCCCACCACTGACAATCATGGGTGCATTAAGAGACAAAAAAAGGAGACCTATGCAACTGACAGTTCCTATGTGTAAAAGCGCAACAAAACGGAAAAAAAACCCAGATGGACAAGAACTCATTCTATACTAATGGCTCTTCAGAAAAAACGCAAAACGCAATTTGGCATCACAGGAAAAAAAAAAACGCTAGTGGGTAGGCACCCTAAGGGTGCGTCCACACGTCACGGAGTCAGAATATACAACGGTAGACCACTGAGACCACTGGACACACCTACTGGGACCACTGGACACACCTACTGAGGCCACTGGACACACCTACTGGGACCACTGGACACACCTACTGGGGCCACTGGACATACTTACTGATAATACTAGACACGCCCACTGGGGCCACTGGACACACCTACTGAGATCACTGGACACACCTACTGAGGCCACTGGACACACCTACTGGGGCCACTAGACACACCTACTGGGGCCACTGGACACACCTACTGAGACCACTGGACACACCTACTGAGACCACTGGACACACCTACTGAGACCACTGGACACACCTACTGGGGCCACTAGACACACCTACTGGGGCCACTGGACACACCTACTGGGGCCACTAGACACACCTACTGAGACCACTGGACACACCTACTGGGACCACTGGACACACCTACTGGGGCCACTAGACACACCTACTGGGGCCACTGGACATACTTACTGATAATACTAGACACGCCCACTGGGGCCACTGGACACACCTACTGAGATCACTGGACACACCTACTGAGGCCACTGGACACACCTACTGGGGCCACTAGACACACCTACTGGGGCCACTGGACACACCCACTGAGACCACTGGACACACCCACTGAGACCACTGGACACACCTACTGAGACCACTGGACATACCTACTGGGGCCACTAGACACACCTACTGGGGCCACTGGACACACCTACTGGGGCCACTGGACACACTTACTGATAGTACTGGACACACCTACTAGGGCCACTGGACACACCAACTGGGGCCAATGGATACACAAACTGGGGCCACTGGACACACTTACTGATAGTACTGGACACACTTACTGGGACCACTGGGCACGCCGACTGATAATACTGGACATGCCTACTAGGACCATTGGACACACCTACTGGGGCCACTGGACACACTTACTGGGGTCACTGGACACACCTACTGGGGCCACTGGACACACCAACTGGGGCCACTGGACATGCCTACTAGGACCATTGGACACACCTACTGGGGCCACTGGACACACCTACTGGGGCCACTGGACACACCTACTGGGGCCACTGGACACACTTACTGGGGCCACTGGACACACTTACTGGGGCCACTGGACACACTTACTGGGGCCACTGGACACACCTACTGGGGCCACTGGACACACCTCCTGGGGCCACTGGACACACCTACTGGGGCCACTGGACACACCAACTGGGGCCACTGGACACGCCAACTGGGGCCACTGGACACACCTACTGGGGCCACTAGACACACCAACTGGGGCCACTGGACACGCCAACTGGGGCCACTGGACACACCTACTGGGGCCACTGGACACACCTACTGGGGCCACTGGACACACCTACTGGGGCCACTGGACACACTTACTGAGACCACTGGACACACCTACTGATAATACTGGATACTGATTATTGCTGGACAGGCTGAGGGTGCGTTTACACGGAACGATTACCGTTTGCTCATGTGAGCGATAAATCATTCTGCCTGAGGGCGCCGTATAGCCGGGCCGGCTGCGCAGCCAGTACACGGCACATCACCGGTGAGAGTAACGGAGGCGTGTTCTGTATGACGGACGAGAGCCGCACATGTAACGTTCGCTGCCTGCGGGGATCGGCAGCACATGGATGTGGAATGTACAATGCGAGTGGCTCATCACATGTAATGCCCCATAGCTGGTAACTGTCCCCAGGGGGCGCTATGGGGCATGTTTGGGACCTACAAAACATGGCTGCTTTCTTCCTGAAATGGCGCCACCCGTGTTCATGGACTGAGTCGGGTATCGCATCTGCAATCCTATGAAGGGCCAGAGCGGCAGCGCAAGATTCCTTCGTATAACTGCGGTCCGCCGTATTTGGCCACGCCTCTTGTACATGTCGGGATTGGGCAGATATCGGTCGATGCCTCGGACTCCTCGCGCCTGCAGTAGCTGATCTCTTCGCCGCGCTCCCGCCGCCTGATGCAGTTATGTGAAGCACGCGGTAATAATCGGGAATGTCCGCATCTCCGGTTACAATCTGCAGGAAGCAGCGGCCGCAGCCTTCAACAGGTTCCTCCAGAAAACGGGAGATTAACTCCATCCCTGGGAGGTCTCCTCCGCCGGCTGCATCACGCCACACAGCGACAGCTCTGCTGTCAGCAGCTCCGACTGCCCCCTAGACAATGTGCTCCCAATCTGGTGTGCGGCACATGTAACCGCCCTCAGGTGAGTGGCACATGTCACCCTCCACAGGTGTGCGGCACATGTCACCCTCCTCAGGTGTGCGGCACGTCACCCTCCTCAGGCGTGCGGCACATGTCACCGCCCCTCAGGTGTGCGGCACATGTCACCCTCCTCAGGTGAGCAGCACATGTCACCCTCCTCAGGTGTGCGGCACATGTCACCCTCCTCAGGTGTGCGGCACATGTCACCCTCCTCAGGTGTGCGGCACATGTCACCCTCCTCAGGTGTGCGGCACATGTCACTCTCCTCAGGTGTGCAGCACATGTCACCCTCCTCAGGTGTGCGGCACATGTCACCCTCCTCAGGTGAGTGGCACATGTCACCCTCCACAGGTGTGCAGCACATGTCACCCTCCTCAGGTGAGTGGCACATGTCACCCTCCACAGGTGTGCAGCACATGTCACCCCCCTCAGGTGTGCAGCACATGTCACCCTCCTCAGGTGTGCGGCACATGTCACCCTCCTCAGGTGTGCGGCACATGTCACCCTCCTCAGGTGAGTGGCACATGTCACCCTCCACAGGTGTGCAGCACATGTCACCCTCCTCAGGTGAGTGGCACATGTCACCCTCCACAGGTGTGCAGCACATGTCACCCTCCTCAGGTGTGCGGCACATGTCACTCTCCTCAGGTGTGCAGCACATGTCACCCTCCTCAGGTGTGCAGCACATGTCACCCTCCTCAGGTGTGCGGCACATGTCACCCTCCTCAGGTGTGCGGCACATGTCACCCTCCTCAGGTGTGCGGCACATGTCACCCTCCACAGGTGTGCAGCACATGTCACCCTCCTCAGGTGAGTGGCACATGTCACCCTCCACAGGTGTGCGGCACATGTCACCCTCCTCAGGTGAGTGGCACATGTCACCCTCCACAGGTGTGCAGCACATGTCACCCTCCTCAGGTGTGCAGCACATGTCACCCTCCTCAGGTGTGCGGCACATGTCACCCTCCTCAGGTGTGCGGCACATGTCACCCTCCTCAGGTGAGTGGCACATGTCACCCTCCTCAGGTGAGTGGCACATGTCACCCTCCACAGGTGTGCGGCACATGTCACCCTCCTCAGGTGAGTGGCACATGTCACCCTCCACAGGTGTGCAGCACATGTCACCCTCCTCAGGTGTGCAGCACATGTCACCCTCCTCAGGTGTGCGGCACATGTCACCCTCCTCAGGTGTGCGGCACATGTCACCCTCCTCAGGTGAGTGGCATATGTCACCCTCCACAGGTGTGCAGCACATGTCACCCTCCTCAGGTGAGTGGCACATGTCACCCTCCACAGGTGTGCAGCACATGTCACCCTCCTCAGGTGTGCAGCACATGTCACCCTCCTCAGGTGTGCGGCACATGTCACCCTCCTCAGGTGTGCAGCACATGTCACCCTCCTCAGGTGTGCGGCACATGTCACCCTCCTCAGGTGTGCGGCACATGTCACCCTCCTCAGGTGAGTGGCACATGTCACCCTCCACAGGTGTGCAGCACATGTCACCCTCCTCAGGTGAGTGGCACATGTCACCCTCCACAGGTGTGCAGCACATGTCACCCTCCTCAGGTGAGTGGCACATGTCACCCTCCGCAGGTGTGCAGCACATGTCACCCTCCTCAGGTGAGTGGCACATGGCAACCTTGCCTCATAGATTCACATGATTTGTAGGAAAATTCACAACACGATTTGGATTTGTAGTGCAGAAAATTGCTCTCTAGTCATCATGCAGCAGTGGGATAAGCTGTGCCCATCCACCAGGGGGAGCAGTGTACAGACCCTGAACCAGCAGGGGGTGCCAGTGAGATTACTGAGAACTGGAACATTCACCCACCTCACAATCTAGTAGTGTGCCGCCATCAGAGCGTTTCGCTCTCGCTGCCAGTCATCCGTCATCCGGCCATCTGTCTGCATCGCGTCGGCAGCTGAGACTTACGGATGCGATTCGGTCCCTCAGAGCCGCGATCACAAGATCACCCCAAGAAATTACTAAGACTCCGATCACAAGGAGAGCATGAGATGCTAAGCTCTGTAGGCAAAGTCCATGTGGCTTACTAGTGGCGGCTACACGATTCACATACTGGAGCCACGCCGCCTCCTCGCTCCACCAGGGTGGAGGTCAGCCTGGGAGCTGACAGGAAAGCAGCAGAATTGTGATTGCAGCTCTGGATGTGACTGGAGTAGAGGGCAGTATGTACGGCACGAGGAGCACAGAGCGGTTACATGTAGCGGAGCGGCACATTTCTGTTTTCCTGGAGAGTATTAGCCGGGGTGGGAGAGAGGGAAGGGAGTACAGACTCAGCCGGCAGCGGAGAGATCTGCATAGACAAGGCCCGAGACGGCGCCGGGAGCGCCAGGGGAATATGGCTGCCTGTGCTGAGGTTTAATTTAAGCTTTCATGAAGCTCGCCGTCCGGCGCTGGAGGAGGAGAGCAGCCGCTAAAAGCTCTTACACCGAGGATTAATCCTCCATAATTAGATAGACGTCTCCAGCCGAATCGCTGCTCCACCACACCAGGGACCAGGACTGCTCCAGCGACCCCCCTACTACCCACGAGGGGGACTAGACAAGGCCCAAGCTGCTGCATAACCTCCCGCGTGATACGGCTGTCAGTCATCCCACCACACCTCCCTTATACAACACTGGGGTCAGATGGATATTAGAACTGAGCAGTCGTCTATGGGCCTAGTACTAGAGGGGCCCCGAAAAGACCGGGCCCCATGGTCGACACATCCATCGACTGGAAACATTATGCTCAAATAGCAGTTGGTTGATTGGTTGATCAATTAGCATTACAAGTACTGGGCCCCTGGATTACAACAATGTTACTTGGTGCAACCCCTCCTAGGGGCCCGAGAAGATCTCTGACAAATCCTGCTGCAGATAGAGCCATGAAGTCTGAGTGACGGTATAACATCATACGTTGGAGGTCTATGATGGTGGACAAAGATGTACTGGTCAGAGAGATCTATGTAAGGCCCACCCAAGGAACATCCACTTGAGGGAAACCTACTTAATGGAGGCCCACCCAGAGATCACTCAAGGTTAAACCACAGGAGACCAATGTGCAGGAGATTCATCCAAGGCCAGTCCAAAAAAGACAATCCACTTGGAGGCCACCCAAACGGAGAAGAGAACCCACCCAAAGCCTGCCAAGAGTGAACCTATCCCAGTCTCTTTTAAAGTGAACCCGCCCAAGGCTCTCTCAAAGGAAACTGACCAAAACATACGAAAAGGAAACCTACCAAAAGGGAACCCACTTAAGGGTTGCACAAAGGGAACTCTACTCAAGACCTGCTAAAAGGGAATCTACCCAAGGCTCGTCCCAAAGGGAACTGCCAAGAGGAAACCCACCCAAGGCCTGCCAAGAGCGAAACTATCCAAGGTTCTCTCAAAGGAAGCCCACTGAAGGACCCTCCAAAGGGAACCAGCCAAGGCATATCCAAAAGGGAACCCACCCAAATCTCGTCCAAAGGGACCCTGCTTAAGGGCCACGCAAAAAGGAACCCACCTAAGATCTACTAAAAGGGAACCTACCTCAGGCTCATCCAAAGGTACCCAGCCAATGTATGCCTGAAGGACACCCACCCACGTCTTGCTCAAAGGGAACCGAGCCAAAGCTCAACCAAAGGAAACCCACCTAAAGCATGCAAAATGGGAACCATGCAAGGCTCTCAAGAGAACGGCCCAGACCAGGGGAAGTTAGCATTTATTTATTTGCTCCTTAGCACTATGTGCCCCAATTGCCCCAAATTAAGGCATTATCTGTATAGCATGGCAGGGGTGGTGGCCTACGTCAAGATATCAGTCAATACCAGTATGGACGCCGAGCGGCTGCTCTCGCTTAGGTCTGCCATCGGGGACATGGAACAATTCGCACTCACTGGGTCCCTCTATGGGTCAGGATGGGTATAAACACTCCGTTGTATTTCCCATCTGCTGGCGCTGATATTAGGTTGTTCCTGTACTACCTGGAGGCTGGGAGGCAATGAGGGGTCACATATAATAGCAGCAGCCGCCCGCTCTGCTCACCCCGGGGTGTCCCGGGCGTTTGCTGAAGAGTCAGCATCTTTACACAAAGTCTAATTACAATGAAATATCACGGCAGCGAGCGGAGAAGAGCGGCTAACGATGGGGCCAGGTTAGCTAATCACCACAGATCATTATCCCGGCAGGCTGTAAAGTTTTATATTGATAGTCACCGATATAATACACACACAACGCCGCGTGATGAATGGCGGTCTTTAACGACGGTAGGATTCTATCCGAGCCGCGCATCAATCCATGACCTTGTATGAAGGCTAATAACCAGCGCATTACTGGCAGATAAAAACTCACATTACAGAGGACGGCGGAAAGTCCCGGACAGAACCGCCGCACGTGGGGGGGGCGCCGCCCGCTTTATGCTTTCATCACAGGTGTAACCCCCAAAATTAAAACAGCAGGAAGTTCAGTGATTATGGATGGCAGAATGCAAAGAATGGAGACACAGGGGCTGCGGACCACCACTACTTCCAGGCTACACGGGGACGTCATTGGGGGTCATTGCTGCAGCAAAGGCTGGGAGACTGACATGTACACTCAGCTGGCTCTACCCCCCTCCCCCACCCAACTCTACCTCCCTCTATTGCAGATCGTATCCCCTCCCACAATTATATACACACTCCCTATCATGGTCTCCTTCAAGGCAAAACACTGAACTAACGTCTCTTCCCTCCCCCGCGGATCTTTTCTGCCTTCCCCCTTACATGTACCCTCAGATAACTTTGTCCTCCTGTTTAACACTCGCCTGATCTACTTTCCCTCGGATCCTATCTTGCTCCTTTGCTTACGCTCAGCTGACTCCATCCTCCAACCTCGTTTAACCCTCCCCCACTTATATGTACACTCCCATGACTTTATCATCCTCCTATGCTTATCCCTCAGCTAACTTTAATTCCCTCCCCTGCGGATCTTTTCTGCCTTCCTGCTTACATCTACAGCCTGATAACGTTGCCCTCCTATGTTTAACACTTGCCTGACCTTATCTACTATCCTGCTGATCTGATCTTGCTCCTCCACCCATATGTCCCCTCAGCTGACCCTATCCCCGCCCCCGCTTAGGTCCTACTCCTACCTGATTTGTATGGGCAGCTGGATACTATTTCTTGTAGACTCCTTTGTGCATTGTAAGCTAACCTGAGCAGAGGTCCGGACCCGTCGTCTGGCCGGGCCTCGCGTGACTCGGAGGTGCCCCTTGGGGTATCCGCGCAGCCGCTGCCGTGATGAGGACCACACATGTGCGCGGGATTGTATGCGGTGATCCGCACTTATGGAAAAAGGTATGAAAAAAACCCTGCGAACTGTGATCATTATGCTGCCATATTCTCCTGGAAGCCAGCAATGTTTTCTGCAGATGTGGATAAATACGAGGCGTTCGGAGGGATGGCGGCGTCACGCATGTGTGCCTCCAAAAATAAATGATTTTACATTGGCCCCATTTCAATTAAATAAATCAACAGTTCTTAGCAGAGAAGTGAGTGTCTATTGACGGGGCTGCCGAGCGCTACGGAGGAGAACCTGAAATTAATTTCCACGCTACATCCAGCGACAGAGCCTGCGCTAATGAAAACCATCCCCTTCTACCCGCAGCGGAGAGGTCACCCAGATAAAGCGGCTAATACCATTCTGGATGATTGGATTTAGGATAATGAAACTATAATGGAGTGCACACGTTTCTGCACTCTAGGAGAAGTTTCCCATCTTCTACGTATTTGTGAAGGTCAATGACCAACAAACAGTAGACTCCTCCGAGGGTTGATTAGAGACATCCGCGCTCCGTAAAGACCGGCCGAGACGCTCACAGTCCTGCTGGCTGAAAGATAAGATGTTGGAAGTTCTGCTCCCAAGGAGTCGCTGCGATCAATAGGAGGCTGATAATCATGGCTCCTCGAGCGTAAAATGTCAAGAAGAAGCCGAAGGAAGGAGATCGGAATCTGGAAGGAGACGGGAGATCCAGAGGCAACAGGTGTGAAAATAGTGAGGGGTAAGTCATCAGAAATGTCATGATCACCCGCTCAGGCTGACTGCCCACTGTATTAGTGCCCCTGGCGGATTACTGGGGCTCCTGGCTCCTTTATTCCAGCTCCCAAACCCTTTTTAGAGCCCCAGCACTTTATTAGAGCCCCGGGCCCCTTATTAGAGCCGTTGGCCACTTTATTAGAGCCCCCAGCTCTCTCACGAATGGCGCTTCCCCGTGACCGCGGAGTGCAGCGTACAATCCTGGGACAAGTTTTCCGTGAATCCGCATTAGGATGCATTTCCGCCGATGAGAGCATGCAGCTTGCACGGATATCACACTTGCAAAGCCACGTTTTTTCACAAATACGGTCCATTTTGCAATCAAATTACATCACCGCACATGAAAAACAGGCGTGATAAATCACCCATAATTCCCTATGAAAGGAAGAAAGAATGCCGGCACACTGGCATGAACCCTGCGAACATGCGGGCGCAATGCAATTTTTCATTTTTTATTTGCTCCCATAAGGAAGTTCCAACTAACGTGTGCGAACGCACAACTCGCCGTTCCTCCGCACGGATGGTATAACAGCGGACGACCAGTTCCAGCGCCATTGTGTCTAACAGGAACAGAAAGACTCCAGCGGGCAAAAGAGCGCAAAACTTGTATCACCGAGCAGCGGAGAAACATCTCCTGGTCAGATGGAGCCGGATTTATGTTGCTGATGAGAGGGCAGAATTTGGAGCAAGCGGCATGAATCGCTGACCCCTTCCTGTCAGCCCGTCAGGACATGTCAGCACCTGCATCTAATCTGCAGCAATACAAGAAGCTTCCTGTCCGCAGGGGCCGATGTTCCTGCAGAACCGTTTCATAATCTAGTGGGATCCACACCGCAAGGAATTGTTGGAGACCAACGCTACTAGATGGGGGCTAATAAAGGGGGCAGTCAGTGTTTTTTGTGATCATATAGGGGCAGGAGAGCTGGAGTCAAATAAGAGGGAGCTGGTAGATCTGTATCCCATGAGGGGTAATGGGAACATGGGGGGCAAGGAGACCATGGGGGGGGGGGGCTATTGGAATGTGGGTGGTAAAGGGAATGTGTGTGTGCGTGGGGGGGGGGGGTAATAGGACTGCGTGTGTGTGTGTGTGGGGGGGGGGGGGGGGGGGGTAATGGGACTGTGGGGGGGATAATGGGAACATAGGGGGAATGGGAAGACTGCATGGACGTCCAATGGAAAGATGTCAGAGGATATGGGAGATACAACGCGGTGAAGTCATCAAGCGTTGGAATACAGATGCGACAAAGTGGACTTCTGTTGGGATGGAGACGCAGAGCGAGAACTATAATAACAGCGACCTGCAAGGAGGTGAGAAGAGGGGAGGGCACAGCATGGAGGAGGCGTACGGGGGTGATCGGGGATACTAGAGCAGCTGGTGGAGGGGGGCATCCGCGGGTCTTCGCCCCTCAGTCTTGGTGCTCGCTCCTCCAGCCTCTCTGCTCTCCTCATTCTTGGAGATTCGCTGGCTGGCAGAATTAACTCTTCCCCCTCGCCGGCTCTGAAATCTCATTTCTATGAAGCCCGGATGGCTGGACGTCCCTCGCTGTTATTTTTCAGCAAGATTGGCCATCCGCAATGATTCATGTGTGACCGCTCGCCTTGATGGATATCATCCAGCGCTCCCTTCATTTACTGCTCGCAGGGCAAGAAATACAATTTATTGTGAAATAGGATTGTCCTTCCTTCATGTCGCATCATCGGAAACCATGTCACCCACTTAGTAAATGGACAGCAGCGGCACAAGGCTTCCAGCGAGACATGGTGTCTCCACCGTTATCTGAATGTAGATTCCAATCACTGCGGGGAACAGAGTGCAGACCGGCCGGACCATGTGTTCAGAGTCAATGCCAGCCGTCAGCGTGGAGCGCCCGCCCGAGTCATCGCTGCCAGTTCAACCTGCGCGCCATTAGGCCCATGAACGAGACCGTCTGCGACGTCCGTCACGGGGCACGCACACCGACAATTCCTCGCACTGCGATATGCTTTTTCTATTTTGTACTATTGAAAAACATGCGATTATCAAGTGCGTGAAAACCGCAGGTTGTAGCAGTGCGATGCTTTTTTCTCGTGAATCGCAGGTTCACACGCGCGACAAAAGTCACAATGCACAAAACTTAAATGGGAAACTTGCCCGTGTAAGAATATCGATATCGCGCTCACGTGTTCATGCACGTTTTAATTTTCCTATTGTGATGTACAGTAGATGCGCGGTGTAGCGAGGGGAATGCCGTAGCGATTGCCATTTATGAAGCAGGTGCTGGTGCTTAAGAGAACTGCTGCAGTCAGTGGGGATTAGTACATAGCCGCTCCAATACGTGGTGGTGTCAATGTGTATTATGCAACTGGGATATGTAACAGTCTCTGTTGTGGCCCCCGTGGACATCTGTGTGTATAGTGGACCAGCAGGCACTACAGGACACTAGCAGCACACTTGTCCTGTCCCACCAGTCTGTATGCCATCCCTGGATACAAAAGGTACCATCAGTGGGAGCGACCCTGTGTCTCCCCTTCTGCTCTAAGCTAGAGCTCATCACTGATGTCAGCTGGCCTCTCATTGGCTGACAGTCAGGTTTAATCTCCCTGGTGTAGAGCCCCAGGGGCGGGAAACAAACATACAAATCCCTATGTAAGTGAGCGGGTAGTGAGAGGTGATAAAAGGAAGTGACGCAGGGTAGGTAGCACACTCAGCCAGGAAAATGTAAGGAGAAGGTTGCAGTTCTGTGGTCAGAGAGTAGGAGTGTTCAGTGAGTTATCCCTAGTTGAGGTAGAGTGTGGTGGACGACCCGCTCCCTTGCTAATCTACAATAGAGTTCTAGAAGAGGTGCCTCTTCATCCAACAGTGAGTTACAGCTACTTGGTGAAATCACAGCCAGGATTGGCATATAGTCACTAGTCTCTGCTTTATAAGTACACCTTCAGGTAAATCCAACGTAAGCCTGTTCATCTAACCTTCACTGTGAGGAGCATTGTCTAATCCATCAATCTAGAGTTAATATTAGAGGGAGCGCTGAAAACCAGCGAATCATCAGATCCATCTTACTGTATCGTGCCGGTCTTATATGACATCCTTGTTCACCTGAGATAAAGCCCTTCACAGAAAGTTGTAAAGTTAACCTGTTGGTTACTGAAATCAAAGTTAGTAAAACTGCTCACTGTCAGTTTACTACACTATACTGGACTCGTCTCCGTTATTTCTGCGTCGTCATCATCCGGAGTGTCCGAATAGAGTGTGGCATCACTGTGACAACAAAAGGCCTCCAGCTGTACCAACTGTAAGTGTATTGGGGTGTTACATGTGTCTCTGTTGTGGCCCCTGTGGACATCTGTGTAGTCTCTGTTGTGGCCTCAGTTGACATTTGTGTATTCTCTGTTGTGGCCTCTGTGGACATTTGTGTAGTCTCTGTTGTGGCCTCTGTGGACATTTGTGTAGTCTCTGTTGTGGCCTCTGTGGACACTTGTGTAGTCTCTGTTGTGGCCTCTGTGGACACTTGTGTAGTCTCTGTTGTGGCCTCTGTGGACATTTGTGTAGTCTCTGTTGTGGCCTCTGTTGACATTTGTGTAGTCTCTGTTGTAGCCCCTGTGGACGTTTGTGTGGGCTCAATCGCAGTTTCATGGCGAGAAGAAGAAAAAATGAAAGTGAGTGTTGACCGGTATAGAGCGTGAGAGAGAGAGAGAGTCACCGGGAGAGGGATCACACAGATAACTCGGACTGTGGATCATCAGGATACCCCGAGAATCCTGCCTGTTGCACCGCTCTGACTTGTTGCTTCTGTACCAAGACTGTTTATGTGGATTTGAGTTCAAGAGATTACAGTAAACGAGCAGAAACGACCGTTCCAGATTCTTGTTCAGAAAGTTACCTTGTGAGTGGACTACTTTATTGTGTCTGAGAGATCTGCTGCAGAGGATGGAATGGTGGTGTCACGAGTGACAACTGGACTTAAGGTAACCTCTGCTTACCAACCCAGTGATGTCCCCCAACAGTAATGTGGTTGGGTCCCGAGGCTACCCCGGAGGAGCAGATGGTAGAGCCCAGTGACAAGGCCTTCCTCTACCCCGCTGTCTCCTCGGCTGTGGGCCCGCTCCTTGGATGCTGCATCCGCATGGCCAAAGTATTTGAAACTGTGCTGCAACATTCTAAAGCCGTACAAGAAGTTAAAAGTGACTGTACTGCTAATTCAGCGGCCAAGTAGAGACGGTTACTGTTTACTACAACTTGTGCACCACGTGTTCATCCATCGTGAAGGTAGGAGTCGCCTCTGCATGTCGTCATCATTACTGACTGAGGAGTATTATTCTGGAGGTCATGGTTCATCTAGTTGTAGTAACGCAAAATCAACTAAAAGAAGCTTCATCACTCATCAAAGCCCAAATCAGCTGGACACTGCAAAGACGTTCCACCATTCATCCAAGTGGCCTCTTCAGAGCAACCGTTCAACTGATGAAGCCGCTCGCAAGACTGATGAAATGTCCTTGAGGATACAAAACAAGCCGAGTTGATGCTGATTGGAAGGAGTAACAAAACGTGAGCGAGATGATAAACAAAAGCCAACGGAGGAGCCGGTGAGGACACTGGCCAGTCATGAAACATCTTCAAGGGTCAACACAGAGGACCACGGCCTCAATCTAAGAGAGCTACTCACGGTCAACTCATGGAGACACAGAGCACAATCGGCGCGTACAAGTCAAGGAAATACGCGGACATTATGGATTCTGTAAGATGGAAGGATTAGGTTGAGGTTTCACTTAGAAGAACCTACGAAGAGATTCAGAGGAGGCTTCAAAGTTTAATCAAAATCATTGAGATTTGTATTCTTCAACCCAGCGCACTGTGGTGTCCGTAGAGAATGGCGCGGCCCGGATCGCTCTTCCTCGCAGTCCTTTCACATTACCGTATGTTTGTGCCTTGAGGCTCAGCTCATACAAGCTCATAAAAAGGTAATAGAATATTTATGACTTGCCAAAATTATCAGTAAATCCTTCAGAAATATAAACAGTAAGCTGTAGGAGACTTGTTTTTATATGACCCGTGGTCCGGGCAGGTAAGCGGAGGATCCAGGGATCGGCGGCTGAGATCTGCTCGCTGTAACCTATACTGAAGGTCCCCTTTATTAGAAACGTGGCCCTTCATTAGAGTTTACAGACCTTTTTTGGAGCCCCTGACTCATCCATGATTGGCGCTGCCCTGTACGGTAATTCCCCCCGTGACCCCGGAGTGCGGCATAGAATCACATGACAGGTTTTCCATGGATCAGTTTCAGTGTGAATCCACATTAGATGGGAAAATCCAGCAATCGGAGCGACTTCCAACGAGGCCGATCATCGGTGCTGGACTAGCCGGGGGCTCATTGCCAACCGTGGGAGAAGGAAGGGGAAGGTGGGGGAAGGGGAGGTTCTCATGTAACGGTGTGGAGAGTATACCAAAAATGGCACAATCAAGGAAAACATCCAGCAAAAGGGGATCCTGCGGATGGAAACAACTCATCACTGAAAGGGGTCGGAGGAGGATGTCAGGAATCGTTCTGACCAACAGGCTGCACAGTCAGCTGACAAGCATGTAACTAGGAATGTTTGACTGCCCGGTCATTGGGCTATGTGAGCAGGGGAGCCCCTTCCATGAGGTGACCTAAGCCTGCTGCCTCAGGGGGCAGCCCGCAGGACCTGAGAGGGGCAGTGGGTCACCCCTGGCTGGTATTATCTCTTACTGTGACTCACTTTGTCGGCAGCTTGAGTCAGGCTGCCGCTGTGCTGTAATCAAAGGATGAACATTGAGCTCTCCCCTGGCATCCCTGCACGCAGATGCCAGCCTATACGCAGGGCAGATACCAGGGGGAGAGGTCAGGGGTCACACTATAGTGCAGTCTGCCGGCTGCTCAACCGGAGCTGATGGGATGGCAGCCCAGAGGTCCAGTACAGTGGTCACTATTTATACTTGGGCCACTGTGGGGGCCACTATCACTACTGGGGTCAATATTGTGACACTGTCTCCTATTGGGGCCACTATCTGATCATAATTACTGTTGGGGCCACAGTGAGGAAAACTACTACTGGGGCCACTATGGGGAACACTTGCTGCATTTCTTTACTGAGCTTGGTTCTGCTGCTGCATTTATGTACAGAGCTTGGTTCTGGTGCTCCATTTATGTACAGAGCTTGGTTCTGGTGCTGTATTTATGTACAGAGCTTGGTTCTGGTGCTGTATTTATGTACAGAGCTTGGTTCTGGTGCTGCATTTATGTACAGAGCTTGGTTCTGGTGCTGCATTTATGTACAGAGCTTGGTTCTGGTGCTCCATTTATGTACAGAGCTTGGTTCTGCTGCTCCATTTATGTACAGAGCTTGGTTCTGCTGCTCCATTTATGTACAGAGCTTGGTTCTGCTGCTGCATTTATCCACTCGTTGGTTCTGGAGCATAATACCGATAATACAGGCAGACTGCCTATCAGTGCGATATATAACGTTTTGTCTCCACAAGATGCCATCTAACCCAGAGCTGGCAGTGCCAATATTCATCAGACCATGTAGACGCCATCACAATAGTATCAGATGAGACCACCTCACATACCCAGCATGCTGGAGCACTGCAGTAATACCAAGGAGCTGGTGGGGTACAACTATAAGGGGGCAGCAGTCACACCCGGACCCCGATGCCCCTCTGCCAGTGTAATCTATGGCACACAGGAGGTCCGATTATAGATTTTGCTTGGAGGCTCAGAGGTTACACCGCGGGGTTTCTGGATTATCGGAGTTTTACTACAGCAATGGATGGGGTACTCACGGCCCACTTTCAGCGTGGTCTGGTGCCACAGCTGCGACGGAGACCCTTCAAAGCAGGAGTAGAAACCGTTATACGATAAATCCACGGTATGCAGGAGGAGCGCCGAGCCGTTCAGCTGCGAATTATCAATGTCCGTCCCATTGACCGTCCACGTGACCGCGGCCTCGGGATCCATGTTGCCGCACTTTATTACCACGTTGGAACCAATCTTCTCATACTGGATGTGGACATCTGCAAGACACAAGAGGTGGAGTGAGAAGAGTCCAGTGTCACGGACGCACCTACGGAGATGAAAGCGGCACAGACAGGGTTAACACGAAAACCGGACGGCGTACCGCACCTCGTATCAGAGGTCCGTCCAGCCTTTACATCATACTAATGTCATTTATACTTCACTCCTACTTGTGACCCGGACATCAGCGCTGCCTCTGAACTACCCCTAGCTCCTCCTGGTGGTCACCTGGGTCTTGTAGTTCGCCCCCCTGGTTATTAACCCCTGAATTGTTTCTTGTTGCATCAGTCCACCCTCGCGGTGACAACCTGTGGCTTTGCTCCAACTCTGTTTCTGCACCTTCTCCACACGTACCTACAGTACAACATAGCTGCCGTCAGTTGGTGACTACTATATATATATATATTGGAGACGGCATATCATGCTGGGCCTAGATACAGCAACTCAGATCTAGGATACCGCTATAATGCAGTCACTATATAATAGATACCAGCTCTACACAGTGATAGTGATTATGGTGCCGTTACCTCCAGTGATAGTGACTACAGTGCAGTTACCTCCAGTGATAGTGACTACAGTGCAGTTACCTCCACTGATAGTGACTACAGTGCAGTTACCTCCAGTGATAGTGTTTATGGTGCAGTTACCTCCAATGATTGTGATTATATCTCTATAATGCAGTCAATATGTAATAGTCATATACCAGTGCTATACAGTGATAGTGATTATGGTGCAGTTACCTCCAAGCCCCTCTCGGTGCCCTCATAGTAATACTGCCCTCCTCTGTACCCCCACAAAATAAATATAGCTCTTATGTGCCCCCAAAGTAATAATGCCCCTCTAGGCAATAGTGCCGACTCCATACCCCCACCAGAGTAATAATGCCTCTATAAGCAGTAGCGCCCCTCTAGGTAATAGGAAGGGATTTTATACACATGATTGAAGGTTGTATCTAAGTAGGGGGTGATGTTATTTGCATGGGACTGTTTGTTCAAGGGGGTGGGGATGCAAAGTTAAAAAAAAAATAAAATGGCCCTTGTGTGGGTCATCGATTCCTGGAAACCCCTGTAATCCTTCTCACAGCTGAGGGTTTGTTACAAAGTACTGTGCGCAGTCCAGACAATCCTCTGTGAGGTGATGAGCCGCACACACCTCTCTTCTGTCCTGATAGGTTGTTACTAAGTATCAGTTTAACCCTTCCACCTCTCTTGGCCGGACTGTCGCTGGCTTTCTCCTGGGTCCCTCGTCTCTGTATTGACCCATAAACTAGACCTGTACAATAAAGGTCTCCCATGGCTCCCGCAGCGTCCGCCGGCTCCTCGCTGAACCTCAAGCCTTCGTTTAAATCATTGTGCTTTTGTTCTTTCATATTTTTGCAAGCAAAAGAAAGTTTATGAATTTGGCAAATATACTTAATTTACAATGTGTGTGTGTGGGGAGGGGGGGGGGGGGAGGCAATTATAAGTGATGACCCCCCTTCCCCCTCCCCAAGAGGACTGCCGATCCTCCATACAATCACTCTAGGGAAAATCTCCCAGTTTACACAGAATTAGCGGCACTTTCATGTGGTTTCCCAGTGAAGTCTTGTGGCAAAGCCTAATCCTGTGACCTCTACTCTGCAAGCCGACCTCTGACCCCCAGACTAATCTGATGTTATTGCTAAACCCTCTAAAAAAATCTGCAGAAGAAAAACCAGCAAAGCTCCAGGGACCCCGAACAATACAGGGACACACAGCAGAACCTGAGGGGCCACAAACTAAACAGAGGAAGGAAAAACTATATAACTGCTACCTATGTAAAAATATATGATTACTATAATACTGCCCCCTATATACAAGAATACAACTACTATAATACTGCCCCCTATGTACAAGAATATAACTACTATAATACTGCCCCCTATGTACAAGAATATAATTACTATAATACTGCTCCCTATGTACAAGAATATAACTACTATAATACTGCTCCCTATGTACAAGAATATAACTACTATAATACTGCTCCTATGTACAAGAATATAACTACTATAATACTGCCCTCTATGTACAAGAATATAACTACTATAATACTGCCCCTATGTACAAGAATATAACTACTATAATACTGCCCCCTATGTACAAGAATATAACTACTATAATACTGCCCCTATATACAAGAATATAACTACTATAATACTGCCCCTATGTACAAGAATATAACTACTATAATACTGCCCCCTATGTACAAGAATATAACTACTATAATACTGCTCCTATGTACAAGAATATAACTACTATAATACTGCCCCCTATGTGCAAGAATATAACTACTATAATACTGCCCCCTATGTACAAGAATATAACTACTATAATACTGCCCCCTATGTACAAGAATATAACTACTATAATACCGTTCCTATGTATAAGAACATAATTACTATAATACTGCCTCCTATGTACAAGAATATAACTACTATAATACTGCTCCCTATGTACAAGAATATAATTACTATAATACTGCCCCCTATGTACAAGAATATAACTACTATAATACCGTTCCTATGTATAAGAACATAATTACTATAATACTGCCTCCTATGTACAAGAATATAACTACTATAATACTGCCCCCTATGTACAAGAATATAACTACTATAATACTGCTCCTATGTACAAGAATATAACTACTATAATACTGCCCCCTATGTACAAGAATATAACTACTATAATACTGCCCCCTATGTACAAGAATATAACTACTATAATACTGCCCCTATGTACAAGAATATAACTACTATAATACTGCCCCCTATGTACAAGAATATAACTACTATAATACCGTTCCTATGTATAAGAACATAATTACTATAATACTGCCTCCTATGTACAAGAATATATCTATTATAATACTGCCCCCTATGTACAAGAATATAACTACTATAATACTGCCCCTATGTACAAGAATATAACTACTATAATACTGCCCCTATGTACAAGAATATAACTACTATAATACTGCCCCTATGTACAAGAATATAACTACTATAATTCTGCCCCCTATGTACAAGAATATAACTACTATAATACTCCTCCTATGTACAAGAATATAACTACTATAATACTGCCCCCTATGTACAAGAATATAACTACTATAATACTGCCCTCTATGTACAAGAATATAACTACTATAATACTGCCCCCTATGTACAAGAATATAACTACTATAATACTGCTCCCCTATGTACAAGAATATAACTACTATAATACTGCCCCCTATGTACAAGAATATAACTACTATAATACTGCCCCCTATGTACAAGAATATAACTATTATAATACTGCCCCCTATGTACAGGAATATAACTATTATAATACTGCTCCTATGTACAAGAATATAACTATTATAATACTGCTCCTATGTACAAGAATATAACTACTATAATACTGCTCCTATGTACCAGAATATAACTACTATAATACTGCCCCTATGTACAAGAATATAACTACTATAATACTGCCCCCTATGTACAAGAATATAACTACTATAATACTGCCCCCTATGTACAAGCATATAACTACTATAATACTGCCCCCTATGTACAAGAATATAACTACTATAATACTGCTCCTATGTACAAGAATATAACTACTATAATACTGCCCACTATGTACAAGAATATAACTACTATAATAGTGCCTCCTATGTACAAGAATATAACTACTATAATACTGCCCTTATGTACAAGAATATAACTACTATAATACTGCTCCTATGTACAAGAATATAACTACTATAATAATGACCCCTATGTACAAGAATATAACTACTATAATACTGCCCCCTATGTACAATAATATAACTACTATAATACTGCCCCCTATGTACAAGAATATAACTACTATAATACTGCCCCCTATGTAGAAGAATATAACTACTATAATAATGACCCCTATGTACAAGAATATAACTACTATAATACTGCCCCCTATGTACAATAATATAACTACTATAATACTGCCTCCTATGTACAAGAATAGAACTACTATAATACTGCCCCCTATTTATAGGAATATAACTACTATAATACTGCCCTCTATGTACAAGAATATACTATAATACTGCTCCCAATATACAAGAATATAACTACTATAATACTGCCCCCTATGTACAAGAATATAACTACTATAATACTGCCCCCTATGTACAAGAATATAACTACTATAATACTGCCCCTATGTACAAGAATATAACTACTATAATACTGCCCCCTATGTACAAGAATATAACTACTATAATACCGTTCCTATGTATAAGAACATAATTACTATAATACTGCCTCCTATGTACAAGAATATATCTATTATAATACTGCCCCCTATGTACAAGAATATAACTACTATAATACTGCCCCTATGTACAAGAATATAACTACTATAATACTGCCCCTATGTACAAGAATATAACTACTATAATACTGCCCCTATGTACAAGAATATAACTACTATAATTCTGCCCCCTATGTACAAGAATATAACTACTATAATACTCCTCCTATGTACAAGAATATAACTACTATAATACTGCCCCCTATGTACAAGAATATAACTACTATAATACTGCCCTCTATGTACAAGAATATAACTACTATAATACTGCCCCCTATGTACAAGAATATAACTACTATAATACTGCTCCCCTATGTACAAGAATATAACTACTATAATACTGCCCCCTATGTACAAGAATATAACTACTATAATACTGCCCCCTATGTACAAGAATATAACTATTATAATACTGCCCCCTATGTACAGGAATATAACTATTATAATACTGCTCCTATGTACAAGAATATAACTATTATAATACTGCTCCTATGTACAAGAATATAACTACTATAATACTGCTCCTATGTACCAGAATATAACTACTATAATACTGCCCCTATGTACAAGAATATAACTACTATAATACTGCCCCCTATGTACAAGAATATAACTACTATAATACTGCCCCCTATGTACAAGCATATAACTACTATAATACTGCCCCCTATGTACAAGAATATAACTACTATAATACTGCTCCTATGTACAAGAATATAACTACTATAATACTGCCCACTATGTACAAGAATATAACTACTATAATAGTGCCTCCTATGTACAAGAATATAACTACTATAATACTGCCCTTATGTACAAGAATATAACTACTATAATACTGCTCCTATGTACAAGAATATAACTACTATAATAATGACCCCTATGTACAAGAATATAACTACTATAATACTGCCCCCTATGTACAATAATATAACTACTATAATACTGCCCCCTATGTACAAGAATATAACTACTATAATACTGCCCCCTATGTAGAAGAATATAACTACTATAATAATGACCCCTATGTACAAGAATATAACTACTATAATACTGCCCCCTATGTACAATAATATAACTACTATAATACTGCCTCCTATGTACAAGAATAGAACTACTATAATACTGCCCCCTATTTATAGGAATATAACTACTATAATACTGCCCTCTATGTACAAGAATATACTATAATACTGCTCCCTATGTACAAGAATATAACTACTATAATACTGCTCCCTATGTACAAGAATATAACTACTATAATACTGTTCCCAATATACAAGAATATAACTACTATAATACTGCCCCTATGTACAAGAATATAACTACTATAATACTGCCCCCTATGTACAAGAATATAACTACTATAATACTGCCTCTATGTACAAGAATATAACTACTACAATACTGCTCCTATGTACAAGAATATAACTACTATAATACTGCCTCCTATGTACAAGAATATAACTACTATAATTCTGCCCCCTATGAACAAGAATATAACTACTATAATTCTGCCCCCTATGTACAAGAATATAACTACTATAATACTCCTCCTATGTACAAGAATATAACTACTATAATACTGCCCCCTATGTACAAGAATATAACTACTATAATACTGCCCTCTATGTACAAGAATATAACTACTATAATACTGCCCCCTATGTACAAGAATATAACTACTATAATACTGCTCCCCTATGTACAAGAATATAACTACTATAATACTGCCCCCTGTGTACAAGAATATAACTACTATAATACTGCCCCCTATGTACAAGAATATAACTATTATAATACTGCCCCCTATGTACAGGAATATAACTATTATAATACTGCTCCTATGTACAAGAATATAACTACTATAATACTGCTCCTATGTACCAGAATATAACTACTATAATACTGCCCCTATGTACAAGAATATAACTACTATAATACTGCCCCCTATGTACAAGAATATAACTACTATAATACTGCCCCCTATGTACCAGAATATAACTACTATAATACTGCCCCTATGTACAAGAATATAACTACTATAATACTGCCCCCTATGTACAAGAATATAACTACTATAATACTGCTCCTATGTACAAGAATATAACTACTATAATACTGCCCACTATGTACAAGAATATAACTACTATAATAGTGCCTCCTATGTACAAGAATATAACTACTATAATACTGCCCTTATGTACAAGAATATAACTACTATAATACTGCTCCTATGTACAAGAATATAACTACTATAATACTGCCCCTATTTATAGGAATATAACTACTATAATACTGCTCCCTATGTACAAGAATATAACTACTATAATACTGCTCCCTATGTACAAGAATATAACTACTATAATACTGCTCCTATGTACAAGAATATAACTACTATAATACTGCTCCCAATGTACAAGAATATAACTACTATAATACTGCCCCCTATGTACAAGAATATAACTACTATAATACTGCCTCCTATGTACAAGAATATAACTACTATAATACTGCCCCTATGTACAAGAATATAACTACTATAATACTGCCCCCTATGTACAAGAATATAACTACTATAATACTGCCCTCTATGTACAAGAATATAACTACTATAATACTACCTCCTATGTATAAGAATATAACTACTATAATACTGCCCCCTATGTACAAGAATATAACTACTATAATACTGCCCCCTATGTACAAGAATATAACTACTATAATACTGCCCCCTATGTACAAGAATATAACTACTATAATACTGCTCCCCTATGTACAAGAATATAACTACTATAATACTGCCCCCTATGTACAAGAATATAACTACTATAATACTGCCCCCTATGTACAAGAATATAACTACTATAATACTGCCCCTATGTGCAAGAATATAACTACTATAATACTGCTCCTATGTACAAGAATATAACTATTATAATACTGCCCCCTATGTACAGGAATATAACTATTATAATACTGCTCCTATGTACAAGAATATAACTACTATAATACTGCCCCCTATGTACAAGAATATAACTACTATAATACTGGTCCTATGTACAAGAATATAACTACTATAATACTGCCCCCTATGTACAAGAATATAACTACTATAATACTGCTCCTATGTACAAGAATATATCTACTATAATACTGCCCCCTATGTACAAGAATATAACTACTATAATACTGCTCCCCTATGTACAAGAATATAACTACTATAATACTGCCCCCCTATGTACTAGAATATAACTACTATAATACTGCCCTCTATGTACAAGAATATAACTACTATAATACTGCCCCCTATGTACAAGAATATAACTACTATAATACTGCCCCCTATGTACAAGAATATAACTACTATAATACTGCCCCCTATGTACAAGAATATAACTACTATAATACTGCCCCCTATGTGCAAGTATATAACTACTATAATACTGCCCCCTATGTACAAGAATATAACTACTATAATACTGCCCCCTATGTACAAGAATATAACTACTATAATACTGCCTCCTATGTACTAGAATATAACTACTATAATACTGCCCCCTATGTACAAGAATATAACTACTATAATACTGCCCCCTATGTACAAGAATATAACTACTATAATACTGCCCCCTATGTACAAGAATATAACTACTATAATACTGCCCCCTATGTGCAAGAATATAACTACTATAATACTGCTCCTATGTACAAGAATATAACTACTATAATACTGGCCCCTATGTACAAGAATATAACTACTATAATACTGCCTCCTATGTGCAAGTATATAACTACTATAATACTGCCCCCTATGTACAAGAATATAACTACTATAATACTGCTCCTATGTACAAGAATATAACTACTATAATACTGGCCCCTATGTACAAGAATATAACTACTATAATACTGCCCCCTATGTACAAGAATATAACTACTATAATACTGCTCCCTATGTACAAGAATATAACTACTATAATACTGCTTCTATGTACAAGAATATAACTACTATAATACTGCCCCCTATGTACAAGAATATAACTACTATAATACTGCCCCCTATGTACAAGAATATAACTACTATAATACTGCTCCCTATGTACAAGAATATAACTACTATAATACTGCTTCTATGTACAAGAATATAACTACTATAATACTGCCCCCTATGTACAAGAATATAACTACTATAATACTGCTCCTATGTACAACACACGGTCACAGTACACACTCTGCTGTTCCTTATCTGTATACTCCGTTGTGTTTGGTATAATGCGGTATAATTATTGTATGTTCTCTAGAACAGCATTTCTTCGTTATGGTACTTTCTGTAAGCGCCATTTGTCCTTTTCTTTTCTCCGCCGCCCACTTAAAATACACAATTACTTATTAGAATGGTGAAATTAGAGCAGATGACATCAGTGACCACGGATAATACGCAGCAGATGTGAGACGGTGTCAGTGAGTGCGGCGCAGCGATGGCATTGTGACTCTCGTTATAATGATTCGTTATGCGGCGTGTGTGGTGATTAATTTATCACGAGGCCGCAGCGATGTCGGCCATATTAATCTCTAATAGGGTTAATGAGAGATATCAGAGGGTTATAACTGATTTAATATCTGCAACGCTGCGCCGTAACGACTCCTAGGATTACAGGATGCCGCCACCTGCCTGGCATGGGCTAATAGGGCAATGCTGGGACTTGCTACCTAGCATTCAGAGCCACAAATAAAAGAAGACATAAGGTAACACACTTTAAATACAAGTTCCCGTGAGCCCGAGATGGACTGATAACGAGTACTAGTGACATCATCATGTCTGGTGTGCTGGGTGACATGCAGACAGTGGTCCACCACTAGGATCTATTGTGTGTACGTCTACCATCCTTAACACTCAACAAGTCAGTACATGACCATGATGGCGGTTGTGTGATGGTGGAGCTACATATAGGGGGAGTGTGGATAGCAGCATCACATCCCTCAACATTTGGTCCAACATGCCGCCACATCACTCCCATAGATTTCCACTCTGTTTAGAACCAGACCAGATTGCTCTGGGGCATAACTGGAAGTGTCCTGGTAAACTAGATCAGGCAAACGGGCAACTGGTATATCCTAGGCACCAAGGGCTTTCATGAGCTTCCATGGCGGTCCTCCAACCAGGCAAGCAGTGTCAGAGCCGCAACTCTTCTCTAGATGCTGTTTGCAGCTCCAGATGGTGGATCATTAGCCATCACGGCACATGACATCAGGCTCCTGGATCTGCGATAGTGGTGATTCTTCTGGTCTTCCTTCCAGTTTCCTTGATTGTGAATATCTGTGTCCCGTTTCTAGCGCAATCTCTTGACTTTGTCTTCTGATACCAATTTTGAATCGGACGCTCGTTGCCCGTTACGGAGCCTGATCCATCCTAGCTACATCTCAGACTCAAGCTTAATATCTATCGAGGACCATACGCAAGACCACAACTTGCATATTTGGGCAGTGAAGTCCACACCTCCTTGCAAGGGGTTATGGGTGTAGAAGGGGAAGATACCATAGACATGACACCTCAGATTAGCCAACGTCAACATAATTCTGGGTCTTAGAGAGCTGTTCTTTACCTTTACTGCCATAATCTTAAAGTCCCACTTGACATTGCTTTCCCGCCATGGAACTCTACATTTCGGTCTACATGCTTGGCACCAGTATGCCAAACATCATCTTCATGGAGACAATCGTCCAGGTACACTCCATGATTAGAGTCCCTAAAGGTGTTATAGTTTGTTTAGTCCTCCCAACCATTTTGGATTTGGTGGGACAATCACATATTTTGGGGGCTGTCCCACCATCCTTGGACGCATGCAGAGCATCCCAATTCTCCTCCCCCACTCCAGTGATCCTGGTGGTCCAGCAGCAGAATACCAACACCTTATTATACACACTGGTGTCGGAGGCTGCACCTCCTGACTCCTCCCCATGTCTCCTGCTCTGTATTCTGAGATCAGGAAAAGGGCAGGGGTCAGGCTATCCTCTGTACAGAGTGCTGTGTCTGGCACTACTAGTTTGTCTGATTACCATGCTAGTGCTTTACTGCTGCTGCTGGACAAAACCACTGAATTCAATGGAGCGGGAGTCATACAGGGGGGGTACTATGACTAAGTGGGAGAACAGGGGGAGCATTATTACTAAAGTTTTGTTACAAAGGAGGCACTACTACTAAAGCAGAGCAACAGAGGGGGCACTATTGCTAAGTGAAGCCATAGAGGGGGTACTGTTGCTAAAAGCGGCCATAGAGGAGGCACTATTACTAAGTGCAGCCACAGAAAGGGCACTAGTGATATGGGTGGTTCCCAAAAGCTTCACTAGGGATAGCAGCAGGATGGGGCAAGTCTGCAAAGATAGGGTGTGGCTGGAAGAAGTCTTCCTGATGGCCTGGTCCCAGATAGAGAAAGAAAAAAAACGAAAATGGATTACTCCAATTAGAGAATGTACATTGTTGAAAAGTTGTGAGGTGTAACTGCAAGAGTAGAAAGGTAAAATATGGGATTATGAGCTCCAGCTGGAGCGGGCGTCACTCTCCACCCCGAGACGCCTTATTACTGCTACTTCTATGTTTTATTGGTGGCCTCCTTCCATAAAATGTCTTAACAAGTACCGAACATACTTTGTAGTGCAGAGAAATCGTGAACGTGATGCTCTGTAAGTTACCGGTGAGAGCTGCGCACATCTGTTCATCTCTTAATTAAAGTGTCACGCTAATTGTTTTCCTTGTCTGGAGAGCCGCAGCGCCACCTCCAGGGAACAAGAGATGAGATCAGAGGAAGCGGCTCCTTAGAGGAACAAGAGGGAATTTTATTACAGAAGAGATAACGAGAGAGGAGATAAAGATGGCAACGTCCCCGCCGGCAAAATCAACATCTCCATCTGCAGCTGAGCCAACAAGGCCATGCTGGAAGTAGTAGTACAACTGTGACTAGCATGGCTTCTGCTCAAGCTCAATAACCGGGGACAGGAATTCCCACAGTTTGCTATACAGCATGGTGGCCATGGGTGTAGATCCAAACAGGGCAACAACAAGAATAAAATCTTACCCTCAGGTTATTCTGGCCCCTCCCAACACACAGACAGGATAAAAGACTTTCTATGAAGTTGTCCTTGATGTTATGCAAAACCTTCCTACATTGGAATCCCCTCCGTCTCACCTTGGATCAACCCAAAAACACCCATAAAACTCTCAGAAAACATCATCCGTGAAGCTAATTTGCATAAGTCCCACCCATGAGGTTCCTGATGGTCTCCTAATCACATAATTCAAGGTGTATGTTATGGAAATCACAGATAATAAGGTCTCTGGGAGCTCTAATACATCAGTTGGGGCACAGGTATGAAAGGTATTAGTTCCACTATCAGGGATTGTGCTGTGTATGAGGGCCCAAAAGCTGATGGGGCCACAGGACTAGAAGTGGACCCTTGAATCACATGATGAGTGGAGTGGATTACTGTCTAACATTCAGCTGGTTGATTAGTTTGGGGGCCTAAGGCTGGCCTCACTCTGGTCAAGAGACAAGGAGAAGCAATCAGAGGGACACTGTGGGGCTGACTTATCCTTTGACTTCATTTAGGATTGGAGAACTCATAGCTCTGATGGAGGCCATGCCCAAGGAGGGACATTTCTAATGTAGAGTTTTGAGAAAGGATCTTATTTTGGACCTGTTTTAGATTTTGAAGTGGCGATTATGTATTATGGATATAATGTTCAGAGTCTGTACAAAAGTACTAGTCCTCCAGGCTCTTTAATCCAAACAATAATGGCCGCCCCGCCACAAATACCTGTCTAGGAGATTAAGATATTGGGCATGAGCGGCTTGGACTGATATTTTTGGCAGTTTTTGGTGAGGAGTACAATATACTCAATATTGACAGACTTTGGGCTGGCCAATGAAGTTTGCAGACATTCTGCTCTTCAAATCAAGCCTCAAGGCTGTGTGCCATATGACATGGTGCTCAAGGTTGCTAGAAATGACACAGAGCTGTCCCAGGGTAATACTACAGGGAAGGTAATGCCACATTGTCCAGGATGTCTCTGTACCCATTGGCGTTCAGGTTGGACTTCACTATAACCAATAGCCCTACTCCTTTCCAGCAGAAACACCCCCACACCATAACAGAACCTCCTCCAAACTCCAGGCAAGTATGGCCATCTGATTGGAAGATAGTGTCCTGTGATTCATTTGTCCCCAACATTTGCTTCCACTCACAGTCCGACGTTCTAATCACCATCGCAGGCGCCACTGTGTATTCACTGCTGGGATGTTGAGCAGCTGCTCGTCTGTGGTAACCCTTCACATGCCATTCCCTACGGAGGGTTCTGGTAGTAATGGATGTTCCAATGTCCTGTGAGATCTCATGAGCGAGAACAAACAATGTGTGTGATGTCTTCACAGCTCCTACATGGCTTCGTTGTCCACATTCTGTCAGTTTACAAGGTCTCCCTGAACATGGCGGCACCGCACACACCGGATGGTCTTTATCTCCCAATAACATGGCCAACAGTGGACTCTGGAAGGTCCAGAAGCACTATGATGTCCCCTACTGATTGGTTGGTGGGATGTCACCCCCCCAGACCCCGTTGTTAGCTTTACACCAGGTGACATCCCCCCACCAGACCCCGTTGTCAGCTCTACACCTGGTGACATCCCACCACCAGACCCCATTGTCAGCTCTACACCTGATGGCTTCCCCCCACCAGACCCCATTGTCAGCTCTACACCTGGTGGCTTCCCCCCACCAGACCCCATTGTCAGCTCTACACCTGGTGACATCTCACCACCAGACCCCAATGTCAACTTTACACCTGGTGACATCCCCCCACCAGACCCATTGTCAGCTCTACACCTGGTGACTCCCCTCCGCCAGACCCCGTTGTCAGCTGTACACCTGGTGACATTCCCCCATCAGACCCCCGTTGTCAGCTCTACACCTGGTGACATCCCCCCAGCAGACCCCATTGTCACCTCTGCACCTGGTGACATCCCCCCAGCAGACCCTGTTGTCAGCTCTACACTTGGTGACACCCCCCCACCAGACCCCGTTGTCAGCTCTACACCTGGTGACATTCCCCCACCAGACCCCGTTGTCAGCTCTACACCTGGTGACAACTCCTGCCAGACCCAGTTGTCAGCTCTACACCTGGTGACATCCCCCCACCAGACTCGTCAGCTCTACACCTGGTGACATCCCCCCAGCAGATCCCATTGTCAGCTCTACACCTGCTGACATCCACCCCGCCAGACCCCGTTGTCAGCTCTACACCTGGTGACATTCCACCACCAGACCCCCGTTGTTAGCTCCACACCGGGTGACATCCCACCACCAGACCCCATTGTCAGCTCTACACCTGGTGGCTTCCCCCCACCAGACCCCATTGTCAGCTCTACACCTGGTGGCTTTCCCCCACCAGACTCCATTGTCAGCTCTACACCTGGTGGCTTCCCCCCACCAGACCCCGTTGTCAGCTCTACACCTGGTGACATCTCACCACCAGACCCCAATGTCAGCTTTACACCTGGTGACATTCCCCCACCAGACCCATTGTCAGCTCTACACCCGGTGACCCCCCTCCGCCAGACCCCATTGTCAGCTCTACACCAGGTGACATTCCCCCATCAGACCCCCGTTGTCAGCTCTACACCTGGTGACATCCCCCCAGCAGACCCTGTCACCTCTACACCTGGTGACATTCCCCCACCAGACCCCGTTGTCAGCTCTACACCTGGTGACAACTTCTGCCAGACCCAGTTGTCAGCTCTACACCTGGTGACATCCCCCCATCAGACCCCATTGTCAGCTCTACACCTAGTGACATCCCACCACCAGACCCAGTTGTCAGCTCTACACCTAGTGACATCCCCCCACCAGACTCATCAGCTCTACACCTGGTGACATCCCCCCAGCAGATCCCATTGTCAGCTCTACACCTGGTGACATCCCCCCATCAGACCCAGTTGTCAGCTCTACACCTGGTGACATCCCCCCACCAGACTCATCAGCTCTACACCTGGTGACATCCCCCCAGCAGATCCCATTGTCAGCTCTACACCTGGTGACATCCCCCCAGCAGATCCCATTGTCAGCTCTACACCTGGTGACATCCCCCCATCAGACCCAGTTGTCAGCTCTACACCTAGTGACATCCCACCACCAGACCCAGTTGTCAGCTCTACACCTGGTGACATCCCCCCACAAGACTCGTCAGTTCTACACCTGGTGACATCCCCCCCGCCAGACCCCGTTGTCAGCTCTAGACCAGGTGACATTCCACCACCAGACCCCTGTTGTCAGCTCTATACCTGGTGACATTCCACCACCAGACCCCCGTTGTCAGCTCTACACCTGATGACATTCCACCACCAGACCCCGTTGTCAGCTCTACACCTGGTGACATCCCACCAACAGACCCCGTTGTCAGCTCTACACCTGGTGACATCCCACCACCAGACCTCGTTGTCAGCTCTACACCTGGTGACATCCCACCACCAGACCCCGTTGTCAGCTCTAAACCTGGTGACATCTGATGGTTTCCGTACTGGGGCCTCCTGTGTAGTCCTCTCCTTTATACCTAATGCTCACACATCACCGGACTGGTGGGGGTCCTAATATGTTTGTCACCATACTGTACACCTCTCAGTTCTCACTCAGTCAGTGAGTTAAGTCCGTGTCTATATCTGTCAGGTTGATGACCAACGGAGAGCATCTGAAAGTGCCCATAAATCTGCTGCGCGGTCGGACTCCTCATGGTAGCTGTTGTCTGTAACTCCTCTTACATTGATGAGCGAGCGTCGCTGTTGTCCCCCGGTGATGCCTTACACATGACTGGTTCTTAATAGTCTTTTATCAATAAAGTACAGAAGAACTTGGCCATCCATTGGACAGGACGGAAGCAGGGTGACATATTGGTGGTTATTTCTCCTCCTGCGTTAGTTCAGGCCACCTATCAACTGTCTGACATCCTGTCTAGGCAAACAGCCATATCATGTTCTTTCCTGCGGTACATGATACTGCTTCTTCATATTGCACAGACCTGTTACTCCTTATAACACAAGAGACTGCTACACAGGTTCAGAGAGAGCCTGACATGCTAGGGAGACTGTACAACCCATCGCCCTACTATGTGCCACTTATAACGGGGTTCATTAAATTATGTTATAGTACCCACCATTTTGCAGAAACAAGTGCTGCCTGAGCAGTATTTCTTCCGTTGAGTGTGATGGACAGACCTTCTAACACAGATGTCCAGTTGTAAACTATTGATGACCTATCCTTAGGATAGGCCAACAAAAGTAAGTCAGTGAGGGTCCACCTGGGACACCGGCTGATCAGCTGTAAGCTGGGCCTTTGTGCTCAAGCACTGAGCTGATTTCTGCAGGAAGCAGACAGCTCCATTCTCAGTGCGGTGGTCACACGTGGTATTGCAGGACAAGTTCCCATTCACTTCAATGCCTGTAATACCATGTCTGGCCACTGTACTGGGAATGGAGCTGCTTGCTTCTTTCAGAAATCAGCGCAATACATGAGCACAAAGGCCCAGCTTACAGCTGATTGGCAGTGGTGCCAGGCTGCTATCCTAATGACAGGTCATTAATAGTTCACGTGGAGTTTGTTGTCGCAGATTGGTGTTGGATTTTCCAACGTGGATTGGCCATGGTAATCTGCAGCAGAAATCTAGGATTTTTAGAATTCTACTTCAGATTTGCATGTGGATCCAGATGCAGAATTAGCGCCATTCAGTGGGGCACATCTGTGTGCGGTCACCTGGTGCAGAAACCGCATCAAGAATTGGCATGTCCATGCAGATTGAAAAAGTCTGTGCCGCAGTTCAAAAATGGCGCAGCCTTCAGATCCGCATCTATGAAGCCCCGGGTGAACGCTGTCGGATTGGACAAGGATTCCACACTAAAACCTCATGTGTGAAGACTAATTGCATGGCCTGCATGATACAGGGATTTCTGTAATCCCCTTCACACACTATGGGGACTCCCCCTGTTGATGTTCGTCTGCGCCGTGCAAACAAATCTATAAGTAGCTTGTTCGGATTCTAGTGGATCTGCGGATGTGGATGAGCCCCACTGAGCAGGACGAAGCCTTGTCCGGATCCACAGCACTCCAACCTGCAAATTAGTTGGAGAAACACAAGTGCCAGACACATCTGAGGTGTCCAGAGGTCCGGCATGTGACGTAATCTCACCCGTAATCCAGAATCACTGGGACACAGGCACTAATCCTACACAATGGGAGCAACGGGGACTTTTCTCGGATTTATGTCCTCGCCATTCGAGGGCTTTTACTACAGCAGTAAATGATGGATCTTCTAGTGAAGCTGCATTTACAAAGAGTTCATCTGCAGTCATCCCGGGAAATATCAAAGCTCTTATTATATTCTGATTCGCAGTCCCAGCCCTGAACCCCGGGAGACATCTTTTTCTCATTTGCAAGTGGCCCTGTTAAGCAGCCGGAGCAGGGACCGCTCTCGCCGCTCGGTGATGTGCCGTATGATTACATCCAGCTCTACATAATTCTTCTGTCTGAATGTGACAGCTCCAATCTCAGCATCAGCCCACAGAACAACACTTCGCCGTCCTCGCTGTCAGGATGCTCGTCAAGATAGGAGATTACACCAGCTGCAGACACCGGAGTAATAAGATCTGAGCTGAGATTATGGAAAAAAGGAGATTTCCTTACATTGCATATTAGATTATGAGGTCTACATGCAGACATTCCAAGCTGTCTTCATGAGAGTTGTCCAGTCAGCAGCCAAGACTGGTTCCTTCAAGATTTCTATGGCTTTTGGCAACATCCATGGCACTCTTAAAGAACCCAGTCTTGTTGAAAATTACAGAAATCTTGAAGGACTCCGATTTGGCGAAAGCCATAGTAATCTTGAAGGAGCCAGTTTTGGCAGGAGCCCTATCAATCGTAAAGGACCAGTCTTGGCAAGAGCTCTAATAATCTTGAGGGACCAGGTTTTGTTGAAAATTACAGAAATCTTGAAGGACTTCGCTTTGGCAAAAGCCACAGAAATCTTGAAGGGCCCACTCTTGGCAAAAGCCATAGTAATCTTGAAGGAGCCAGTCTTGGCAATAGCCCTAACAATCTTGAAGAATCCAGTCTTGGCAATAGCCCTAACAATCTTGAAGAATCCAGTCTTGGCAATAGCCCTAACAATCTTGAAGAACCCAGTCTCGGCAAAAGCTATAGCAATCTTGAAGGACCCAGTCTTGGCAAGGTTGGGTCCTTCAAGATTTCTATGGCTCTCGCCATGACTAGGTCCTTTAAAACTGCTATGGCTCTTGCAAAGTCTAGGACCTTCAAGATTTCTATGGTTTTCACTTAGACTGAATCCTTTCTATGGCACTTGAAGTCAATACACAAATATACAGACTCAGGTCAAACTTGGTACACATCACATGCTATGCCAAGCACAGACTCCAGGCATAAATAGTAGATTCCAATTATTGTTCAACTCCCCATCTTGTAGGGCAACCATATGACATAAACCTTAGGCTGGGTTTAATTAACAGTATGGCACCCAAAAAGGTTTAAAACAGCCGTGCAGAATACAAAGACCACCCAGAGCTGCCTCTGTGCTACCCACTATACCCTTTTAGACCAAGCAGTGAATCTACCTAAGAATAAACAACCCTTGCTTAATGTTGACAGAAACCCCCTTTGGAAGTGGTTAAATCATGGAATATTTGCCGATGGATCCTTGCCCACCATGCAATGGAGTCCCGCAGAGGAGCTTGCTGACTGGCTGCAGGGTAATTAGTTTGGGCCTGACGTTGTCCATTTCATTCCCTGCCAGCTCTTGTCTGTCTGAGCCAATCAATAGGTGAGAACACAGCGCTGCTTTCCGTGACAAACCCTGTGTTTTATGTCAAGATGTGAAGACGGAAAAGCTCAGCTCATCTGCTGCGGTGCAGGCTGAGAATCCCGCTGGGGCTCGTCAGATTGTCACCAAGCATATTGTGAGAACAGCAGGAGATAAGTGGTCTGCAGTCCTCAGAAGACGCTTGTCCCGGGGGAGCAGGAGGACAGTATGATAGGGGGAACACTGGAGGAACTCGCTCAGGACACCATGGAGAGCAGAAAAGAAGTCTGCAAACTAAGTGCTGATACCAATCATGACTCCAACACTGCGGACGGTTGACCAACAATATTTAGATATTAAAGAACTTCAAAGAAATGTCAAATAAAAGAAGTTTGTAGGTCAGAGCAAAGAACAAGCTCCAGCTTTGCTAGTCTTAATCAATTCATGATAGGGAATCTGTGGCTCTATGGGGCAAGCGCTGGGGACAGCAAGGAACCAAAGAAGCTGGCACTGAAGAACTCAAATGTCCAGCAGCAGATGGCAGCATGCCCATCACAATTCACCATGAAGACCCCAGTGGTCAACTCTGCACCCCCAATGTAAGGGACATACAGCTTATTAATTCTGAATCATTCCAGACATCAGCACAGGCTTTTAAGGCCTCATTGTCAGTGCATGATATGGAAACCATGGAGCAACAATGGACCATCAGACCGGATAATGAGTAATGAGAAGTGACAGAACGAACCAAAACAACGTCAATTAAGAGATGTCACAACAGAAAGTCATGATATGCTAATAATGGGTCTACAAGTCTACAGCCCATTTAGTAGCTCTACAAGTCTACGGCCCATTTAGTGGCTCCACAGGTCTACGGCCCATTTAGTGGCTCCACAGGTCTACGGCCCATTTAGTGGCTCCACAGGTCTACGGCCCATTTAGTGGCTCCACAGGTCTACGGCCCATTTAGTGGCTGCACAGGTCTACGGCCCATTTAGTGGCTGCACAGGTCTACGGCCCATTTAGTGGCTGCACAGGTCTACGGCCCATTTAGTGGCTGCACAGGTCTACGGCCCATTTAGTGGCTGCACAGGTCTACGGCCCATTTAGTGGCTGCACAGGTCTACGGCCCATTTAGTGGCTCCACAGGTCTACGGCCCATTTAATGGCTCCACAGGTCTACGGTCCATTTAGTGGCTCCACAGGTCTACGGCCCATTTAGTGGCTCCACAGGTCTACGGCCCATTTAGTGGCTCCACAGGTCTACGGCCCATTTAGTGGCTCCACAGGTCTACGGCCCATTTAATGGCTCCACAGGTCTATGGCCTATTTAGTGGCTCCACAGGTCTACGACCCATTTAGTGGCTCCACAGGTCTACGGCCCATTTAATGGCTCCACAGGTCTATGGCCTATTTAGTGGCTCCACAGGTCTACGGCCCATTTAGTGGCTCCACAGGTCTACGGCCCATTTAGTGGCTCCACAGGTCTACGGCCCATTTAGTGGCTGCACAGGTCTACGGCCCATTTAGTGGCTGCACAGGTCTACGGCCCATTTAGTGGCTGCACAGGTCTACGGCCCATTTAGTGGCTGCACAGGTCTACGGCCCATTTAGTGGCTCCACAGGTCTACGGCCCATTTAATGGCTCCACAGGTCTACGGCCCATTTAGTGGCTCCACAGGTCTACGGCCCATTTAGTGGCTCCACAGGTCTACGGCCCATTTAGTGGCTCCACAGGTCTACGGCCCATTTAGTGGCTCCACAGGTCTACGGCCCATTTAGTGGCTCCACAGGTCTACGGCCTATTTAGTGGCTCCACAGGTCTACGACCCATTTAGTGGCTCCACAGGTCTACGGCCCATTTAATGGCTCCACAGGTCTATGGCCTATTTAGTGGCTCCACAGGTCTACGGCCCATTTAATGGCTCCACAGGTCTACGGCCTATTAAGTGGCTCCACAGGTCTACGGCCCATTTAGTGGCTCCACAGGTCTACGGACAATTTAATGGCTCCACAGGTCTATGGCCCAAATCACTGGCTCTAAGCTCTATAGCCCAATCACTGGCTCTACAAGTTTACTGTTCATTTACTGACTATGAACCTACAATTCATTTAGTGGCTTTTAACATTAAGGTCCATTTAGTGGATCTATGGTTAGCGTAGCCAATCTTCCAAGTCTATGCTCCATTGAGTGAGTCTACAAGTCTATGATCCATTTAGTGACTCAAAGCCTATGGTCCATTTAGCCAGTCTTCAAGTCCATGGTCCATGTAGCAGATCTATGAGTCTATGATCCATTCAATGTCTCTGCAAGTCTATGACCCACTCCGTAAATCTATGAGTCTATGGTCCATGTAGCAGGGTTATTAGTCTATAGTTCATTTAGTGGCTGAATGAGTCTGTGGTCCATTTAGTGGCTTTATGACTCTGCAGTCTATTAAGCTGTTCTTCGACTCTATGGTCCAATTAGCAGGGTAATAAGTCAATGGTCCATTTACGGATTCTACGAGTCTATGGAACATTTAGCGGGTTGAAAAAGCAGCTACCATAGAGAGAAAATACCACAACCCATGTTGGTCTCATTCCACCTTCTAGTGGACAGTGTTGACATTCATAAGTTCCCCAGAAACATTGGCAATTTGGAGAGAGGGGGGCAATTTGCACTACTGTGGAGAAGGCTGAAAGTGCTAGTCTGTAGCTGGGGGTGCAGCACATGAACCTGCCCTGAGGGATGAGGAGGTGATTGTCATCATGAGATCTCCTGACCTCAATTTGAGGAGCAAAAACAGATGTCCGAAGCCAAGACTTGACCCAAAATAGGCTGACATCTTCCTTACAAGAGAATTTAAGCATCTAATATCTTGTTATTTGTACAGCGCCAACTTATTCCGCAGCGCTTTCAGGTAATTTATTACACCCCCCCCCCCCCCCCACCAAGCTGGATTTACATTTTATTTACAAGTCATAGAAGTGGAAGCAATTAACGATGAGAAGTCGGAGCGTTTTAAGGTCAGTGGAAGAACTTTAAAATCTAACGGCTACGAAGGGTTAAAGTGGCGGCGGCGGTTTCCTAGCAGGACGCGAGTCGGCGGCCTCGTCCTTCAGCTCGTCTGCAGTCAGAGGTAACCTCAGCCCATATGACTTGTATTTACTCCCAAGACACGATTCCCCCCGTGGCACAAAGAATAAAACTCGATTATTAGATTTCATAAAAGCGAAACAGCTTCTAACAGCTACGAAAGAAAGAGTCACTGCCCTAAAGCGAGGCGTCTGGCGCGGTCTTTATGTCCCATTATATCTCAGGAAGCAATTGTCTGAATTATCTTTATGGAAAGAGACATTTTTTTGTGCAATAACATAAACCTGTCACCGGTGCAAAACCTTCAAAGTCTCCAAAAAGAGGAAAACGGCTACAATGTGACCTTCATGAGGACCGAGAAGGGGTTATGGGTGCGCGGCGCAGAGGACATGAAGCTGATATCAGCACTTCAGTCACTGACAGGAAGACGCAGCTCTGATGGGAATGACTTTGGTTCGTGACTGTGGGGGGCGCCGCACCATTCATGGGGGCTCAGGCTTTTTACTGTAAATCAAAAAAAATCAGACAAATCCCTAATAATGTTCTAAAAAGACGTCACTTGTGTACTGTACCCCAGATCCTGAGAGTCCCCACCAACAGAGGTCAGCCTGAGAGGCAGGAACCCAAAGGAGGGAGAGGGAATGTGATGAGGTTTGCTCGTTATATCAACTATGTCAGGATAGTGACATCACGGCACGGGATAATGGCACGCTGACACTTGGGGGATGGGATAATGACACGCTGACACTTGGGGGATGGGATAATGGCACGCTGACACTGGGGGGACGGGATAATGACACACTGACACTTGGGGGACGGGATAATGACACGCTGACACTTGGGGGATGCGATAATGACACGCTGACACTTGGGGGATGGGATAATGACACGCTGACACTTGGGGGATGGGATAATGACACGCTGACACTTGGGGGATGGGATAATGACACGCTGACACTTGGGGGGATGGGATAATGACACGCTGACACTTGGGGGATGGGATAATGACACACTGACACTTGGGGGACGGGATAATGACACGCTGATACTTGGGGGACGGGATAATGACACGCTGACACCCGGGGGGCGGGATAATGACACGCTGACACTTGGGGGGCAGGATAATGACAGGCTGACACTTGGGGGACGGGATAATGACACGCTGACACCCGGGGGGCGGGATAATGACACGCTGATACTTGGGGGATGGGATAATGACAGGCTGACACTTGGGGGACGGGATAATGACACGCTGACACTCGGGGGGACGGGATAATGACACATTGACACTTGGGGGACGGGATAATGACACATTGACACTTGGGGGACGGGATAATGACACGCTGATACTTGGGGGACGGGATAATGACACGCTGACACTCGGGGGGACGGGATAATGACACGCTGACACTCGGGGGGATGGGATAATGACACGCTGACACTTGGGGGACGGGATAATGACACGCTGACACTTGGGGGACGGGATAATGACACGCTGACACTTGGGGGACGGGATAATGACACGGTGACACTTGGGGGACAGGATAATGACACGCTGATACTTGGGGGACAGGATAATGACACCCTGACACTTGGGGTACAGGATAATGACACGCTGATACTTAGGGGGACAGGATAATGACACGCTGACACTCGGGGACGGGATAATGACACGCCGACACTCGGGGGACGGGATAATGACACGCCGACACTCGGGGGACAGGATAAAGACACGCTGACACTCGGGGGACGGGATAATGACACGCCGACACTCGGGGGACGGGATAATGACACGCTGACACTTGGGGGATGGGATAATGACACGCTGACACTTGGGGGACGGGATAATGACACGCTGACACTTGGGGGACGGGATAATGACACGCTGATACTTGGGTGATAGGATATTGACACGCTGATACTTGGGGGACGGGATAATGATACGGTGATACTTGGGGGGACGGGATAATGACACAGTGATACTTGGGGGGACGGGATAATGACAGGCTGACACTTGGGGGACGGGATAATGACACGCTGACACATTTGGGGGACGGGATAATGACACGCTGATACTTGGGGGACAGGATGATGACACACTGACACTCGGGGGGACGGGATAATGACACGCTGATACTTGGGGGACGAGATAATGACACGCTGACACTCGGGGGACGGGATAATGACACGCTGATACTTGGAGGACGGAATAATGACACACTGACACTTGGGGGGTGGGATAATGATACGCTGACACTTGGGGGATGGGATAATGACACACTGACACTTGGGGGACGGGATAATGACACACTGACACTTGGGGGAAGGGATAATGACACGCTGACACTTGGGGGACGGCATAATGACACGCCGACACTTGGGGGACGGGATAATGACACGCTGATACTTGGGGGACGGGATAATGACACGCTGACACTTGGGGGACAGGATAATGACACGCTGACACTTGGGGGACAGGATAATGACACGCTGACACTTGGGGGATGGGATAATGACACGCTGACACTTGGGGGACGGGATAATGACACGCTGACACTTGGGGGACGGGATAATGACACGCTGACACTTGGGGGACGGGATAATGACACGCTGACACTTGGGGGACGGGATAATGACACGCTGACACTTGGGGGATGGGATAATGACACGCTGACACTTGGGGGACGGGATAATGACACGCTGACACTTGGGGGACGGGATAATGACACGCTGACACTTGGGGGACGGGATAATGACACGCTGACACTTGGGGGACGGGATAATGACATGCTGACACTTGGGGGACGGGATAATGACATGCTGATACTTCGGGGACAGGATAATGACACGCTGACACTTCGGGGACGGGATAATGACACGCTGATACTTGGGGGACGGGATAATGACATGCTGACACTTGGGGGACGGGATAATGACACGCTGACACTTGGGGGGACAGGATAATGACACACTGACACTTGGGGGACGGGATAATGACACGCTGACACTTGGGGGACAGGATAATGACACGCTGACACTTGGGGGGACGGGATAATGACACGCTGACACTTGGGGGACGGGATAATGACATGCTGACACTTGGGGGACGGGATAATGACACGCTGACACTTGGGGGACGGGATAATGACATGCTGACACTTGGGGGACGGGATAATGACACGCTGATACTTGGGGGACAGGATGATGACACACTGACACTCGGGGGGACGGGATAATGACACGCTGATACTTGGGGGACGGGATAATGACACGCTGACACTCGGGGGAACGGGATAATGACACGCCGACACTTGGGGGACGGGATAATGACACGCTGATACTTGGAGGACGGAATAATGACACACTGACACTTGGGGGGTGGGATAATGATACGCTGACACTTGGGGGACGGGATAATGACACACTGACACTTGGGGGACGGGATAATGACACACTGACACTTGGGGGAAGGGATAATGACACGCTGACACTTGGGGGACGGCATAATGACACGCTGACACTTGGGGGACGGGATAATGACACGCTGACACTTGGGGGACAGGATAATGACACGCTGACACTTGGGGGACAGGATAATGACACGCTGACACTTGGGGGATGGGATAATGACACGCTGACACTTGGGGGATGGGATAATGACACGCTGACACTTGGGGGATGGGATAATGACACGCTGACACTTGGGGGACGGGATAATGACACGCTGACACTTGGGGGACGGGATAATGACACGCTGACACTTGGGGGACGGGATAATGACACGCTGACACTTGGGGGACGGGATAATGACATGCTGACACTTGGGGGACGGGATAATGACATGCTGACACTTGGGGGACGGGATAATGACACGCTGACACTTGGGGGACGGGATAATGACACGCTGACACTTGGGGGACGGGATAATGACATGCTGACACTTGGGGGACGGGATAATGATACGCTGACACTTGGGGGACAGGATAATGACACGCTGACACTTGGGGGGACGGGATAATGACATGCTGACACTTGGGGGACGGGATAATGACACGCTGACACTTGGGGGACGGGATAATGACACGCTGACACTTGGGGGACGGGATAATGACACGCTGACACTTGGGGGACGGGATAATGACATGCTGACACTTGGGGGACGGGATAATGACACGCTGACACTTGGGGGACGGGATAATGACATGCTGACACTTGGGGGACGGGATAATGACACACTGACACTTGGGGGACGGGATAATGACACGCTGATACTTGGGGTACAGGATAATGACACGCTGATACTTGGGGGACGGGATAATGACACGCTGATACTTGGGGGACAGGATAATGACACGCTGACACTTGGGGGACGGGATAATGACACGCTGATACTTTGGGGATGGGATAATGACACGCTGACACTTGGGGGACAGGATAATGACACGCTGACACTTGAGGGACGGGATAATGACACGCTGACACTTGGGAGACGGGATAATGACACACTGACACTTGGGGGACGGGATAATGACACGCTGACACTTGGGGGATGGGATAATGACACACTGACACTTGGGGGATACCATAATGACACGCTGATACTTGGGGGACAGGATAATGACACGCTGACACTTGGGGGACGGGATAATGACACGCTGATACTTGGGGGATGGGATAATGACACGCTGACACTTGGGGGACAGGATAATGACATAGCGGATGATGGCACTTGGGGTACGGGACACACTTGGCATAGAGGTAGTATCTATGATGTGACTGTCTGCGGCCCCCCAGCTCCTCTCCATCTTTCCCACAGGGGGGTCCGTGGAGCGGCGGCGCAGTCTGCGGTTAATGGAGTGGAGTTTTATGTGCAGTGGATGTGTCACAGCTGCTTTGCTCTCGGATGGCGGACATCACTCAGGCCGTTTAAGGCGCCATAAAAGAAGGTTGTAAAACACAAATCTGTGAGGACACGAACCGCCACCCACCGCAGCGGGAGAGGAAGAGAACCACACGGAGCGAGCGGAGAAGAACTACAAGTGACAGCACAACCAGCTGACCCTAATTGGGAGGAAAGAGACATATGGTATAGACCAGCAGGGAAGGAGTGAGCAGTCACACCCGGGACCCGAGGGGCCCACAAGGCCTGCCACATAAGACGACAGTATTGTACATGGAACGTGGTCAGTGGGTCCTGCATAGATTATGTAAAATGACCCAGCATTCAGCCATGTCTCTATAGATACACAGGAAATCAGCGGTATATACACACACACAGGAGATCAGCGGTACACACAAACTCAGGAGATCAGCGGTACATACACACACACACACACAGGAGATTAGCGGTACACACACAGGAGATCAGCGGTACACACACACACACACAGGAGATCAGCGGTACACACACAGGAGATCAGCGGTACACACACAGGAGATCAGCGGTACACACACAGGAGATCAGCGGTACACACAAACTCAGGAGATCAGCGGTACACACACAGGAGATCAGCGGTACACACACAGGAGATCAGCGGTACACACACAGGAGATCAGCGGTACACACACAGGAGATCAGCGGTACACACAAACTCAGGAGATCAGCGGTACACACACAGGAGATCAGCGGTACACACACAGGAGATCAGCGGTACACACACAGGAGATCAGCGGTACACACACAGGAGATTAGCGGTACACACACAGGAGATCAGCGGTACACACACACACACACAGGAGATCAGCGGTACACACAAACTCAGGAGATCAGCGGTACATACACACAGGAGATCAGCGGTACATACACACAGGAGATCAGCGGTACACACACACACAGGAGATCAGCGGTACACACACACAGGAGATTAGCGGTACACACACACAGGAGATCAGCGGTACACACACACAGGAGATCAGCGGTATATACACACACAGGAGATCAGCGGTGTATACACACACACACAGGAGATCAGCGGTGTATACACACACAGGAGATCAGCGGTACACACACACAGGAGATCAGCGGTACACACACACAGGAGATCAGCGGTACACACACACAGGAGATCAGCGGTACACACATACACACAAGAGATCAGCGGTACACACACACACACGAGATCAGCGGTACACACACACACACGAGATCAGCGGTACACACACACAGGAGATCAGCGGTACACACACACACAGGAGATCAGCGGTACACACACACAGGAGATCAGCGGTGCACACACACAGGAGATCAGCGGTACACACACACAGGAGATCAGCGGTACACACACACAGGAGATCAGCGGTACACACACACAGGAGATCAGCGGTACACACACACAGGAGATCAGCGGTACACACACACAGGAGATCAGCGGTACACACACACAGGAGATCAGCGGTACATACACACAGGAGATCAGCGGTACATACACACAGGAGATCAGCGGTACACACACACAGGAGATCAGCGGTACACACACACACAGGAGATCAGCGGTACACACACACAGGAGATCAGCGGTACACACACACAGGAGATCAGCGGTACACACACATAGGAGATCAGCGGTACATACACACAGGAGATCAGCGGTACACACACACAGGAGATCAGCGGTACACACATACACACAAGAGATCAGCGGTACACACACACACGAGATCAGCCGTAGACACACACACACAGGAGATCAGCAGTACACACACACACACACAGGAAATCAGCGGTACACACACACACAGGAAATCAGCGGTACACACACAGGAGATCAGCGGTACACACACACACAGGAAATCAGTGGTACACACACACGCTCAGGAGATCAGCTTGACACACACGCTGAGGAGATCAGCTTGACACACACACACAGGAGATCAGCGGTACACACACACAGGAGATCAGCGGTACACACACACAGGAGATCAGCGGTACACAAACACACACACAGGAGATCAGTGGTACACAAACACACACACAGGAGATCAGCGGTACACACACACACACAGGGGATCAGCGGTACACACACACACGGGATCAGCGGTACACACACACACACACATGGGATCAGCGGTACACACACACAGGGGATCAGCGGTACACACACACACACACATGGGATCAGCGGTACACACACACAGGGGATCAGCGGTACACACAAACAGGGGATCAGCGATATACACACACAGGAAATCAGCGGTACACACAAGGGATCAGCGGTACACACACACACAGGGGATCAGGGGTACACACACGCAGGAGATCAGCGGTACACACACTCAGGAGATCAGCGGTACACACACTCAGGAGATCAGCGGTACACATACTCAGGAGATCAGCGGTACACACACTCAGGAGATCAGCGGTACACACACTCAGGAGATCAGCGGTACACACACTCAGGAGATCAGCGGTACACACACTCAGGAGATCAGCGGTACATACACACACACACACACAGGAGATTAGCGGTACACACACAGGAGATCAGCGGTACACACACACAGGAGATCAGCGGTACACACACACAGGAGATCAGCGGTACATACACACAGGAGATCAGCGGTACACACACACACAGGAGATCAGCGGTACACACACACAGGAGATCAGCGGTACACACACACACAGGAGATCAGCGGTACACACACTCAGGAGATCAGCGGTACACACACTCAGGAGATCAGCGGTACACACACTCAGGAGATCAGCGGTACACACACTCAGGAGATCAGCGGTACACACACACAGGAGATCAGCGGTACACACACTCAGGAGATCAGCGGTACACACACTCAGGAGATCAGCGGTACACACACTCAGGAGATCAGCGGTACACACACTCAGGAGATCAGCGGTACACACACTGAGGAGATCAGCGGTGCACACACTGAGGAGATCAGCGGTGCACACACTCAGGAGATCAGCGGTACACACACTCAGGAGATCAGCGGTACACACACTCAGGAGATCAGCGGTACACACACTGAGGAGATCAGCGGTGCACACACACAGGAGATCAGCGGTGCACACACACAGGAGATCAGCGGTGCACACACACAGGAGATCAGCGGTGCACACACACAGGAGATCAGCGGTGCACACACACAGGAGATCAGCGGTGCACACACACAGGAGATCAGCGGTACACACACACACAGGAGATCAGCGGTGCACACACACAGGAGATCAGCGGTACACACACACAGGAGATCAGCGGTACACACACACAGGAGATCAGCGGTGCACACACACAGGAGATCAGCGGTGCACACACACAGGGGATCAGCGGTGCACACACACAGGAGATCAGCGGTGCACACACACAGGAGATCAGCGGTGCACACACACAGGAGATCAGCGGTGCACACACACACTCAGGAGATCAGCGGTGCACACACACAGGAGATCAGAGGTGCACACACACACTCAGGAGATCAGCGGTGCACACACACAGGAGATCAGCGGTGCACACACACAGGAGATCAGCGGTGCACACACACACACACAGGAGATCAGCGGTACACACACAGGAGATCAGCGGTGCACACACACACAGGAGATCAGCGGTGCACACACACACTCAGGAGATCAGCGGTGCACACACACACTCAGGAGATCAGCGGTGCACACACACTCAGGAGATCAGCGGTGCACACACTCAGGAGATCAGCGGTGCACACACAGGAGATCAGCGGTGCACACACACACAGGAGATCAGGGGTACACACACGCAGGAGATCAGCGGTACACACACTCAGGAGATCAGCGGTGCACACACTCAGGAGATCAGCGGTGCACACACTCAGGAGATCAGCGGTACACACACTCAGGAGATCAGCGGTACACACACTCAGGAGATCAGCGGTACACACACTCAGGAGATCAGCGGTACACACACTCAGAAGATCAGCGGTACACATACTCAGGAGATCAGCGGTACACACACACAGAAGATCAGCGGTACACACACACAGAAGATCAGCGGTACACACACAGGAGATCAGCGGTGCACACACACACAGGAGATCAGCGGTGCACACACACTCAGGAGATCAGCGGTACACACACTCAGGAGATCAGCGGTACACACACAGGAGATCAGCGGTACACACACTCAGAAGATCAGCGGTACACATACTCAGGAGATCAGCGGTACACACACACAGGAGATCAGCGGTACACAGACTCAGGAGATCAGCGGTAAACACACTCAGGAGATCAGCGGTAGACACACTCAGGAGATCAGCGGTACACACACTCAGGAGATCAGCGGTACACACACAGGAGATCAGCGGTGCACACACACAGGAGAACAGCGGTGCACACACACACAGGAGAACAGCGGTGCACACACACAGGAGAACAGCGGTGCACACACACACAGGAGAACAGCGGTGCACACACACAGGAGAACAGCGGTGCACACACACAGGAGATCAGCGGTGCACACACACAGGAGATCAGCGGTGCCTGCTCTGATGTCGGCCGCTCTCACACATGCTGGGCTGCGCCGGGCTCTCGCCGCGGTGAGTTCTCAGAACTTACAGTATATTTCACTTAACTCCATCGGCCTCTAATGGCCCCCCGGAGTCTAATTTGCTCCCTGTAAAATGAAGACAGATTGTTTAAGAGACTGTTTTCATTAAGTCATCGCAGAGCCGCTCCCGGAATGAGGCATTCGCTAATTTATGGCGGGTTCCCGGATAATAGGAGTCTCCTCGCCAGGCAAATGCAGACGGTCCTGCCCAGGATTAACCAGTGTGATGCCAGCATCGTGATCACCCTGGCACATGAGACCACAGGAGCCATAGTCATAACTGAGGCCTACCAGAGGATGCAGGGCCGAGGACAGATGGCACCGCACAGAGGGTAAGGGGCAGGGGGCACAGAGCACAAGCCAAGTGGCATTGGACAGATGAAACTGCATAGAGGAAAAAGGGGCAGATTACAGATGGCACTGCACAGAGGGTAGAGGGCAGATGTCACTACACAAAAGGACATAAGAACAAGGGCACAGGACACTAAATGGAGGGCACAAGACAGATGGCACTGCACAGAGGATAAGGGGCACATAGCAGAAGGCATTGGCCAGAGGATATAGAGCAACAGAAAAAAAAAGCACTGCACAGAGGGCACTACACAAATGGCACGGGGCACAAGATAAAAGGGCAGGGGGCACTGTGCAGAGGACAGAAAGCAGACAGCACATGGTGCAGAACACAATGCAGAGGGTAGAGTGTAGAGGGCACAGAACACAAAGCAAAGGGCACAGGGTAACATAGTATGTAAGGCTGAATGAAGACATTGTCCATCTAGTCCAGCCTGTCTATCCTCCTGTGTTGTTGATCCAGAGGAAGGCAAAAACCCCAAGAGCAGAAGCCAATTAGCACTTTTGGGGAAAAATTCCTTCCTGACTCCCCAATGGCAATCAGACTGTTCCCTGGACCAACCCCTAATAGTTCCTACCTGCCTGTATACCCGGATTAACAATTAACCTAAGATTTATATCCTGTAATATCCTTCCTCTCCAGAAAGACATCAAGTCCCTCTTAAACTCCTCTATGGATTTTGCCATCACCACGTCCTCCGGCAGAGAGTTCCACAGTCTCACTGCTCTTACAGTAAAGAACCCCCTTCTATGTTGGTGATGAAACCTGCTTTCTTCTAATCGTAGCGGATGTCCTCTTGTTACCGTCATGGTCCTGGGTATAAACAGATCCTTGCAGAGATCCTTGTATCGTCCCCTCATGTACTTATACATGGTTATTGGATCACCCCAAATTATCCCAATTTGGATAGCCTCTCTGGGTACACACCACATAATCTCTACATTGTACTATGTGCCCCTTCTGATATCTGCACCGGGTACAATCCCATTCCTTTCTGCTCCCCATAGACCCCCATAATGAGTGCTGCTTCGGTCAGGCAAGTTGTGGATATCAATATGGATGGTGATCTGGATCCACACAGTCTCCATGACCGGCAATCTGAAGGGGGCTCAGTGTCCTCAGACCCCCTCAGTAGTACAGCCTCAGTGTCCTCAGACCCCCTCAGTAGTGCAGCCTCAGTGTCCTCAGACCCCCTCAGCAGTGCAGCCTTAGTGTCCTCAGACCCCCTCAGCAGTGCGGCCTCAGTGTCATCAGACCCCCTCAGCAGTGCGGCCTCAGTGTCATCAGACCCCCTCAGCAGTGCGGCCTCAGTGTCATCAGACCCCCTCAGCAGTGCGGCCTCAGTGTCCTCAGACCCCCTCAGTAGTGCAGCCTCAGTGTCCTCAGACCCCCTTAGTAGTGTAGCCTCAGTGTCCTCAGACCCCCTCAGAAGTGCAGCCTCAGGGTCCTCAGACCCCCTCAGCAGTGCAGCCTTAGTGTCCTCAGACCCCCTCAGCAGTGCGGCCTCAGTGTCATCAGACCCCCTCAGCAGTGCAGCCTCAGTGTCCTCAGACCCCCTCAGTAGTGCAGCCTCAGTGTCCTCAGACCCCCTCAGTAGTGCAGCCTCAGTGTCATCAGACCCCCTCAGCAGTGCGGCCTCAGGCTTCAGGCCTGTAACTTCACAAGATGAAAGCTCAGCACAGAAGGAGGAGGTAAAAAATAATAAAAGTGCATATTTTTAGGACCCTTCATACAATAATTTCCTTCTATGTAGGGCCGGATTTATGGTACTCCTGTAAATGTTCTACACCATGTGACGCTGATAGTGATACAAAGTATCATTGAGCTTTAACCCTTACCAACAAGAGCAAAGCCTTGAGTCTGCTGATAAGACAGTACATGGCTGAAAATCCCACGTGGAGCTAAAGTTGCAGGACGGTGCATGAAGACCGATGAACCAAAGCTGCTCTTCTGTCATGTGGTCGATAATATGGAGTCTACCCGATGGGAAAGGAAGATAAACGCCATGGAAGTGAGCGCACCCTTCCATCATCTAGTGGGCATGAGGAAAGAAGGCATTAGGAATTAGCTGCCGTCTCCCAGAATCCTCCGGGGCCGCCCGCTGCCACGTAATGTCAGGGATATTAAGGCTCCGTTCCGAGATTGCTCCACCCTTTGGGATGCGACTCCTTCAGCTCTGCAGCATCTGTCGGTGACGCGGCGGCGGCGGTGGCGTTGGCCTCCTTCTCGCTCTCAGCTGCGTCTGCTGTTTATTTATGTTCCGTGTTTTTCTGTAAATCTGAAAACACTCGTATGTGATAAAAGTCAGTTTTATCCTCATTTACTCCTCGCAGTCGTTCTGCCGCGCCGCCGACACATATGGGCTGACAGACTCTGATTGTTCTCGGCTGCTCAGATTAATTAAAGAAACAGCCCAACACTGCTGACAAAAAATGTAAACACTGAATTAATAGGGGCCGGCGGTGCCAAATACGGAGACGCCATCACATGGAATCTCTGCTATGCCGAGGCATGAGGCGATGAAGGAGCATGATCACATGAGGCACATATAGCCAGGACAACCAGAGGTCCTGTGGGTGGAGGATGTCAACCTCGGCCTTACCAGACACCTGTGAAGCATCTTACCAACCATACGCCAGATGCCAAAAGTACCAGCCATACAGCCTTACAGACATCTGATGCCCATAATACCAACCATACAGCCTTACAGACACCTGATGCCCATAGTACCAACCATACTGCCTTACAGACACCTGATGCCCATAGTACCAACCATACAACCTTACAGACACCTGATGCCCATAATACCAACCATACTGCCTTACAGACACCTGACCCCAATAGTACCAACCATACTGCCTTACAGACACCTGATGCCAATAGTACCAACCACACTGCCTTACAGACAACTGATGCCAATAGTACCAACCATGCAGCCTTAAATAGTACCAACCATACAGCCTTACAGACACCAGATGCCAATAGTACCAACCATATAGCCTTACAGACACCAGATGCCAATAGTACCAACCATATAGCCTTACAGACACCTGATGCCCATAGTACCAACCATACTACCTTATAGACACCTGATGCCAATCGTACGAACCATACAGCCTTACAGACACCTGACCCCAATAGTACCAACCATATAGCCTTACAGACACCTGATGCCCATAGTACCAACCATACTACCTTATAGACACCTGATGCCAATCGTACGAACCATACAGCCTTACAGACACCTGACCCCAATAGTACCAACCATATAGCCTTACAGACACCTGATGCCCATAGTACCAACTATACTGCCTTATAGACACCTGATGCCCATAGTAACAACCATACTACCTTACAGACACTTGATGCCAATAGTACGAACCATTCAACCTTACAGACACCTGATGCCCATAGTACCAACCATACTGCTTTACAGACACCTCCCCCCAATAGTACCAACCATACTGCCCTACCGACACCTGATGACATTAGTACCAACCATACAGCCTTACAGACACCTGATGCCAATAGTACCAACCATACTGCCTTACCAGACACCTGACAAGCATCTTACCAACCATACACCTGATGCCAATAGTACCAACCATACAGCCTTACAGACACCTGATGCCCATAGTACCAACCATACTGCCTTATAGACACCTGATGCCAATAGTACCAACCATACAGCCTTACAGACACCTGATGCCAATAGTACCAACCATCCTGCCTTACAGACACCTGACCCCAATAGTATCAACCATCCTGCCTTACAGACACCAGATGCCCATAGTATCAACCATACTGCCTTACAGACACCTGACCCCAATAGTATCAACCATACTGCCTTACAGACACCAGATGCCAATAGTATCAACCATACTGCCTTACAGACACCTGATGCCAATAGTATCAACCATACTGTCTTACAGACACCAGATGCCAATAGTATCAACCATACTGCCTTACAGACACCTGATGCCAATAGTATCAACCATACTGTCTTACAGACACCAGATGCCAATAGTATCAACCATACTGCCTTACAGACATCTGATGCCAATAGTACCAACCATACTGCCTTACAGACATCTGATGCCAATAGTACCAACCATACTGCCTTACAGACACCTGATGCCAATAGTATCAACCATACTGCCTTACAGACATCTGATGCCAATAGTACCAATCATACTGTCTTACAGACACCAGATGCCAATAGTATCAACCATACTGCCTTACAGACATCTGATGCCAATAGTACCAATCATACTGTCTTACAGACACCAGATGCCAATAGTATCAACCATACTGCCTTACAGACATCTGATGCCAATAGTACCAACCATACAGCCTTACAGACACCTGACCCCAATACTACCAACCATACTGCCTTACAGACACCTGATGCCAATAGTACCAACCATACTGCCTTACAGACACCTGATGCCAATAGTACCAACCATACTGCCTTACAGACACCTGATGCCAATAGTACCAACCATACTGCCTTACCAGACACCTGACAAGCATCTTACCAACCATACACCTGATGCCAATAGTACCAACCATACTGCCTTACAGACACCTGATGCCCATAGTACCAACCATACTGCCTTATAGACACCTGATGCCAATAGTACCAACCATACAGCCTTACAGACACCTGACAAGCATCTTACCAACCATACACCTGATGCCAGTAGTACCAGCCATACCGCCTTACAGACACCTGATGCCAATACTACCAACCATCCTGCCTTACAGACACCTGGCTCCAATAGTACCAACCATCCTGCCTTACAGACACCTGACCCCAATAGTATCAACCATACTGTCTTACAGACACCAGATGCCAATAGTACCAACCATCCTGCCTTACAGACATCTGATGCCAATAGTATCAACCATACTGCCCTACAGAAACCAGATGCCAATAGTATCAACCATACTGCCTTACAGACACCTGATGCCAATAGTACCAATCATCCTGCCTTAAAGACACCTGACCCCAATAGTACCAACCATACTGCCTTACAGATACCAGATGCCAATAGTACCAGCCATACCGCCTTAAAGACACCTGACCCCAATAGTACCAACCATACTGCCTTACAGATACCAGATGCCAATAGTACCAACCATACTGCCTTACAGACACCAGATGCCAATAGTACCAACCATATTGCCTTACAGACACCTGATGAGAATAGTACCAACCATACTGCCTTACAGACACCTGACCCCAATAGTATCAACCATCCTGCCTTACAGACACCTGACCTCAATAGTATCAACCATGCTGCCTTACAGACACCTCACCCCAATAGTACCAACCATCCTGCCTTACAGACACCTCACCCCAATAGTATCAACCATCCTGCCTTACAGACACCTGACCCCAATAGTATCAACCATGCTGCCTTACAGACACCTCACCCCAATACTACCAACCATACTGCCTTACAGACACCTGGTGCCAACAGTATCAACCATCCTGCCTTGCAGACACCTGATGCCAATAGTACCAACCATACTGCCTTACAGACACCTCTCCCCAATAGTACCAACCATCCTGCCTTACAGACATCTCACCCCAATACTACCAACCATACTGCCTTGCAGACACCTGATGCCAATAGTATCAACCATACTGCCTTACAGACACCTGATGCCAATAGTACCAACCATCCTGCCTTACAGACACCTGATGCCAATAGTACCAATCATACTGCCTTACAGACACCTGACCCCAATAGTATCAACCATCCTGCCTTGCAGACACCTGACCCCAATAGTACCAACCATACTGCCCTACCGACACCTCATGACATTAGTACCAACCATACAGCCTTACAGACACCTGATGCCAATAGTACCAACCATACTGCCTTACAGACACCTGATGCCAATAGTACCAACTATACTGCCTTACAGACACCTGATGCCCATAGTACCAACCATACTGCCTTATAGACACCTGATACCCATAGTACCAACCATACTGCCTTACAGACACCTGACAACCATCTTACCAACCATACACCTGATGCCAGTAGTGCCAGCCATACCGCCTTATAGACACCTGATGCCAATAGTACCAACCATACTGCCTTACAGACAACTGACCCCAATTGTACCAACCATACTGCCTTACAGACACCAGATGCCAATAGTACCAACCATACTGCCTTACAGACACCTGACCCCAATAGTAACAACCATCCTGCCTTACAGACACCTGACCCCAATAGTACCAACCATCCTGCCTTACAGACACCTGACCCCAATAGTACCAACCATACTGCCTTACAGACACCTGATGCCAATAGTACCAACCATACTGCCTTACAGACACCTGACCCCAATAGTATCAACCATCCTGCCTTGCAGACACCTGACCCCAATAGTACCAACCATACTGCCCTACCGACACCTCATGACATTAGTACCAACCATACTGCCTTACAGACACCTGATGCCAATAGTACCAACCATACTGCCTTACAGACACCTGACAAGCATCTTACTAACCATACACCTGATGCCAATAGTACCAACCATACTGCCTTACAGACACCTGATGCCAATAGTACGAACCATACTGCCTTACAGACACCTGATGCCCATAGTACCAACCATACTGCCTTATAGACACCTGATACCCATAGTACCAACCATACTGCCTTACAGACACCTGACAACCATCTTACCAACCATACACCTGATGCCAGTAGTGCCAGCCATACCGCCTTATAGACACCTGATGCCAATAGTACCAACCATACTGCCTTACAGACAACTGACCCCAATTGTACCAACCATACTGCCTTACAGACACCAGATGCCAATAGTACCAACCATACAGCCTTACAGACACCTGACAACCATCTTACCAACCATACACGTGATGCCAATAGTACCAGCCATACCGCCTTACAGACACCTGATGCCAATAGTACCAACCATACTGCCTTACAGACACCTGACCCCAACTGTACCAACCATACTGCCTTACAGACACCAGATGCCAATAGTACCAACCATACTGCCTTACAGACACCTGACCCCAACAGTAACAACCATCCTGCCTTACAGACACCTGACCCCAATAATACCAACCATCCTGCCTTACAGACACCTGACCCCAATAGTACCAACCATCCTGCCTTACAGACACCAGATGCCAATAGTATCAACCATACTGCCTTACAGACACCTGATGCCAATAGTACCAACCATACTGCCTTACAAACACCTGACCCCAATAGTACCAACCATTCTACCTTACAGACACCTGATGCCAATAGTATCAACCATACTGCCTTACAGACATCTGATGCCAATAGTACCAACCATACTGCCTTACAGACACCTGATGCCAATAGTACCAACCATTCTGCCTTATAGACACCTGATGCCAATAGTGCCAATCATCCTGCCTTGAAGACACCTGACCCCAATAGTACCAACCTTATTGCCTTACAGACACCTGATGCCAATAGTACCAACCATACTGCCTTACAGACACCTGATGCCAATACTACCAACCATCCTGCCTTACAGACACCTGATGCCAATAGTACCAACCATACTGCCTTACAGACACCTGATGCCAATAGTACCAACCATACAGCCATACAGACACCTGACCCCAATAGTATCAACCATACTGCCTTACAGACACCTGATACCAATAGTATCAACCATACTGCCTTACTGACACCTGATGCTAATAGTACCAACCATACTGCCTTACATACACCTGATGCCAATACTACCAACCATCATGCCTTACAGACACCTGACCCCAATAGTACCAATCATACTGCCCTACCGACACCTGATGACATTAATACCAACCATACAGCCTTATAGACACCTGATACCAATAGTACCAACCATGCTGCCTTACAGACACCTGACCCCAATAGTACCAATCATACTGCCCTACCGACACCTGATGACATTAATACCAACCATACAGCCTTATAGACACCTGATGCCAATAGTACCAACCATACTGCCTTACCAGACACCTGTCTAGCATCTTACCAACCATACACCTGATGCCCATAGTACCAACCATACTGCCTTATAGACACCTGATGCCAATAGTACCAACCATAGAGCCTTACAGACACCTGACAACCATCTTACCAACCATACACCTGATGCCAGTAGTACCAGCCATACCGCCTTACAGACACCTGACCCCAATTGTACCAACCATACTGCCTTACAGACACCAGATGCCAATAGTACCAACCATACTGCCTTACAGACACCTGACCCCAATAGTACCAACCATCCTGCCTTACAGACACCAGACCCCAATAGTACCAACCATCCTGCCTTACAGTCACCTGACCCCAATAGTACCAACCATACTGCCTTACAGACACCAGATGCCAATACTACCAACCATCCTGCCTTATAGACACCTGACCCCAACAGTACCAACCATAGTGCCTTACAGACACCTGACCCCAATAGTACCAAACGTATTGCCTTACAGACACCTGACCCCAATAGTACCAACCATACTGCCTTACAGACATCTGACAAGTATCTTACCAACCATACACCTGATGCCAATAGTACCAATCATACTGCCTTACAGACACCTGACCCCAATAGTACCAACCATTCTGTATTACAGACATCTGGCCATAATAGTACCAATCATACTGCCTTACCAGACACCTGATGCCAATACTACCAACCATACTGCCTTACAGACACCTGACCCCAATAGTACCAATTATTCTGCCTTACAGACACCTGATGCCAATAGTATCAACCATACTGCCTTACAGAAACCAGATGCCAATAGTATCAACCATACTGCCTTACAGACATCTGATGCCAATAGTACCAACCATACTGCCTTACAGACACCTGATGCCAATAGTACCAACCATACTGCCTTACAGACACCTGATGCCAATAGTATCAACCATACTGCCTTACAGACACCTGATGCCAATAGTACCAACCATACTGCCTTACAGACACCTGATGCCAATAGTACCAATCATACTGCCTGACGGACATCTGATGCCAATAGTATCAACCATACTGCCTTACAGACACCTGACCCCAATAGTACCAACCATACTGCCTTACAGATACCAGATGCCAATAGTACCAAGCATACTGCCTTACAGACACCAGATGCCAATAGTACCAACCATATTGCCTTACAGACACCTGACCCCAATAGTATCAACCATACTGCCTTACAGACACCTGACCCCAATAGTACCAACCATACTGCCTTACAGACACCTGACCCCAATAGTACCAACCATCCTGCCTTACAGACACCTGACCCCAATAGTACCAACCATACTGCCTTACAGACACCTGACCCCAATAGTACCAATCATACTGCCTTACAGACATCTGATGCCAATAGTATCAACCATACTGCCTTACAGACACCTGACCCCAATAGTACCAACCATACTGCCTTACAGATACCAGATGCCAATAGTACCAAGCATACTGCCTTACAGACACCAGATGCCAATAGTACCAACCATATTGCCTTACAGACACCTGACCCCAATAGTATCAACCATACTGCCTTACAGACACCTGACCCCAATAGTACCAACCATACTGCCTTACAGACACCTGACCCCAATAGTATCAACCATACTGCCTTACAGACACCTGACCCCAATAGTATCAACCATCCTGCCTTACAGACACCTGACCCCAATAGTATCAACCATCCTGCCTTACAGACACCTGATGCCAATAGTATCAACCATACTGCCTTACAGACACCTGATGCCAATAGTACCAACCATTCTGCCTTACAGACACCTGATGCCAATAGTACCAACCATACTGCCTTACAGACACCTGACCCCAATAGTATCAACCATACTGCCTTACAGACACCTGATGCCAACAGTATCAACCATACTGCCTTACAGACACCAGATGCCAATAGTACCAACCATATTGCCTTACAGACACCTGACCCCAATAGTATCAACCATACTGCCTTACAGACACCTGACCCCAATAGTACCAACCATACTGCCTTACAGACACCTGACCCCAATAGTATCAACCATACTGCCTTACAGACACCTGACCCCAATAGTATCAACCATCCTGCCTTACAGACACCTGATGCCAATAGTATCAACCATACTGCCTTACAGACACCTGATGCCAATAGTACCAACCATTCTGCCTTACAGACACCTGATGCCAATAGTACCAACCATACTGCCTTACAGACACCTGACCCCAATAGTATCAACCATACTGCCTTACAGACACCTGATGCCAACAGTATCAACCATCCTGCCTTACAGACACCTTATGCCAATAGTATCAACCATACTGCCTTACAGACACCTCACCCCAATAATACGAACCATCCTGCCTTACAGTCACCTGACCCCAATAGTACCAACCATACTGCCTTACAGACACCAGATGCCAAAAGTACCAACTATACTGCCTTACAAACACCTGACCCAATAGTATCAACCATACTGCCTTACAGACACCTGACCCCAATAGTACCAACCATCCTGCCTTACAGACACCTGATGCCAATAGTATCAACCATACTGCCTTACAGACACCTGATGCCAATAGTATCAACCATACTGCCTTACAGACACCTGACCCCAATAATACGAACCATCCTGCCTTACAGTCACCTGACCCCAATAGTACCAACCATACTGCCTTACAGACACCAGATGCCAAAAGTACCAACTATACTGCCTTACAAACACCTGACCCAATAGTACCAACCATCCTGCCTTACAGACATCTGACAAGTATCTTACCAACCATACACCTGATGCCAATAGTACCAATCATACTGCCTTACAGACATCTGACAAGTATCTTACCAACCATACACCTGATGCCAATAGTACCAATCATACTGCCTTACAGACACCTGACCCCAATAGTACCAACCATTCTGTATTACAGACATCTGGCCATAATAGTACCAATCATACTGCCTTACCGGACACCTGATGCCAATAGTACCAACCATACTGCCTTACAGACACCTGACCCCAATAGTACCAACCATTCTGCCTTACAGATACCTGATGCCAATAGTATCAACCATACTGCCTTACAGACATCTGATGCCAATAGTACCAACCATACTGCCTTACAGATACCAGATGCCAATAGTACCAAGCATACTGCCTTACAGAAACCAGATGCCAATAGTATCAACCATACTGCCTTACAGACACCTGATGCCAATAGTACCAACCATCCTGTCTTACACACACCTGATGCCCATAGTACCAACCATCCTGCCTTACAGACATCTGATGCCAATAGTACCAACCATACTGCCTTACAGACACCTGATGTCAATAGTACCAAGCATACTGCCTTACAGACACCTGACCCCAATAGTACCAACCATTCTGTATTACAGACATCTGGCCATAATAGTACCAACCATACTGCCTTACAGACACCTGACCCCAATAGTACCAACCATTCTGCCTTACAGACACCTGATGCCAATAGTATCAACCATACTGCCTTACAGTCACCTGATGCCAATAGTATCAACCATACTGCCTTACAGACACCTGACCCCAATAGTACCAACGATACTGCCTTACAGACACCTGACCCCAATAATACGAACCATCCTGCCTTACAGTCACCTGACCCCAATAGTACCAACCATACTGCCTTACAGACACCAGATGCCAAAAGTACCAACCATACTGCCTTACAGACACCAGATGCCAAAAGTACCAACCATACTGCCTTACAGACACCTGATGCCAAAAGTACCAACCATACTACCGTACAGACACCTGATGCCAATAGTACCAACCATACTGCCTTATAGACACCTGACCCCAACAGTACAAACCATACTGCCTTACAGACACCTGACCCCAATAGTACCAACCATATTGCCTTAACGACACCTGACCCCAATAGTACCAACCATACTGCCTTACAGATACCTGACCCCAATAGTACCAACCATACTGCCTTACAGACATCTGACAAGTATCTTACCAACCATACACCTGATGCCAATAGTACCAATCATACTGCCTTACAGACACCTGACCCCAATAGTACCAACCATTCTGTATTACAGACACCTGGCCATAATAGTACCAATCATACTGCCTTACCAGACACCTGATACCAATAGTACCAACCATACTGCCTTACAGACACCTGACAACCATCTTACCAACCATACACCTGATGCCAATAGTACCAACCATACTGCCTTACAGACACCTGACCCCAATAGCATCAACCATTCTGCCTTACAGACACCTGGTTCCAATAGTACCAACCATACTGCCTTACAGACACCTGACCCCAATAGCACCAACCATTCTGCCTTACAGACACCTGACCCCAATCGTGCCAACCATACTGCCTTACAGACACCAGATGCCAAAAGTACCAACCATACTGCCTTATAGACACCTGACCCCAATAGTACCAACCATACTGCCTTACAGATACCAGATGCCAATAGTATCAACCATACTGCCTTACAGACACCTGACCCCAATAGCATCAACCATTCTGCCTTACAGACACCTGGTTCCAATAGTACCAACCATACTGCCTTACAGACACCTGACCCCAATAGCACCAACCATTCTGCCTTACAGACACCTGACCCCAATCGTGCCAACCATACTGCCTTACAGACACCAGATGCCAAAAGTACCAACCATACTGCCTTATAGACACCTGACCCCAATAGTACCAACCATACTACGCTACAGACACCTGATGGCAAAAGTACCAACCATACTGCCTTGCAGACACCAGATGCCAATAGTACTAACCATATTGCCTTACAGGCACCTGATGCCAATAGTACCAACCATATTGCCTTACCAGATATCTGATGGCAATAGTACCAGCCATACTGTCCTGCCAGACACCTGATGCCAATATTACCAACCATACTGCCTTACCAAAAATCTGATGCCAATACTACCAACCGTCCTATCTTACCAGAAACCAGACACCAATAATATCAACCATATTGTCTTACCAGACACCTTACAGATGCCAATACTACCAACAGTACTCGCTTACGAGACAGCTGATGCCAAATGTTACCTACTGTACTGCCCTACTAGACATCTGATGCCAATATTACCAACCATAATGTCGTATCAGTCATCTGACACCAATAGTAACAACTATACTGTCTTACAGACATGTGTCACCAATTGTACCAACCAAACTGCCTTACAGACACCTGATGCCAATAGTACCAACCATACACCTGACCCCAATAGTACCAACCATTCTGTATTACAGACATCTGGCCATAATAGTACCAATCATACTGCCTTACCAGACACCTGATGCCAATACTACCAACCATACTGCCTTACAGACACCTGACCCCAATAGTACCAATTATTCTGCCTTACAGACACCTGATGCCAATAGTATCAACCATACTGCCTTACAGAAACCAGATGCCAATAGTATCAACCATACTGCCTTACAGACATCTGATGCCAATAGTACCAACCATACTGCCTTACAGACACCTGATGCCAATAGTACCAACCATACTGCCTTACAGACACCTGATGCCAATAGTATCAACCATACTGCCTTACAGACACCTGATGCCAATAGTACCAACCATACTGCCTTACAGACACCTGATGCCAATAGTACCAATCATACTGCCTGACGGACATCTGATGCCAATAGTATCAACCATACTGCCTTACAGACACCTGACCCCAATAGTACCAACCATACTGCCTTACAGATACCAGATGCCAATAGTACCAAGCATACTGCCTTACAGACACCAGATGCCAATAGTACCAACCATATTGCCTTACAGACACCTGACCCCAATAGTATCAACCATACTGCCTTACAGACACCTGACCCCAATAGTACCAACCATACTGCCTTACAGACACCTGACCCCAATAGTACCAACCATCCTGCCTTACAGACACCTGACCCCAATAGTACCAACCATACTGCCTTACAGACACCTGACCCCAATAGTACCAATCATACTGCCTTACAGACATCTGATGCCAATAGTATCAACCATACTGCCTTACAGACACCTGACCCCAATAGTACCAACCATACTGCCTTACAGATACCAGATGCCAATAGTACCAAGCATACTGCCTTACAGACACCAGATGCCAATAGTACCAACCATATTGCCTTACAGACACCTGACCCCAATAGTATCAACCATACTGCCTTACAGACACCTGACCCCAATAGTACCAACCATACTGCCTTACAGACACCTGACCCCAATAGTATCAACCATACTGCCTTACAGACACCTGACCCCAATAGTATCAACCATCCTGCCTTACAGACACCTGACCCCAATAGTATCAACCATCCTGCCTTACAGACACCTGATGCCAATAGTATCAACCATACTGCCTTACAGACACCTGATGCCAATAGTACCAACCATTCTGCCTTACAGACACCTGATGCCAATAGTACCAACCATACTGCCTTACAGACACCTGACCCCAATAGTATCAACCATACTGCCTTACAGACACCTGATGCCAACAGTATCAACCATACTGCCTTACAGACACCAGATGCCAATAGTACCAACCATATTGCCTTACAGACACCTGACCCCAATAGTATCAACCATACTGCCTTACAGACACCTGACCCCAATAGTACCAACCATACTGCCTTACAGACACCTGACCCCAATAGTATCAACCATACTGCCTTACAGACACCTGACCCCAATAGTATCAACCATCCTGCCTTACAGACACCTGATGCCAATAGTATCAACCATACTGCCTTACAGACACCTGATGCCAATAGTACCAACCATTCTGCCTTACAGACACCTGATGCCAATAGTACCAACCATACTGCCTTACAGACACCTGACCCCAATAGTATCAACCATACTGCCTTACAGACACCTGATGCCAACAGTATCAACCATCCTGCCTTACAGACACCTTATGCCAATAGTATCAACCATACTGCCTTACAGACACCTCACCCCAATAATACGAACCATCCTGCCTTACAGTCACCTGACCCCAATAGTACCAACCATACTGCCTTACAGACACCAGATGCCAAAAGTACCAACTATACTGCCTTACAAACACCTGACCCAATAGTATCAACCATACTGCCTTACAGACACCTGACCCCAATAGTACCAACCATCCTGCCTTACAGACACCTGATGCCAATAGTATCAACCATACTGCCTTACAGACACCTGATGCCAATAGTATCAACCATACTGCCTTACAGACACCTGACCCCAATAATACGAACCATCCTGCCTTACAGTCACCTGACCCCAATAGTACCAACCATACTGCCTTACAGACACCAGATGCCAAAAGTACCAACTATACTGCCTTACAAACACCTGACCCAATAGTACCAACCATCCTGCCTTACAGACATCTGACAAGTATCTTACCAACCATACACCTGATGCCAATAGTACCAATCATACTGCCTTACAGACATCTGACAAGTATCTTACCAACCATACACCTGATGCCAATAGTACCAATCATACTGCCTTACAGACACCTGACCCCAATAGTACCAACCATTCTGTATTACAGACATCTGGCCATAATAGTACCAATCATACTGCCTTACCGGACACCTGATGCCAATAGTACCAACCATACTGCCTTACAGACACCTGACCCCAATAGTACCAACCATTCTGCCTTACAGATACCTGATGCCAATAGTATCAACCATACTGCCTTACAGACATCTGATGCCAATAGTACCAACCATACTGCCTTACAGATACCAGATGCCAATAGTACCAAGCATACTGCCTTACAGAAACCAGATGCCAATAGTATCAACCATACTGCCTTACAGACACCTGATGCCAATAGTACCAACCATCCTGTCTTACACACACCTGATGCCCATAGTACCAACCATCCTGCCTTACAGACATCTGATGCCAATAGTACCAACCATACTGCCTTACAGACACCTGATGTCAATAGTACCAAGCATACTGCCTTACAGACACCTGACCCCAATAGTACCAACCATTCTGTATTACAGACATCTGGCCATAATAGTACCAACCATACTGCCTTACAGACACCTGACCCCAATAGTACCAACCATTCTGCCTTACAGACACCTGATGCCAATAGTATCAACCATACTGCCTTACAGTCACCTGATGCCAATAGTATCAACCATACTGCCTTACAGACACCTGACCCCAATAGTACCAACGATACTGCCTTACAGACACCTGACCCCAATAATACGAACCATCCTGCCTTACAGTCACCTGACCCCAATAGTACCAACCATACTGCCTTACAGACACCAGATGCCAAAAGTACCAACCATACTGCCTTACAGACACCAGATGCCAAAAGTACCAACCATACTGCCTTACAGACACCTGATGCCAAAAGTACCAACCATACTACCGTACAGACACCTGATGCCAATAGTACCAACCATACTGCCTTATAGACACCTGACCCCAACAGTACAAACCATACTGCCTTACAGACACCTGACCCCAATAGTACCAACCATATTGCCTTAACGACACCTGACCCCAATAGTACCAACCATACTGCCTTACAGATACCTGACCCCAATAGTACCAACCATACTGCCTTACAGACATCTGACAAGTATCTTACCAACCATACACCTGATGCCAATAGTACCAATCATACTGCCTTACAGACACCTGACCCCAATAGTACCAACCATTCTGTATTACAGACACCTGGCCATAATAGTACCAATCATACTGCCTTACCAGACACCTGATACCAATAGTACCAACCATACTGCCTTACAGACACCTGACAACCATCTTACCAACCATACACCTGATGCCAATAGTACCAACCATACTGCCTTACAGACACCTGACCCCAATAGCATCAACCATTCTGCCTTACAGACACCTGGTTCCAATAGTACCAACCATACTGCCTTACAGACACCTGACCCCAATAGCACCAACCATTCTGCCTTACAGACACCTGACCCCAATCGTGCCAACCATACTGCCTTACAGACACCAGATGCCAAAAGTACCAACCATACTGCCTTATAGACACCTGACCCCAATAGTACCAACCATACTGCCTTACAGATACCAGATGCCAATAGTATCAACCATACTGCCTTACAGACACCTGACCCCAATAGCATCAACCATTCTGCCTTACAGACACCTGGTTCCAATAGTACCAACCATACTGCCTTACAGACACCTGACCCCAATAGCACCAACCATTCTGCCTTACAGACACCTGACCCCAATCGTGCCAACCATACTGCCTTACAGACACCAGATGCCAAAAGTACCAACCATACTGCCTTATAGACACCTGACCCCAATAGTACCAACCATACTACGCTACAGACACCTGATGGCAAAAGTACCAACCATACTGCCTTGCAGACACCAGATGCCAATAGTACTAACCATATTGCCTTACAGGCACCTGATGCCAATAGTACCAACCATATTGCCTTACCAGATATCTGATGGCAATAGTACCAGCCATACTGTCCTGCCAGACACCTGATGCCAATATTACCAACCATACTGCCTTACCAAAAATCTGATGCCAATACTACCAACCGTCCTATCTTACCAGAAACCAGACACCAATAATATCAACCATATTGTCTTACCAGACACCTTACAGATGCCAATACTACCAACAGTACTCGCTTACGAGACAGCTGATGCCAAATGTTACCTACTGTACTGCCCTACTAGACATCTGATGCCAATATTACCAACCATAATGTCGTATCAGTCATCTGACACCAATAGTAACAACTATACTGTCTTACAGACATGTGTCACCAATTGTACCAACCAAACTGCCTTACAGACACCTGATGCCAATAGTACCAACCATACTGCCCTACCATACACCTGATGCCAAAAGTACCAACCATACTGCCCTACCATACACCTGACGCCAATAGTACCCACCATACTGCCCTACCATACACCTGACGCCAATAGTGCCAACCATACTGCCCTACCATACACCTGATGCCAAAAGTACCAACCATACTGCCCTACCATACACCTGACGCCAATAGTACCCACCATACTGCCCTACCATACACCTGACGCCAATAGTGCCAACCATACTGCCCTACCATACACCTGACGCCAATAGTGCCAACCATACTGCCCTACCATACACCTGACGCCAATAGTACCAACCATACTTCCCTACCATACACCTGACGCCAATAGTGCCAACCATACTGCCCTACCATACACCTGATGCCAATAGTACCAACCATACAGCCTTACAGACACCTGACGCCAATAGTACCAACCATACTGCCCTACCATACACCTGACGCCAATAGTGCCAACCATACTGCCTTATCAGACAATGGACACCAATAGCACCAACTGTACTGTCTTTCAGACACCTGATGCCAATAATACCAACTATGCTATCTTACCTGACACCTAATGCCAATAGTACCAACCATACTCTCTTAGTAGGCATCTGATGCCAAATGTTACAAACTGTACTGCCTTACTAGACACATGATGCCAATATTACGGACCATACTGTCTTATCAGCCAACTGATGCCAAGATTACCAACCATATTGTCTTACCAGTCACCTAAGACCAATATTACCAATTATACTGTCTCACCAGACACCTGACAGCCATCTTACCAACCATACTACCTTACCAGACACCTGACAGCCACCTTACCAACCATACTACCTCACCAGACACCTGACAGCCACCTTACCAACCATACTACCTCACCAGACACCTGACAGCCATCTTACCAACCATACTACCTTACCAGACACCTGACAGCCACCTTACCAACCATACTACCTTACCAGACACCTGACAGCCACCTTACCAACCATACTACCTCACCAGACACCTGACAGCCATCTTACCAACCATACTACCTCACCAGACACCTGACAGCCATCTTACCAACCATACTACCTCACCAGACACCTGACAGCCATCTTACCAACCATACTACCTTACCAGACACCTGACAGCCACCTTACCAACCATACTACCTTACCAGACACCTGACAGCCACCTTACCAACCATACTACCTTACCAGACACCTGACAGCCACCTTACCAACCATACTACCTTACCAGACACCTGACAGCCACCTTACCAACCATACTACCTTACCAGACACCTGACAGCCACCTTACCAACCATACTACCTTACCAGACACCTGACAGCCACCTTACCAACCATACTACCTTACCAGACACCTGACAGCCACCTTACCAACCATACTACCTTACCAGACACCTGACAGCCACCTTACCAACCATACTACCTTACCAGACACCTGACAGCCATCTTACCAACCATACTACCTTACCAGACACCTGACAGCCATCTTACCAACCATACTACCTTACCAGACACCTGACAGCCACCTTACCAACCATACTACCTTACCAGACACCTGACAGCCACCTTACCAACCATACTACCTTACCAGACACCTGACAGCCACCTTAGAACCATACTGCTTTACCAGACATTTGATGCCAATAGTACCAGCCATAGTGTCTTACAGACATCTGACGCCAATAGTACCAACCATACTGTCTTACGAAACACCTAATGCCAAATATTGATTTACCAGACACTTGCTTAACAAACCATACTGATTTACTAGATATAGGACACCAACTCTTCAACTACAATGGCCCACTTAACATCTAACACTAATATCTTAGTACCAACCATATTGTCTTACCAGACTTCTGATGCCAATATTGCCAATCTTACAACACCTTATGCCAAATGTTACCAACCATACAGCCTTACCAGACACTTGCTTAACTAACCATACTGATTTACTAGGCATTTGACACAGCTCTTTCCAGAAACACAAAGCCAATAGTACCAACGATACTGTCTTAGCAGATACCCTACACCAATGTTACCAATCATACTCTCATACTAGACCCCTGATGCCAATGATACCAACCATACTGTGATTGCTCTCAGTAAAGTATTCTTGTAGATATGAGACCTTTTAATGGATAACAGAAAAGTTACGTTACAGCAAACTTTCTAGACTTGGGGTTCTTCTTCAGGCCTGATGAAGAGCCCAATAGCTGTAACATCATTTTTTTGTTAGCCATTGAAAGGTCTCCTAGCTAAACGATGACTTTGGTACGGTGTTAGAACTTTGGGTTTTGTTCTACTGGTTAAGAGAAACAACCACATTGTCTTACGAGAAGTCTGACACCAGGTTTATTAGGTATAACCCACCAGCTCTGCCACCTACACCGCCCTGCTGGTCACCGGACACCACACTGGCTCAGTGAGGAGCGTCCCGAGATCCCAACATTTCTAATACTGTCCGGCCATGGCCATTACATTTTACAGCCATTTGTCAATATCTTGTCAGATTCTTAACAGTGACAGGAAAGCGGCAATAATCTTCATTGCTTCTCGGAAATTCCTCACGATCAACTTCAAGTCCCAGACTGTCCCTCGAAATTATCTTTAGTGTTGACAACAAGGGAAGGGTACGGAAATGCTGAGAGGAGAAAAAGTAAAGATGACTATAATCCCATTTCTGTGGCACTTTAGGAGTAACCTGGAGGGGTTACCACTGAGTGACGGATACTTATGCTGCCTCTGCTGTCGGCGGTCACATGGCCAGTGCTGTTACAGGCCGTGTAAAAGCAGTAGTCCAGTATACAGCATTGAGTAAACATGTCAGGGTGGTAACATAATGCAGAGCCCGCGCCCGGAGACACTAACGGGTAAAGCAACTTACGAGCCGCCTGTTTCAAATTAGCACAAAAAGCAATTACTTTGCAAATGCTGCGCTGTCCGTAGACGTCCTCAACCCCAAAACCCTGGTCTTTGGGTTCTCTAATTTGCCCCTTAAGACGGGAAGGTGCAATAGTCTGCACAAAAGCTGCAGCTGATAGAGAGGAGCCCCTATCCAATGGGCTGAGTACGCGAGGCTGGCTGGGGAAGGCATCTGGAGAGAGACAAGGATCCCTGGGAACCCTGGCAGAGGAGCGCTCCTGACCCTCGAGTAGCCTGCGTCAATCCAAGTGAGTATTCCCACACTACCTACTGTAAGTGGGGCTGGCCTCGGAAAAAAACACTAGGTGTGCACATCAGTAGAGAATATAACAGTTAAACAGCAGACCTGCTGCGTGGGACTTGGACTTTCTGCTGCTCACAGTTATGAACTGAGAAAGGGCACAGGGATGTGAGCCTACATAATTGGGGGGGGGGGGGGATCGCCCAGTGTTGAGGGCTGTGTGTCCAGCGGACTGTGTTGCTAGTAGTAAAGAATTAATCCATGAAATTACAGACTATGTGTGATTTATATTTCCGTTCAACAGGACTGATCTCTTTATATTGTCTTTTGCAATATTGTTATTTCGTATTGTAGAAAGAGTATCCTGAATCTGCGTCGCCATACCACTGCTACATGTGACACCCCCACCGGGACCACCAGGCACCGAACTAGCAATATGAGAAATATATGAATGAGTGGCGCACCCATAACAGTCAGGTGAGGGGATCAGTAGGAACTATTGGCTTTATATCCTGCTGTTCACCTTAGTATGCCATATACCAGGGTTGGCCAGTGGTGTACGTGCGGGCAGGTTTCCAGGACAGTCAGGAGGGATGATGTCAATGTGCCCATTTGTGCCATTTTACATAATAAAGAGGTCTGTAGCCAGCATCACTTCATGCCAGGTGAGACCACAAGTCAGTGAGAATTATTACTTTTGTATGGTATGCAGATTCCTCCTGGGGGTGCTATTACTTTGGGAGGTTCTTTGGAGAACACATGGTGGCACTAGTTAAGGTAATGTCCCGTTGTAAACTACTGATGGCCTTTCCTTAGGTACCACCGTCTGGAATCCCTGCCAATCAGCTGCAAGCTGGGCCGTTGTGCTCATGCACTGAACTGAACTCATTCATATTCATGGCACCATTATTGATGTAGGCACTGTGCGTGGCATTGATTACTGTAGGGAGCATTATCAGTGAGGTATGTTCAGGGGGCTTTCTGCATGGCACTAGTACATTAGTAGCACAGTATTCGTGGCACTGGGCAGCACAGCAGGCACAGAATTAGGAGAGCAGCACAATGCCAACATTAGGTTGTGGAGTTAGTGCTGAGAAGAAGAGGATGATAAACTATGCAGAAATGAGTCACAGCTGGAAGAAACATCATGGTGGTCTGGGCTGGATAGAGATCATAAAGAAAGAGATTGCTCCCACCCTTCATACAATGCGGTGCATACTTTCACTGGTCATATGCATCCTCCTCGTACTTCATGTATGTGTTTAGGTCATCCAACTACAGTAGCCCATCAAAGTATAACGGACTGTAGTTCCTACTAACCACACCTCCTTCATGTGCAGATATAACAATGTCACCTGACTGAGGCGACCAGGCGCCATCACCCGACTGAGGCGACGTCACCCGACTGAGGCGACGTCACCTGACGAGACTGGCGACGTCACCTGACTGAGGCGACGTCACCTGACTGAGGTGACCAGGCGACGTCACCTGATGAATCTTGTGATGTCACTTGATGAGACCAGTGATGTCACCTGATGAGACCTGAGTCTACTGCCAGTTATCTGAGCATTTCTGGATGGTGACGATAGGACATCACAGTGGAGACTTGAGCAACAATGATGACACACTCTGCGCCTACAATACCCAGCTAGGTCCTCTGAACCCCCATAACAGGCACTCAGTGCACACTAGCGGCGGCCCAGCGGTTAATGTAAAGTCGTTATTATTTAATGAGATTGATTGTGCGCTCAGCAGCCATGTTATTGTAAGTGTGCGGTCAACGTTACTGCATAATATGATGAATTATTCACCGCCTCCTGTATAATGGACCGGCTCACAAATGACTTAAATATAGACCTGACGTCACCCAAAGACACCTCAACCCTCGGAGCGCCCACGCCACGTACCGCAGGGATACAGCAGAGAACATAAAGGATGCCCAGAATCAGGGCGTCCAGGAGCGAGTGTGCCACACAGCCTAATCAGCGGGAGGAAGAGAACGGCTACTCTACAGGCTGCTCCAGCTGTCCTGACTTCCACAACCACTGCTTGCCTTCAGTGACTAGTTACACTACTGACCTCAAACTGTTCCCTCTCCAGTCACTCCTGAATGCAGAGGCCAGGCTTATCCATTTTTGCATTCACTATACTGCTGCCTCCAATGCGCCAAGCACTACACTAATACCACCACCCTGTGCCAGTCATTACACCAACACCACCACCCTGTGCAGTCACTACACCAACACCAACACCCTGTGCCAGTCGCTACACTAATACCACCACCCTGTTCCAGTCACTACACCAATACCACCACCCTGTTCCAAGTCACTACACCAACACCACCACCTTGTTCCAAGTCACTACACCAACACCACCACCTTGTTCCAAGTCACTACACCAACACCCTGTGCCAGCCACTACACCAACACCACCGCCCTGTGCCAGTCACTACACCAACACATTGTGCCAGTCACTACACCAACACCACCACCCCGTGCCAGTTGATACACCAACACCACCACCCTGTGCCAGTCACTACACAAACACCACCACTCTGAGCGAGTCACTACACCAACACCACCACTCTGTGCCAGTCACTACACCAACACCACCGCCCTGTGCCAGTCACTACACCAACACCACCACCCTGTGCCAGTCATTACACCAGCACCACCACCCCGTGCCAGTCACTACACCAACACCAACAGCCTGTGCCAGTCACTACACCAGCACCAACAGCCTGTGCCAGTCACTACACCAACACCAACACCCTGTGCCAGTCGCTACACCAATATCAACAACCTGTTCCAGTCACTACACCAACACCACCACCCTGTGCCAGTCACTACACCAACACCACCCTGTGCCAGTCACTACACCAACACCACCACGCTGTGCCAGTCATTACACCAACACCACCACCATGTGCCAGTCACTACACCAACACCACCACTCTGTGCGAGTCACTACACCAACACCACCACTCTGTGCCAGTCACTACACCAACACCACCACCCTGTGCCAGTCACTACACCAACACCACCCTGTGCCAGTCATTACACCAACACCACCCTGTGCCAGTCATTACACCAACACCAACACCCGGTGCCAGTCACTATACCAGCACCACCACCCCGTGCCAGTCACTACACCAACACCAACACCCTGTGCCAGTCACTACACCAACACCAACACCCTGTGCCAGTCGCTACACCAATATCAACACCCTGTTCCAGTTACTACACCAACACCACCACCCTGTGCCAGTCACTACACCAACACCACTACCCTGTGCCAGTCACTACACCAACACCACCACGCTGTGCCAGTCATTACACCAACACCACCACCATGTGCCAGTCACTACACCAACACCACCACTCTGTGCGAGTCACTACACCAACACCACCACTCTGTGCCAGTCACTACACCAACACCACCACAATGTGCCAGTCACTACACCAACACATTGTGCCAGTCACTACACCAATACCACCACCCTGTTCCAAGTCACTACACCAACACCACCACCTTGTTCCAAGTCACTACACCAACACCCTGTGCCAGCCACTACACCAACACCACCGCCCTGTGCCAGTCACTACACCAACACATTGTGCCAGTCACTACACCAACACCACCACCCCGTGCCAGTTGATACACCAACACCACCACCCTGTGCCAGTCACTACACAAACACCACCACTCTGAGCGAGTCACTACACCAACACCACCACTCTGTGCCAGTCACTACACCAACACCACCGCCCTGTGCCAGTCACTACACCAACACCACCACCCTGTGCCAGTCATTACACCAACACCAACACCCAGTGCCAGTCACTACACCAGCACCACCAGCCCGTGCCAGTCACTACACCAACACCAACAGCCTGTGCCAGTCACTACACCAGCACCAACAGCCTGTGCCAGTCACTACACCAACACCAACACCCTGTGCCAGTCGCTACACCAATATCAACAACCTGTTCCAGTCACTACACCAACACCACCACCCTGTGCCAGTCACTACACCAACACCACCCTGTGCCAGTCACTACACCAACACCACCACGCTGTGCCAGTTATTACACCAACACCACCACCATGTGTCAGTCACTACACCAGCACCACCACTCTGTGCGAGTCACTACACCAACACCACCACTCTGTGCCAGTCACTACACCAACACCACCACCCTGTGCCAGTCACTACACCAACACCACCCTGTGCCAGTCATTACACCAACACCAACACCCGGTGCCAGTCACTATACCAGCACCACCACCCCGTGCCAGTCACTACACCAACACCAACAGCCTGTGCCAGTCACTACACCAGCACCACCACCCTGTGCCAGTCACTACACCAACACCAACACCCTGTGCCAGTCGCTACACCAATATCAACACCCTGTTCCAGTCACTACACCAACACCACCACCCTGTGCCAGTCACTACACCAACACCACTACCCTGTGCCAGTCACTACACCAACACCACCACGCTGTGCCAGTCATTACACCAACACCACCACCATGTGCCAGTCACTACACCAACACCACCACTCTGTGCGAGTCACTACACCAACACCACCACTCTGTGCCAGTCACTACACCAACACCACCACAATGTGCCAGTCACTACACCAACACATTGTGCCAGTCACTACACCAATACCACCACCCTGTTCCAAGTCACTACACCAACACCACCACCTTGTTCCAAGTCACTACACCAACACCACCACCTTGTTCCAAGTCACTACACCAACACCAACACGCTGTGCCAGCCACTACACCAACACCACCACCCTGTGCCAGTCACTACACCAACACGTTGTGCCAGTCAATACACCAACACCACCACCCCGTGCCAGTCGATACACCAACACCACCACCCTGTGCCAGTCACTACACAAACACCACCACACTGAGCGTGTCACTACACCAACACCACCACTCTGTGCCAGTCACTACACCAACACCACCGCCCTGTGCCAGTCACTACACCAACACCACCGCCCTGTGCCAGTCATTACACCAACACCATCACCATGTGCCAGTCACTACACCAACACCACCACTCTGTGCGAGTCACTACACCAACACCACCACTCTGTGCCAGTCACTACACCAACACCACCACCCTGTGCCAGTCACTACACCAACACCACCCTGTGCCAGTCATTACACCAACACCACCCTGTGCCATTCATTACACCAACACCAACACCCGGTGCCAGTCACTATACCAGCACCACCACCCCGTGCCAGTCACTACACCAACACCAACAGCCTGTGCCAGTCACTACACCAGCACCACCACCCTGTGCCAGTCACTACACCAACACCAACACCCTGTGCCAGTCGCTACACCAATATCAACACCCTGTTCCAGACACTACACCAACACAACCACCCTGTGCCAGTCACTACACCAACACCACCACGCTGTGCCAGTCATTACACCAACACCACCACCATGTGCCAGTCACTACACCAACACCACCACTCTGTGTGAGTCACTACACCAACACCACCACTCTGTGCCAGTCACTACACCAACACCACCACAATGTGCCAGTCACTACACCAACACATTGTGCCAGTCACTATACCAATACCACCACCCTGTTCCAAGTCACTACACCAACACCACCACCTTGTTCCAAGTCACTACACCAACACCAACACCTTGTTCCAAGTCACTACACCAACACCAACACGCTGTGCCAGCCACTACACCAACACCACCACCCTGTGCCAGTCACTACACCAACACATTGTGCCAGTCAATACACCAACACCACCACCCCGTGCCAGTCGATACACCAACACCACCACCCTGTGCCAGTCACTACACAAACACCACCACACTGAGCGTGTCACTACACCAACACCACCACTCTGTGCCAGTCACTACACCAACACCACCGCCCTGTGCCAGTCACTACACCAACACCACCGCCCTGTGCCAGTCACTACACCAACACCACCACCCTGTGCCAGTCATTACACCAACACCAACACCCCGTGCCAGTCACTACACCAGCACCACCACCCCGTGCCAGTCACTACACCAACACCAACAGCCTGTGCCAGTCACTACACCAGCGCCACCACCCTGTGCCAGTCACTACACCAACACCCTGTGCCAGTCGCTACACCAATATCAACACCCTGTTCCAGTCACTATACCAACACCACCACCCTGTGCCAGTCACTACACTAACACCAACACCCTGTGCCAGTCACTACATCAACACCACGACCCTGTGCCAGTCACTACACACACACCAACACCCTGTGCCAGGATATACACCAACACCACCATCATGCGCCAGTCACTACACCAACACCACCACCCTGTGCCAGTCACTACACCAACACCAACACCCTGTGCCAGTCATTACACCAACACCACCACCATGTGCCAGTCACTACACCAACACATTGTGCCAGTCACTACACCAACACCACCATCCTGTGCCAGTCACTACACCAACACCACCACCTTGTTCCAAGTCACTACACCAACACCAACACGCTGTGCCAGCCACTACACCAACACCACCACCCTGTGCCAGTCACTACACCAACACGTTGTGCCAGTCAATACACCAACACCACCACCCCGTGCCAGTCGATACACCAACACCACCACCCTGTGCCAGTCACTACACAAACACCACCACACTGAGCGTGTCACTACACCAACACCACCACTCTGTGCCAGTCACTACACCAACACCACCGCCCTGTGCCAGTCACTACACCAACACCACCGCCCTGTGCCAGTCATTACACCAACACCACCACCATGTGCCAGTCACTACACCAACACCACCACTCTGTGCGAGTCACTACACCAACACCACCACTCTGTGCCAGTCACTACACCAACACCACCACCCTGTGCCAGTCACTACACCAACACCACCCTGTGCCAGTCATTACACCAACACCACCCTGTGCCATTCATTACACCAACACCAACACCCGGTGCCAGTCACTATACCAGCACCACCACCCCGTGCCAGTCACTACACCAACACCAACAGCCTGTGCCAGTCACTACACCAGCACCACCACCCTGTGCCAGTCACTACACCAACACCAACACCCTGTGCCAGTCGCTACACCAATATCAACACCCTGTTCCAGTCACTACACCAACACCACCACCCTGTGCCAGTCACTACACCAACACCACTACCCTGTGCCAGTCACTACACCAACACCACCACGCTGTGCCAGTCATTACACCAACACCACCACCATGTGCCAGTCACTACACCAACACCACCACTCTGTGCGAGTCACTACACCAACACCACCACTCTGTGCCAGTCACTACACCAACACCACCACAATGTGCCAGTCACTACACCAACACATTGTGCCAGTCACTACACCAATACCACCACCCTGTTCCAAGTCACTACACCAACACCACCACCTTGTTCCAAGTCACTACACCAACACCACCACCTTGTTCCAAGTCACTACACCAACACCAACACGCTGTGCCAGCCACTACACCAACACCACCACCCTGTGCCAGTCACTACACCAACACATTGTGCCAGTCAATACACCAACACCACCACCCCGTGCCAGTCGATACACCAACACCACCACCCTGTGCCAGTCACTACACAAACACCACCACACTGAGCGTGTCACTACACCAACACCACCACTCTGTGCCAGTCACTACACCAACACCACCGCCCTGTGCCAGTCACTACACCAACACCACCGCCCTGTGCCAGTCACTACACCAACACCACCACCCTGTGCCAGTCATTACACCAACACCAACACCCCGTGCCAGTCACTACACCAGCACCACCACCCCGTGCCAGTCACTACACCAACACCAACAGCCTGTGCCAGTCACTACACCAGCGCCACCACCCTGTGCCAGTCACTACACCAACACCCTGTGCCAGTCGCTACACCAATATCAACACCCTGTTCCAGTCACTATACCAACACCACCACCCTGTGCCAGTCACTACACTAACACCAACACCCTGTGCCAGTCACTACATCAACACCACCACCCTGTGCCAGTCACTACACACACACCAACACCCTGTGCCAGGATATACACCAACACCACCATCATGCGCCAGTCACTACACCAACACCACCACCCTGTGCCAGTCACTACACCAACACCAACACCCTGTGCCAGTCATTACACCAACACCACCACCATGTGCCAGTCACTACACCAACACATTGTGCCAGTCACTACACCAACACCACCATCCTGTGCCAGTCAGTACACCAACACCACCACCTTGTTCCACTCGCTACACCAATACCAACGCCCTGTTCCAAGTCACTGCACCAACACCACCACCTTGTTCCAAGTCACTACACCAACACCAATACCCTGGGCCAGTCACTACACAAACACCACCACCTTGTTTCAGTCGCTACACCAACACCACGGCCCTGTGCCATTCACTACACCACCACCCTGTGCCAGTCACTACACCAACACCACCACCCTGTGCCAGTCACTACACCAACACCAACACCCTGTGCCAGTCGCTACACCAATACCAACACCCTGTTTTAGTCGATACACCAACACCAACACCACCACCTTGTTCCAAATCACTATACCAACACCACCACCTTGTTCCAAGTCACTACACCAACACCACCACCTTGTTCCAAGTCACTAGACCAACACCACCACCCTGTGCCAGTGACTACACCAACACCTTGTGCCAGTCGCCACACCAATAGCAACACCCTGTTCTCGTCGATACACCAATACCACAACCCTGTTCCAAGTCACAACATCAACACCACCACCTTGTTCCAAGTCACTACACCAATACCACCACCCTGTGCCAGTCACTACACCAACACCACCACCCTGTGCCAGTCACTACACCAACACCCTGTGCCAGTCACTACACCAACACCACCACTGTGCCAGTCACTACACCAACACTACCACCGTGTGCCAGTCACTACACCGACACCACCATGTGCCAGTCACTACACCGATACTACCACCCTGTTCCAGTCACTACACCAATACCAAAACCCTGTGCTAGTCATTACACCAACACCTCTACACTGTACCACTCCATACATCAATACCTCAAACTGTCCCTGTCACAACACCAATACCAATAACTTGTGCCATTCGTTACACCAATACCACTACCCTGTGCCAGTTGCTAAATAAATACCATTAGCCTGTACCACTAACTACACCAATACCAAAACCCTGTATCAGTCATTAAACCGACACCTCCTCCGCAATATTGTAGTAGTAATATTCTTGTACATAGGGAGCAGTATTATAGTATTTATGTTCTTGTACATAGGGGCAGTATTATAGTAGTTATATTCTTGTACATAGAAGGCAATATTATAGTAGTTATATTCTTGTACATAGGGGGCAGTATTATAGTAGGTATATTCTTGTACATAGGGGCAGTATTATAGTAGTTATATTCTTGTACATAGGGGGCAGTATTATAGTAGTTATATTCTCATACATAGGAGCAGTATTATAGTAGTTATATTCTTGTGCATAGGGGCAGTATTATAGTAGTGATATTCCTATACATAGGGGGCAGTATTATAGTTGTTATATTCTTGTACATAGGAGGCAGTATTATAGTAGTCATATTCTTGTACATAGGGGGCAGTATTATAGTAGTTATTTTCTTGTACATAGAGGGCAGTATTATAGTAGTTATATTCTTGTACATAGGGAGCAGTATTATAGTAGTTATATTCTTGTACATAGGAGGCAGTATTATAGTAGTCATATTCTTGTACATAGGGGGCAGTATTATAGTAGTTATTTTCTTGTACATAGAGGGCAGTATTATAGTAGTTATATTCTTGTACATAGGGAGCAGTATTATAGTAGTTATATTCTTGTACATAGGAGGCAGTATTATAGTTGTTATATTCTTGTACATAGGGGGCAGTATTATAGTTGTTATATTCTTGTACATAGGAGGCAGTATTATAGTAGTTATATTCTTGTACATAGGAGGCAGTATTATAGTAGTTAAATTCTTGTACATAGGAGGCAGTATGATAGTAGTTATATTCTTGTACATAGGGGGCAGTATTACAGTAGTTATATTCTTGTACATAGGAGCAGTATTATAGTAGTTATATTCTTGTACATAGGGGGCAGTATTATAGTAGTTATATTCTTGCACATAGGAGGCAGTATTATAGCAGTTATATTCTTGAACATAGGAGCAGTATTATAGTAGTTATATTCTCATACATAGGAGGCAGTACTATAGTAGTTATATTCTTTTACATAGGAGCAGTATTATAGTACTTATATTCTTGTACATAGGGGAGCAGTATTATAGTAGTTATATCCTTGTACATAGGAGGCAGTATTATAGTAGTTATATTCTTGTACATAGGGGGCAGTATTATAGTTGTTATATTCTTGTACATAGGAGGCAGTATTATAGTAGTTATATTCTTGTACACAGGGGGCAGTATTATAGTAGTTATATTCTTGTACATAGGGGCAGTATTATAGTAGTTATATTCTTGTACATAGGAGCAGTATTATAGTAGTTATATTCTTGTACATAGGAGGCAGTATTATAGTAGTTATATTCTTGTACATAGGGGGCAGTATTATATTTGTTATATTCTTGTACATAGGAGGCAGTATTATAGTAGTTATATTCTTGTACATAGGGGGCAGTATTATAGTTGTTATATTCTTGTACATAGGAGGCAGTATTATAGTAGCTATATTTTTGTTCATAGGGGGCAGTAATATAGTAGTTATATTCTTGTACATAGGACCAGTATTATAGTAGATATATTCTTATACATAGGAGCAGTATTATAGTAGTTATATTCTTGTACATAGGGGGCAGTATTATAGTAGTTATATTCTTGTATATACCATGGCAGCATTATATTCTTGTACATAGGGGGGCAGTATTATATTAGTTATATTCTTGTACATAGGGGGGCAGTATTATAGTTGTTATATTCTTGTACATAGGAGGCAGTATTATAGTGGTTATGTTCTTGTACATAGGGGGCAGTATTATAGTAGTTATATTCTTGTACATAGAAGCAGTATTATAGTAGATATATTCTTATACATAGGAGCAGTATTATAGTAGTTATATTCTTGTACATAGGGGGTAGTATTATAGTAGTTATATTCTTGTATATACCATGGCAGTATTATATTCCTGTACATAGGGGGCAGTATTATAGTAGTTATATTCTTGTACATAGGAGCAGTATTATAGTAGTTATATACTTATACATAGGGAGCAGTATTATAGTAGTTATATTCCTGTACAGAGGGGGCGGTATTAGAGTTGTTGTATTCTTGTACATAGGGGGCAGTATTATAGTACTTATATTCTTGTACATAGGAGGCAGTATTATAGCAGGTATATTCTTGTACATAGGAGCAGTTTTATAGTAGTTATATTCTTGTACATAGGGGGGCAATATTATAGTAGTTATATTCTTGTACATTGGGGGGCAGTATTATAGTTGTTATATTCTTGTACATAGGGGGCAGTATTATAGTTGTTATATTCTTGTACATAGGAGGCAGTATTACAGTAGTTATATTCTTGTACATAGGAGGCAGTATTATAGTAGTTATATTCTTGTACATAGGAGCAGTATTATAGTAGTTATATTCTTGTACATAGGGGAGCAGTATTATAGTAGTTATATCCTTGTACATAGGAGGCAGTATTACAGTAGTTATATTCTTGTACATAGGGGGCAGTATTATAGTAGTTATATTTTTGTACATAGGGGGCAGTAATATAGTAGTTATATTCTTGTCCATAGGGGGGCAGTATTATAGTAGTTATATTCTTGTACATAGGGGGCAGTATTATAGTGGTTATATTTTTGTTCATAGGGGGCAGTAATATAGTAGTTATATTCTTGTACATAGGAGCAGTATTATAGTCATTATATTCTTATACATAGGAGCAGTATTATAATAGTTATATTCTTGTACATAGGGGGCAGTATTATAGTAGTTATATTCTTGTGCCTAGGGGGCAGTATTATAGTTGTTATATTCTTGTACATAGGAGGCAGTATTATAGTAGTTATATTTTTGTACATAGGGGGCAGTATTATAGTAGTTATTTTCTTGTACATAGAGGGCAGTATTATAGTAGTTATATTCTTGTACATAGGGGGCAGTATTATAGTAGTTATATTCTTGTACATAGGGGGCAGTATTATAATAGTTATATTCTTGTATATAGGAGGCAGTATTAAAGTAGTTACATTCTTGCATATAGGAGGCAGCATTATAGTAGTTATATTCTTGTACATAGGGGGCAGTATTATAGTAGTTATTTTTTTGTTCATAGGGGGCAGTAATATAGTAGTTATATTCTTATACATAGGAGCAGTATTACAGTAGTTATGTTCTTGTACATAGGGGGCAGTATTATAGTAGTTATATTCTTCTATATACCATGGCAGTATTATATTCTTGTAGATAGGGGGCAGTATTATAGTAGTTATATTCTTGTACATAGGAGCAGTATTATTGTAGTTATATACTTATACATAGTGAGCAGTATTATAGTAGTTATATTCTTGTACATAGGGGGCGGTATTATAGTTGTTGTATTCTTGTACATAGGGTGCAGTATTATAGTAGTTATATTTTTGTACATAGGGGGCAGTATTATAGTAGTTATTTTCTTGCACATAGAGGGCAGTATTATAGTAGTTATATTCTTGTACAAAGGGGGAGTATTATAGTAGTTATATTCTTGTACATAGGGGGCAGTATTATAGTAGTTATATTCTTGTACATAGGGGGCAGTATTATAGTAGTTATATTCTTGTACATAGGGGGCAGTATTATAGTAGTTATATTTTTGTTCATAGGGGGCAGTAATATAGTAGTTATATTCTTGTACATAGGAGCAGTATTATAGTCATTATATTCTTATACATAGGAGCAGTATTATAGTAGTTATATTCTTGTGCATAGGGGGGCAGTATTATAGTTGTTATATTCTTGTACATAGGAGGCAGTATTATAGTAGTTATATTCTTGTACATAGGGGGCAGTATTATAGTAGTTATATTCTTGTACATAGGAGCAGAATTATAGTAGTTATATTCTTGTACATAGGGGGCAGTCTTATAGTAGTTATTTTTTTGGTCATAGGGGGCAGTAATATAGTAGTTATATTCTTATACATAGGAGCAGTATTATAGTAGTTATGTTCTTGTACATAGGGGGCAGTATTATAGTAGTTATATTCTTGTATATACCATGGCAGTATTATATTCTTGTACATAGGGGGCAGTATTATAGTAGTTGTATTCTTGTACATAGGAGCAGTATTATAGTAGTTATATTCTTGTACATAGGGGGGGCAGTATTATAGTAGTTATATTCTTGTACATAGGAGCAGTATTATAGTAGTTATATTCTTGTACATAGGGGGGTAGTATTATAATAGTTATATTCTTGTACATAGGAGCAGTATTATTGTAGTTATATACTTATACATAGTGAGCAGTATTATAGTAGTTATATTCCTGTACATAGGGGGCGGTATTATAGTGGTTGTATTCTTGTACATATGGTGCAGTATTATAGTAGTTATATTTTTGTACATAGGGGGCAGTATTATAGTAGTTATTTTCTTGTACATAGAGGGCAGTAATATAGTAGTTATATTCTTGTACATAGGGGGCAGTATTATAGTAGTTATATTCTTGTACATATGGCGCAGTATTATAGTAGTTATATTCTTGTACATAGGGGGCAGTATTATAGTATTTATATTCTTGTACATAGGGGGCAGTATTATAGTAGTTATATTCTTGTACATAGGGGGCAGTATTATAGTAGTTATATTTTTGTTCATAGGGGGCAGTATTATAGTAGTTATATTCTTGTACATAGGAGCAGTATTATAGTCATTATATTCTTATACATAGGAGCAGTATTATAGTAGTTATATTCTTGTGCATAGGGGGGCAGTATTATAGTTGTTATATTCTTGTACATAGGAGGCAGTATTATAGTAGTTATATTCTTGTACATAGGGAGCAGTATTATAGTAGTTATATTCTTGTACATAGAGGGCGGTATTATAGTAGTTATATTCTTGTACATTGGGAGCAGTATTATAGTAGTTATATTCTTGTACATAGGGGGCAGTATTATAGTAGTTATATTCTTGTACATAGGAGCAGTATTATAGTAGTTATATTCTTGTACATAGGGGGCAGTCTTATAGTAGTTATTTTTTTGGTCATAGGGGGCAGTAATATAGTAGTTATATTCTTATACATAGGAGCAGTATTATAGTAGTTATGTTCTTGTACATAGGGGGCAGTATTATAGTAGTTATATTCTTGTATATACCATGGCAGTATTATATTCTTGTACATAAGGGGCAGTATTATAGTAGTTATATTCTTGTACATAGGAGCAGTATTATAGTAGTTATATTCTTGTACATAGGGGGGCAGTATTATAATAGTTATATTCTTGTACATAGGAGCAGTATTAATGTAGTTATATACTTATACATAGTGAGCAGTATTATAGTAGTTATATTCCTGTACATAGGGGGCGGTATTATAGTTGTTGTATTCTTGTACATAGGGTGCAGTATTATAGTAGTTATATTTTTGTACATAGGGGGCAGTATTATAGTAGTTATTTTCTTGTACATAGAGGGCAGTATTATAGTAGTTATATTCTTGTACATAGGGGGCAGTATTATAGTTTTTATATTCTTGTACATAGGAGGCAGTATTATAGTAGTTATATTCTTGTACATAGGGGGCAGTATTATAGTAGTTATATTCTTGTACATAGGGGGCAGTATTATAGTAGTTATATTCTTGTACATAGGGGGCAGTATTATAGTAGTTATGTTCTTGTACATAGGAGCAGTATTATAGTAGTTATATTCTTGTACATAGGGGGCAGTATTATAGTAGTTATATTTTTGTCCATACGGGGGCAGTATTATAGTAGTTATATTTTTGTTCATAGGGGGGCAGTATTATAGTAGGTATATTCTTGTCCATAGGGGGGCAGCATTATAGTAGTTATATTCTTGTACATAGGAGGCAGTATTATAGTAGTTATATTCCTGTACATAGGGGGCGGTATTATAGTGGTTGTATTCTTGTACATATGGTGCAGTATTATAGTAGTTATATTTTTGTACATAGGGGGCAGTATTATAGTAGTTATTTTCTTGTACATAGAGGGCAGTAATATAGTAGTTATATTCTTGTACATAGGGGGCAGTATTATAGTAGTTATATTCTTATACATAGGAGCAGTATTATCGTAGTTATATTCTTGTGCATAGGGGGGCAGTATTATAGTTGTTATATTCTTGTACATAGGAGGCAGTATTATAGTAGTTATAGTCTTGTACATAGAGGGCGGTATTATAGTAGTTATATTCTTGTACATTGGGAGCAGTATTATAGTAGTTATATTCTTGTACATAGGGGGCAGTATTATAGTAGTTATATTCTTGTACATAGGAGCAGTATTATAGTAGTTATATTCTTGTACATAGGGGGCAGTCTTATAGTAGTTATTTTTTTGGTCATAGGGGGCAGTAATATAGTAGTTATATTCTTATACATAGGAGCAGTATTATAGTAGTTATGTTCTTGTACATAGGGGGCAGTATTATAGTAGTTATATTCTTGTATATACCATGGCAGTATTATATTCTTGTACATAGGGGGCAGTATTATAGTAGTTATATTCTTGTACATAGGAGTAGTATTATAGTAGTTATATTCTTGTACATAGGGGGGCAGTATTATATTTGTTATATTCTTGTACATAGGAGGCAGTATTATAGTAGTTATATTCTTGTACATAGGGGGCAGTATTATAGTTGTTATATTCTTGTACATAGGAGGCAGTATTATAGTAGCTATATTTTTGTTCATAGGGGGCAGTAATATAGTAGTTATATTCTTGTACATAGGACCAGTATTATAGTAGATATATTCTTATACATAGGAGCAGTATTATAGTAGTTATATTCTTGTACATAGGGGGCAGTATTATAGTAGTTATATTCTTGTATATACCATGGCAGCATTATATTCTTGTACATAGGGGGGCAGTATTATATTAGTTATATTCTTGTACATAGGGGGGCAGTATTATAGTTGTTATATTCTTGTACATAGGAGGCAGTATTATAGTGGTTATGTTCTTGTACATAGGGGGCAGTATTATAGTAGTTATATTCTTGTACATAGAAGCAGTATTATAGTAGATATATTCTTATACATAGGAGCAGTATTATAGTAGTTATATTCTTGTACATAGGGGGTAGTATTATAGTAGTTATATTCTTGTATATACCATGGCAGTATTATATTCCTGTACATAGGGGGCAGTATTATAGTAGTTATATTCTTGTACATAGGAGCAGTATTATAGTAGTTATATACTTATACATAGGGAGCAGTATTATAGTAGTTATATTCCTGTACAGAGGGGGCGGTATTAGAGTTGTTGTATTCTTGTACATAGGGGGCAGTATTATAGTACTTATATTCTTGTACATAGGAGGCAGTATTATAGCAGTTATATTCTTGTACATAGGAGCAGTTTTATAGTAGTTATATTCTTGTACATAGGGGGGCAATACTATAGTAGTTATATTCTTGTACATAGGGGGGCAGTATTATAGTTGTTATATTCTTGTACATAGGAGGCAGTATTACAGTAGTTATATTCTTGTACATAGGAGGCAGTATTATAGTAGTTATATTCTTGTACATAGGAGCAGTATTATAGTAGTTATATTCTTGTACATAGGGGAGCAGTATTATAGTAGTTATATCCTTGTACATAGGAGGCAGTATTACAGTAGTTATATTCTTGTACATAGGGGGCAGTATTATAGTAGTTATATTTTTGTACATAGGGGGCAGTAATATAGTAGTTATATTCTTGTCCATAGGGGGGCAGTATTATAGTAGTTATATTCTTGTACATAGGGGGCAGTATTATAGTGGTTATATTTTTGTTCATAGGGGGCAGTAATATAGTAGTTATATTCTTGTACATAGGAGCAGTATTATAGTCATTATATTCTTATACATAGGAGCAGTATTATAATAGTTATATTCTTGTGCCTAGGGGGCAGTATTATAGTTGTTATATTCTTGTACATAGGAGGCAGTATTATAGTAGTTATATTCTTGTACATAGGGGGCAGTATTATAGTAGTTATATTCTTGTATATACCATGGCAGTATTATATTCCTGTACATAGGGGGCAGTATTATAGTAGTTATATTCTTGTACATAGGAGCAGTATTATAGTAGTTATATACTTATACATAGGGAGCAGTATTATAGTAGTTATATTCCTGTACAGAGGGGGCGGTATTAGAGTTGTTGTATTCTTGTACATAGGGGGCAGTATTATAGTACTTATATTCTTGTACATAGGAGGCAGTATTATAGCAGTTATATTCTTGTACATAGGAGCAGTTTTATAGTAGTTATATTCTTGTACATAGGGGGGCAATATTATAGTAGTTATATTCTTGTACATAGGGGGGCAGTATTATAGTTGTTATATTCTTGTACATAGGGGGCAGTATTATAGTTGTTATATTCTTGTACATAGGAGGCAGTATTACAGTAGTTATATTCTTGTACATAAGAGGCAGTATTATAGTAGTTATATTCTTGTACATAGGAGCAGTATTATAGTAGTTATATTCTTGTACATAGGGGAGCAGTATTATAGTAGTTATATCCTTGTACATAGGAGGCAGTATTACAGTAGTTATATTCTTGTACATAGGGGGCAGTATTATAGTAGTTATATTTTTGTACATAGGGGGCAGTAATATAGTAGTTATATTCTTGTCCATAGGGGGGCAGTATTATAGTAGTTATATTCTTGTACATAGGGGGCAGTATTATAGTGGTTATATTTTTGTTCATAGGGGGCAGTAATATAGTAGTTATATTCTTGTACATAGGAGCAGTATTATAGTCATTATATTCTTATACATAGGAGCAGTATTATAATAGTTATATTCTTGTGCCTAGGGGGCAGTATTATAGTTGTTATATTCTTGTACATAGGAGGCAGTATTATAGTAGTTATATTTTTGTACATAGGGGGCAGTATTATAGTAGTTATTTTCTTGTACATAGAGGGCAGTATTATAGTAGTTATATTCTTGTACATAGGGGGCAGTATTATAGTAGTTATATTCTTGTACATAGGGGGCAGTATTATAATAGTTATATTCTTGTATATAGGAGGCAGTATTAAAGTAGTTACATTCTTGCATATAGGAGGCAGTATTATAGTAGTTATATTCTTGTACATAGGGGGCAGTATTATAGTAGTTATTTTTTTGTTCATAGGGGGCAGTAATATAGTAGTTATATTCTTATACATAGGAGCAGTATTACAGTAGTTATGTTCTTGTACATAGGGGGCAGTATTATAGTAGTTATATTCTTCTATATACCATGGCAGTATTATATTCTTGTAGATAGGGGGCAGTATTATAGTAGTTATATTCTTGTACATAGGAGCAGTATTATTGTAGTTATATACTTATACATAGTGAGCAGTATTATAGTAGTTATATTCTTGTACATAGGGGGCGGTATTATAGTTGTTGTATTCTTGTACATAGGGTGCAGTATTATAGTAGTTATATTTTTGTACATAGGGGGCAGTATTATAGTAGTTATTTTCTTGCACATAGAGGGCAGTATTATAGTAGTTATATTCTTGTACAAAGGGGGCAGTATTATAGTAGTTATATTCTTGTACATAGGGGGCAGTATTATAGTAGTTATATTCTTGTACATAGGGGGCAGTATTATAGTAGTTATATTCTTGTACATAGGGGGCAGTATTATAGTAGTTATATTTTTATTCATAGGGGGCAGTAATATAGTAGTTATATTCTTGTACATAGGAGCAGTATTATAGTCATTATATTCTTATACATAGGAGCAGTATTATAGTAGTTATATTCTTGTGCATAGGGGGGCAGTATTATAGTTGTTATATTCTTGTACATAGGAGGCAGTATTATAGTAGTTATATTCTTGTACATAGGGGGCAGTATTATAGTAGTTATATTCTTGTACATAGGAGCAGAATTATAGTAGTTATATTCTTGTACATAGGGGGCAGTCTTATAGTAGTTATTTTTTTGGTCATAGGGGGCAGTAATATAGTAGTTATATTCTTATACATAGGAGCAGTATTATAGTAGTTATGTTCTTGTACATAGGGGGCAGTATTATAGTAGTTATATTCTTGTATATACCATGGCAGTATTATATTCTTGTACATAGGGGGCAGTATTATAGTAGTTGTATTCTTGTACATAGGAGCAGTATTATAGTAGTTATATTCTTGTACATAGGGGGGGCAGTATTATAGTAGTTATATTCTTGTACATAGGAGCAGTATTATAGTAGTTATATTCTTGTACATAGGGGGGTAGTATTATAATAGTTATATTCTTGTACATAGGAGCAGTATTATTGTAGTTATATACTTATACATAGTGAGCAGTATTATAGTAGTTATATTCCTGTACATAGGGGGCGGTATTATAGTGGTTGTATTCTTGTACATATGGTGCAGTATTATAGTAGTTATATTTTTGTACATAGGGGGCAGTATTATAGTAGTTATTTTCTTGTACATAGAGGGCAGTAATATAGTAGTTATATTCTTGTACATAGGGGGCAGTATTATAGTAGTTATATTCTTGTACATATGGGGCAGTATTATAGTAGTTATATTCTTGTACATAGGGGGCAGTATTATAGTATTTATATTCTTGTACATAGGGGGCAGTATTATAGTAGTTATATTCTTGTACATAGGGGGCAGTATTATAGTAGTTATATTTTTGTTCATAGGGGGCAGTATTATAGTAGTTATATTCTTGTACATAGGAGCAGTATTATAGTCATTATATTCTTATACATAGGAGCAGTATTATAGTAGTTATATTCTTGTGCATAGGGGGGCAGTATTATAGTTGTTATATTCTTGTACATAGGAGGCAGTATTATAGTAGTTATATTCTTGTACATAGGGAGCAGTATTATAGTAGTTATATTCTTGTACATAGAGGGCGGTATTATAGTAGTTATATTCTTGTACATTGGGAGCAGTATTATAGTAGTTATATTCTTGTACATAGGGGGCAGTATTATAGTAGTTATATTCTTGTACATAGGAGCAGTATTATAGTAGTTATATTCTTGTACATAGGGGGCAGTCTTATAGTAGTTATTTTTTTGGTCATAGGGGGCAGTAATATAGTAGTTATATTCTTATACATAGGAGCAGTATTATAGTAGTTATATTCTTGTACATAGGGGGCAGTATTATAGTAGTTATATTTTTGTCCATAGGGGGGCAGTATTATAGTAGTTATATTTTTGTTCATAGGGGGGCAGTATTATAGTAGGTATATTCTTGTCCATAGGGGGGCAGCATTATAGTAGTTATATTCTTGTACATAGGAGGCAGTATTATAGTAGTTATATTCCTGTACATAGGGGGCGGTATTATAGTGGTTGTATTCTTGTACATATGGTGCAGTATTATAGTAGTTATATTTTTGTACATAGGGGGCAGTATTATAGTAGTTATTTTCTTGTACACAGAGGGCAGTAATATAGTAGTTATATTCTTGTACATAGCGGGCAGTATTATAGTAGTTATATTCTTGTACATATGGGGCAGTATTATAGTAGTTATATTCTTGTACATAGGGGGCAGTATTATAGTATTTATATTCTTGTACATAGGGGGCAGTATTATAGTAGTTATATTCTTGTACATAGGGGGCAGTATTATAGTAGTTATATTTTTGTTCATAGGGGGCAGTATTATAGTAGTTATATTCTTGTACATAGGAGCAGTATTATAGTCATTATATTCTTATACATAGGAGCAGTATTATAGTAGTTATATTCTTGTGCATAGGGGGGCAGTATTATAGTTGTTATATTCTTGTACATAGGAGGCAGTATTATAGTAGTTATAGTCTTGTACATAGAGGGCGGTATTATAGTAGTTATATTCTTGTACATTGGGAGCAGTATTATAGTAGTTATATTCTTGTACATAGGGGGCAGTATTATAGTAGTTATATTCTTGTACATAGGAGCAGTATTATAGTAGTTATATTCTTGTACATAGGGGGCAGTCTTATAGTAGTTATTTTTTTGGTCATAGGGGGCAGTAATATAGTAGTTATATTCTTATACATAGGAGCAGTATTATAGTAGTTATGTTCTTGTACATAGGGGGCAGTATTATAGTAGTTATATTCTTGTATATACCATGGCAGTATTATATTCTTGTACATAGGGGGCAGTATTATAGTAGTTATATTCTTGTACATAGGAGCAGTATTATAGTAGTTATATTCTTGTACATAGGGGGGCAGTATTATAATAGTTATATTCTTGTACATAGGAGCAGTATTAATGTAGTTATATACTTATACATAGTGAGCAGTATTATAGTAGTTATATTCCTGTACATAGGGGGCGGTATTATAGTTGTTGTATTCTTGTACATAGGGTGCAGTATTATAGTAGTTATATTTTTGTACATAGGGGGCAGTATTATAGTAGTTATTTTCTTGTACATAGAGGGAAGTATTATAGTAGTTATATTCTTGTACATAGGGGGCAGTATTATAGTTTTTATATTCTTGTACATAGGAGGCAGTATTATAGTAGTTATATTCTTGTACATAGGGGGCAGTATTATAGTAGTTATATTCTTGTACATAGGGGGCAGTATTATAGTAGTTATATTCTTGTACATAGGGGGCAGTATTATAGTAGTTATGTTCTTGTACATAGGAGCAGTATTATAGTAGTTATATTCTTGTACATAGGGGGCAGTATTATAGTAGTTATATTTTTGTACATAGGGGGCAGTAATATAGTAGTTATATTCTTGTCCATAGGGGGGCAGTATTATAGTAGTTATATTCTTGTACATAGGGGGCAGTATTATAGTAGTTATATTCTTGTGCATAGGGGGCAGTATTATAGTAGTTATATTCTTGTACATAGGGGGCAGTATTATAGTAGTTATATTCTTGTACATAGGAGCAGTATTATAGTAGTTATATTCTTGTACATAGGGGGCAGTATTATAGAAGTTATATTCTTGTACATAGGGGGCAGTAATATAGTAGTTATATTCTTGTCCATAGGGGGGCAGTATTATAGTAGTTATATTTTTGTTCATAGGGGGGCAGTATTATAGTAGGTATATTCTTGTCCATAGGGGGGCAGCATTATAGTAGTTATATTCTTGTACATAGGGGTAGTATTATAGTAGTTATATTCATGTACATAGGGGGCAGTGTGATAGTAGTTATATTCCTGTACATAGGGAGCAGTATTATAGTAGTTATATTCTTGTACATAGGGGGCAGTATTATAGTAGTTATATTCTTGTACATAGGGGGCAGTATTATAGGAGTTATATTCTTGTACATAGGGGGCAGTGTGATAGTAGTTATATTCATGTACATAGGGAGCAGTATTATAGTAGTTTTATTCTTGTACTTAGGGGGCAGTATTATAGTAGTTATATTCTTGTACATAGGAGGCAGTATTATAGTAGTTATATTCTTGTACATAGGAGCAGTATTATAGTAGTTATATTCTTGTACATAGGGGAGCAGTATTATAGTAGTTATATCCTTGTACATAGGAGGCAGTATTACAGTAGTTATATTCTTGTACATAGGGGGCAGTATTATAGTAGTTATATTTTTGTACATAGGGGGCAGTAATATAGTAGTTATATTCTTGTCCATAGGGGGGCAGTATTATAGTAGTTATATTCTTGTACATAGGGGGCAGTATTATAGTGGTTATATTTTTGTTCATAGGGGGCAGTAATATAGTAGTTATATTCTTGTACATAGGAGCAGTATTATAGTCATTATATTCTTATACATAGGAGCAGTATTATAATAGTTATATTCTTGTGCCTAGGGGGCAGTATTATAGTTGTTATATTCTTGTACATAGGAGGCAGTATTATAGTAGTTATATTTTTGTACATAGGGGGCAGTATTATAGTAGTTATTTTCTTGTACATAGAGGGCAGTATTATAGTAGTTATATTCTTGTACATAGGGGGCAGTATTATAATAGTTATATTCTTGTATATAGGAGGCAGTATTAAAGTAGTTACATTCTTGCATATAGGAGGCAGTATTATAGTAGTTATATTCTTGTACATAGGGGGCAGTATTATAGTAGTTATTTTTTTGTTCATAGGGGGCAGTAATATAGTAGTTATATTCTTATACATAGGAGCAGTATTACAGTAGTTATGTTCTTGTACATAGGGGGCAGTATTATAGTAGTTATATTCTTCTATATACCATGGCAGTATTATATTCTTGTAGATAGGGGGCAGTATTATAGTAGTTATATTCTTGTACATAGGAGCAGTATTATTGTAGTTATATACTTATACATAGTGAGCAGTATTATAGTAGTTATATTCTTGTACATAGGGGGCGGTATTATAGTTGTTGTATTCTTGTACATAGGGTGCAGTATTATAGTAGTTATATTTTTGTACATAGGGGGCAGTATTATAGTAGTTATTTTCTTGCACATAGAGGGCAGTATTATAGTAGTTATATTCTTGTACAAAGGGGGCAGTATTATAGTAGTTATATTCTTGTACATAGGGGGCAGTACTATAGTAGTTATATTCTTGTACATAGGGGGGAGTATTATAGTAGTTATATTCTTGTACATAGGAGCAGAATTATAGTAGTTATATTCTTGTACATAGGGGGCAGTCTTATAGTAGTTATTTTTTTGGTCATAGGGGGCAGTAATATAGTAGTTATATTCTTATACATAGGAGCAGTATTATAGTAGTTATGTTCTTGTACATAGGAGCAGTATTATAGTCATTATATTCTTATACATAGGAGCAGTATTATAGTAGTTATATTCTTGTGCATAGGGGGGCAGTATTATAGTTGTTATATTCTTGTACATAGGAGGCAGTATTATAGTAGTTATATTCTTGTACATAGGGGGCAGTATTATAGTAGTTATATTCTTGTACATAGGAGCAGAATTATAGTAGTTATATTCTTGTACATAGGGGGCAGTCTTATAGTAGTTATTTTTTTGGTCATAGGGGGCAGTAATATAGTAGTTATATTCTTATACAAAGGAGCAGTATTATAGTAGTTATGTTCTTGTACATAGGGGGCAGTATTATAGTAGTTATATTCTTGTATATACCATGGCAGTATTATATTCTTGTACATAGGGGGCAGTATTATAGTAGTTGTATTCTTGTACATAGGAGCAGTGTTATAGTAGTTATATTCTTGTACATAGGGGGGGGCAGTATTATAGTAGTTATATTCTTGTACATAGGAGCAGTATTATAGTAGTTATATTCTTGTACATAGGGGGGTAGTATTATAATAGTTATATTCTTGTACATAGGAGCAGTATTATTGTAGTTATATACTTATACATAGTGAGCAGTATTATAGTAGTTATATTCCTGTACATAGGGGGCGGTATTATAGTGGTTGTATTCTTGTACATAGAGGACAGTATTATAGTAGTTATATTCTTGTACATAGGAGGCAGTATTATAGTAGTTATATTCTTGTACATAGGGGGCAGTATTATAGTAGTTATATTTTTGTACATAGGGGGCAGTATTATAGTAGTTATTTTCTTGTACATAGAGGGCAGTAATATAGTAGTTATATTCTTGTACATAGGAGGCAGTATTATAGTAGTTATATTCTTGTACATATGGGGCAGTATTATAGTAGTTATATTCTTGTACATAGGGGGCAGTATTATAGTATTTATATTCTTGTACATAGGGGGCAGTATTATAGTAGTTATATTCTTGTACATAGGGGGCAGTATTATAGTAGTTATATTTTTGTTCATAGGGGGCAGTATTATAGTAGTTATATTCTTGTACATAGGAGCAGTATTATAGTCATTATATTCTTATACATAGGAGCAGTATTATAGTAGTTATATTCTTGTGCATAGGGGGGCAGTATTATAGTTGTTATATTCTTGTACATAGGAGGCAGTATTATAGTAGTTATAGTCTTGTACATAGAGGGCGGTATTATAGTAGTTATATTCTTGTACATTGGGAGCAGTATTATAGTAGTTATATTCTTGTACATAGGGGGCAGTATTATAGTAGTTATATTCTTGTACATAGGAGCAGTATTATAGTAGTTATATTCTTGTACATAGGGGGCAGTCTTATAGTAGTTATTTTTTGGTCATAGGGGGCAGTAATATAGTAGTTATATTCTTATACATAGGAGCAGTATTATAGTAGTTATGTTCTTGTACATAGGGGGCAGTATTATAGTAGTTATATTCTTGTATATACCATGGCAGTATTATATTCTTGTACATAGGAGCAGTATTATAGTAGTTATATTCTTGTACATAGGGGGGCAGTATTATAATAGTTATATTCTTGTACATAGGAGCAGTATTAATGTAGTTATATACTTATACATAGTGAGCAGTATTATAGTAGTTATATTCCTGTACATAGGGGGCGGTATTATAGTTGTTGTATTCTTGTACATAGGGTGCAGTATTATAGTAGTTATATTTTTGTACATAGGGGGCAGTATTATAGTAGTTATTTTCTTGTACATAGAGGGCAGTATTATAGTAGTTATATTCTTGTACATAGGGGGCAGTATTATAGTTTTTATATTCTTGTACATAGGAGGCAGTATTATAGTAGTTATATTCTTGTACATAGGGGGCAGTATTATAGTAGTTATATTCTTGTACATAGGGGGCAGTATTATAGTAGTTATATTCTTGTACATAGGGGGCAGTATTATAGTAGTTATGTTCTTGTACATAGGAGCAGTATTATAGTAGTTATATTCTTGTACATAGGGGGCAGTATTATAGTAGTTATATTTTTGTACATAGGGGGCAGTAATATAGTAGTTATATTCTTGTCCATAGGGGGGCAGTATTATAGTAGTTATATTCTTGTACATAGGGGGCAGTATTATAGTAGTTATATTCTTGTGCATAGGGGGCAGTATTATAGTAGTTATATTCTTGTACATAGGGGGCAGTATTATAGTAGTTATATTCTTGTACATAGGAGCAGTATTATAGTAGTTATATTCTTGTACATAGGGGGCAGTATTATAGTAGGTATATTCTTGTCCATAGGGGGGCAGCATTATAGTAGTTATATTCTTGTACATAGGAGGCAGTATTATAGTAGTTATATTCTTGTACATAGGGGGCAGTATTATAGTAGTTATATTCTTGTACATAGGGGGCAGTATTATAGTAGTTATATTCTTGTACATAGGGGCAGTATTATAGTAGTTATATTCATGTACATAGGGGGCAGTGTGATAGTAGTTATATTCATGTACATAGGGAGCAGTATTATAGTAGTTATATTCTTGTAGACGGAGCAGTATTATAGTAGTTATATTCTTGTACATAGGAGCAGTATTATAGTAGTTATATTCTTGTACATAGGGGGCAGTATTATAGTAGGTATATTCTTGTCCATAGGGGGGCAGCATTATAGTAGTTATATTCTTGTACATAGGAGGCAGTATTATAGTAGTTATATTCTTGTACATAGGGGGCAGTATTATAGTAGTTATATTCTTGTACATAGGGGGCAGTATTATAGTAGTTATATTCTTGTACATAGGGGCAGTATTATAGTAGTTATATTCATGTACATAGGGGGCAGTGTGATAGTAGTTATATTCATGTACATAGGGAGCAGTATTATAGTAGTTATATTCTTGTAGACGGAGCAGTATTATAGTAGTTATATTCTTGTACATAGGAGGCAGTATTATAGGAGTTATATTCTTGTACATAGGGGGCAGTATTACAGTAGTTATATTCTTGTACATAGGAGGCAGTATTATAGTAGTTATATTCTTGTACATAGGGGGCAGTATTATAGTAGTTGTATTCTTGTACATAGGGAGCAGTATTATAGTAGTTATATTCTTGTACATAGGAGGCAGTATTATAGGAGTTATATTCTTGTACATAGGAGGCAGTATTATAGGAGTTATATTCTTGTACATAGGGGGCAGTATTATAGGAGTTATATTCTTGTACATAGGGAGCAGTATTATAGTAGTTATATTCTTGTAGACGGAGCAGTATTATAGTAGTTATATTCTTGTACATAGGGAGCAGTATTATAGGAGTTATATTCTTGTACATAGGGGGCAGTATTATAGTAGTTATATTCTTGCACATAGGGGGCAGTATTATAGTAGTTATATTCTTGTACATAGGGGGCAGTATTATAGTAGTTATATTCTTGCACATAGGGGGCAGTATTATAGTAGTTATATTCTTGTACATAGGGGCAGTATTATAGTAGTTATATTCTTGCACATAGGGGGCAGTATTATAGTAGTTATATTCTTGTACATAGGGGCAGTATTATAGTAGTTATATTCTTGCACATAGGGGGCAGTATTATAGTAGTTATATTCTTGTACATAGGGGCAGTATTATAGGAGTTATATTCTTGTACATAGGGGGCAGTATTATAGTAGTTATATTCTTGTACATAGGGGCAGTATTATTATAGTTATGTTCTTGTACATAGGGGGCAGTATTATAGTATTTATATTCTTCTACATAGGGGGCAGTATTATAGTAGTTATATTCATGTACATAGGAGGCAGTATTATAGTAGTTATATTCTTGTACATAGGGATTATTATTATAGTAGTTATATTCTTGTACATAGGAGGCAGTATTATAGTAGTTATATACTTGTACATAGGGAGCAGTATTATAGTAGTTATATTCTTGTACATAGGGAGCAGTATTATAGTAGTTATATTCTTGTACATAGGGGGCAGTATTATAGTAGTTATATTCTTGTACATAGGGGGCAGTATTATAGTAGTTATATTCTTGTACATAGGGGGCAGTATTATAGTAGTTATATTCTTGTACATAGGGGGCAGTATTATAGTAGTTATATTCTTGTACATAGAGGACAGTATTATAGTAGTTATATTCTTGTACATAGGGGGCAGTATTATAGTAGTTATATTCTTGCACATAGGGGGCAGTATTATAGTAGTTATATTCTTGTACATAGGGGCAGTATTATAGTAGTTATATTCTTGTACATAGGGGGCAGTATTATAGTAGTTATATTCTTGCACATAGGGGGCAGTATTATAGTGGTTATATTCTTGTACATAGGGGGCTGTATTATAGTAGTTATATTCTTGTACATAGGGAGCAGTATTATAGTAGTTATATTCTTGTACATAGGGGGCAGTATTATAGAAGTTATATTCTTGTACATAGCAGGCAGTATTATAGTAGTTATATTCTTGTACATAGGAGGCAGTATTATACTAGTTATATTCATGTACACAGGAGAGTACTATTGTAGCTATTATACTGCCCTGCCATATATAGTAATCTAACTATATCTTGTAGTTCATGTTTCCATGTATCCTAGTTCTTTCATTCCGTATAGCCAGCAGTGATACATTCCCAGCAGAGCAGCGGCGGGAGCAGCGCAGGTCCTGAGATTAGATCATGTGGTGCAGTACATGGAGGATATGTATTACAGGGTACAGTAGACAGTATTTATGACGGGCCTCTTACATGCACATGTTGGGGCCGGTAGCCTTTCCCGGGATAAAACGCGCGGCAGAAAAGAGTGCTTGTTCTCCGCAGAAGTCCTGGTTTGGCACTCTCTGGATGAATATAACGGGTGGTATTAGCTTTGGCAAACTTTGCATGGAACTGGCAAGAGACACTTTCTAACATGGAGCCTCGGGCCAAACCAAACATCAGGTCTTTCCCATCCTTACTCCTGAAACCGCAGACTGTTCCGCGGGTCCGCAGGCTGGAGGCCCAGGAGTTAAACCCAGCGGCTCTAACCTGGATAAATGTCCATGTGTGTAATGTAAGACACGTACCATGTGAGTTCCTCTCATTCGGGCTGTTATGTTAGGAGGGAGCTACAATAACTGTGTATTTAGGTGAAATATGATAATGGTTACATTGTAGCCAATAACTGTGAAACGAGACGAGACTGACATTAACCAGAGCTGGGACACCGCTACATGGACAAACACAAAGATTCCATCCCAGCACCCCGGCCGAGGACGACTCGTAGGCCGCTCGCCTCAGATGACTGCGCGGAAGCGGGACTTCTCCAAGAACCACCAAGACAAGAAGATGCAATACTGCCAGAATGCCACCTGTGAGGAGGCCATGTCTTGTAAGACAGAACTGAGGGATGAGAACCTGTAATGCAGAACCCCCTGGAGGGAGCTGGAGGGATATAGATATGACGACCATACAGTGTCATCTTCATACCAATATTACTATATACAGGACCAGGCAACTTACCAGCTGTACATATATAATTGTATACAGGAGATCCCCAGGTTATACCAGCATACTTCGTATCGCTATATACAGGAGATGTATAACTAATACCAGCTGTACATATATAATTATATACAGGAGATCCCCAGGTTATACCAGCATGATCTATATTACTATATACAGGAGATGTATAACTTATACCAGCTGTATGTATATATATATATATATATATATATATATATATATATATATATATATATATATATATAATTATATACAGGAGGTACCCAGGTTATACCAGCATGCTCCATATCACTAGATACAGGATGTATAACTTATACCAGCTGTACATATATAATTATATACAGGAGATCCCCAGGTTATACCAGCACGCTCCATATCACTATATACAGGATGTATAACTTATACCAGCTGTACATGTATAACTATATACAGGAGATACCCAGGTTATACCAGCATACTTCATATCACTATATACAGGAGATGTGTAACTTATACCAGCTGTACATATATAATTATACACAGGAGATACCCAGGTTATACCACCGTGCTCCATATCACTATATACAGGGGATGTATAACTTATACCAGCTGTACATATATAATTATATACAGGAGATACCCAGGTTATACCAGCATGCTCCATATCACTATATACAGGGAGATGTATAACCTATACCAGCTGTACATATATAATTATACACAGGAGATACCCAGGTTATACCAGCATGCTCCATATCACTATATACAGGGAGGTGTATAACCTATACCACCTGTATATATATAATTATATACAGGAGATACCCAGGTTATACCAGCGTGCTCCATATCACTATATACAGGAGATGTATAACTTATACCAGCTGTACATATATAATTATATACAGGAGATACCCAGGTTATACCAGCATGCTCCATATCACTAGATACAGGACGTATGACTTATACCAGCTCTACATATATAATTATATACAGGAGATACCCAGGTTATACCAGCATGCTCCATATCACTAGATACAGGATGTATAACTTATACCAGCTGTCCATATATAATTATATACAGAAGATCCCCAGGGTATACCAGAATCGTCCATATCACTATATACAGGATGTATAACATATACCAGCTGTACATATATAATTATATACAGGAGATACCCAGGTTATACCAGCATGCTCTATATCACTATATACAGGAGATGTGTAACTTATACCAGCTGTACATATATAATTATATACAGGAGATACCCAGGTTATACCAGCATGCTCCATATCACTAGATACAGGATGTATAACTTATACCAGCTGTACATATATAATTATATACAGGAGATCCCCAGGGTATACCAGCATCCTCCATATCACTATATACAGGAGATGTATAACTTATATCAGGTGTACATATATAATTATATACAGGAGATACCCAGGTTATACCAGCATGCTCCATATCACTAGATACAGGATGTATAACTTATACCAGCTGTACATATATAATTATATACAGGAGATCCCCAGGGTATACCAGCATCCTCCATATCACTATATACAGGAGATGTATAACTTATACCAGCTGTACATATATAATTATATACAGAAGATACCCAGGTTATACCAGCATGCTCCATATCACTATATACAGGGAGGTGTATATCTTATACCAGCTGTACATATATAATTATATACAGGAGATACCCAGGTTATACCAGCATGCTCCATATCACTATATACAGGGAGGTGTATATCTTATACCAGCTGTACATATATAATTATATACAGGAGATACCCAGGTTATACCAGCATGCTCCATATCACTATATACAGGATGTATAACTTATACCAGCTGTACATATATAATTATATACATGAGATACCCAGGTTAGACCAGCATGCGCCAGATCACTATATACAGGATGTATACCTTATACCAGCTTTACATATATACATATATAGAGAGGTTATACCAAGGTTATACCAGCATGCTCCATATCACTATATACAGGAGATGTATAACTTATACCAGCTGTACATATATAATTATATACAGGAGATACCCAGGTTATACCAGGATGCTCCATATCACTATATACAGGAGATGTGTAACTTATACCAGCTGTACATATAGAATTATATACAGGAGATACCCAGGTTATACCAGCATGCTCCATATCACTATATACAGGAGATCTATAACTTATACCAGCTGTACATATATAATTATATACAGGAGATCCCCAGGTTATACCAGCATGCTCCATATCACTATATACAGGATGTATAACTCATACCAGCTGTACATATATAATTATATACAGGATGTGTAATGTATACCAGCTGTATATATATAATTATATACATGATACCCAGGTTATACCAGCAAGGCCCATATCACTATATACAGGAGATGTATAAATTATACCAGCTGTCCATATGTAATGCTACACAGGAAATGCCCAGGTTATACCATTTGACCATAGCCATATAGCGATGCAACCTCCTGGCGGCCATCTCTCACCTCTCTGCGGACTGCGTCCGGCTCGCTGGGTTTGGCTGCTATCTAAGAAGCTGGATACAGAGATGAAGGGGGAACTCCTGGGCTTTGCTTCTGCTGTAAGAGAAAGAGGAGGAAGGTTGAGCGGAAGGAACAACGGATCTGGGAACAGGATTCTAAGGGTTACCTAGGGAGAAATAAGAAGAGAGTCGCCCCCCGGTGGTGGGGCAGATGAAGAGCAGGGGTCCAGGATTAAGGTTTTATTACCGTAGTGTTTGTGTGACAATTCTTCCCCATTATCGGGATCTCTGCTTGCTGTCAGTGGATGTCGTGCTGCCCTTCCTGTATTATCCAGTCTGCACAGCCCTCATAATGCTGCCAGCCCTTTAGGTTGTAAGCTCCGCTGGTCACTCACATTTATGTTTCTACTAGGCTATTACCTCCTGCACACCAGGCTGTGGGCCGACACATTATATCATATAATCGCTGCTCCCCCCAACTCCAGCCTGCTGATACAGAGCATTGTAGCCCTTGTTCGCTGATCTTGGTCTGATCCATAGATACAGCATATCTTATACTCCATTCACATCCACAGCTGCAACCAAAATCCTGCTGCTACGTCATGACCCATAGTTCAACCACATCCAGAGCTGCAATCACAAATCTATTAGATACTCTCACTATGACATCCCAGCTCAGTGTATACTCCAGTCACAACCAGAGCTGCGACCACAAATCTACTAATACATCATCATCCTATGCCCCAGTCACATCCAGAGCTGCGACCACAATTCTGCTGCTACACCGAGTCTTAGCGCTCCTACATAGGAGCGTATGCACAGAGCTACAGTCACAAATCTATTAAACAATGTTGTCTCATACTCCAGTCACAGCCAGAGCTGCAGTGTCAATTCTGTTGCATGACATCTTCTGCTCCATTCACATTCAAAGATGCACTACTACATCATGTGGTCCCGCGCTCCAGTCACATCTGAGCTACAACTGTCACATCACGTCTCACACCGCAGTCACATCCAGAGCTGCAGCCACAATCTTATTGTTTACACTCCAATCACATCCAGAACTGCAGTCACTATTCTTCTGCTACATCATGTCTTATACTCCAGTCACATCCAAAGCAGAACCTATAAATCTGTTGTTGCATAAAGTACATCCAGAGCTGCACTCACAAATCTAGTGCTGCATCAACTCCAGTTACAGCCAGAGCTGCAGCCACAATTCTGTTACATCATGCTATATACTCCAGTTGCATCCAGGGCTGCAGCTACATCATGATTTATACTCCGGTCACACCCAGGGTTCGGCCGCTGCACCCGACCAGCTGGGATTCTGCATGCAGGAGGCCTGCGCCGCCCGGCTGGCGTCCCTGCATACCTCATTACCCTGTATTGCTTTCTGGCGCCCCCCGCAGTTTGAACACGAAGTTAGTTACATACGGCTGCGGGTCGGACGCCTCCATTACAAATAGAGGTCGTCCTCGCGGAGTCTGACGCAAAATAAAGCGTGCTGCAACTTTTCTTCCGCTTGCAGAATACGCAATTTATATCTGCGAGTGTGAAGGAGAAATCAAAAACGGTCGTGTTTTACCGCAGAATGGCGAACTTGGAATCCGCAATTTAAAAAACCGCTGGTGAGAGCCCGGCCTTACAGCCACGAGCCTGCTGTCACATGTGTTATACTCTAGTCACATCCAGAGCTCTAGTCACAACTCTACTGCTACATCAGGCTGTGTACTTACATCACATACTCCAGTCACAGCCAGAGCTGCACTCACAATTTTGCCATTACATCATATGTATCTTATACTTCACTCACAGCCAGAGCTGCGCTCACAATGCTGCTTCTACATTACATCCTGTACTTCAGTCACCTCCAGAGCTGCGCGCACAATGCTGCTTCTACATTACATCCTGTACTTCAGTCACCTCCAGAGCTGCGCTCACAAAGCTGCTTCTACATTACATCCTGTACTTCAGTCACCTCCAGAGCTGCGCTCACAAAGCTGCTTCTACATTACATCCTGTACTTCAGTCACCTCCAGAGCTGCGCTCACAAAGCTGCTTCTACATTACATCCTGTACTTCAGTCACCTCCAGAGCTGTGTTCCCTCTACTTATCTGACCTCCTATAAGGATGCGTTGTAGACAGGTGGACAAGCAATCTCCCACAATGCACCCAGCAGATCAGGCGCCGTGCCCACCTGAACCAGCAGAGGGCAGCCGGACGGTTCATAGAACCCCATTGGGGATTCTGAATGCAGCTCTAGCAGTGACTGGAGGTTGGCTTGCTGTATAACCGAGTAGGACGGAACGTTTCCGGCTCCCTCCTGCATGGGGGTCTCACCGCTGCTAGGGGGCTACAAGGAGAAAAACTACTAAAAAAAGTCAAAAAGAAGTTGTCGAGGAAACCATCAGATCCCCGGAGAGCGCTGCGGGCGGCGGACGCGTCTCTGGGGGTCTGCAGTCACATCCCCCCCCAACCCCCACATCCACTGCTGGAGACCTCCAGGTGAATTGTGGGGTCTGTAAGACCGCAGCCCCCAACCCCTGACAACGGGCTCCTGTGCGCCGCAGGAAATGACTGGAAAGGTCTGCGCCCCCCGGGGGTCTCACCTGCGCAGCACGAGCGACCAATATCTGCCGCTGATCGCACGGGAAGAAAGTGGCAGATTTATCCAACTGTCCAAAGACCAACCAGCGTCCTCCTGACCGCAGCCAATCACAGCGCAGCGTCCTCCTGACCGCAGCCAATCACGGCGCAGCGTCCTCCTGACCGCAGCCAATCACGACGCAGCGTCCACCTGACCGCAGCCAATCACAGCGCAGCGTCCTCCTGACCGCAGCCAATCACAGCGCAGCGGATTAACCCCCTCAGGGCCGCAGCGATAGCCTTTATTTGCGCCATTTTTTTGTGGAACGAGTTGTAGCTCTAATGTATCAAAACGCTTTAAACATTTTAAGTGAATAAAATAAAAAAAACGTAATTGCGCCATTTTTAATCAACCATCTTTACAGCGTTCAGTGCAGGAAAAGTGAGGAGGTCCTTGTTGTGGGGGTCCTTCACGCCGGCGATATCAGGCCAGAGAACCCAATACTGTGCTTGCCAACGTGTGTTGTAATGATGCCCCCCCTCAGTAAAGATGCCCCATGTGCCCTCCATATGCCCCCCTTAGTAATATTACCCCCGTCAGGGCCGGTCCTGAGTAGGCCATCCTCCGAGGTGCGGGGGGCATCGTGGGGCCTGGTGGCGAGCCCACCGCATAATCAGCTATAGCAGCGCCACCCGCCACAAGCCACTGTCATGGAGGCCGGCTCTGATCGCTGCTGCCAGTCCTGACCGCGCCCTATAGACTGTCGGGGGGCGTGTCCTCCTCTCAGATGGCGGGGTGCTGCTGGTTGCCTTGGTAACCCCCACAGCAGCCATGTATATAAGCCCTGCCTCAGGCCTCCTAATACAATGAGGTATTGCGGTATATTGTAGAGGCGTCCAGGTCCCCTACAGGCCTAAAAGAGCAGGAAAATTACACTTAATTAAAAATTAATTAAAAAATGTCCGAAGACGTCCGAATTATCGAGGCGGCGCATTATTTGTAACGCACAAATCTCATGCGATTTTCTCGGCCGTGTGGAGGGGCTCTTAGGCAGACTGTTCGGCGTTGTCTATCAGCGGTTAGACATCCTCGCTGCCTCTGGCAACCAATCACAGCGCAGCGCTCACTTTACCACAGCAGTGTAGGAGATGGGCGCTGCGCTGTGATTGGCGCAGCGAGGGCGTCTTACCGCCACCCAACCGGTGACATCATAAGAGCGCGTTCACACGTCGCTGATTTACCGCACATTTCAGCGCAGCTCTGCAGCAGATTTCACCCCTTCAACTTGAATTCAATTAAAAGGGTGAGATGTGCTGCAGCTCCGCGCCAAAATGTGTCACAAATCAGCGACATGCGAACGCACCCTCTAAATCACGTAAAACTTGCCGGTGTTTAACCATCATACTGTTTTCAATGCGGCGGTACAAAAACATGGCAGGCGAATACGATATAACGTTTACCATTAATACCAGTAGGAAACTCCTGCCGATCCTCCAACACGCGTGAAACGAGCGCCGGAGGAGCGCAATATCCCAGAAGTGGGGCGAGACGGTTTTACTTGAAAAACACGTCTCGTCTGCAGGTAAAACGCACGTTGACAAGCGCCATATCGCGCTCGCTGTGTGAATGGAGCCTCAGGGTGATTTTCCCGTGCGTCTTCTGTGCATTGCAAGAAGAAGAAATCGCACTTGTAAAGAAGCCATTGTTTCGGCGGGTCCGTACATTTACGCTTTCCTCGCGCAGTGCCTACTATTTTGGTAGATTCTGTGGGAGCAGACAGACCCCTGCGTCACGCTCGCACGTACAGGCGGGATTCATACGCGTGCGAAACGTTTTCACGATTGTCACGGAGACTCCAAGCGCCGCGGCGTGCTGCCATTTTCTCCCAAAATGCATCGGACTTGCATAAAAAAACATTGGTGATTTTGCAAGTGCGAGTATTCGGCCGAGCGCCTCAGACCGCCATTACACTCGCAACCGCAAATCGTTGTCCACATCAACCAATCAGAGCGCAGCTTACATCTCTTAAACCGCTGCGGTAAAATCAGTCACGGTTCTTGAAAGGCGCGGATGTAGGGAGCGAAAACCCGAAACGTGGTAGGTAAGGGGTTAATTAAAAGATACAGAAAATAAAGAAGCGCAATTCGTACATTTCGCCACTCCTCGGCGTGTGAAGGGTTAACCGCAGAGACGCTGATGAAAGCGCCATCAATGACATGAAAGCCTCCGACAGCCTCCATTATCAGAGGATGATGAAAGGACAAAATCCCCTTCCGAGCGGCGCTGGAATGTAACACGTGAGGGTGCGCCCTCACGGACGGAGTCACACGGCCGCCGCTCACCGCCAAGTGCACAATGTGGACGCCAGTGCTGAGGGGCCGCAGGGGTCCCCCCACCCCCGCGTTATGCCAGGGCGCCTAATCCTTCCTTTACAGCCGTTTCATCATGCCGCTTTCAAGTTCGCGGCCCTTTCAGCTGCGACGAGCGCGGCGCAACAATGACGACGAATTCCTCCGACTGGGAACTGCCAAGCCTGTCACACCGAGCCGGCCGTCACCGCCGGCAAGAAGCAGGGGCCCGGGGTACGCGGAAAAACTTGCCGCAATTCTCCAATAAATTGCATTTCCATTTGCTTGCGGCAGAATCTACGCGTCTTAGCGGCGGCCGTTAGCGGATGGCGTCATGTGATCGCCAACCGCTTCAATCCCACCAGTGTCTCCCCACGGTGTCGGCCGTTATCGCTTATTAGGAACTGCATCATCCGATCGACTAACCGCAGACGCACTTCGGTCCGTTTTTCTGTTGGCGCATTCGTTAAGGGAGGACAATGGATTCCATATCCAGAGTTTCTGACTCCATACAAAACCGCCAGACCGCTCCGAGAGACGCGCGCAGAATTTTCAGTCCATAGATTAACCCCTTCCCACCTTATGGCGCAAATGTACGCCCGGGATGGGAAGGAGTGTACACTCCCTCTGGATGCCGCAGACTTAGCCGATGCCATCCGCAGTGGCTGTGACTGACAGCTGGCCTCCTGCTACAACAGCTAGGATCACTGAGAACACCGATGCCCACTGTTAACCCCTCACATGCTGCAAGCAATGTTGATCGCAGCATGGAACTGGTTCAAAAAAGGATTAGCGCTCCCTCTGTGGCATCATCTCGCCCTCCACCACGTCACTCCGGAGGGCCAGTGGCTTGTCCCGCCCGGCGATTGCCATGAAAAGTGCTAATGCATTACAGTACAGAAGTACTGCGGTGTATTACCAGTGTGATCATCACAAGTCCCTACAGGGACATAAAGAAGGAACAAACGGTATAAAACAACAAAACACTTTCTGTGCATTTTCCTTTTTGTTAAAAAAAAAAATCCAAACCCTCCCCCCCCCACCGTTCGGTATCTTTGTATCCGTAACAACACTGACAATACATCCAGCATGGCTCATCCTTCAGAGCAGATGCTGCGAAACAAAAGATAAAGGACACAGCCAAAATACATTTTTTGTCCGTTCTGCCTCCCAAAAAATGCGATGTGATGGGAAAAAAGCCGTATCTCGCAAGAATGCTGCCACTAAAAACGAAAACGCAAGAAACACAAGAAGCAAGCCCTCGCAGAGCTCCGTGCGGAAATACAACGACGGGACTTTGAATGCAGCGATGCAAAAACATATCAATTTAAAAAAAAAACGTATGGCATCATGTACGCTGTGTGAGCGGCGGGGCATAAAACAGATGAATGCCAGAACTGATGCGGCTTATCTCCCCGCCATAAAGAAAAAGATGAATGCAATATTATATGTATACAATAACATCCAATAACAACGCCCGCTCGCCACGCAAGGAACAAGCCCTCCTGCGGTGGACGGAAAAATATAAAAATCAGAGTTACTAAAAAGGGAAAATGAAAATCCCCCAAAATAGGTCAAAAACAAAAACATACGTCTAAAGGGTTAATCAACTAAAGGGCTATATAGGGACTTTGGTCACAGAACCAAAAAGTTAGTGTCACTTGTCTGCGACTCCTTCAGAGCTGCGATCGGCTCATTAAGGACGCAGCTGCAACACAAGTCAGCGGCCACCGACCGCCGTACAGCACTGAGTTCTCACAGTCCAAACTGCGGTCACATCGCGACTCGTACGATCCCACAACCCAACACGTCCCATCGGCACGAACTTTGGGCAATCTATGGATTATCAAGGCGCCCGGACAATCAAAATGTGACCCAGGCTTCAGGAGACTTTGGTGAATTATTCGGCACAACACTTCAAGTAATTTTATACCAAATGTAAGTGGAAAAACAATTTCCTGAATATGGTGGCCACTGCTGCGCCGCTTCTCTCGCCCCTTTAATGATGCATTGCACTTGGGCAGCGCACCGCCGCTTACACGAAGTTCATATTTTTGCTATAGAAGGCAACAGCTAAAGCAACGGAAAATCAGCTGCAGAGGGGACCAATCAGCGATAAATGATAAAATACGGAGAGACCGCGAGGCTCCTGATACAGGAGGACATAAAGTAGCGGTGATATTTATAGATGGACGCACCATTAATAACACGAACGCCGGGCAATCGCGCCGCAAGATCACAAGCAGGGAGAGTCAATACGTCTTCATATTAATGTATAAAAGTCTCTTCAGCTGGAGACAAACAGCGCCGAGACGGAAAACGGAGGAAACATTCCGCATCAGTCTGGGAAAGAAGGAATGATTGCTTATTCTGTTCTCAGTCTCATCGGCCTTTGATGGAGTCTGGACCGCACAGAAGAAGGGAGCAAGAAAGGAAACAGCAACATAAACATATATGTGCTATAACAGATTATATTCACTACATCAACTACCTTAATAATGCCCCCTATGTACAAGAGAATAACTACTATAATACTGCCCCCTATGTACAAGAATATAACTACTATAATACTGCCCTCTATGTACAAGAATATAACTACTATAATACTGCCCCCTATGTACAAGAATATAACTACTATAATACTGCCCCCTATGTACAAGAATATAACTACTATAATACTGCCTCCTATGTACAAGAATATAACTACTATAATACTGCCTCCTATGTACAAGAATATAACTACTATAATACTGCCCCTATGTACAAGAATATAACTACTATAATAATGCCTCCTGTGTACAAGAATATAACTACTATAATACTGCCCCCTATATACAAGAATATAACTACTATAATACTGCCTCCTATGTACAAGAATATAACTACTATAATACTGCCCCTTATGTACAAGAATATAACTACTATAATACTGCTCCTATGTACAAGAATATAACTACTATAATACTGCCCCCTATGTACAAGAATATAACTACTATAATACTGCTTCTATGTACAAGAATATAACTACTATAATACTGCCCCCTATGTACAAGAATATAACTACTATAATACTGCCCCCTATGTACAAGAATATAACTACTATAATACTGCCTCCTATGTACAAGAATATAACTACTATAATACTACCTCCTATATACAAGAATATAACTACTATAATACTGCCCCCTATGTACAAGAATATAACTACTATAATACTGCCCCCTATGTACAAGAATATAACTACTATAATACTGCCTCCTATGTACAAGAATATAACTACTATAATACTGCCTCCTATGTACAAGCATATAACTACTATAATAGTGCTCCTATGTACAAAAATATAACTGCTATAATACTGCTCCCCTATGTACAAGAATATAACTAACATAATACTGCCCCCTATGTACAAGAATATAACTACTATAATACTGCTCCTATGTACAAGAATATAACTACTATAATACTGCCCCCTATGTACAAGAATATAACTACTATAATACTGCTCCTATGTACAAGAATATAACTACTATAATACTGCTCCTATGTGCAAGAATATAACTACTATAATACTGCTCCTATGTACAAGAATATAACTACTATAATACTACCTCCTATATACAAGAATATAACTACTATAATACTGCCCCCTATGTACAAGAATATAACTACTATAATACTGCCCCCTATGTACAAGAATATAACTACTATAATACTGCCTCCTATGTACAAGAATATAACTACTATAATACTGCCCCCTATGTACAAGAATATAACTACTATAATACTGCCCCCTATGTACAAGAATATATCTACTATAATACTGCCCCCTATGTACAAGAATATAACTACTATAATACTGCCCCCTATGTACGAGAATATAACTACTATAATACTGCCCCCTATGTACAAGAATATAACTACTATAATACTGCCTCCTATGTACAAGAATATAACTACTATAATAATGCCTCCTATGTACAAGAATATAACTACTATAATACTCCCCCTATGTACAAGAATATAACTACTATAATAATGCCTCCTATGTACAAGAATATAACTACTATAATAATGCCTCCTATGTACAAGAATATAACTACTATAATACTGTTCCTATGTACAAGAATGTAACTACTATAATACTTCTCCTATGTACAAGAATATAACTACTATAATACTGCCCCCTATATACAAGAATATAACTACTATAATACTGCCCCCTATGTGCAAGAATATAACTACTATAATACTGCCCCCTATGTACAAGAATATAACTACTATAATACTGCCCTCTATGTAAAGGAATATAACTTCTATAATACTGCCCCCTATGTACAAGAATATAACTACTATAATACTGCCTCTATGTACAAGAATATAACTACTATAATACTGCTCCCTATGTACAAGAATATAACTACTATAATACTGCCCCCTATATACAAGAATATAACTACTATAATACCGCCCCCTATATACAAGAATATAACTACTATAATACTGCCCCCTATATACAAGAATATAACTACTATAATACTGCCTCCTATGTACAAGTAAATAACTACTATAATACTGCCCCCTATGTACAAGAATATAACTACTATAATACTGCCTCCTATGTACAAGAATATAACTACTATAATACTGCCCCCTATATACAAGAATATAACAACTATAATACTGCCCTCTATGTACAAGAATATAAGTACTGTAATACTGCTCCTATGTACAAGAATATAACTACTATAATACTGTCCCCTATGTACAAGAATATACAACTATAATACTGCCTCCTAAGTACAAGAATATAACTACTATAATACTGCCCCTATGTACAAGAATATAACTACTATAATACTGCCCCCTATGTACAAGAATATAACTACTATAATACTGCCCCTATGTACAAGAATATAACTACTATAATACTGCCCCCCTATGTACAAGAATATAACTACTATAATACTGCCCCTATGTACAAGAATATAACTACTATAATACTGCCCCTATGTACAAGAATATAACTACTATAATACTGCCCCTATGTACAAGAATATAACTACTATAATACTGCCCCTATGTACAAGAATATAACTACTATAATACTGCCCCTATGTACAAGAATATAAGTACTATAATACTGCCACCTATGTACAAGAATATAACTACTATAATGCTGTTTCTATGTGCAAGAATATAAGAACTATAATACGGCCCCCTTTGTGTAAGAATATAACTACTATAATACTGCCCCCTATGTACAAGAATATAACTACTATAATACTGCCCCTATGTACAAGAATATAACTACTATAATACTGCCCCTATGTACAAGAATATAACTACTATAATACTGCCCCTATGTACAAGAATATAACTACTATAATACTGCCCCTATGTACAAGAATATAACTACTATAATACTGCCCCTATGTACAAGAATATAACTACTATAATACTGCCCCTATGTACAAGAATATAAGTACTATAATACTGCCCCCTATGTACAAGAATATAACTACTATAATGCTGTTTCTATGTGCAAGAATATAAGTACTATAATACTGCCCACTATGTACAAGAATATAAGTACTATAATACTGCCCCCTATGTACAAGAATATAACTACTATAATACTGCCCCCTATGTACAAGAATATAACTACTATAATACTGCCCCTATGTACAAGAATATAACTACTATAATACTGCCCCTATGTACAAGAATATAAGTACTATAATACTGCCCCCTATGTACAAGAATATAACTACTATAATGCTGTTTCTATGTGCAAGAATATAACTACTATAATACGGCCCCCTATGTGTAAGAATATAACTACTATAATACTGCCCCCTATGTACAAGAATATAACTACTATAATACTGCCCCTATGTACAAGAATATAACTACTATAACACTGCCTACTATGTACAAGAATATAACTACTATAATACTGCCTCCTATGTAAAAGAATATAACTACTATAATACTGCCCCCTATGTACAAGAATATAACTACTATAATACTGCCCCTATGTACAAGAATATAACTACTATAATACTGCCCCCTATGTACAAGAATATAACTAGTATAATACTGCCCCCTATGTACAAGAATATAACTACTATAATACTGCTCCTATGTACAAAAATATAACTACTATAATACTGCCCCCTATGTACAAGAATATAACTACTATAATACTGCCCCCTATGTACAAGAATATAACTACTATAATACTGCCCCCTATGTACAAGAATATAACTACTATAATACTGCTCCTATGTACAAAAATATAACTACTATAATACTGCCTCCTATATACAAGAATATAACTACTATAATACTGCTCCTATGTACAAGAATATAACTACTATAATACTGCCTATATACAGGATTATAACTACTATAATACTGCCCTCTATGTACAAGTATATAACTACTATAATACCGCCTCCTATGTACAAGAATATAACTACTATAATACTGCTCCCTATGTACAAGAATATAACTACTATAATACTGCCCCCTATGAACAAGAATATAACTACTATAATACTGCTCCCTATGTACAAGTATATAACTACTATAATACCGCCTCCTATGTACAAGAATATAACTACTATAATACTGCTCCCTATGTACAAGAATATAACTACTATAATACTGCCCCCTATGAACAAGAATATAACTACTATAATACTGCCCCCTATGTACAAGAATATAACTACTATAATACTGCCCCTATATACAAGAATATAACTAATATAATACTGCTCCCTATGAACAAGAATATAACCACTATAATGCTGCCCCCTATGTACAAGAATATAACTACTATAATACTGCCCCCTATGTACAAAAATATAACAACTATAATACTGCCACCTATGTAATGGACTATAACTACTATAATACTGCCCCCCTATGTACAAGAATATAACTACTATAATACTGCCTCCCATGTACAAGAATATAACTTTTATAATACTGCCTCATATGTACAGGAATATAACTACTATAATACTGCCCCCTATGTACAAGAATACAACAACTATAATACTTCCCCCTATGTACAAGAATATAAGTACTATAATACTGCCCACTATGTACAAGAATATAACTACTATAATACTGCTCCTATGTACAAGAATACAACAACTATAATACTGCCCCTTATGTACAAGAATATAACTACTATAATACTGCTCCCTACGTACAAGAATATAACTACTATAATACTGCCCCCTATGTACAAGAATATAACTACTATAATACTGCCCCCTATGTACAAGAATATAACTACTATAATACTGCCCCCTATGTACAAGAATATAACTACTATAATACTGCCCCCTATGTACAAGAATATAACTACTATAATAGTGCCCCCTATGTACAAGAATATAACTACTATAATACTGCCCCCTATGTACAAGAATATAACTACTATAATACTGCCCCCTATGCACAAGAATATATATAGTATAATACTTCCTCCTATGTACAAGAATATAACTACTATAATACTGCCCCCTATGTGCAAGAATATAACTACTATAATACTGCTCCTATGTACAAGAATATAACTACTATATTACTGCCCCCTATGTACAAGGATATAACTACTATAATACTGCCCTCCTATGTACAGGAATATAACTACTATAATACTGCCCCTATGTACAAGAATATAACTACTATAATACTGCCCCCTATGTACAAGAATATAACTACTATAATACTGCCCCCCTATGTACAAGAATATAACTACTGTAATACTGCCCCCTATGTACAAGGATATAAGTACTATAATACTGCCCCCTATGTACAAGAATAGAACTACTATAATACTGCCCCCCTATGTACAAGAATATAACTACTATAATACTGCCCCCTATGTACAAGAATATAACTACTATAATACTGCCCCCTATGTACAAGAATATAAACTACTTTAATAATGCCTCCTATGTACAAGAATATATCTACTATAATACTGCCCCCTATGTACAAGAATATAACTACTATAATACTGCCCCCTATGTACGTGAATATAACTACTATAATACTGCCCCCTATGTACAAGAATATAACTACTATAATACTGCCCCCTATGTACAAGAATATAAACTACTATAATACTGCCCCCTATGTACAAGAATATAACTACTATAATACTGCCCCTATGTACAAGAATATAACTACTGTAATACTGCCCCCTATGTACAAGAATATAACTACTATAATACTGCCCCCTATGTACAAGAATAGAACTACTATAATACTGCCCCCCTATGTACAAGAATATAACTGCTATAATACTGCCCACCTATGTACAAGAATATAACTACTGTAATAATGCCCCCTATGTACAAGAATATAACTACTGTAATACTGCCCCCTGTGTACAAGAATATAACTACTATAATACTGCCCCCTGTGTACAAGAATATAACTACTATAATACTGCCCCCTATGTACAAGAATATAACTACTATAATACTGCCCCCTATGTACAAGAATATAACTACTATAATACTGCCCCCTATGTACAAGAATATAACTACTATTATACTGCCCCCTATGTACAAGAATATAACTACTATTATACTGCCCCCTATGTACAAGAATATAACTAGTATAATACTGCACCCTATGCACAAGAATATAACTACTATAATACTGCCCCCTATGTACAAGAATATAACTACTATAATACTGCCCCCTATGTACGAGAATATAACTACTATAATACTGCCCCCTATGTACAAGAATATAACTACTATAATACTGTCCCCTATGTACAAGAATATAACTACTATAATACTGCCTCCTATGTACAAGAATATAACTACTATAATAATGCCTCCTATGTACAAGAATATAACTACTATAATACTGCCCCCTATGTACAAGAATATAACTACTATAATACTGCCCCTATGTACAAGAATATAACTACTATAATACTGCCCCCTATGTACAAGAATATAACTACTGTAATAATGCCCCCTATGTACAAGAATATAACTACTGTAATACTGCCCCCTGTGTACAAGAATATAACTACTATAATACTGCCCCCTGTGTACAAGAATATAACTACTATAATACTGCCCCCTATGTACAAGAATATAACTACTATAATACTGCCCCCTATGTACAAGAATATAACTACTATAATACTGCCCCCTATGTACAAGAATATAACTACTATTATACTGCCCCCTATGTACAAGAATATAACTACTATTATACTGCCCCCTATGTACAAGAATATAACTACTATAATACTGCACCCTATGTACAACAATATAACTACTATAATACTGCCCCCTATGTACAAGAATATAACTACTATAATACTACCCCTATGTACAAGAATATAACTACTATAATACTACCCCTATGTACAAGAATATAACTACTATAATAATGCCTCCTGTGTACAAGAATATAACTACTATAATACTGCCCTCTATGTACAAGAATATAACTACTATAATACTGCCCCCTATGTACAAGAATATAACTACTATAATACTGCCCCCTATGTACAAGAATATAACTACTATAATATAGCCCCCTATGTACAAGAATATAACTACTATAATACTGCTCCCTATGTACAAGAATATAACTACTATAATACTGCCTCCTATGTACAAGAATATAACTACTATAATACTGTCTCCCATGTACAAGAATATAACTACTATAATACTGCTCCTATGTACAAGAATATAACTACTATAATACTGCTCCCTATGTAAAAGAATATAACTACTATAATACTGTCTCCCATGTACAAGAATATAACTACTATAATACTGCTCCTATGTACAAGAATATAACTACTATAATACTGCCCCATATGTACAAGAATATAACTACTATAATACTGCCCCCTATGTACAAGAATATAACTACTATAATACTGCCTCCTATGTACAAGAATATAACTATTATAATACTGCCCCCTATGTACAAGAATATAACTACTATAATACTACCTCCTATGTACAAGAATATAACTACTATAATACTGCCTCTTTGTACAAGAATATAGCTACTATAATACTGCCTACTATGTACAAGAATATAACTACTATAATACTGCCCCCTATGTACAAGAATATAACTATTATAATACTGCCCCCTATGTACAAGAATATAACTACTATAATACTGCCCCCTATGTACAAGAATATAACTACTATAATACTGCTCCTATGTACAAGAATATAACTACTATAATACTGCCTCCTATGTACAAGAATATAACTACTATAATACTACCTCCTATGTACAAGAATATAACTACTATAATACTGCCTCTTTGTACAAGAATATAGCTACTATAATACTGCCCCCTATGTACAAGAATAAAACTACTATAATACTGCCTCCTATGTACAAGAATATAACTACTATAATACTGCCTCCTATGTACAAGAATATAACTACTATAATACTGCCCCCTATGTACAAGAATATAACTACTATAATACTACCTCCTTTGTACAAGAATATAACTACTATAATACTGCCCCCTATGTACAAGAATATAACTACTATAATACTGCTCCCTATGTACAAGAATATAACTACTATAATACTACCTCCTATGTACAAGAATATAACTACTATAATACTGCCTCTTTGTACAAGAATATAGCTACTATAATACTGCCCCCTATGTACAAGAATAAAACTACTATAATACTGCCTCCTATGTACAAGAATATAACTACTATAATACTGCCTCCTATGTACAACAATATAACTACTATAATACTGCCCCCTATGTACAAGAATATAACTACTATAATACTACCTCCTATGTACAAGAATATAACTACTATAATACTGCTCCTATGTATAAGAATATAACTACTATAATACTGCCCGCTATGTACAAGAATATAACTACTATAATACTGCCCCCTATGTACAAGAATATAACTACTATAATACTGCCCCCTATGTACAAGAATATAACTACTATAATACTGCTCCCTATGTACAAGAATATAACTACTATAATACTGCTCCCTATGTACAACAATATAACTACTATAATACTGCTCCCTATGTACAAGAATATAACTACTATAATACTGCCTCCTATGTACAAGAATATAACTACTATAATACTGCTCCCTATGTACAAGAATATAACTACTATAATACTGCCTCCTATGTACAAGAATATAAATATTATAATACTGCCTCCTATGTACAAGAATATAACTACTATAATACTGCTCCCTATGTACAAGAATATAACTACTATAATACTGCCCCCTATGTACAAGAATATAACTACTATAATACTGCTTCCATGTACAAGAATATAACTACTATAATACTGCCCCCTATGTACAAGAATATAACTACTATAATACTGCCCCCTATGTACAAGAATATAACTACTATAATACTGCCTCCTATGTACAAGAATATAACTACTATAATACTGCCCCTATGTACCAGAATATAACTACTATAATACTGCCCCCTATGTACAAGAATATAACTATTATAATACTGCCCCCTATGTACAAGAATATAACTACTATAATACTGCCTCCTATGTACAAGAATATAACTACTATAATACTGCCTCCTATGTACAACAATATAACTACTATAATACTGCACCCTATGTACAAGAATATAACTACTATAATACTGCCCCCTATGTACAAGAATATAACTACTGTAATACTGCCCCCTATGTACAAGAATATAACTATTATAATACGGCTCCCTATGTACAAGAATATAACTACTATAATACTGCCTCCTATGTACAAGAATATAACTACTATAATACTGCTCCCTATGTACAAGAATATAACTACTATAATACTGCCTCCTATGTACAAGAATATAACTACTATAATACTGCCCTCTATGTACAGGAATATAACTATTATAATACTGCCCCCTATGTACAAGAATATAACTACTATAATACTGCCTCCTATGTACAAGAAAATAACTACTATAATACGGCCCCCTATGTACAAGAATATAACTACTATAATACTGCCCCCTATGTACAAGAATATAACTACTATAATACTGCCCCCTATGTACAAGAATATAACTACTATAAAACTGCCTCCTATGTACAAGAATATAACTACTATAATACTGCCCTCTATGTACAAGAATATAACTACTATAATACTGCCCTCTATGTACAAGAATATAACTACTATAATACTGCCTCCTATGTACAAGAATATAACTACTATAATACTGCCTCCAATGTACAAGAATATAACTACTATAATACTGCCCCCTATGTACAAGGATATAACTACTATAATACTGCTCCCTATGTACAAGAATATAACTACTATAATATAGCCCCCTATGTACAAGAATATAACTACTATAATACTGCTCCTATGTACAAGAATATAACTACTATAATACTGCCCCCTATGTACAAGAATATAACTACTATAATATTGCTCCATATGTACAAGAATATAACTACTATAATACTGCCTCCTATGTACAAGAATATAACTACTATAATACTGCTCCATATGTACAAGAATATAACTACTATAATACTGCCTCCTATGTACAAGAATATAACTACTATAATACTGCCCTCCTATGTACAAGAATATAACTACTATAATACTGCCCCCTTTGTACAAGAATATAACTACTATAATATTACTCCTATGTACAAGAATATAACTACTATAATACTGCCCCCTATGTACAAGAATATAACTACTATTATACTGCCTCCTATGTACAAGAATATAACTACTATAATATTGCTCTTATGTACAAGAATATAACTACTATATTACTGCCCCCTATGTACAAGAATATAACTACTATAATACTGCCTCCTATGTACAAGAATATAACTACTATAATATTGCTCTTATGTACAAGAATATAACTACTATATTACTGCCCCCTATGTACAAGAATATAACTACTATAATACTGCCCCCTATGTACAAGAATATAACTACTATAATACTGCCCCCTATGTACAGGAATATAACTACTATAATACTGCCCCCTATGTACAAAAATATAACTGCTATAATACTGCCCCCCTATGTACAAGAATATAACTACTATAATATTGCTCCTATGTACAAGAATATAACTACTATAATACTGCCTCATATGTACAAGAATATAACTACTATAATACTGTTCCCTATGTACAAGAATATAACTACTATAATACTGCCACCTATGTACGAGAATATAACTACTATAATACTGCTCCTATGTACAAGAATATAACTACTATAATACTGCTCCTATGTACAAGAATATAACTACTATAATACTGCCTCCTATGTACAAGAATATAACTACTATAATACTGCTCCTATGTACAAGAATATAACTACTATAATACTGCCCCCCTATGTACAAGAATATAACTACTATAATACTGCCACCTATGTACGAGAATATAACTACTATAATACTGCTCCTATGTACAAGAATATAACTACTATAATACTGCTCCTATGTACAAGAATATAACTACTATAATACTGCCTCCTATGTACAAGAATATAACTACTATAATACTGCTCCTATGTACAAGAATATAACTACTATAATACTGCCTCCTATGTACAAGAATATAACTACTATAATACTGCCTCCTATGTACAAGAATATAACTACTGTAATACTGCCCCCTATGTACAAGAATATAACTACTATTAAATAGCCCCCTATGTACAAGAATATAACTACTATAATACTGCTCCTATGTACAAGAATATAACTACTATAATACTGCTCCTATGTACAAGAATATAACTACTATAATACTGCCTCCTATGTACAAGAATATAACTACTATAATACTGCTCCTATGTACAAGAATATAACTACTATAATACTGCCCCCTATGTACAAGAATATAACTACTATAATACTGCCTCCTATGTACAAGAATATAACTACTGTAATACTGCCCCCTATGTACAAGAATATAACTACTATAATACTGCCCCCTATGTACAAGAATATAACTACTATAATACTGCTCCCTATGTACAAGAATATAACTACTATAATACTGCCCCCTATGTACAAGAATATAACTACTATAATACTGCTCCTATGTACAAGAATATAACTACTATAATACTGCTCCTATGTACAAGAATATAACTACTATAATAATGACCCCTATGTACAAGAATATAACTACTATAATACTGCCCCCTATGTACAAGAATATAACTACTATAATACTGCCCCCTATGTACAAGAATATAACTACTATAATATAGCCCCCTATGTACAAGAATATAACTACTATAATACTGCTCATATGTACAAGAATATAACTACTATAATACTGCCCCCTATGTACAAGAATATAACTACTATAATATAGCCCCCTATGTACAAGAATATAACTACTATAATACTGCTCATATGTACAAGAATATAACTACTATAATACTGCTCATATGTACAAGAATATAACTACTATAATACTGCCCCCTATGTACAAGAATATAACTACTATAATACTGCCTCCTATGTACTGTACAAGAATATAACTACTGTAATACTGCCCCCTATGTACAAGAATATAACTACTATAATATAGCCCCCTATGTACAAGAATATAACTACTATAATACTGCCCCCTATGTACAAGAATATAACTACTATAATACTGCTCCCTATGTACAAGAATATAACTACTATAATACTGCCCCCTATGTACAAGAATATAACTACTATAATACTGCCCCCTATGTACAAGAATATAACTACTATAATACTGCTCCCTATGTACAAGAATATAACTACTATAATACTGCCTCCTAAGTACAAGAATATAACTACTATAATAATGACCCCTATGTACAAGAATATAACTACTATAATACTGCCCCCTATGTACAAGAATATAACTACTATAATACTGCCCCCTATGTACAAGAATATAACTACTATAATATAGCCCCCTATGTACAAGAATATAACTACTATAATACTGCCCCCTATGTACAAGAATATAACTACTATAATACTGCCTCCTATGTACAAGAATATAACTACTGTAATACTGCCCCCTATGTACAAGAATATAACTACTATAATACTGCTCCTATGTACAAGAATATAACTACTATAATACTGCCCCCTATGTACAAGAATATAACTACTATAATACTGCCCCCTATGTACAAGAATATAACTACTATAATACTGCCCCCTATGTACAAGAATATAACTACTATAATACTGCCCCCTATGTACAAGAATATAACTACTATAATACTGCCTCCTATGTACAAGAATATAACTACTATAATACTGCCCCCTATGTACAAGAATATAACTACTATAATACTGCTCCCTATGTACAAGAATATAACTACTATAATACTGCCCCTATGTACAAGAATATAACTACTATAATACTGCCCCCTATGTACAAGAATATAACTACTATAATACTGCCCCCTATGTAGAAGAATATAACTACTATAATACTGCTCCTATGTACAAGAATATAACTACTATAATACTGCCCCCTATGTACAAGAATATAACTACTATAATACTGCCCCCTAAGTACAAGAATATAACTACTATAATACTGCCTCCTATGTACAAGAATATAACTACTATAATACTGCCTCCAATGTACAAGAATATAACTACTATAATACTGCCCCCTATGTACAAGGATATAACTACTATAATACTGCTCCCTATGTACAAGAATATAACTACTATAATATAGCCCCCTATGTACAAGAATATAACTACTATAATACTGCTCCTATGTACAAGAATATAACTACTATAATACTGCCCCCTATGTACAAGGATATAACTACTATAATACTGCTCCCTATGTACAAGAATATAACTACTATAATACTGCCCCCTATGTACAAGAATATAACTACTATAATACTGCTCCATATGTACAAGAATATAACTACTATAATACTGCCTCCTATGTACAAGAATATAACTACTATAATACTGCTCCATATGTACAAGAATATAACTACTATAATACTGCCTCCTATGTACAAGAATATAACTACTATAATACTGCCCTCCTATGTACAAGAATATAACTACTATAATACTGCCCCCTTTGTACAAGAATATAACTACTATAATATTACTCCTATGTACAAGAATATAACTACTATAATACTGCCCCCTATGTACAAGAATATAACTACTATAATACTGCCTCCTATGTACAAGAATATAACTACTATAATATTGCTCTTATGTACAAGAATATAACTACTATATTACTGCCCCCTATGTACAAGAATATAACTACTATAATACTGCCTCCTATGTACAAGAATATAACTACTATAATATTGCTCTTATGTACAAGAATATAACTACTATATTACTGCCCCCTATGTACAAGAATATAACTACTATAATACTGCCCCCTATGTACAAGAATATAACTACTATAATACTGCCCCCTATGTACAGGAATATAACTACTATAATACTGCCCCCTATGTAGAAAAATATAACTGCTATAATACTGCCCCCCTATGTACAAGAATATAACTACTATAATACTGCTCCTATGTACAAGAATATAACTACTATAATACTGCCTCCTATGTACAAGAATATAACTACTATAATACTGTTCCCTATGTACAAGAATATAACTACTGTAATACTGCCCCCTATGTACAAGAATATAACTACTATAATATAGCCCCCTATGTACAAGAATATAACTACTATAATACTGCTCCTATGTACAAGAATATAACTACTATAATACTGCTCCTATGTACAAGAATATAACTACTATAATACTGCCCCCTATGTACAAGAATATAACTACTATAATACTGCCTCCTATGTACAAGAATATAACTACTGTAATACTGCCCCCTATGTACAAGAATATAACTACTATAATACTGTTCCCTATGTACAAGAATATAACTACTGTAATACTGCCCCCTATGTACAAGAATATAACTACTATAATATAGCCCCCTATGTACAAGAATATAACTACTATAATACTGCCTCCTATGTACAAGAATATAACTACTATAATACTGCTCCTATGTACAAGAATATAACTACTATAATACTGCCCCCTATGTACAAGAATATAACTACTATAATACTGCCTCCTATGTACAAGAATATAACTACTGTAATACTGCCCCCTATGTACAAGAATATAACTACTATAATACTGCCCCCTATGTACAAGAATATAACTACTATAATACTGCTCCCTATGTACAAGAATATAACTACTATAATACTGCCCCCTATGTACAAGAATATAACTACTATAATACTGCTCCTATGTACAAGAATATAACTACTATAATACTGCTCCTATGTACAAGAATATAACTACTATAATAATGACCCCTATGTACAAGAATATAACTACTATAATACTGCCCCCTATGTACAAGAATATAACTACTATAATACTGCCCCCTATATACAAGAATATAACTACTATAATACTGCCCCCTATGTACAAGAATATAACTACTATAATATAGCCCCCTATGTACAAGAATATAACTACTATAATACTGCTCATATGTACAAGAATATAACTACTATAATACTGCCCCCTATGTACAAGAATATAACTACTATAATATAGCCCCCTATGTACAAGAATATAACTACTATAATACTGCTCATATGTACAAGAATATAACTACTATAATACTGCTCATATGTACAAGAATATAACTACTATAATACTGCCCCCTATGTACAAGAATATAACTACTATAATACTGCCTCCTATGTACAAGAATATAACTACTGTAATACTGCCCCCTATGTACAAGAATATAACTACTATAATATAGCCCCCTATGTACAAGAATATAACTACTATAATACTGCCCCCTATGTACAAGAATATAACTACTATAATACTGCTCCCTATGTACAAGAATATAACTACTATAATACTGCCTCCTATGTACAAGAATATAACTACTATAATAATGACCCCTATGTACAAGAATATAACTACTATAATACTGCCCCCTATGAACAAGAATATAACTACTATAATACTGCCCCCTATGTACAAGAATATAACTACTATAATATAGCCCCCTATGTACAAGAATATAACTACTATAATACTGCCCCCTATGTACAAGAATATAACTACTATAATACTGCCTCCTATGTACAAGAATATAACTACTGTAATACTGCCCCCTATGTACAAGAATATAACCACTATAATACTGCCCCCTATGTACAAGAATATAACTACTATAATACTGCCTCCTATGTACAAGAATATAACTACTATAATACTGCCCCCTATGTACAAGAATATAGCTACTATAATACTGCCCCCCTATGTACAAGAATATAGCTACTATAATACTGCCCCCTATGTACAAGAATATAACTACTATAATACTACCCCCTATGTACAAGAAAATAACTACTATAATACTGCCTCCTATGTACAAGAATATAACTACTATAATACTGCTCCTATGTACAAGAATATAACTACTATAATACTGCCCCCTATGTACAAGAATATAACTACTATAATACTGCCCCCTATGTACAAGAATATAACTACTATAATACTGCCCCCTATGTACAAGAATATAACTACTATAATACTGCCCCCTATGTACAAGAATATAACTACTATAATACTGCCTCCTATGTACAAGAATATAACTACTATAATACTGCCCCCTATGTACAAGAATATAACTACTATAATACTGCTCCCTATGTACAAGAATATAACTACTATAATACTGCCCCTATGTACAAGAATATAACTACTATAATACTGCCCCCTATGTACAAGAATATAACTACTATAATACTGCCCCCTATGTACAAGAATATAACTACTATAATACTGCTCCTATGTACAAGAATATAACTACTATAATACTGCCCCCTATGTACAAGAATATAACTACTATAATACTGCCCCCTAAGTACAAGAATATAACTACTATAATACTGCCTCCTATGTACAAGAATATAACTACTATAATACTGCCCCCTATGCACAAGAATATAACTACTATAATACTGCCCCCTAAGTACAAGAATATAACTACTATAATACTGCTCCTATGTACAAGAATATAACTACTATAATACTGCCCCCTAAGTACAAGAATATAACTACTATAATACTGCCTCCTATGTACAAGAATATAACTACTATAATACTGCCTCCTATGTACAAGAATATATCTACTATAATACTGCCCCCATGTACAAGAATATAACTACTATAATACTGCCCCCATGTACAAGAATATAACTACTATAATACTGCCCCTATGTACAAGAATATAACTACTATAATACTGCTCCTATGTACAAGAATATAACTACTATAATACTGCTCCTATGTACAAGAATATAACTACTATAATACTGCCCTCTATGTACAAGAATATAACTACTATAATACTGCCTCCTATGTACAAGAATATAACTACTATAATACTGCCCCCCTATGTACAAGAATATAACTACTATAATACTGCCCCCTATGTACAAGAATATAACTACTATAATACTGCCCCCTAAGTACAAGAATATAACTACTATAATACTGCCTCCTATGTACAAGAATATAACTACTATAATACTGCCTCCTATGTACAAGAATATAACTACTATAATACTGCCCCCCTATGTACAAGACTATAACTACTATAATACTGCCCCCTATGTACAAGAATATAACTACTATAATACTGCCCCCTAAGTACAAGAATATAACTACTATAATACTGCTCTTATGTACATTAATATAACTACTATAATACTGCCCCCATGTACAAGAATATAACTACTATAATACTGCCCCCTATGTACAAGAATATAACTACTATAATACTGCCTCCTATGTACAAGAATATAACTACTATAATACTGCCTCCTATGTACAAGAATATAACTACTATAATACTGCTCCTATGTACAAGAATATAACTACTATAATACTGCTCCCTATGTACAAGAATATAACTACTATAATACTGCCCCTATGTACAAGAATATAACTACTATAATACTGCCCCTATGTACAAGAATATAAGTACTATATTACTACCTTTATGTACAATAATGGTCTGCGGTCTGTATTATTTTAGGGGGTCTGGTTTGGGGTCTGTTTAGCTTATTTGTGCTGTCTGGGGGCCCGCACTTGTTAGAGGGTTTGACCTTCCGTCTGTAGTAATGTAAGGGGTCTATTTTGGGTTCGAAGTAGTTTAGGGGGTCTGGTCTGGGATCTGTATTAGTTTAGGGGTCTGGTCTGGGGTCTGTATTAGTTTAGGGGGTCTGGTCTGGGATCTGTATTAGTTTAGGGGTCTGGTCTGGGGTCTGTATTAGTTTAGAGGTCTGGTCTGGGGTCTGTATTAGTTTAGGGGTCTGGTCTGGGGTCTGTATTAGTTTAGGGGTCTGGTCTGGGGTCTGTATTAGTTTAGGCGTCTGGGGTCTGTATTAGTTTAGGAGGTCTGGTCTGGGGTCTGTTTTAGTTTAGTGGGTCTGGTCTGGGATCTGTATTAATTTAGGGGGTCTGATCTACGGTCTGTATTAGTTTTGGGGGACTGATCTACGGTCTGTTTTAGTTTAGAGGGTCTGGTCTGGGGTCTGGGTTAGTTTAGGAGATCTGGTCTGGGGTCTGTGTTAGTTTAGGGGGTCTGATCTGAGGTCTGTATTAGTTTAGGGGGTCTGGTCTGGGGTCTGTTTTAGTTTAGAGGGTCTGGTCTGGGGTCTGTGTTAGTTTAGGAGGTCTGGTCTGGAGTCTGTATTAGTTTAGGAGGTCTGGTCTGGGGTCTGTATTAGTTTAGGGGGTCTGGTCTGGGGTCTGTATTAGTTTAGGGGGTCTGGTCTGGGGTCTGTGTTAGTTTAGGAGATCTGGTCTGGGGTCTGTGTTAGTTTAGGGGGTCTGATCTGAGGTCTGTATTAGTTTAGGGGGTCTGGTCTGGGGTCTGTGTTAGTTTAGGGGATCTGGTCTGGGGTCTGCATTAATTTAAGGTGTCTGATTTGGGGTCTGCATTAGTTTAGGAGGTCTGGTCTGGGGTCTGTATAAGTTTAGGGGGTCTGGTCTGGGGTCTGTATAAGTTTAGGGGGTCTGGTCTGGGGTCTGTCTAAGTTTAGGGGTTTGATTTGGGGTCTCTATTGGAATATTTCCTCTCCCAGGTTCATCGAGAACCCCTACGAGGTGCAGTAATTAGGGGATGATGAGGGTGAGTAGGAAGGCGGTTACATTGTGTCCTCATGGACAGGCGATGACCTACGTTACCCCCAGTGATGTCACCATGTATCGGTTGGAGGCCGGTGGTTTCCTGCCATCAGAGGGTCACTGTCCATCCTCATCTGCCTAAGCCTTGTGGGAGCGTTTAGCGGGGACTCCGGTGCTGCGCTCCATGCAAGTGATTAATATTAAAGGCCTGGACGACAATCGCATTATAGGCAGACGGCGCAGCACCATGTGAGCGGATGGCTGCCAGCAACGGCTTCCCTGTCTGCCATGTTTCCTGTCCAAATATCGATCGGCCTGAGCAGCAATCCATCTTCCGCCGCCTGAGGACCTGCTGATGGGACGATCTGTGCACAGAGAGGACTACAACTCCCAGCAATGATAACCAGGCATGCTGAGGCTTGTGGTGTCTATGCCTTGAGCTGAGTATAGTCATTGGTGTAAACGGAGCCTTATAGTTGTAATGATGCAAGGTCTTGTCTTATACTCCACTGACATCCAGAGCTGCATTCATCATTCAGCTGTTACATCAGGTCTTATACTCTATTCACATCCAGAGCTGCATACACAATTTAACAGGTAGATCATATCTTATTTCCCAGTCACATCCAGAGCTGCATTCAAAATAAAGCTTACATCATAGTTTATACTCCAGTAACATCCAGAGCTACATACACAATTCCCTTGTTACACAGTAACATAGAAACATAGTGTGTGAAGCAAAAAAAAAAAAATCTGTCCACCCAGCTCAGCCCGTTACCTGCCAGTGCTGATCCAGCTTCCATCATGTCTCATACTCCGGTCACATCCAGAGCTGCATTCATAATTCATATGTTACATGATATCTTAGACTCCAGTCACATCCAGAGCTCCAGCCACAATTCAACTATTACATCATGTCATTTACTCCAGTGACATCAAAAGCTGCATTCAGAATCCAACTTACGTCATGCTTTATGCTTCAGTGACAACCAGAGCTGCATTCACAATTCATTTTGTATATCATGTGTTATCCAAAGCTGGATTCAGAATTTAGTTGGTACATCATTTCTTAATCTCCAGTCACACTTAGAGCTGCATCAAAATTCAGCTGCTACATACATCATGTCTTATACTCTGGTCTGGGGTCTGTATTAGTTTAGGGGGTCTGGTCTGGGCTCTGTATTAGTTTAGGGGATCCGCTCTGGGGTGTGTATTAGTTTAGGGGATCCGGTCTGGGGTGTGTATTAGTTTAGGGGATCCGGTCTGGGGTGTGTATTAGTTTAGGGGATCCGGTCTGGGGTGTGTATTAGTTTAGGGGATCCGCTCTGGGGTGTGTATTAGTTTAGGGGATCCGGTCTGGGGTGTGTATTAGTTTAGGGGATCCGGTCTGGGGTGTGTATTAGTTTAGGGGATCCGGTCTGGGGTGTGTATTAGTTTAGGGGATCCGGTCTGGGGTGTGTATTAGTTTAGGGGATCCGCTCTGGGGTGTGTATTAGTTTAGGGGATCCGGTCTGGGATCTATATTAGTTTAGGAGGTCTGGTCTGGGGTCTCTATTAGTTTAGGGGGTCTGATCTGAGGTCTGTATTAGTTTAGGGGGTCTGGTCTGGGGTCTGTATTAGTTTAGGGGATCTGATCTGGGGTGTGTATTAGTTTAGGGTATCTGGTCTTGGGTCTGTATTAGTTTAGGGGGTCTGGTCTGGGATCTATATTAGTTTAGGAGGTCTGGTCTGGGGTCTGTATTAGTTTAGGGGATCTGGTCTGGGGTCTGTATTAGTTTAGGGGATCTGGTCTTGGGTCTGTATTAGTTTAGGGGGTCCGGTCTGGGATCTATATTAGTTTAGGAGGTCTGGTCTGGGGTCTGTATTAGTTTAGGGGATCTGGTCTTGGGTCTGTATTAGTTTAGGGGGTCTGGTCTGTGATCTATATTAGTTTAGGAGGTCTGGTCTGGGGTCTGTATTAGTTTAGGGGGTCCGGTCTGGGATCTATATTAGTTTAGGAGGTCTGGTCTGGGGTCTGTATTAGTTTAGGGGGTCCGGTCTGGGATCTATATTAGTTTAGGAGGTCTGGTCTGGGGTCTGTATTAGTTTAGGGGATCTGGTCTTGGGTCTGTATTAGTTTAGGGCAGTGTTGGCGAACCTATGGCACGCGTGCCGGGGAGGGCACGCGGAGTCCTTTCTGCCGGCACGCGTGCTGTTCGCTGATATCATCCGGCCGTCGGCACTGCAGAGAGAGCTTCCTGCCCTGTCAAACGTAAGGCAGGGCAGCGCTGACTGCAGAGTGAACTTGATTGCCGGCACGCGCGGTCTTCTAGCAGCTCCTCGTACCCCCCCCCCGCCCCTCCACACATCAGGCCAATGGGAGCGCTTCCTTACTCCCCTGTCACTCCTATAGCGGGAGATTTAAATAAAGCCCAGACGGCAGCGGAGGTGAAGGAGATGCCGGCACGCGCAGGCTGTTGTCTGCTCCTCATATCCCCGCCCCTCCGCACAGCAGCCCAATGGGAGCGCTTTCTACCTCCCATGTCAGAAGTAGTGCGGGGATTTCCAATGCAGAGCCGACAACAGCCTTCGCTCAGTGAGTGCCTGTGGTGAGAGAAGCAGAGCAGAGCTTCAGCAGTAAAGAAGAGGTTTAAAAGAAGAGATCCTTGCTGCCTGGGTTAAAGTAAGAAGCGAACAGCAGTTACTGCAAAGATAACTGCTAAACACATAAACACGGGCGTTTTGGCATTGCGGTGTCCGCCTCCGGATTCCGCAATGCAAATACTGCACATAGACATGCTGTTGGAAATCAGTTTTCCATGTCGCCGAGCGAAAATCAATTGCGACTTTTCGCTCGCGGATGGAAAATCGCAGCATGTTGTATTTTGGCCGCCTGCAGACGGGCGGGTCGGATCCGGCAGCGAGAATTCTCGCCGCGGGATCCGACCCGAGCACCTGCAGGGACCAGTGCGTACGCACCCGCGCCCCGCAGCTCCGGCTGTTTGATGTGCTGGCTTGCTGGGCAGACCGGATCCGGCAGCGGGTGAGTGACATTTCTGCGAGCCCTGCACAGAAATAGAGCGTGCCGCAATTTGTTTGCTGCGCGATATTTCTCTCGGCCAAACCGCGGCCGTCTGCATAGGATTGCGTTTGTTAACGCAATCCTATGCAGGCTTCCAGCAGCGGAAATTCCGCGGGAAATCCCACCGCGGAATTTCCGCTCATGTGCAGGCGGCCTTTGGCAGAACGCACACAGGTGGATTTGCATTGTGGAGTCCACAGCGGGCGTCCACCTCTGAACTCCACAGCAAATACCGCCCCATAGCATGCTGGGGAAATACGTGGTTTCACTTCCATGAGCAGAAATTGATTGCGATTTTCCGCTCGCGGAAGAGAAATCACAGCATGCAGCGATTCTGTGAGGGCTACGCACGGATGGCTTCCATTGAAGTCAATGGAAGCAGCTTGTCCTGCGGCCATTCCGCAGTCATAATTACAGAATGGCCGCAGGACCTGCGTCAGCGTGGCATAATCTGTACTGCGCATGCATGCTGGCTGGTAGAGCCGCAATACAGATTATGAAGAACCCGGATAGGTACGCGGGGATCACTGGCGAGGCACAGGGTTGATTCCGCTGCGGGATCTGACCCGGCTATGTGCAGGTGGCTCAAAGTTCACGTTTAACCCTGTAATGACGTGGACTCGTTTTTTTTTCCCCATTTTCGTTTTTTCCTTTTCCCTTTTAAAAATCATAACGCCTTTATTTATCCATCGCCGTCGCTGTATGAGGGCTTGTTTTTTGCGGGACGAGTGGGTCAGTACGATTACAATGATACCAAAGTTGTATAGGTTTTTTTTTGCTGCACTACTTTTATTTTTTTGTAAAGACATCTAATTTTGTAAAATTATTTTCTGCCGCCATCATCTGCGCACAATAACTTTTTAATTTTTCCATCAACGTAGTTGTGCGAGGGCTCATTTCTTGCGAGATGTCCAGTAGTTTATTTTAGTATCATTTCGGAATACATACGACTTTTTGATCGCTTTTTATTGCATTTTTTTCTGGGAGACAGGGTGACTGAAAGTGCATTTCTGGCGTTCTTTTTTTTAAATTTTTTCGGATGACGGTCACCATGTGGGGTAAATAATGTGCTACTTTGATGGACGCGCATCCAAAAAGCAGTTAAAATCTGCACGCTGTCTATTTTGAAGCGGCCCTGTCCTTTTTAGAACGACGGAGGTAAAATCATACGTCGTGATAAGCCCCGCCCCCTGACATGTTGGCACTTTGCGATAAATATGTGGGTTTTAGGTCGCAGTTTGGGCACTCGGACTCCAAAAGGTTCGCCATCACTGGTTTAGGGGGTCTGGTCTGTGATCTATATTAGTTTAGGAGGTCTGGTCTCGGGTCTGTATTAGTTTAGGGGATCTGTTCTGGGGTCTGTATTAGTTTAGGAGGTCATCCAGAGCTGCATTCAGAATTCAGCTGTTACAGAATGTCTTATACTCCAGTCACACCCAGAGCTGCAGCCACAATCCTACTGTTAAATCATGATTTGTATTCCAGTCACACTCAGAGCTGCAGTCATTATTCTGCTGTTATACCCTGTCTTATACTCCAGTCACATCCAGAGCTGTATCAAAATTCAGCTGCTACATCATGTCTTATATTCTAGTTACATTAATGGATGCATTCAGAATTCAGCTCTTACAGCATGTCTAATACTCCAGTCACACCCAGAGCTGCAGCCACAATCCTACTGTTACAACATGATTTGTATTCCAGTCACACCCAGAGCTGCAGTCATTATTCTGCTGTTATATCATGTCTTATATTCTTTTCACATCCAGAGCTGCATACACAATTTAACAAGTAGATCATGTTTTATATTCCAGACCAATTCAGAGCTGCATTCAGAATTCAGCTGTTACATCTTGTCTTATACTCCAGTCACATCCAGAGCTGCATTCACAATTCAGCTGTTACATCATGTATTATACATGAGTCACATCCAGATCTGCATTCACAGTTTGACAGAACTTTACAGTCAGCCTCCTCTGCTTCATAGGTCACTGCCATGATGGAATGACAGCTGAGGACACCCAGCAGATGACAATGAGTCAGTCTTCAGGGACTGATGTCATGGTAGTGGGTGGGGTCTGTAAGGACAAGGTCGTCAGGACCCCAGAAGTGCCCCGGGCCAAGTTCAACCACTTAATAAGGCAATCTAAGTTTCTTAGCATTTCCAAGATCTCTGCTTGCTGCCTGTGGATGGAAGCAGTGAGTCCTGCTCACATAGCTGAGGGTTTGTAACAACTGTTTCCATCAGGACAATCCATGATCAACTAAACATCGGGAACTCCAGCCTGAAAGTTGTCACCTGCATTGATACATTGTAACAAGAGACAGATGTGATTGGCTGTGAGGATGGTCTAGACTGGATACATTGTAACAAACTGCTGGAGAAGCAGTGGCCAGGAGAGGTTCTCAGCTTCTGGATTCCTATTCACTGACAGCAAGCTGAGATTTTGAAAATGATGAAGAATTGAAACAAAGTCTGTTAGAAAGTTATTTCACACACCGTTCCTATTAGATTGTCAGCTCCTGCGGCCGCCGGTGTGGTACAGGGTGATGGAGGAATCGGAGTAGTAACAGCATGATTGCTACAATGTATCAGTTCCTACACCTGCTGCTTCCTGTACAGCACCACTGCATGCGAAGGCGACACACTGATGATGAGTAACAATTAATGGCGGCACTTACCCTCGCCGTGTCTCTGAGCGCAGACCATCACGGACGCAGCAAGGACCAGGCAGCAGGCTGAGGTCACCGGATTTGCCATCTGTTAGGGGGACACAAAGCGGAGTGTTAGGTGGAGTCGGCCGGATCCTGTGCGGCGCGGGGAGGGGGATCAGCTAATGGTATGGGCTGGACAGCGGCGGCCGGGAGGCAGGAAGAGACGAGATGATAAGACGGTGAAGAGCAGGACGGAGGGCCGACTGCACTCAATGGCAGCACAGAGCTGGACAGGGCGGCGATCCCGCACTCATAGGAGCGTACAGGACCCTACTGTGGAGTTAATGGAAGCCGTCCGACCCGCGGCCCATCCGCAATTGACATTGCGGACAGGTTACGGATTCCACGTTATCGCCTAGCAACAGCATGGGAAAAATAAATATTTACAGAAAAAAATCTGTACTGTAGATGTGTGAAGGCAGCTCGCCGCGACCATCCGCAGTACAGGTGAAAGAGAAAAAGACGGGCACACACGGATGCCAGTCGGGCATGGGTCCGATTCAGCTGTGGGGTTCCGCATGCAGAATCCGACCAGTTCATGCTGCTGTATGTAGGCATCATATCGCCCTGCACAGGTAAGAGCATGCCCACAACACTCTCCCATAGACATTTAATGGTGATGGTCACAGTTCACCTCCTCCCCCTCCCTGCACAGGTCACAGTGTATGCCCACAACACTCTCCCATAGACATTTAATGGTGATGGTCACAGTTCACCTCCTCCCCCTCACTGTACAGGTCACAGTGTATGCCCACAACACTCTCCCATAGACATTTACTGGTGATGGTCACAGTTCACCTCCTCCCCCTCACTGTACAGGTCACAGTGTATGCCCACAACACTCTCCCATAGACATTTACTGGTGATGGTCACAGTTCACCTCCTCCCCCTCACTGTACAGGTCACAGTGCATGCCCACAACACTCTCCCATAGACATTTACTGGTGATGGTCACAGTTCACCTCCTCCCCCTCACTGTACAGGTCACAGTGTATGCCCACAACACTCTCCCATAGACATTTACTGCTGATGGTCACAGTTCACCTCCTCCCCCTCACTGTACAGGTCACAGTGTATGCCCACAACACTCTCCCATAGACATTTACTGCTGATGGTCATAGCCTAAAACACTCTTCTGTAGAAGTCAATAGGTCCCATCTCATCTTCCCCATGCCTGCACGGGTCACAGCCTGCCCATAACACTCTTCCATGGAGTTGTATAGATGATGGTCATAACTCACCTTCTCCCATTCTACAGGTAGCAAAGCATGCCTACAACCCTCCCTCATAGATGATGACAACACCTCATCTTCCCAATCTCTGCATAGGTCACTGAGACGTTTATAGGTTTTTCCTCATGCCTGCAATGGGCACAGAGCATGCCCACAACACTCAGATAGAAGATTGTAGATAAAGGTCACAGTTCACCTCCTCCCCTTCACACAACAGGTCACAGAGCATGCCCATAATACTCCCATGGAAGATAGTAGGTAACAGTCACAGCCCACCTCCTCCACCTCACTGTACAGGTCACAGAGCATGCCCACAACACTCCCATAGAAGATAGTAGGTGATTATCACAGTTTACCTCCTCCTCACTGTACAGGTCACAGAGCATGCCCACAATACTCCCATAGAAGATAGTAGGTGACGGTCACAGCTCACCTCCTCCCCCTTACTGTGTAGGTCACAGAGCATGCCCACCATATTCCCATGCAAAATAGTAGGTGACAGTCACAGTCCACCTCCTCCACCTCACTGTACAGGTCACAGAGCATGCCCACAACACTACCATAGAAGATAGTAGGTGATGGTCACAGTTCACCTCCTCCCCCTCACTGTACAGGTCACAGTGCATGCCCTCAACACTACCATAGAAGATAGTAGGTGATGGTCACAGTTTACCTCCTCCTCCTCCTCACTGTACAGGTCACAGAGCATGCCCTCAACACTACCATAGAAGATAGAAGGTGACGGTCACAGCTCACCTCCTCCCCCTTACTGCATAGGTCACAGAGCATGCCCACCATATTCCCATTCAAAATAGTAGGTGACAGTCACAGTCCACCTCCTCCACCTCAATGTGCAGGTCACAGATCATGCCCACAACACTCCCACAGATGATAGTAGGTGATGATCGCAGTTCACCTCCTCCCCCTCACTGAATAGGTCATAGAGCATGCCCACAACACTACCATAGAAGTTAGTAGGTGATGGTCACAGTTTACCTCCTCCTCCTCACTGTACAGGTCATAGAGCATGCCCACAACACTACCATAGAACTTAGTAGGTGATGATCACAGTTCACCTCCTCCCCCTCACTGTACCGGTCACAGTGCATTCACACAATACTCCCCATCGAAATCAATCAGTCTCCATCTATCCATTGTATCTATGGCCCACAAGGCTGCTGTAAAGCATATCTCCAAGTGCTGTTAAGCGCAGCTCAGGCCCGCCGGCCGCCCCTGCAGTCATGTTCAGACCATAGAATAAAAGAAAGTCTACAAACAGAACAAAAGCAGACTAGAAAAATAGGGGATGTTTTACTATCTGGTTCTTATTAGTAGTTCATATATGTGACACCGTCCCTTTAAGGAAATGCAGGGGAGACAATGAGTCTGACTCCCCAGCACTCCACTTGGCAGATGAGGACTAGCCGCTACAGGACCGTCACCAGCCGGACGAGGCAGCTGGAAGTCTGATCCCGGGCCTCAGGGTGAGGGCTGCTACCCGCTGCCCCCTCTGGCACCACTTGTATCCACCAGTAACGGCCGCCATGACACTGGGCGTTACCCGATAGACCCTGTTCTGCTCCCTACAGGGAGTCAGTCTTCACTGACGCTCTGACATTCCATTCATGAAGCAGGAGGCTCAGGATGAACAGTTCTAGGTCCTCTGCGGAGCAAGGAATTCTGGGAACACAGAAAATAATGATTTTTGCGGCGTTTATTTTTCATCTTCCTGAGTGGAATCCAAATAAAACACGAAAAACCTCTAAATCTGATTTATGGCCGCTCACTTGACGGTCGGACACTTTTGCTGAGCCGTCGCTATCACAGGCAGGAGGTGGGGGTGGGCTCATCACCGGACGCCAACCGATTCCCCCTCTACAGACAGAGCGCCGGGCATCACACAGGGCAGGGGACACAATGAGGCGGGCATCACGCAGGGCAGAAGGACACAAATAGGTGGCATCACACATGCCATGGGACACAAACAGGTGGCATCACACATGCCAGGGGACACAACTAGGTGGCATCACACATGCCATGGGACACAAATAGGTGGCATCACACATGCCAGGGGACACAACTAGGCGGGCATCACACAGGGCAGTGGACACAAATAGGTGGCATCACACATGCCAGGAGGACACAACTAGGTGGGCATCACACAGGGCATGGAACACAACTAGGTGGGCATCACACAGGGCAGCGGACACAAATAGGTGGCATCGCACATGCCAGGGGACACAACTTGCGGCATCACACAGGGCACAGAACTCAACTAGGTGGGCATCACACCGAGCAGGGGGACACAACTAGTGGGTATTGCACAGGGCAGGAGGAAACAACTAGGTGGGCATCACACAGGGCAGGGGACACAACTACGCGGGCATCATACAGGGCAGCGGACACAAATAGGTAGCATCACACATGCCATAGGACACAACTAGCGAGCATCACACAGGGCAGGTAACACAACTAGTGGGCATCACACAAGGCAGGGGACACAACGAGGCAGGTCATCCCCTCTGTAGTGACAACCAACATGGCCGGCAGTCCTGCACTGGTTGTCGCCCAGCTTTTCCAGACTTCATAAATACAAAAATCGCCCGTGTGCCCACTGATGGATCCCAGACTGCAGGGGGACAGCCCGCTTTCTTCAGGGGTCTGCATGGCTAAAGCCCTAGTATCCTCCCTACTGACTGCCCGGGTACATGCGGCTACAGTCCACACAGAGATGATGACAGGGGCTGGTTAGCAGGGAGCGGGCACAGCCCCCAGGGGCCACATGCAGCCCATAGTAGGTTCTGCTCCGTCACCATCAATACTGCCTCTAATGCAACAATAGAAGGCTGCCAAGCGGAAACCATCAGCATGTCCAACAGCACCAAGCAGGGACGAGCGGCAACAACAGGGTGAGCAGAGGCGACTCAGAATAGCTAGAGTCAAGGGAAGTCAACGGCTCAATGAAGAAATAGCGTAACGGCCCGCGGTAATCAGAGGCGCCACGCCCACAATTAATACCGCATATGAGCGGCGGAATCACTCGGAGCCTGGCAGGAGAACACATCAATTCTGGGGTGCCTGTGCGGCGTTCTGACGCCATTCCCTGCTTGCGAGTTTTCTTCTGCGCGGACGCTGAGCAGACGGGTAGATCTGCCCGGAAAACCGCATGCATCCGCAATCTTCCGCGACCAAACGCAATTACTTTCTGCGATTGATCGCAGGTCTTCCGCTGTGGATATTCACATGCGGTATCCGACCCGTTCATGTGAGCTCGCCCCCATCTCATCAGATGCCCCCGCTCATCTCTCATCAGATGCCCCCCCTCATCTCTCATCAGATGCCCCCCCCATCTCATCAGATGCCCCCCCCCATCTCATCAGATGCCCCCCCTCATCTCTCATCAGATGCCCCCCCCATCTCATCAGATGCCCCCCCCATCTCATCAGATGCCCCCCCTCATCTCTCATCAGATGCCCCCCCTCATCTCTCATCAGATGCCCCCCCCCATCTCATCAGATGCCCCCCCCCCCATCTCATCAGATGCCCCCCCTCATCTCTCATCAGATGCCCCCCCTCATCTCTCATCAGATGCCCCCCCCCATCTCATCAGATGCCCCCCCCCCCATCTCATCAGATGCCCCCCCTCATCTCTCATCAGATGCCCCCCATCTCTCATCAGATGCCCCCTCCCCATCTCTCATCAGATGCCCCCTCCCCATCTCATCAGATGCCCCCCTCATCTCTCATCAGATGCCCCCCCTCATCTCTCATCAGATGCCCCCCCTCATCTCTCATCAGATGCCCCCCCATCTCTCATCAGATGCCCCCTCCCCATCTCTCATCAGATGCCCCCTCCCCATCTCATCAGATGCCCCCCTCATCTCTCATCAGATGCCCCCCCTCATCTCTCATCAGATGCCCCCCCTCATCTCTCATCAGATGCCCCCCCATCTCATCAGATGCCTCCCCATCTCTGATCAGATGCCCCCCCTCATCTCTCATCAGATGCCCCCCATCTCATCAGATGCCCCCCCATCTCATCAGATGCCCCCATCTCTCATCAGATGCCCCCCCATCTCTCATCAAATGCCCCCCCCATCTCTCATCAGATGCCCCACATCTCATCAGATGCCCCCCCCCATCTTTCATCAGATGCCCCCCCATCTCATCAGATGCCCCCCCTCATCTCTCATCAGATGCCCCCCCATCTCATCAGATGCCCCCCCCATCTCTCATCAGATGCCCCCCCATCTCTCATCAGATGCCCCCCCATCTCTCATCAGATGCCCCCCCATCGCTCATCAGATGCCCCCCCATCTCTCATCAGATGCCCCCCCATCTCATCAGATGCCTCCCCATCTCTGATCAGATGCCCCCCCTCATCTCTCATCAGATGCCCCCCATCTCATCAGATGCCTCCCCATCTCTGATCAGATGCCCCCCCTCATCTCTCATCAGATGCCCCCCATCTCATCAGATGCCCCCCATCTCATCAGATGCCCCCATCTCTCATCAGATGCCCCCCCATCTCATCAGATGCCTCCCCATCTCTGATCAGATGCCCCCCCTCATCTCTCATCAGATGCCCCCCCATCTCATCAGATGCCTCCCCATCTCTGATCAGATGCCCCCCCTCATCTCTCATCAGATGCCCCCCATCTCATCAGATGCCCCCCCATCTCATCAGATGCCCCCATCTCTCATCAGATGCCCCCCCATCTCTCATCAAATGCCCCCCCCATCTCTCATCAGATGCCCCACATCTCATCAGATGCCCCCCCCCATCTTTCATCAGATGCCCCCCCATCTCATCAGATGCCCCCCCTCATCTCTCATCAGATGCCCCCCCTCATCTCTCATCAGATGCCCCCCCATCTCATCAGATGCCCCCCCCATCTCTCATCAGATGCCCCCCCATCTCTCATCAGATGCCCCCCCATCGCTCATCAGATGCCCCCCCATCTCTCATCAGATGCCCCCCCATCTCATCAGATGCCCCCCATCTCTCATCAGATGCCCCCCCATCTCATCAGATGCCCCCCCTCATCTCTCATCAGATGCCCCCCCATCTCATCAGATGCCCCCCCCCATCTCTCATCAGATGCCCCCCCATCTCTCATCAGATGCCCCCCCATCTCTCATCAGATGCCCCCCTCATCTCTCATCAGATGCCCCCCCATCTCATCAGATGCCTCCCCATCTCTGATCAGATGCCCCCCCTCATCTCTCATCAGATGCCCCCCATCTCATCAGATGCCCCCCCATCTCATCAGATGCCCCCATCTCTCATCAGATGCCCCCCCATCTCTCATCAAATGCCCCCCCCATCTCTCATCAGATGCCCCACATCTCATCAGATGCCCCCCCCCCATCTTTCATCAGATGCCCCCCCATCTCATCAGATGCCCCCCCTCATCTCTCATCAGATGCCCCCCCATCTCATCAGATGCCCCCCCCATCTCTCATCAGATGCCCCCCCATCTCTCATCAGATGCCCCCCCATCGCTCATCAGATGCCCCCCCATCTCTCATCAGATGCCCCCCCATCTCATCAGATGCCTCCCCATCTCTGATCAGATGCCCCCCCTCATCTCTCATCAGATGCCCCCCATCTCATCAGATGCCTCCCCATCTCTGATCAGATGCCCCCCCTCATCTCTCATCAGATGCCCCCCATCTCATCAGATGCCCCCCCATCTCATCAGATGCCCCCATCTCTCATCAGATGCCCCCCCATCTCATCAGATGCCTCCCCATCTCTGATCAGATGCCCCCCCTCATCTCTCATCAGATGCCCCCCCATCTCATCAGATGCCTCCCCATCTCTGATCAGATGCCCCCCCTCATCTCTCATCAGATGCCCCCCATCTCATCAGATGCCCCCCCATCTCATCAGATGCCCCCATCTCTCATCAGATGCCCCCCCATCTCTCATCAAATGCCCCCCCCATCTCTCATCAGATGCCCCACATCTCATCAGATGCCCCCCCCATCTTTCATCAGATGCCCCCCCATCTCATCAGATGCCCCCCCTCATCTCTCATCAGATGCCCCCCCATCTCATCAGATGCCCCCCCCATCTCTCATCAGATGCCCCCCCCATCTCTCATCAGATGCCCCCCCATCGCTCATCAGATGCCCCCCCATCTCTCATCAGATGCCCCCCCATCTCATCAGATGCCCCCCATCTCTCATCAGATGCCCCCCCATCTCATCAGATGCCCCCCCCATCTCTCATCAGATGCCCCCCCATCTCTCATCAGATGCCCCCCCATCTCTCATCAGATGCCCCCCCATCTCTCATCAGATGCCCCCCATCTCATCAGATGCCCCCATCTCTCATCAGATGCCCCCCCATCTCTCATCAGATGCCCCCCCATCTCATCAGATGCCCCCCCATCTCTCATCAGATGCCCCCCCATCTCTCATCAGATGCCCCCCCCCATCTCTCATCAGATGCCCCCCCATCTCTGATCAGATGCCCCCCCATCTCTCATCAGATGCCCCCCCATCTCTGATCAGATGCCCCCCATCTCTCATCAGATGCCCCCCCATCTCTCATCAGATGCCCCCCCCCCCACCTCATCAGATGCCCCCCCTCATCTCTCATCAGATGCCCCCCCATCTCATCAGATGCCCCCCCCATCTCATCAGATGCCCCCCCTCATCTCATCAGATGCCCCCCCATCTCATCAGATGCCCCCCCATCTCTGATCAGATGCCCCCCTCATCTCTCATCAGATGCCCCCCCCCCCCCATCTCTCATCAGATGCCCCCCCCTCATCTCTCATCAGATGCCCCCCCATCTCATCAGATGCCCCCCCCCCCCTCACGGCAGCTGCCCCCCTCCTCCCTGACCGCTAGTATGAGGGCCTTTTCACACTGAGGGATTATCATTCAGGGGAAACGCGGCACAATCTGGCGCTGACTAATAATTCGCTGATTCTTTGGGTCGAGGCGGTGGAAGCTCCGCCTCCATTCGCAGAATGACTATGACGCCTGTGTAAAAACGCAAGAATGATCATCGCTGGGGCGAATGGAGAAGTGCGGGCGTCCGAAAGGCGAGGAAGACGAGACTTCCCCAAATCACCCGATAAGAATCCAACGTCCTGGGACTCTTATATAGTTTGTTTTCATTTCTCTGCATTTTCAGTACCTCCGCTTGCTGCAAAAGATGGATACTTTATATCCAGAAGATGAACATCTGCACAGACCTCCGTCTTCTCACAGCTGAGGGTTTGTTACAATTGTATCCAGTCTCGGCACCACAAATCTCCCCCTTGCTACAATGTATTAGCCTGGATCCACAGCAGTGGAGAGGCTTGTGTGTCGGAGCCTCAATCACTGACAGCAAGCAGAGATCCTGGAACTGTGAGGAGTACAAAGAGTCTATTAGGAGGTGGCAGGTATTTCTCATCAGTGTGAAGGTCTGTAGTAGGGCGATCAGCGAGGTCGGGGCAGCAGCTCTATTCTCCGGCACGGCGGCGCTCCTGCCAGGCCGTCAGGTGTCACCAGGTAGCGGACATGCCAGGGGAGCCGTCACCGCGGGGGAGCTCTGCTGCTCCCCACGCCACTCCCTGCTGCTCCCCACGCCACTCCCTGCTGCTCCCCACGCCACTCCCTGCTGCTCCCCGCGCCACTCCCTGCTGCTCCCCGCGCCACTCCCTGCTGCTCCCCGCGCCGCTCCCTGCTGCTCCCCGCGCCACTCCCTGCTGCTCCCCGCGCCACTCCCTGCTGCTCCCCGCGCCGCTCTCTGCTGCTCCCCACGCCGCTCCCTGCTGCTCCCCACGCCGCTCCCTGCTGCTCCCCGCGCCGCTCCGCTCGCTCGGCACATTCCTCCGCCGTCGCACTTCATTTACCAATATGCGCCCCCCTCGCCGGGTCTGCAGAATGGAGATAGATGATGCGATGAGTGAGCGGAGACCCGGGAGCCGCTACGGATGTCCCCGCGGCCGCGGACCAGAGACCCGGGAGCCGCTACGGATGTCCCCACGGCCGCACTGCGCCCCAAACTGGAATCAGCAGCAGAATGAGCGGCGCTACTCAACCTGCCACTGGTGGCACAAACACATCGGAGTCCCCTACAGGCCCCATTATATTATGGCACCAACGTATTAGGGTGTGTGTAGGGTCACGTTTATGTGGTTGGGGAGCCCATCAGTTTATGGGGTGTTTGGGTTTATGTTCATGTACTTGGGGTGAGGTCATCTTTGTGTGATTGGGCACCCACCACCTGACGGGGTGTTTTCAGGTCATGTTCGTGCAGTAGGGCACCCACCACATGACGGGGTGTTTTCAGGTCGTGTTCGTGCAGAAGGGCACCCACCACATGACGGGGTGTTTTCAGGTCGTGTTCGTGCAGTAGGGCACCCACCACATGACGGGGTGTTTTCAGGTCGTGTTCGTGTAGTAGGGCACCCACCACATGACGGGGTGTTTTCAGGTCGTGTTCGTGTAGTAGGGCACCCACCACATGACGGGGTGTTTTCAGGTCGTGTTCGTGCAGTAGGGCACCCACCACATGACGGGGTGTTTTCAGGTCGTGTTCGTGTAGTAGGGCACCCACCACATGACAGGGTGTTTTCAGGTCATGTTCGTGCAGTAGGGCACCCACCACATGACGGGGTGTTTTCAGGTCATGTTCGTGTAGTAGGGCACCCACCACATGACGGGGTGTTTTCAGGTCGTGTTCGTGTAGTAGGGCACCCACCACATGACGGGGTGTTTTCAGGTCGTGTTCGTGTAGTAGGGCACCCACCACATGACGGGGTGTTTTCAGGTCGTGTTCGTGTAGTAGGGCACCCACCACCTGACGGGGTGTTTTCAGGTCGTGTTCGTGTAGTAGGGCACCCACCACCTGACGGGGTGTTTTCAGGTCGTGTTCGTGTAGTAGGGCACCCACCACATGACGGGGTGTTTTCAGGTCGTGTTCGTGTAGTAGGGCACCCACCACGTGACGGGGTGTTTGAGGTCGTGTTCGTGTAGTAGGGCACCCACCACATGACGGGGTGTTTTCAGGTCATGTTCGTGTAGTAGGGCACCCACCACATGACGGGGTGTTTGAGGTCGTGTTCGTGTAGTAGGGCACCCACCACATGACGGGGTGTTTTCAGGTCGTGTTCGTGTAGTAGGGCACCCACCACATGACGGGGTGTTTTCAGGTCGTGTTCGTGTAGTAGGGCACCCACCACATGACGGGGTGTTTTCAGGTCGTGTTCGTGTAGTAGGGCACCCACCACATGACGGGGTGTTTGGGGTCGTGTTCGTGTAGTAGGGCACCCACCACATGACGGGGTGTTTTCAGGTCGTGTTCGTGTAGTAGGGCACCCACCACCTGACGGGGTGTTTTCAGGTCATGTTCGTGCAGTAGGGCACCCACCACATGACGGGGTGTTTTCAGGTCGTGTTCGTGCAGTAGGGCACCCACCACCTGACGGGGTGTTTTCAGGTCGTGTTCGTGTAGTAGGGCACCCACCACATGACGGGGTGTTTTCAGGTCGTGTTCGTGTAGTAGGGCACCCACCACATGATGGGGTGTTTGAGGTCGTGTTCGTGTAGTAGGGCACCCACCACATGACGGGGTGTTTTCAGGTCGTGTTCGTGCAGTAGGGCACCCACCACATGACGGGGTGTTTTCAGGTCGTGTTCGTGTAGTAGGGCACCCACCACATGACGGGGTGTTTTCAGGTCGTGTTCGTGTAGTAGGGCACCCACCACATGACGGGGTGTTTTCAGGTCGTGTTCGTGCAGTAGGGCACCCACCACATGACGGGGGGGTTTTCAGGTCATGTTCGTGTATTAGGGCACCCACCACATGACGGGGTGTTTTCAGGTCATGTTCGTGTAGTAGGGCACCCACCACATGACGGGGTGTTTTCAGGTCGTGTTCGTGTAGTAGGGCACCCACCACATGACGGGGTGTTTTCAGGTCGTGTTCGTGTAGTAGGGCACCCACCACATGACGGGGTGTTTTCAGGTCGTGTTCGTGCAGTAGGGCACCCACCACATGACGGGGGGGTTTTCAGGTCATGTTCGTGTATTAGGGCACCCACCACATGACGGGGTGTTTTCAGGTCATGTTCGTGCAGTAGGGCACCCACCACCTGACGGGGTGTTTTCAGGTCGTGTTCGTGCAGTAGGGCACCCACCACATGACGGGGTGTTTTCAGGTCGTGTTCGTGCAGTAGGGCACCCACCACATGACGGGGTGTTTTCAGGTCGTGTTCGTGCAGTAGGGCACCCACCACATGATGGGGTGTTTTCAGGTCGTGTTCGTGTAGTAGGGCACCCACCACATGACGGGGTGTTTTCAGGTCGTGTTCGTGCAGTAGGGCACCCACCACCTGACGGGGTGTTTTCAGGTCGTGTTCGTGTAGTAGGGCACCCACCACCTGACGGGGTGTTTTCAGGTCGTGTTCGTGTAGTAGGGCACCCACCACATGACGGGGTGTTTTCAGGTCGTGTTCGTGTAGTAGGGCACCCACCACGTGACGGGGTGTTTGAGGTCGTGTTCGTGTAGTAGGGCACCCACCACATGACGGGGTGTTTTCAGGTCATGTTCGTGTAGTAGGGCACCCACCACATGACGGGGTGTTTGAGGTCGTGTTCGTGTAGTAGGGCACCCACCACATGACGGGGTGTTTTCCGGTCGTGTTCGTGTAGTAGGGCACCCACCACATGACGGGGTGTTTTCAGGTCGTGTTCGTGTAGTAGGGCACCCACCACCTGACGGGGTGTTTTCAGGTCATGTTCGTGCAGTAGGGCACCCACCACATGACGGGGTGTTTTCAGGTCGTGTTCGTGCAGTAGGGCACCCACCACCTGACGGGGTGTTTTCAGGTCGTGTTCGTGTAGTAGGGCACCCACCACATGACGGGGTGTTTTCAGGTCGTGTTCGTGTAGTAGGGCACCCACCACATGACGGGGTGTTTGAGGTCGTGTTCGTGTAGTAGGGCACCCACCACATGACGGGGTGTTTTCAGGTCGTGTTCGTGCAGTAGGGCACCCACCACATGACGGGGTGTTTTCAGGTCGTGTTCGTGTAGTAGGGCACCCACCACATGACGGGGTGTTTTCAGGTCGTGTTCGTGCAGTAGGGCACCCACCACATGACGGGGGGGTTTTCAGGTCATGTTCGTGTATTAGGGCACCCACCACATGACGGGGTGTTTTCAGGTCATGTTCGTGTAGTAGGGCACCCACCACATGACGGGGTGTTTTCAGGTCGTGTTCGTGTAGTAGGGCACCCACCACATGACGGGGTGTTTTCAGGTCGTGTTCGTGTAGTAGGGCACCCACCACATGACGGGGTGTTTTCAGGTCGTGTTCGTGCAGTAGGGCACCCACCACATGACGGGGGGGGTTTTCAGGTCATGTTCGTGTATTAGGGCACCCACCACATGACGGGGTGTTTTCAGGTCATGTTCATGTATTAGGGCACCCACCACATGACGGGGTGTTTTCAGGTCATGTTCATGTAGTAGGGCACCCACCACATGACGGGGTGTTTTCAGGTCGTGTTCGTGTAGTAGGGCACCCACCACCTGACGGGGTGTTTTCAGGTCATGTTCGTGCAGTAGGGCACCCACCACATGACGGGGTGTTTTCAGGTCGTGTTCGTGCAGTAGGGCACCCACCACCTGACGGGGTGTTTTCAGGTCGTGTTCGTGTAGTAGGGCACCCACCACATGACGGGGTGTTTTCAGGTCGTGTTCGTGTAGTAGGGCACCCACCACATGACGGGGTGTTTGAGGTCGTGTTCGTGTAGTAGGGCACCCACCACATGACGGGGTGTTTTCAGGTCGTGTTCGTGCAGTAGGGCACCCACCACATGACGGGGTGTTTTCAGGTCGTGTTCGTGTAGTAGGGCACCCACCACATGACGGGGTGTTTTCAGGTCGTGTTCGTGCAGTAGGGCACCCACCACATGACGGGGGGGTTTTCAGGTCATGTTCGTGTATTAGGGCACCCACCACATGACGGGGTGTTTTCAGGTCATGTTCGTGTAGTAGGGCACCCACCACATGACGGGGTGTTTTCAGGTCGTGTTCGTGTAGTAGGGCACCCACCACATGACGGGGTGTTTTCAGGTCGTGTTCGTGTAGTAGGGCACCCACCACATGACGGGGTGTTTTCAGGTCGTGTTCGTGCAGTAGGGCACCCACCACATGACGGGGGGGGTTTTCAGGTCATGTTCGTGTATTAGGGCACCCACCACATGACGGGGTGTTTTCAGGTCATGTTCATGTAGTAGGGCACCCACCACATGACGGGGTGTTTGAGGTCATGTTCGTGCAGTAGGGCACCCACCACATGACGGGGTGTTTGAGGTCGTGTTCGTGTAGTAGGGCACCCACCACATGACGGGGTGTTTTCAGGTCGTGTTCGTGCAGTAGGGCACCCACCACATGACGGGGTGTTTTCAGGTCGTGTTCGTGTAGTAGGGCACCCACCACCTGACGGGGTGTTTTCAGGTCATGTTCGTGTATTAAGGCACCCACCACATGACGGGGTGTTTTCAGGTCATGTTCATGTAGTAGGGCACCGACCACATGACGGGGTGTTTTCAGGTCATGTTCGTGTAGTAGGGCACCCACCACATGACGGGGTGTTTTCAGGTCGTGTTCGTGTAGTAGGGCACCCACCACATGACGGGGTGTTTGAGGTCGTGTTCGTGCAGTAGGGCACCCACCACATGACGGGGTGCTTTCAGGTCGTGTTCGTGCAGTAGGGCACCCACCACATGACGGGTTGTTTTCAGGTCGTGTTCGTGTAGTAGGGCACCCACCACATGACGGGGTGTTTTCAGGTCGTGTTCGTGCAGTAGGGCACCCACCACCTGACGGGGTGTTTTCAGGTCGTGTTCGTGTAGTAGGGCACCCACCACCTGACGGGGTGTTTTCAGGTCGTGTTCGTGTAGTAGGGCACCCACCACATGACGGGGTGTTTTCAGGTCGTGTTCGTGTAGTAGGGCACCCACCACATGACGGGGTGTTTTCAGGTCATGTTCGTGTAGTAGGGCACCCACCACATGACGGGGTGTTTGAGGTCGTGTTCGTGTAGTAGGGCACCCACCACATGACGGGGTGTTTTCAGGTCGTGTTCGTGTAGTAGGGCACCCACCACATGACGGGGTGTTTTCAGGTCGTGTTCGTGTAGTAGGGCACCCACCACATGACGGGGTGTTTTCAGGTCGTGTTCGTGTAGTAGGGCACCCACCACATGACGGGGTGTTTGGGGTCGTGTTCGTGTAGTAGGGCACCCACCACATGACGGGGTGTTTTCAGGTCGTGTTCGTGTAGTAGGGCACCCACCACCTGACGGGGTGTTTTCAGGTCATGTTCGTGCAGTAGGGCACCCACCACATGACGGGGTGTTTTCAGGTCGTGTTCGTGCAGTAGGGCACCCACCACCTGACGGGGTGTTTTCAGGTCGTGTTCGTGTAGTAGGGCACCCACCACATGACGGGGTGTTTTCAGGTCGTGTTCGTGTAGTAGGGCACCCACCACATGACGGGGTGTTTGAGGTCGTGTTCGTGTAGTAGGGCACCCACCACATGACGGGGTGTTTTCAGGTCGTGTTCGTGCAGTAGGGCACCCACCACATGACGGGGTGTTTTCAGGTCGTGTTCGTGTAGTAGGGCACCCACCACATGACGGGGTGTTTTCAGGTCGTGTTCGTGTAGTAGGGCACCCACCACATGACGGGGTGTTTGGGGTCGTGTTCGTGTAGTAGGGCACCCACCACATGACGGGGTGTTTTCAGGTCGTGTTCGTGCAGTAGGGCACCCACCACATGACGGGGGGGTTTTCAGGTCATGTTCGTGTATTAGGGCACCCACCACATGACGGGGTGTTTTCAGGTCATGTTCGTGTAGTAGGGCACCCACCACATGACGGGGTGTTTTCAGGTCGTGTTCGTGTAGTAGGGCACCCACCACATGACGGGGTGTTTTCAGGTCGTGTTCGTGTAGTAGGGCACCCACCACATGACGGGGTGTTTTCAGGTCGTGTTCGTGCAGTAGGGCACCCACCACATGACGGGGGGGTTTTCAGGTCATGTTCGTGTATTAGGGCACCCACCACATGACGGGGTGTTTTCAGGTCATGTTCGTGTAGTAGGGCACCCACCACATGACGGGGTGTTTTCAGGTCATGTTCGTGCAGTAGGGCACCCACCACCTGACGGGGTGTTTTCAGGTCGTGTTCGTGCAGTAGGGCACCCACCACATGACGGGGTGTTTTCAGGTCGTGTTCGTGCAGTAGGGCACCCACCACATGACGGGGTGTTTTCAGGTCGTGTTCGTGCAGTAGGGCACCCACCACATGATGGGGTGTTTTCAGGTCGTGTTCGTGTAGTAGGGCACCCACCACATGACGGGGTGTTTTCAGGTCGTGTTCGTGCAGTAGGGCACCCACCACCTGACGGGGTGTTTTCAGGTCGTGTTCGTGTAGTAGGGCACCCACCACCTGACGGGGTGTTTTCAGGTCGTGTTCGTGTAGTAGGGCACCCACCACATGACGGGGTGTTTTCAGGTCGTGTTCGTGTAGTAGGGCACCCACCACGTGACGGGGTGTTTGAGGTCGTGTTCGTGTAGTAGGGCACCCACCACATGACGGGGTGTTTTCAGGTCATGTTCGTGTAGTAGGGCACCCACCACCTGACGGGGTGTTTTCAGGTCATGTTCGTGCAGTAGGGCACCCACCACATGACGGGGTGTTTTCAGGTCGTGTTCGTGCAGTAGGGCACCCACCACCTGACGGGGTGTTTTCAGGTCGTGTTCGTGTAGTAGGGCACCCACCACATGACGGGGTGTTTTCAGGTCGTGTTCGTGTAGTAGGGCACCCACCACATGACGGGGTGTTTGAGGTCGTGTTCGTGTAGTAGGGCACCCACCACATGACGGGGTGTTTTCAGGTCGTGTTCGTGCAGTAGGGCACCCACCACATGACGGGGTGTTTTCAGGTCGTGTTCGTGTAGTAGGGCACCCACCACATGACGGGGTGTTTTCAGGTCGTGTTCGTGTAGTAGGGCACCCACCACATGACGGGGTGTTTGGGGTCGTGTTCGTGTAGTAGGGCACCCACCACATGACGGGGTGTTTTCAGGTCGTGTTCGTGCAGTAGGGCACCCACCACATGACGGGGGGGTTTTCAGGTCATGTTCGTGTATTAGGGCACCCACCACATGACGGGGTGTTTTCAGGTCATGTTCGTGTAGTAGGGCACCCACCACATGACGGGGTGTTTTCAGGTCGTGTTCGTGTAGTAGGGCACCCACCACATGACGGGGTGTTTTCAGGTCGTGTTCGTGTAGTAGGGCACCCACCACATGACGGGGTGTTTTCAGGTCGTGTTCGTGCAGTAGGGCACCCACCACATGACGGGGTGTTTTCAGGTCGTGTTCGTGTAGTAGGGCACCCACCACCTGACGGGGTGTTTTCAGGTCATGTTCGTGTATTAAGGCACCCACCACATGACGGGGTGTTTTCAGGTCATGTTCATGTAGTAGGGCACCGACCACATGACGGGGTGTTTTCAGGTCATGTTCGTGTAGTAGGGCACCCACCACATGACGGGGTGTTTTCAGGTCGTGTTCGTGTAGTAGGGCACCCACCACATGACGGGGTGTTTGAGGTCGTGTTCGTGCAGTAGGGCACCCACCACATGACGGGGTGTTTTCAGGTCGTGTTCGTGCAGTAGGGCACCCACCACATGACGGGTTGTTTTCAGGTCATGTTCGTGTAGTAGGGCACCCACCACATGACGGGGTGTTTTCAGGTCATGTTCGTGCAGTAGGGCACCCACCACATGACGGGGTGTTTTCAGGTCATGTTCGTGCAGTAGGGCACCCACCACATGACGGGGTGTTTTCAAGTCGTGTTCGTGTAGTAGGGCACCCACCACATGACGGGGTGTTTTCAGGTCATGTTCGTGCAGTAGGGCACCCACCACATGACGGGGTGTTTTCAGGTCATGTTCGTGCAGTAGGGCACCCACCACATGACGGGGGGGGTTTTCAGGTCATGTTCGTGTATTAGGGCACCCACCACATGACGGGGTGTTTTCAGGTCATGTTCGTGTAGTAGGGCACCCACCACATGACGGGGTGTTTTCAGGTCGTGTTCGTGTAGTAGGGCACCCACCACATGACGGGGTGTTTTCAGGTCATGTTCGTGCAGTAGGGCACCCACCACATGACGGGGTGTTTTCAGGTCGTGTTCGTGTAGTAGGGCACCCACCACATGACGGGGTGTTTTCAGGTCGTGTTCGTGTAGTAGGGCACCCACCACATGACGGGGTGTTTTCAGGTCATGTTCGTGCAGTAGGGCACCCACCACATGACGGGGTGTTTTCAGGTCGTGTTCGTGTAGTAGGGCACCCACCACATGACGGGGTGTTTTCAGGTCATGTTTGTGCAGTAGGGCACCCACCACATGACGGGGTGTTTTCAGGTCATGTTTGTAGAGTAGGGCACCCACCACATGACGGGGTGTTTTCAGGTCGTGTTCGTGTAGTAGGGCACCCACCACATGACGGGGTGTTTTCAGGTCGTGTTCGTGTAGTAGGGCACCCACCACATGACGGGGTGTTTTCAGGTCATGTTTGTGCAGTAGGGCACCCAGCACATGACGGGGTGTTTTCAGGTCATGTTCGTGCAGTAGGGCACCCACCACATGACGGGGTGTTTTCAGGTCGTGTTCGTGCAGTAGGGCACCCACCACATGACGGGGTGTTTTCAGGTCGTGTTCGTGCAGTAGGGCACCCACCACATGACGGGGTGTTTTCAGGTCGTGTTCGTGCAGTAGGGCACCCACCACATGACGGGGTGTTTGAGGTCATGTTCGTGCAGTAGGGCACCCACCACATGACGGGGTGTTTTCAGGTCGTGTTTGTGTATTAGGGCACCCACCACATGACGGGGTGTTTTCAGGTCGTGTTTGTGCAGTAGGGCACCCACCACATGACAGGGTGTTTTCAGGTCGTGCTCGTGCAGTAGGGCACCCACCACATGACGGGGTGTTTTCAGGTCGTGTTCGTGTAGTAGGGCACCCACCACATGACGGGGTGTTTTCAGGTCGTGTTCGTGTAGTAGGGCACCCACCACATGACGGGGTGTTTTCAGGTCATGTTTGTGCAGTAGGGCACCCACCACATGACGGGGTGTTTTCAGGTCATGTTTGTAGAGTAGGGCACCCACCACATGACGGGGTGTTTTCAGGTCGTGTTCGTGTAGTAGGGCACCCACCACATGACGGGGTGTTTTCAGGTCGTGTTCGTGTAGTAGGGCACCCACCACATGACGGGGTGTTTTCAGGTCATGTTTGTGCAGTAGGGCACCCAGCACATGACGGGGTGTTTTCAGGTCATGTTCGTGCAGTAGGGCACCCACCACATGACGGGGTGTTTTCAGGTCGTGTTCGTGCAGTAGGGCACCCACCACATGACGGGGTGTTTTCAGGTCGTGTTCGTGCAGTAGGGCACCCACCACATGACGGGGTGTTTTCAGGTCGTGTTCGTGCAGTAGGGCACCCACCACATGACGGGGTGTTTTCAGGTCGTGTTCGTGTAGTAGGGCACCCACCATATGACGGGGTGTTTTCAGGTCGTGTTCGTGCAGTAGGGCACCCACCACATGACGGGGTGTTTTCAGGTCGTGTTCGTGCAGTAGGGCACCCACCACATGACGGGGTGTTTGAGGTCGTGTTCGTGCAGTAGGGCACCCACCACATGACGGGGTGTTTTCAGGTCGTGTTCGTGCAGTAGGGCACCCACCACATGACAGGGTGTTTTCAGGTCATGTTCGTGCAGTAGGGCACCCACCACATGACGGGGTGTTTTCAGGTCGTGTTCGTGTAGTAGGGCACCCACCACATGACGGGGTGTTTTCAGGTCGTGTTTGTGTATTAGGGCACCCACCACATGACGGGGTGTTTTCAGGTCGTGTTTGTGCAGTAGGGCACCCACCACATGACAGGGTGTTTTCAGGTCATGTTCGTGTAGTAGGGCACCCACCACATGACGGGGTGTTTTCAGGTCGTGTTCGTGCAGTAGGGCACCCACCACATGACGGGGTGTTTTCAGGTCGTGTTCGTGCAGTAGGGCACCCACCACATGACGGGGTGTTTTCAGGTCGTGTTCGTGCAGTAGGGCACCCACCACATGACGGGGTGTTTTCAGGTCGTGTTCGTGTAGTAGGGCACCCACCATATGACGGGGTGTTTTCAGGTCGTGTTCGTGCAGTAGGGCACCCACCACATGACGGGGTGTTTTCAGGTCGTGTTCGTGCAGTAGGGCACCCACCACATGACGGGGTGTTTGAGGTCGTGTTCGTGCAGTAGGGCACCCACCACATGACGGGGTGTTTTCAGGTCGTGTTCGTGCAGTAGGGCACCCACCACATGACAGGGTGTTTTCAGGTCATGTTCGTGCAGTAGGGCACCCACCACATGACGGGGTGTTTTCAGGTCGTGTTTGTGTATTAGGGCACCCACCACATGACGGGGTGTTTTCAGGTCGTGTTCGTGTAGTAGGGCACCCACCACATGGCGGGGTGTTTTTAGGTCGTGTTCGTACAGTAGGGCACCCACCACATGACGGGGTGTTTTGGGACCGATCTTATTTCGTGCTCCTCATGCTAGAAACGTCTCCGTCTGTTACCACGCAGCGGGTTGGTCTGTAACATCCGGGAAATCGGTGTTCCTAGTAATTGCCCTTTAGATACAACTTCACATTCTGCATCCTTAGAAGCGAGCGGCGCCGTAACATTTACAGAGAGGATGGCAACAAATACGGCCGAAGAAAAGAAATTAAAGTGTCGCGCTGTAAAGGTCACACTGACAGGAAATCTCTACCCAAAGGAAAGTGTGGAAATAATATATATATAGCACTGATACATTATAGTACACCCCTACCAAATACAGGAGTGATACATTATATTACACCCCTACCATATGCAGGACTGATATATCATATTACACTCCTACCATATACAGGTGTGATATATCATATTACACTCCTACCATATACAGGTGTGATATATCATATTACACTCCTACCATATACGGGACTGATATATTATATTACATTCCTACCATATATGGGACTGATATATTATATTACACCCCTACCATATACAGGAGTGATACATTATATTACACCCCTACCATATGCAGGTGTGATATATCATATTACACTCCTACCATATACAGGTGTGATATATCATATTACACTCCTACCATATACAGGTGTGATATATCATATTACACCCCTACCATATGCAGGTGTGATATATCATATTACACTCCTACCATATACAGGTGTGATATATCATATTACACCCCTACCATATGCAGGACTGATATATCATATTACACTCCTACCATATACAGGTGTGATATATCATATTACACTCCTACCATATACAGGTGTGATATATCATATTACACTCCTACCATATACGGGACTGATATATTATATTACACTCCTACCATATACGGGACTGATATATTATATTACATTCCTACCATATATGGGACTGATATATTATATTACACTCGTACCATATGCAGGACTGATATATCATATTGCACTCCTACCATATACGGGACTGATATATTATATTACACTCCTACCGTATACAGGACTGATACAGTATATTACACTCCTACTATATACAGCAGTGATATTATATTACACTCCTACTATATATTACACTCCTACCATATACGGGACTGATACATTATATTACACTCCTACTATATACAGGACTGATATATTATATTACGCTCCTACCATATACAGGACTGATACATTATATTACACCCCTACCATATACAGGAGTGATATATTATATTACACTCCTACCATATGCAGGACTGATATATCATATTACACTCCTACCGTATGCAGGACTGATACACTATATTACACTCCTACCATATACAGCAGTGATATTATATTACACTCCTACCATATATTACACTCCTACTATATACGGGTCTGATACATTATATTACACTCCTACCATATACGGGTCTGATCTATTATATTACACTCCTACCATATACAGGACTGACACAGTATATTACACTCCTACCATATACAGCAGTGATATTATATTACACTCCTACTATATATTACACTCCTACCATATACAGCAGTGATATTATATTACACTCCTACTATATATTACACTCCTACCATATACGGTACTGATACATTATATTATACTCCTACTATATACGGGACTGATATATTATATTACGCTCCTCCATATACAGGACTGATACATTATATTACACCCCTACCATATACAGGAGTGATATATTATATTACACTCCTACCATATGCAGGACTGATATCATATTACACTCCTACCATATACAGCAGTGATATTATTTTACACTCCTACTATATATTACACTCCTACCATATACGGGACTGATACATTATATTACACTCCTACCATTTACGGGACTGATATATCAAATTACACTTCTACCGTATAAAGGAGTGATACATTATATTACACCCCTACCGTATACAGGACAGATATATTATATTACACTCCTACGATATACAGGACTGATACATTATATTACACTCCTACCATATACAGGACTGATATATTATATTACACTCCTACCGTATACAGGAGTGATACATTATATTACACCCCTACCGTATACAGGACTTATACATTATATTACATTCGTGCGATATACAGGACTGATACATTATATTACACTCCGATCATATACGGAACTGATATATTATATTACACTCCTACCATATATGGGACTGATACATTATATTACACCCCTACCATATACAGGAGTGATATATTATATTACACTCCTGCCATATGCAGGACTGATATATCATATTACACTCCTACCATATGCAGGACTGATACAGTATATTACACTCCTACCATATACAGCAGTGATACATTATATTACACCCCTACCATATACGAGACTGATACAATATATTACACTCCTACCATATACAGGACTGATATATTATATTATACTCCTACCATATACAGGACTAATATATTACATTACACTCCTACAATATACAGGACTGATACATTATATTATATTCCTGCATTATACAGGACTGATGCATTATATTACACTCCTACCATATACAGGAGTGATACATTATATTACACCCCTACCGTATACAGGACTGATACATTATATTACATTCCTGCGATATACAGGACTGATATATTATATTACACTCCTACCATATACGGGACTGATACATTATATTACACCCCTACCATATACAGGAGTGATATATTATATTACACTCCTACCATATGCAGGACTGATACAGTATATTACACTCCTACCATATACAGCAGTGATACATTATATTACACTCCTACCGTATACAGGACTGATACATTATATTACACCCCTACCATATACGAGACTGATACAATATATTACACTCCTACCATATACAGGAGTGATATATTATATTACACTCCTACCGTATACAGGACTGATATATTATATTATACTCCTACCATATACAGGACTGATATATTATATTACACTCCTACCGTATACGGGACTGATACATTATATTACACTCCTACCATATACAGCAGTGATACATTATATTACACCCCTACCATATACGAGACTGATACAATATATTACACTCCTACCATATACAGCAGTGATACATTATATTACACCCCTACCATATACGAGACTGATACAATATATTACACCCCTACCATATACAGGACTGATATATTATATTATACTCCTACCATATACAGGACTAATATATTACATTACACTCCTACCGTATACGGGACTGATACATTATATTACATTCCTGCGATATACAGGACTGATGCATTATATTACACTCCTACCATATACAGGACTGATGCATTATATTACACTCCTACCTCCTATTACATACTGTAGCACTGTTACATTATATGTACAGAGGCGTCTTTCCTCAACCTGTATCTACACCCCTCCATCCTGAGTTGTAAGGCACAAGATATTAAAAATCATATCAACTGCATATGTCCAACGGGCGCCATCCGCCCCCTATAGATCAGCTGATACATTAATGTACCCTGTTGTTACTGGATGATGCGAGATTGTATAGAATTGTTATGGTGACGTTGTATAACGCAGGAGGCCTTGTTCGCATTGGAGCCGCCATTGTGGGTTGGGTTACCGGACAAAATAGTGCAAACCGCAGCGTTATCGTTTCCATCGATATGCCGGAAAGTAGAGCGGACGTCTGACGGACCCCATTATAGTCAGTGGGGAACTACTGGTACCATTCAAAGCCATGCAGACGTACGTTTGGATCAGCGGGGGTGTTATCGCTGTCATATGGACCCTCAAATACGACCACATGACAACCGAGTGAATGCAACCATAATCCACGGTGACTGCGCTATGCTGGTGGAGAGCGCCCCCTCCTGCCCGTGGGCATACTAGAAAAACGACTGCCAGCGATGGCAGTACGAGGGGTCCGACCGTGCCGAGTACACGTCTGGTAGGGAAAACTAAGAAATAAGTGTGCATTATCACATTCTGGGCACTAAGGGGTTAACCGCGCCTCGGCTTAACCAGACGTCTGGACGCGCTCACCCGATATTAGCCTAATGGATGCAGACGGGTTGTAGCATTCTCCAGCGGATTCCAAAATAAGACTTTCTGAGGTTTTAATAAGAGCTCTGCGAGGTGGGAGAGGAATGTCAATACGAGCTGTGCAGGAGCTCAGCAATGTACGGTTAACCCCCACACCACCGGAATATTCTCCTGCCTGCAGTCACCACTAGGGGGAGCTCAGGAGCTGAGTGCATACTATTATATACTGTATGACACCACCCACCCAGCGAGTGAGCTGAAAGCTGGCCTGACACCACCCACCCAGCAAGAGGGCTGAAAGCTGGCCTGACACCACCCACCCAGCAAGCGAGCTGAAAGCTAGCCTGACACCACCCACCCAGCAAACGAGCTGAAAGCTGGCCTGACAGCACCCACCCAGCAAGCGAGCTGAAAGCTGGCCTGACAGCACCCACCCAGCAAACGAGCTGAAAGCTGGCCTGACAGCACCCACCCAGCAAGCGAGCTGAGAGCTGGCCTGACAACACCCACCCAGCGAGCGAGCTGAAAGCTGGCCTGACAGCACCCACCCAGCAAGCGAGCTGAGAGCTGGCCTGACACCACCCACCCAGCAAGCGAGCTGAAAGCTGGCCTGACACCACACACCCAGCAAACGAGCTGAAAGCTGGCCTGACAGCACCCACCCAGCAAGCGAGCTGAAAGCTGGCCTGACACCACCCACCCAGCAAGCGAGCTGAAAGCTGGCCTGATACCACCCCCACCCAGAGAGCGAGCTGAAAGCTGGCCTGACACCACCCACCCAGCGAGCGAGCTGAAAGCTGGCCTGACACCAACCACCCAGCGAGCGAGCTGAAAGCTGGCCTGACAGCACGCACCCAGCGAGCGAGCTGAAAGCTGGCCTGACACCACCCACCCAGCGAGCGAGCTGAAAGCTGGCCTGACACCACACACCCAGCGAGCGAGCTGAAAGCTGGCCTCACACCACCCACCCAGCGAGCGAGCTGAAAGCTGGCCTGACACCACCCACCCAGCGAGCTGAAAGCTGGCCTGATACCACCCCCACCCAGCGAGCGAGCTGAAAGCTGGCCTGACACCACCCACCCAGCGAGCGAGCTGAAAGCTGGCCTGACACGAACCAGCCAGCGAGCGAGCTAAAAGCTAGCCTGACAGCACGCACCCAGCGAGCGAGCTGAAAGCTGGCCTGACACCACACACCCAGCGAGCGAGCTGAAAGCTGGCCTGACACCACCCACCCAGCGAGCGAGCTGAGAGCTGGCCTGACACCACCCACCCAGCGAGCGAGCTGAAAGCTGGCCTGACAACACCCACCCAGCGAGCGAGCTGAAAGCTGGCCTGACAACACCCACCCAGCGAGCGAGCTGAAAGCTGGCCTGACACTACCCACCCAGTAAGCTGAAAGCTGGCCTGACACCACCCACCCAGCGAGCGAGCTGAAAGCTGGCCTGACACCACACACACAGCAAGCTGACTAGACACTACACACACAGCAAGCTGACCTGACACTACTCACACAGCAAGCTGACCTGACACTACTCACACAGCAAGCTGACCTGACACTACTCACACAGCAAGCTGGCCTGACACTACTCACACAGCAAGCTGGCCTGACACTACTCACACTGCAGACAAGACTGAGGAAATACAGCTTCTTCTTGCAGAGGGGCTGGGGTATATATCTATCCCCAGACCCAGGAGATTGGCTGACCAGAACCACCACACCCAGCCAGCTCAATTAACCCTCGCCTGTGCAGGTGTGCTTCTGGAACCCAGAGTACTACAAGTCCCAGAAGCACAACTTAACAATGAGCATCCAGTGCAGTGACTAGCATAGTTGACGCATCTGAGAGGCGGCTTGACAAGAAGTATGGATTGGAGAGGGGAGAGTCTGGCGTGTGGAGGCCGATGAGCAGTGAGTTGCAGTAGTCAAGTCGGGAGTGGATGAGGGCAACAACAAGTGTCTTTAGCGCGTCTGTGGTCAGGAACGGCCGGGTTTTGGCAATATTCCTGAGGTGCAGGTGGCATGTCCGGGCCAGAGATTGGATATGGGGGGTGAAAGAGAGTTCAGAGTCCAGTGTGACCCCCAAGGCAGCGGTATAAATATGTATTTATACCCAGGACTGTAACAAGAGGGCATCCTCTGCGTCTAGAGGAAAGGTTTCTAGAAGGGGGTTCTTTACTGTCAGAGCAGTGAGACTGTGGAACTCTCTGCCTGAGGACGTGGTGATGGGCAACTCACTAACAGAGTACAAGAGGGGCCTGTGGTGTAATAATATTACATGTCATATCACTGATTACTGAAGGGTCGGTGATCGGGGATTATTCCGATTCCCAGATTGGAGTTCGGAAGGGATTTTTTTTACCTAAAATTCCCCTCCAGCCCGGCAGGAACCCTACAAGCAACTCCTTTAACTCACTAATGCCCTTCTGGATGGCCCACTGGTGTATTCAGGGGACTCCTCCCCCCGGCACCTGCGCTGCATACAGAGTGTGCAGGAGTGCAGGCATGGGGGGCAGGAGAGAGGGTCATGATTTCTTTGTATAGGGCAGTGCACCATCCAGACCAGGGCAACAGAGAGTTAAAGGAGTAGCTTGTAGTGTTGCAGCCTGAGTGGAGGTTTGGGTGTATGGGGGCATTACTATTAGTTGGCGGCCATAGAGAGGAGGCACTATTACTATTGAAGCCACTGAAGGGGCATTAGGACTAGTTGTGGCCACTCAGGGGTAATATTAATACTGAAGACACTGAGGACAATATTTCTGTTAGGACAACTAAGGGGGCACTGCTACTATTAGAGACACTGAGGGGAGGCACTAATACTAGGTGGGTCCATTTTTACTGTTAGGGGCACTAAGTGGGGTACTGCTAATGTTGGGGTCACTAGGGAATTATTACTACTGAAAACACTGAGGGGAGACACGATTATAGTTGAGGCCACTGAAGGGGCACTATTACTGAAGGGGCACTATTACTGCTTGGGCCACTGAGGGAAGAACTATTACAAGTTATTGAGGCCACTGAGGGGGACACGATTTCTAGTTTAGGGCACTATTACTGTTGGGGCCACTGAGGGGACAACTATTACTATTGGGGCACTATTACTATTGGGGCCACTGAGGGGACAACTATTACTAGTTGTTGAGGCCACTGAGGGGGACACTATTACTATTGGGGCACTATTACTGCTTGGGCCACTGAGGGGACAACTATTACTAGTTGTTGAGGCCACTGAGGGGGACACTATTACTGCTTGGGCCACTGAGGGGACAACTATTACTAGTTGTTGAGGCCACTGAGGAGGACACTATTACTATTGGGGCACTATTACTGCTTGGGCCACTGAGGGGACAACTATTACTAGTCATTGAGGCCACTGAGGGGGACACTATTACTATTGGGGCACTATTACTACTTGGGCCACTGAGGGGACAACTATTACTAGTTGTTGAGGCCACTGAGGGGGACAATATTACTGCTTGGGCCACTGAGGGGACAACTATTACTAGTTGTTGAGGCCACTGAGGGGGACACTATTACTATTGGGGCACTATTACTGCTTGGGCCACTGAGGGGACAACTATTACTAGTTGTTGAGGCCACTGAGGGGGACACTATTACTGTTGGGGCACTATTACTGCTTGGGCCACTGAGGGGACAACTATTACTAGTAGTTGAGGACACTATTACTGCTTGGGCCACTGAGGAGGACACTATTACTGTTGGGGCACTATTACTGCTTGGGCCACTGAGGGGACAACTATTACTAGTAGTTGATGCCACTGAAGGGGACACTATTACTATTGGGGCACTATTACTGCTTGGGCCACTGAGGGGACTACTATTACTAGTTGTTGAGGCCACTGAGGGGGACACTATTACTATTGGGGCACTATTACTGCTTGGGCCACTGAGGGGACTACTATTACTAGTTGTTGAGGCCACTGAGGGGGACACTATTACTGTTGGGGCACTATTACTGCTTGGGCCACTGAGGGGACAACTATTACTAGTTGTTGAGGCCACTGAGGAGGACACTATTACTGCTTGGGCCACTGAGGGGACTACTATTACTAGTTGTTGAGGCCACTGAGGAGGGCACTATTACTATTGGGGCACTATTACTGCTTGGGCCACTGAGGGGACAACTATTACTAGTTGTTGAGGCCACTGAGGAGGACACTATTACTGCTTGGGCCACTGAGGGGACAACTATTACTAGTAGTTGAGGACACTATTACTATTGGGGCACTATTACTGCTTGGGCCACTGAGGGGACAACTATTACTAGTAGTTGAGGACACTATTACTATTGGGGCACTATTACTGCTTGGGCCACTGAGAGGACAACTATTACTAGTTGTTGAGGCCACTGAGGGGGACACTATTACTATTGGGGCACTATTACTGCTTGGGCCACTGAGAGGACAACTATTACTAGTTGTTGAGGCCACTGAGTAGGACACTATTACTTTTGGGGCTACTTTAAAATGTTCTCGGGAGAAGATTGCTATCCAGAGCTTTGCTCTATGGCTGGAGCCTGATTACAAGGCCATCACCAGCTGGTGACAGTATACAGGAGGCATTGGCAGCAGACCCCTTAGTACAGCGGACCCTAGAGCAATGTAAGAAGGGTGACAGTCCGCTGTTAGTTTGTTCCTACACTTCCAAGTGGAGTAGACGAGGTAAATCCAATATCCCCCCCAAGTAATCTGCACTCCTCCGTTCTCCCCACACCGTCTCCAAGATCTGTCCTGCGCTTCCCCCGTACTGGGGAACTCGTTGCCCCCGAACATACAAGTGTGCAGCCCCCCCCCCCCCCCCCCGGAGTGAAAATAATAGGAATGCAAGGTCAGCAGAAAGTGGGTCAGAACTTGGGAAGGAGGAGAAGGGCGGCGCCCGTGCAGAACCCCCCAAACGCTGCCAGCGAGATCCACGCTCCATGGATGTCAGAGAGAATAGACAGAAGCAGCGCCTGCAGGACACGTGTTACTGGCATTCCAGGGGGCACTTACTTTTTCACATGACTCTATAGATCTCGGTTACATCCGGGTACCTGTCAGGGATTTGGGGTGGTTATAGATGACGATCAGCAGTGTCCCCCTCTTGGGGCGTCTTGTGCGGAGCAGATCTTCCCGGCCTGGAGCGCACACACAGCTCTGCCAGAATTCGGGATATGTCATTAACCCCTGCCCTCCCTCCTTGCAGCTCATCCTCAGAGTGTGTGGGGGGGGGGGGGGGGGCAGGAGATGCAGAAATCAGGTTTATTCGCCTTCCCAGATCATCCTTTTGGCCGAAACACTGCTGACCCCAGCAAAATATAAGTCAGGCGCTGATCCTGGCAGATGCTTCACGTGGGATGATGATGAGCCGGTTACACGGAAGACTCGGGGCAGGCGGAGGTGACGGCTGGTTATATGGGGTGTCAATAGGAGGACCACTGCTGGATTTACACTGGCCAATCCACGCTTCTCCTCCTCATAGATGAATAGAATCCCAGAAGGACAGTGATGACTGACACACGTCATGCAGCAGGACGGGAGAAGCAGGCTTGTATGACAGACACTGTAATGGTGGCCATTAGCGGCCGTCACTCGGCGCCAGTTATGGAAATGGGACATAGGAGGATGTTATGGGGTAGTGAGGCTGCCAGCATGCTGGAAAGTCTAATGATCACACAGGCGGCGCGGGCAGACAGCTTGGCAGAGTAGAAGTGAAACCTGCAGACATGTTTGCTACAACCTGGCACAAACAACGGCGCCATATTGCAGGCAATTGCGATGTTGGCCCGGTGGCAATGAGGTTTAATGCCACCAAATCCTTTGAGCTTATTAGGAAATGAGCCGCAAACGGTTTCCCATTTGTGTTGAGTGCGACATCCGAGCGCGGATCGCGGCTAATGACGGCGCTCATGCCCAGCTGAGGCCGGGCGTGGGGCGCTGTGCCAGCCACATCCATCTCATGGCAATTTACTGACCTTGAGTGATCAGATGTGATTCATGAGCAGCTGAAGACAGAGCCGGGCGGCAGGGGAGACGCCTCGTGGTCTTAACCCCATCTCCGCTTGAGATGCCCGCAGGTGCCACCTGAGAGGGCAGGTTACAGTCCACCACATTGGGATATGGGATGCCTGAAAATACCCAATACCCTCCAAGAGGTACTAATCGTCTAGTGAAACGTTCTGCCACTTTCTAATGCTTTCTGGCCAGAGGCACCCGCCTGCCATGGGATTAGCGCTGTAGACGGACGCGGCTCCTGTGGATACAATGTAACAACCTCATCACTGCAGTCTTGTCAAACTGTGCCATCATTACAGAACAAGAAAGGGGCCAATCCGTGCGACGCCTCTACAATCACCCAATCCGCCCCAGTGGCCTATGTGCCACCACATAGTAATAGTGACAGTGACAGTGCCACTTTATGCCTCACTCAATAATAGTAGCCCCCTATGTCCTGCATGGTAACAGTGCCCCCTTTATGTCCTCTACAGTAATAGTGACCCTCTGTGCCCCACTTAACAGTGGTGCCCCTTTATGCCCCACAAAGCAATAGAGCCCCACATGGTAATAATGCCCCCTTTATGCCCCACACAGTAACATTGCCCCCTTTATGTCCTCTACAGTAATAGTGACCCTCTGTGCCCCACTTAACAGTGGTGCCCCTTTATGCCCCACAAAGCAATAGAGCCCCACATGGTAATAATGCCCCCTTTATGCCCCACACAGTAACAGTGCCCCCTTTATGTCCTCTACAGTAATAGTGACCCTCTGTGCCCCACTTAGCAGTGGTGCCTCTTTATGCCCCACAAAGCAATAGAGCCCCACATGGTAATAATGCCCCCTTTATGCCCCACACAGTAACAGTTCCCTCTTTATGTCCTCTACAGTAATAGTGACCCTCTGTCCCCCACTTAACAGTGGTGCCCCTTTATGCCCCACAAAGCAATGGAGCCCCACATGGTAATAATGCCCCCTTTATGCCCCACACAGTAACAGTGCCCCCTTTATGTCCTCTACAGTAATAGTGACCCTCTGTGCCCCACTTAGCAGTGGTGCCCCTTTCTGCCCCACAAAGCAATAAAGCCCCACATGGTAATAATGCCCCCTTTATGCCCCACACAGTAACAGTGCCCCCTTTATGTCCTCTACAGTAATAGTGACCCTCTGTGCCCCACTTAGCAGTGGTGCCCCTTTATGCCCCACAAAGCAATAGAGCCCCTATGTGCTGCACATAGTAATAAAGCCCCCTTTATGCCCCACACAGTAATAGTAGTCCCTTTGTGTCCCACACGGTGATACTGCCCCCCCATGCCCAATACAGTGATAGTGCCCCCTTTATGTCTCACATAGTAATAGTGCCCCCTTCATGCCCCCTACAGTAATAGTGCCCTGTTGTGCCCCACATACTTTCATAGTGCTCTCAAACAGTAACAGCGCACATTTGTGTCCCACATAGTAACAGTGCCCTCCTTTATGCCCCACACAGTAGTGATGCCCTTTTATGCCCCACATAGTTTCATAGTGTCCTCTTTATGGTGAACACAGTGATAGTACCCTCTTTGTGCCGCACACTGTAATAATGCCCCCTTGTTCCTCACACTGTTATAGCGCCCCTTTTATTCCCTAAACAGTAATAGTGCCCCTTTGTGCTCTGCATACTTTTATGGTGCCCTCTTAAGGGGCAAACAGTACTTTTACCTCTTCACGGTAACGATGCCCCTTTTTTATGCCCAGCACAAAGGATGCCCCTTAGTGCCCTTTGACATACTGCCGCCATATAGTAAAGGTTCCCCCTTAGAGCATCCTATTGATGCCCTCTTAGTGCCCCACACACCGTGATGCCCCCACAGTAAATATTCCCCCTTCGTACCCCTACAGACGCCCCCTTAGTGCTTCCACTTCCGTCAGACCGTTTTTCTGCCCCTAGGACAACGCAGACATTTAACGGAGGAGTCCTGGAAACCCTCCGCCGTCTCAGGTGGCCTGAAGGAGACAGTCAATAAGTGACGACATTAACAGGACGGACCCCGGGGCCCCGTAAGAAGTGCGACTCCTCCAGCTCCATAGCAAATCCCCAATAATGTCATGTCTGCCAGGCCGTTAACACCTACTTCATGCCGCAGGCTCTCAGCTCTGTCAGCGGGGACTCCGTGGCGTTCCACCGGTAATCCCCCAGATTAGGGATGCTGCTGAGGTCTGTCCAAGACCGGAGATATACTGCACAGAGACCACTGATACAGGGGTCCCCCAACCACACTACATCTCTCACAGCACACTGCAGCAGGGCATGATCTCCACTGAACCAGCAGGAGGCAGCATGGACATGTGAGCTAACAGGACAGCAGCATTGTGGATGCAGCTCTGGATGTGACTGGGGTGTGATGAGGTGACACATGTCACCAGCAGAAAATACCGTTACTGGCCAGTGTTGTTGGTAGAACCCCTTGTATCTGGTGGCCACAGTAGTCACTAAGCATTACTGATATAACCTCCAGAGACATCATATATGTGACTGATACCAGCCGCTCTGCTTATAACGCTCCAGTACTGATATAACCTCCAGAGACATCATATATGTGACTGATACCAGCCGCTCTGCTTATAACGCTCCAGTACTGATATAACCTCCACAGACGTCATATATGTGACTGATATCAGCCGCTCGGCCTATAATGCTGCAATACTGATATGACCTCCAGAGACGTCATATATGTGACTGATATCAGCCGCTCAGCCTATAATGCTGCAATACTGATATAACCTCCAGAGACGTCATATATGTGACTGATATCAGCGGCTACTGTTATAACACTCCAGTACTGATATAACCTCCAGAGACATCATATATGTGACTGATATCAGCCGCTCTGCTTATAACGCTGCAGTACTGATATAACCTCCAGAGACATCATATATGTGACTGATATCAGCCGCTCTGCTTATAACGCTGCAGTACTGATATAACCTCCAGAGACATCATATATGTGACTGATATCAGCCACTCTGCTAATAACGCTCCAGTACTGATATAACCTCCAGAGACATCATATATGTGACTGATATCAGCGGCTCCTCTTATACCGCTCCAGTACTGATATAACCTCCAGAGACATCAAATATGTGATATCAGCTGCTCTGCTTATAACGCTCCAATACTGATATAACCTCTAGAGACATCATATATGTGACTGATATCAGCTGCTCTGCTTATACCGCTCCAATACTGATATAACCTCCAGAGACATCATATATGTGACTGATATCAGCCGCTTCTCTTATAACACTCCAATACAGATATATTCTTCAGAGACATCATATATGCGACTGATATAAGCCGCTCTGCTTATAACGCTCCAATACCTCCAGAGACATCATATATGCGACTGGTATCAGCCGCTCTGCTTATAACGCTCCAATACTGATATAACCTCCAGAGACATCATATATGCGACTGATATCAGCCGCTCCTCTTATAAAGCTCCACTACTGATATATCCTCTAGAGACATCATACATGTGACTGATATCAGCCGCTTCTCTTATAACGCTCCAATACGGATATATTCTTCAGAGACATCATACATATGATATCAGCCGCTCCTCTTAAAACGCTCCAATACTGATATAACCTCCAGAGACATCATACATGTGATATCAGCCGCTCTGCTTATAACGCTCCAATACGGATATAACCACCAGAGACATCATATATGTGATATCAGCTTCTCCTATTATAACACTCCAGTACTGATATAACCTTCAGAGAAATCATATATGTGACTGATAACAGCCGCTCTGCTTATAACGCTCCAGTACTGATATAACCTCCAGATATCATGTATGTGACTCTTGTCTTATAATACTAATATCAGTCACATACATGATGTCTGTGCAGATTATATGAGTGCTGGAGCATTATAAGCGGAGCGGCTGATATCAGTCACATATATGATGTCTCTGGAGTTAATATCACTATTGGAGCGTTATAAGTGGAGAGGCTGATATCAGTCACATACATGATGTCTGTGGAAATTATATCAGGTGCTCGGCTTATAACGCTCAAGAGGCATCAAATATGTGACTGATATCAGCAGTGCTCATCTTATAACCCTCCAGTACCAATATAACCTCCACAGATGTCATGTTTGTGACTGATATCAGCCGCACCTCTTATAATGCTCCAGTACTGAAATAACGTCTGGAACCATAATATATGTAACTGATATCATCCGCTCCACTTATAACGCTCCAGTACTGATATGACCTATGGAGACATCATGCATGTGACTGATATCAGCTGTTCCGCTGACATCACTCCAATAGTGATATAACCTCCACAAACGTCTTGTATGTAAATTATATCAGGTGCTCCTCTTATAACGTTCCAGTACTGATATAACCTCCAGAGACATCATATATGTGACTGATATCAGCGGCTCCTCTTATAACGTTCCAGTACTGATATAACCTCCAGAGACATCATATATGTGACTGATATCAGCGGCTCCTCTTATAACGTTCCAGTACTGATATAACCTCCAGAGACTTCATATATGTGACTGATATCAGCCTTATAACGCTGCTGCAGTGTAATAAGCTCTGGACTGGTAGATGGATATAATATCTGGTAACGGTGGTGAGCACACGGAGCGCATACACCCCTATGCCATCTCTTGGGGAGCATAAGAACACCTGTCACCCCCAGACGGCGGCGTCTCTCTCGGGCGCGGCGGCGGCGTTCCGCCTGAATATCTGTATGCCGACAATTAATTCCCTGAAATAGTCCCAGATTTCTGACAATATTTCATGGAGATGTAATCAACGACTCATTACTTAGAGATCTAACGAGAGACGATTTATAGCTGGATGCAGCCTGCGCCGCCATCTGCAGCAACTGGCGACAGCCGTGTCCGGAAGCCATAGGAAAAGCGCAACCAATGACAGCGAACGTTCCAGTTGTAGTTGTTACCTTAAAGGGCCGGTGTCCTATAGATGAAATTTCATTGAAGCAGAATAAGAAAAAGGTCAGCAACTTTCTGAGGGACTTTGTATAGTTGGAGATCCCTGCTTGCTGTCAGTGAGTGGAATCATTGTCTACATTCCATCTCATCCTAATGTAGTCCTGCTCATGCAGCTAATAAGCCTGTTAGAATACATGCAGCATATATCACGCGATATATGATGCGGCGCCCACTTCTCAGATCGCAGTGACCGCTGAGGTCGGACGGCCCGAACCACGGCCTGGAGGCAGACAGGAGTGATTATTCCTGCCAGTGATTCCTCTGAAAGGAGATGCAATTCTGTCTTCAGCTGCCTGAAAGTAGAGGCGGCGAATGTTTCCTCCGAGCAAAGATACAATCCTGGTGGAGCAGCAGCGGGGCGAGCCCGCCCGTCAGACAAATCACCCAACTTATTGCTTCTGAAAGCCGAGAGATGACGAATCCATTAACTCCATAAACACTCCTCTCCTGTGTAATAAGCATCCCAGGTGCCGAGGTAACTCCTCCTGGCCCTGAGCGGAGCAAGAAACTGTATACCGCCTTCTAATCACATCTCATATCTATCTATCTATCTATCTATCTCATATCTATCTATCTATTAATCTCATATCTATCTATCTATCATCTATCTTTCTAATATCTATCTATCTCCTATCCATCTATCTCATATCTATCTATCTAATATCTATCTCATATCTATCTATCTATCTATCTCATATCTATCTCATATCTATCTATCTATCCATCTATCAATCTCATATCTCTCTCTCTCATATCTATCTCATATCTATCTATCTATCTATCTCATATCTATCTCATATCTATCTATCTATCTATCTATCTATCTCCTATCTATCCATCTATCAATCTCATATCTATCTCATATCTATCTATCTATCTATCTATCTATCTCATATCTATCTATCTATCTCATATCTATCTATCTATCTATCTATCTATCTATCTATCTATCTCATATCTATCTATCTATCATCTATCTTTCTAATATCTATCTATCTCCTATCCAATCTATCTCATCTATCTATCTCCTATCTATCCATCTATCTCATATCTATCTACCTCCTATATATCTACCTCCTATCTCATATCTATCTCCTATCTATCCATCTATCTCATATCTATCTACCTCCTATATATCTACCTCCTATCTCATATCTATCTCCTATCTATCCATCTATCTCATATCTATCTCCTATCTATCTATCTCCTATCTCATATCTATCTCCTATCTATCCATCTATCTCATATCTATCTATCTATCTATCTCCTATCTATCCATCTATCTATCCATCTCATATCTATCTATTTCCATATCTATCTCCTATCCATCTATCTATCTAATATCTATCTACCTCCTATCTATCTATCATCTATCTAATATCTATCTATCCATCTCATATCTATCTATCTCATATCTATCTATCTCATATCTATCTATCCATCCCATATCTATCTATCTATCTCATATCTATCTATCTCATATCTATCTATCTATCTATCTATCTATCTATCTATCTATCTATCTATCTATCTATCTATCTATCTCATATCAATCTATCTATCTCATATCTATCTATCTATCTATCTCATATCTATCTATCTATCTCATATCTATCTATCTATCTCATATCAATCTATCTATCTCATATCAATCTATCTATCTATTTATCCCATATCAATCTATCATCTATCTATCTCATATCTATCTCATATCTATCTATCTATCTCCTATCTATCTATCCATCTATCAATCTCATATCTCTCTCTCTCATATCTATCTATCTATCTCATATCTATCTCATATCTATCTATCTATCTCATATCTATCTATCTATCTCCTATCTATCCATCTATCAATCTCATATCTATCTCATATCTATCTCATATCTATCTATCTATCTATCTCATATCTATCTATCTATTAATCTCATATCTATCTATCTATCATCTATCTTTCTAATATCTATCTATCTCCTATCCAATCTATCTCATCTATCTATCTCCTATCCAATCTATCTCATCTATCTATCTCCTATCTATCCATCTATCTCATATCTATCTACCTCCTATATATCTACCTCCTATCTCATATCTATCTCCTATCTATCCATCTATCTCATATCTATCTACCTCCTATATATCTACCTCCTATCTCATATCTATCTCCTATCTATCCATCTATCTCATATCTATCTATCTCCTATCTATCTATCTCCTATCTCATATCTATCTCCTATCTATCCATCTATCTCATATCTATCTACCTCCTATATATCTACCTCCTATCTATCTATCTATCTCCTATCTATCCATCTATCTATCCATCTCATATCTATTTCCATATCTATCTCCTATCCATCTATCTATCTAATATCTATCTACCTCCTATCTATCTATCATCTATCTAATATCTATCTATCTATCTATCTATCTATCCATCTCATATCTATCTATCTCATATCTATCTATCTCATATCTATCTATCCATCCCATATCTATCTATCTCATATCTATCTATCTATCTATCTATCTATCTATCTCATATCTATCTATCTCATATCTATCTATCTATCTATCTCATATCAATCTATCTATCTCATATCTATCTATCTATCTCATATCTATCTATCTATCTCATATCAATCTATCTATCTATTTATCCCATATCAATCTATCATCTATCTATCTCATATCTATCTATCTCATATCTATCTATCCATCCCATATCTATCTATCTCATATCTATCTATCTATCTCATATCAATCTATCTATCTATCTATCTATCTATCTATCTATCTATCTATCTCATATCAATCTATCTATCTCATATCAATCTATCTATCTATTTATCCCATATCAATCTATCATCTATCTATCTCATATCTATCTCATATCTATCTATCTCCTATCTATCTATCCATCTATCAATCTCATATCTCTCTCTCTCATATCTATCTATCTATCTCATATCTATCTCATATCTATCTATCTATCTCATATCTATCTATCTATCTCCTATCTATCCATCTATCAATCTCATATCTATCTCATATCTATCTATCTATCTATCTCATATCTATCTATCTATTAATCTCATATCTATCTATCTATCATCTATCTTTCTAATATCTATCTATCTCCTATCCAATCTATCTCATCTATCTATCTCCTATCTATCCATCTATCTCATATCTATCTATCTCCTATCTCATATCTATCTCCTATCTATCCATCTATCTCATATCTATCTACCTCCTATATATCTACCTCCTATCTATCTATCTATCTCCTATCTATCCATCTATCTATCCATCTCATATCTATTTCCATATCTATCTCCTATTCATCTATCTATCTAATATCTATCTACCTCCTATCTATCTATCATCTATCTAATATCTATCTATCTATCTATCTATCTATCTATCCATCTCATATCTATCTATCTCATATCTATCTATCTCATATCTATCTATCCATCCCATATCTATCTATCTCATATCTATCTATCTATCTATCTATCTCATATCTATCTCATATCTATCTATCTATCTATCTATCTATCTATCTCATATCAATCTATCTATCTCATATCTATCTATCTATCTCATATCTATCTATCTCATATCAATCTATCTATCTATTTATCCCATATCAATCTATCATCTATCTATCTCATATCTATCTATCTCATATCTATCTATCCATCCCATATCTATCTATCTCATATCTATCTATCTATCTCATATCAATCTATCTATCTATCTATCTCATATCAATCTATCTATCTCATATCAATCTATCTATCTATTTATCCCATATCAATCTATCATCTATCTATCTCATATCTATCTCATATCTATCTATCTATCTCCTATCTATCTATCCATCTATCAATCTCATATCTCTCTCTCTCATATCTATCTATCTATCTCATATCTATCTCATATCTATCTATCTATCTCATATCTATCTATCTATCTCCTATCTATCCATCTATCAATCTCATATCTATCTCATATCTATCTATCTATCTATCTATCTATCTATCTCATATCTATCTATCTATTAATCTCATATCTATCTATCTATCATCTATCTTTCTAATATCTATCTATCTCCTATCCAATCTATCTCATCTATCTATCTCCTATCTATCCATCTATCTCATATCTATCTACCTCCTATATATCTACCTCCTATCTCATATCTATCTCCTATCTATCCATCTATCTCATATCTATCTACCTCCTATCTCATATCTATCTCCTATCTATCCATCTATCTCATATCTATCTATCTCCTATCTATCTATCTCCTATCTCATATCTATCTCCTATCTATCCATCTATCTCATATCTATCTACCTCCTATATATCTACCTCCAATCTATCTCCTATCTATCCATCTATCTATCCATCTCATATCTATCTATTTCCATATCTATCTCCTATCCATCTATCTATCTAATATCTATCTACCTCCTATCTATCTATCATCTATCTAATATCTATCTATCTATCTATCTATCTATCTATCTATCTATCTATCTATCTATCTATCTCATATCTATCTATCTATCTCATATCTATCTATCTATCTCATATCTATCTATCTATCTATCTCATATCTATCTATCTATCTATCTATCTATCTATCTATCTATCTATCTATCTATCTATCTCATATCTATCTATCTATCTATCTATCTCATATCTATCTATCTATCTATCTCATATCTATCTATCTATCTATCTATCTCATATCAATCTATCTATCTCATATCTATCTATCTATCTCATATCTATCTATCTAACTCATATCAATCTATCTATCTCATATCAATCTATCTATCTATTAATCCCATATCAATCTATCATCTATCTATCTCATATCTATCTATCTAGATAGATATATTTAGTATGAGGATGCTGTTGGTGCTGGGGGTCATTATATCTGGTATGAGGATGCTGTTGGTGCTGGGGGTCATTATATCTGGTATGAGGACACTGTTGGGGCTGGGGGTCATTATATCTGGTATGAGGGCGCTGTTGGTCCTGGGGGTCATTATATCTGGAATGAGGACGCTGTTGGTGCTGGGGGTCATTATATCTGGTATGAGGACGCTGTTGGTGCTGGGGGTCATTATATCTGGTATGAGGACGCTGTTGGCGCGGGGGGTCATTATATCTGGTATGAGGATGCTGTTGGCACTGGGGGTCATTATATCTGGTATGAGGACGCTGTTGGCACTGGGGGTCATTATATCTGGTATGAGGACGCTGTTGGCACTGGGGGTCATTATATCTGGTATGAGGACGCTGTTGGCACAGAGGGTCATTATATCTGGTATGAGGAAGCTGTTGGTGCTGGGAGGTCATTATATCTGGTATGAGGACGCTGTTGGTGCTGGGGGGTCATTATATCTGGTATGAGGACGCTGTTGGTGCTGGGGGTCATTATATCAGGTATGAGGACGCTGTTGGCGCTGGGGGTCATTATATCTGGTATGAGGACGCTGTTGGCACTGGGGGTCATTATATCTGGTATGAGGACGCTGTTGGCACTGGGGGTCATTATATCTGGTTTGAGGACGCTGTTGGTGCTGGGGGTCATTATATCTGGTATGAGGACGCTGTTGGCACTGGGGGTCATTATATCTGGTATGAGGACGCTGTTGGCACTGGGGGTCATTATATCCGGTATGAGGACGCTGATCCCTTTGGGGGTCATTATATCTGGTATTAGGACGCTGTTTTGGCTGGGGGTCATTATAACTGGTATGAGGACGCTGTTGGCGTTGGGGGTCATTATATCTGGTATGAGGACGCTGTTGGTGCTGGGGGTCATTATATCTGGTATGAGGACGCTGTTGGCACAGGGGGTCATTATATCTGGTATGGGGACGCTGTTGGCACTGGGGGTCATTATATCCGGTATGAGGACGCTGTTCCCTTTGGGGGTCATTATATCTGGTATTAGGACGCTGTTGGGGCTGGAGGTCATTATATCTGGTATGAGGACGCTGTTGGCGTTGGGGGTCATTATATCTGGTAGGAGGACACTGTTGGCACTGGGGGTCATTATATCCGGTATGAGGACGCTGTTCCCTCTGGGGGTCATATCTGGTATGAGGACGCTGTTGGCATTGGGGGTCATTATATTTGGTAGGAGGACACTGTTGGTGCTGGGGGTCATTATATCTGGTATGAGAACGCTGTTGGTGCTGGGGGTCATTATATCCCGTATGAGGATGCTGTTGGCGCTGGGGGTCATTATATCTGGTATGAGTACACAGTTTGCGCTGGGGGTCATTATTTCTGGTATGAGTACACTGTTTGCGCTGGGGGTCATTATATCTGGTATGAGTACACTGTTTGCGCTGGGGGTCATTATATCTGGTATGAGGATACTGTTGGCGCTGGGGGTCATTATATCTGGTATGAGGACGCTGTTGGCACTGGGGTTCATTATATCTGGTATGAGGACGCTGTTGGCGCTGGGGGTCATTATATCTGGTAGGAGAACGCTGTTGGTGCTGGGGGTCATTATATCTGGTATGAGAACGCTGTTGGTGCTGGGGGTCATTATATCTCGTATGAGGACACTGTTTGCGCTCGGGTTCATTATATCTGGTATGAATACACTGTTTGCGCTGGGGGTCATTATATCTGGTATGAGGATACTGTTGGCACTGGGGGTCATTATATGGGATATGAAGACTCTGTTGGCACTGGGGGTCATTATATCTGGTATGAAAACGCTGTTGGTGCTGGGGGTCATTATATCTGGTATGAGGACGCTGTTGGCACTGGGGGTCATTATATCTGGTATGAGGACACTGTTGGCGTTTAGGGTCATTATATCTGGTATGAGGATGCTGTTAGTGCTGGGGGTCATTATATCCGGTATGAGGACACTGTTGGCGCTGGGGGTCATTATATCTGGTAGGAGGACACTGTTGGCATTTGGGGTCATTATATCTGGTATGAGGATGCTGTTGGCGCTGGGGGTCATTATATCTAGTATGAGGACGCTGTTGGTGCTGGGGGTCATTATATCTGGTATGAGGACGCTGTTGGTGCTGGGGGTCATTATATCTAGTATGAGGACGCTGTTGGTGCTGGGGGTCATTATATCTGGTATGAGGACGCTGTTGGGGCTGTGGGTCATTATATCTTCTATGAGGACGCTGTTGGTGCTGGGGGTCATTATATCTGGTATGAGGACGCTGTTGGTGCTGGAGGTCATTATATCTGGTATGACGACGCTGTAGGCGCTGGGGGTCATTATATCTGGTATGAGGACACTGTGGCGCTGGGGGTCATTACATCTGGTATGAGGACACTGTGGCGCTGGGGGTCATTATATGTGGTATGAGGGCGCTGTTGGGGCTTGGGGTCATTATATCTGGTATGAGGGCGCTGTTGGGGCTTGGGGTCATTATATTTGGTATGAGGACGCTGTTGGCGCTGGGGGTCATTATATCTGGTATGAGGACGCTGTTGGTACTGGGGGTCATTATATCTGGTATGAGGACGCTGTTGGTGCTGGGGGTCATTATATCTATTATGAGGACGCTGTTGGTGCTGGGGGTCATTATATCTAGTATGAGGACGCTGTTGGTGCTGGGGGTCATTATATCTGGTATGAGGACGCTGTTGGTGCTGGGGGTCATTATATCTATTATGAGGACGCTGTTGGCGCTGGGGGTCATTATATCTGGTATGAGAAAGCTGTTGGTGCTGGGGGTCATTATATCTATTATGAGGACGCTGTTGGTGCTGGGGGTCATTATATCTGGTATGAGGATACTGTTGGGGCTGGGGGTCATTATATCTGGTATGAGGATACTGTTGGGGCTGGGGGTCATTATATCTGGTATGAGGACGCTGTTGGCGCGGGGGTCATTATATCTGGTATGAGGACGCTGTTGGTACTGGGGGTCATTATATCTATTATGAGGACGCTGTTGGTGCTGGGGGTCATTATATCTAGTATGAGGACGCTGTTGGTGCTGGGGGTCATTATATCTAGTATGAGGACGCTGTTGGTGCTGGGGGTCATTATATCTATTATGAGGACGCTGTTGGCGCTGGGGGTCATTATATCTGGTATGAGAAAGCTGTTGGTGCTGGGGGTCATTATATCTATTATGAGGACGCTGTTGGTGCTGGGGGTCATTATATCTGGTATGAGGATACTGTTGGGGCTGGGGGTCATTATATCTGGTATGAGGATACTGTTGGGGCTGGGGGTCATTATATCTGGTATGAGGACGCTGTTGGCACTGGGGTCATTATTTCTAGTATGAGGACGCTGTTGGCGCTGGGGGTCATTATATCTAGTATGAGGACGCTGTTGGTGCTGGGGGTCATTATATCTAGTATGAGGACGCTGTTGGTGCTGGGGGTCATTATATCTATTATGAGGACGCTGTTGGCGCTGGGGGTCATTATATCTGGTATGAGAAAGCTGTTGGTGCTGGGGGTCATTATATCTATTATGAGGACGCTGTTGGTGCTGGGGGTCATTATATCTGGTATGAGGATACTGTTGGGGCTGGGGGTCATTATATCTGGTATGAGGATACTGTTGGGGCTGGGGGTCATTATATCTGGTATGAGGACGCTGTTGGTCCTGGGGGTCATTATTTCTAGTATGAGGACGCTGTTGGCGCTGGGGGTCATTATATGGGATACAAGGACGCTGTTGGCGCTGGGGGTCACTATAAGGTGATATGGCGCCCCGTTTAGGGAGCTGCCGCAGCGTTTTGCCCTCTTTGCTCCGGCGCAGGACACACGTCAGACAGTCGGTGGCGAGATCAGAGCGCAGCGAGAGGTAACAGTCTGAGCGCACGTGTTCTGTACTTGAAATATACGGCAGACAGAACATGATAACGGAACACTAAGCTGGGCGGCCACGCTCCGCGTGTAGAGTGTGAGCTCCGCTGCCCACAGGCTGCTGGTTATGTGTGACTAGAGCTGGGCGGCCGCGCTCCGCGTGTAGAGTGTGAGCTCCGCTGCCCACAGGCTGCTGGTTATGTGTGAGTAGAGCTGGGCGGCCGCGCTCCGCGTGTAGAGTGTGAGCTCCGCTGCCCACAGGCTGCTGGTTATGTGTGACTAGAGCTGGGCGGCCGCGCTCCGCGTGTAGAGTGTGAGCTCCGCTGCCCACAGGCTGCTGGTTATGTGTGACTAGAGCTGGGCGGCCGCGCTCCGCGTGTAGAGTGTGAGCTCCGCTGCCCACAGGCTGCTGGTTATGTGTGACTAGAGCTGGGCGGCCGCGCTCCGCGTGTAGAGTGTGAGCTCCGCTGCCCACAGGCTGCTGGTTATGTGTGACTAGAGCTGGGCGGCCGCGCTCCGCGTGTAGAGTGTGAGCTCCGCTGCCCACAGGCTGCTGGTTATGTGTGACTAGAGCTGGGCGGCCGCACTCCGCGTGTAGAGTGTGAGCTCCGCTGCCCACAGGCTGCTGGTTATGTGTGACTAAAGCTGGGCGGCCGCGCTCCGCGTGTAGAGTGTGAGCTCCGCTGCCCACAGGCTGCTGGTTATGTGTGACTAGAGCTGGGCGGCCGCGCTCCGCGTGTAGAGTGTGAGCTCCGCTGCCCACAGGCTGCTGGTTATGTGTGACTAGAGCTGGGCGGCCGCGCTCCGCGTGTAGAGTGTGAGCTCCGCTGCCCACAGGCTGCTGGATATGTGTGACTAGAGCTGGGCGGCCGCGCTCCGCGTGTAGAGTGTGAGCTCCGCTGCCCACAGGCTGCTGGTTATGTGTGACTAGAGCTGGGCGGCCGTGCTCCGCGTGTAGAGTGTGAGCTCCGCTGCCCACAGGCTGCTGGTTATGTGTGACTAGAGCTGGGCGGCCGTGCTCCGCGTGTAGAGTGTGAGCTCCGCTGCCCACAGGCTGCTGGTTATGTGTGACTAGAGCCGGGCGGCCGCGCTCCGCGTGTAGAGTGTGAGCTCCGCTGCCCACAGGCTGCTGGTTATGTGTGACTAGAGCTGGGCGGCCGCGCTCCGCGTGTAGAGTGTGAGCTCCGCTGCCCACAGGCTGCTGGTTATGTGTGACTAGAGCTGGGCGGCCGCGCTCCGCGTGTAGAGTGTGAGCTCCGCTGCCCACAGGCTGCTGGTTATGTGTGACTAGAGCTGGGCGGCCGCGCTCCGCGTGTAGAGTGTGAGCTCCGCTGCCCACAGGCTGCTGGTTATGTGTGACTAGAGCTGGGCGGCCGTGCTCCGCGTGTAGAGTGTGAGCTCCGCTGCCCACAGGCTGCTGGTTATGTGTGACTAGAGCTGGGCGGCCGCGCTCCGCGTGTAGAGTGTGAGCTCCGCTGCCCACAGGCTGCTGGTTATGTGTGACTAGAGCTAGGCGGCCGTGCTCCGCGTGTAGAGTGTGAGCTCAGCTGCCCACAGGCTGCTGGTTATGTGTGACTAGAGCTGGGCGGCCGCGCTCCGCGTGTAGAGTGTGAGCTCCGCTGCCCACAGGCTGCTGGTTATGTGTGACTAGAGCTGGGCGGCCGCGCTCCGCGTGTAGAGTGTGAGCTCCGCTGCCCACAGGCTGCTGGTTATGTGTGACTAGAGCTGGGCGGCCGCGCTCCGCGTGTAGAGTGTGAGCTCCGCTGCCCACAGGCTGCTGGTTATGTGTGACTAGAGCCGGGCGGCCGCGCTCCGCGTGTAGAGTGTGAGCTCCGCTGCCCACAGGCTGCTGGTTATGTGTGACTAGAGCTGGGCGGCCGCGCTCCGCGTGTAGAGTGTGAGCTCCGCTGCCCACAGGCTGCTGGTTATGTGTGACTAGAGCTGGGCGGCCGCGCTCCGCGTGTAGAGTGTGAGCTCCGCTGCCCACAGGCTGCTGGTTATGTGTGACTAGAGCTGGGCGGCCGCGCTCCGCGTGTAGAGTGTGAGCTCCGCTGCCCACAGGCTGCTGGTTATGTGTGACTAGAGCTGGGCGGCCGTGCTCCGCGTGTAGAGTGTGAGCTCCGCTGCCCACAGGCTGCTGGTTATGTGTGACTAGAGCCGGGCGGCCGCGCTCCGCGTGTAGAGTGTGAGCTCCGCTGCCCACAGGCTGCTGGTTATGTGTGACTAGAGCTAGGCGGCCGCGCTCCGCGTGTAGAGTGTGAGCTCCGCTGCCCACAGGCTGCTGGTTATGTGTAACTAGAGCTGGGCGGCCGCGCTCCGCGTGTAGAGTGTGAGCTCCGCTGCCCACAGGCTGCTGGTTATGTGTGACTAGAGCTGGGCGGCCGTGCTCCGCGTGTAGAGTGTGAGCTCCGCTGCCCACAGGCTGCTGGTTATGTGTGACTAGAGCTGGGCGGCCGCGCTCCGCGTGTAGAGTGTGAGCTCCGCTGCCCACAGGCTGCTGGTTATGTGTGACTAGAGCTGGGCGGCCGCGCTCCGCGTGTAGAGTGTGAGCTCCGCTGCCCACAGGCTGCTGGTTATGTGTGACTAGAGCCGGGCGGCCGTGCTCCGCGTGTAGAGTGTGAGCTCCGCTGCCCACAGGCTGCTGGTTATGTGTGACTAGAGCTGGGCGGCCGTGCTCCGCGTGTAGAGTGTGAGCTCTGCTGCCCACAGGCTGCTGGTTATGTGTGACTAGAGCTGGGCGCCTGCGCTCCGCGTGTAGAGTGTGAGCTCCGCTGCCTACAGGCTGCTGGTTATGTGTGACTAGAGCTGGGCGGCCGCGCTCCGCGTGTAGAGTGTGAGCTCCGCTGCCCACAGGCTGCTGGTTATGTGTGACTAGAGCCGGGCGGCCGCGCTCCGCGTGTAGAGTGTGAGCTCCGCTGCCCACAGGCTGCTGGTTATGTGTGACTAGAGCTGGGCGGCCGCGCTCCGCGTGTAGAGTGTGAGCTCCGCTGCCCACAGGCTGCTGGTTATGTGTGACTAGAGCTGGGCGGCCGCGCTCCGCGTGTAGAGTGTGAGCTCCGCTGCCCACAGGCTGCTGGTTATGTGTGACTAGAGCTGGGCGGCCGCGCTCCGCGTGTAGAGTGTGAGCTCCGCTGCCCACAGGCTGCTGGTTATGTGTGACTAGAGCTGGGCGGCCGCGCTCCGCGTGTAGAGTGTGAGCTCCGCTGCCCACAGGCTGCTGGTTATGTGTGACTAGAGCTGGGCGGCCGCGCTCCGCGTGTAGAGTGTGAGCTCCGCTGCCCACAGGCTGCTGGTTATGTGTAACTAGAGCTGGGCGGCCGCGCTCCGCGTGTAGAGTGTGAGCTCCGCTGCCCACAGGCTGCTGGTTATGTGTGACTAGAGCTGGGCGGCCGTGCTCCGCGTGTAGAGTGTGAGCTCCGCTGCCCACAGGCTGCTGGTTATGTGTGACTAGAGCTGGGCGGCCGCGCTCCGCGTGTAGAGTGTGAGCTCCGCTGCCCACAGGCTGCTGGTTATGTGTGACTAGAGCTGGGCGGCCGCGCTCCGCGTGTAGAGTGTGAGCTCCGCTGCCCACAGGCTGCTGGTTATGTGTGACTAGAGCCGGGCGGCCGCGCTCCGCGTGTAGAGTGTGAGCTCCGCTGCCCACAGGCTGCTGGTTATGTGTGACTAGAGCTGGGCGGCCGTGCTCCGCGTGTAGAGTGTGAGCTCTGCTGCCCACAGGCTGCTGGTTATGTGTGACTAGAGCTGGGCGCCTGCGCTCCGCGTGTAGAGTGTGAGCTCCGCTGCCTACAGGCTGCTGGTTATGTGTGACTAGAGCTGGGCGGCCGCGCTCCGCGTGTAGAGTGTGAGCTCCGCTGCCCACAGGCTGCTGGTTATGTGTGACTAGAGCCGGGCGGCCGCGCTCCGCGTGTAGAGTGTGAGCTCCGCTGCCCACAGGCTGCTGGTTATGTGTGACTAGAGCTGGGCGGCCGCGCTCCGCGTGTAGAGTGTGAGCTCCGCTGCCCACAGGCTGCTGGTTATGTGTGACTAGAGCCGGGCGGCCGCGCTCCGCGTGTAGAGTGTGAGCTCCGCTGCCCACAGGCTGCTGGTTATGTGTGACTAGAGCTGGGCGGCCTCGCTCCGCGTGTAGAGTGTGAGCTCCGCTGCCCACAGGCTGCTGGTTATGTGTGACTAGAGCCGGGCGGCTGCGCTCCGCGTGTAGAGTGTGAGCTCCGCTGCCCACAGGCTGCTGGTTATGTGTGACTAGAGCTGGGCGGCCGCGCTCCGCGTGTAGAGTGTGAGCTCCGCTGCCCACAGGCTGCTGGTTATGTGTGACTAGAGCTGGGCGGCCGCGCTCCGCGTGTAGAGTGTGAGCTCCGCTGCCCACAGGCTGCTGGTTATGTGTGACTAGAGCCGGGCGGCCGCGCTCCGCGTGTAGAGTGTGAGCTCCGCTGCCCACAGGCTGCTGGTTATGTGTGACTAGAGCCGGGCGGCCGCGCTCCGCGTGTAGAGTGTGAGCTCCGCTGCCCACAGGCTGCTGGTTATGTGTGACTAGAGCTGGGCGGCCGCGCTCCGCGTGTAGAGTGTGAGCTCCGCTGCCCACAGGCTGCTGGTTATGTGTGACTAGAGCTGGGCGGCCGCGCTCCGCGTGTAGAGTGTGAGCTCCGCTGCCCACAGGCTGCTGGTTATGTGTGACTAGAGCTGGGCGGCCGCGCTCCGCGTGTAGAGCGTGAGCTCCGCTGCCCACAGGCTGCTGGTTATGTGTGACTAGAGCCGGGCGGCCGCGCTCCGCGTGTAGAGTGTGAGCTCCGCTGCCCACAGGCTGCTGGTTATGTGTGACTAGAGCTAGGCGGCCGCGCTCCGCGTGTAGAGTGTGAGCTCCGCTGCCCACAGGCTGCTGGTTATGTGTAACTAGAGCTGGGCGGCCGCGCTCCGCGTGTAGAGTGTGAGCTCCGCTGCCCACAGGCTGCTGGTTATGTGTGACTAGAGCTGGGCGGCCGTGCTCCGCGTGTAGAGTGTGAGCTCCGCTGCCCACAGGCTGCTGGTTATGTGTGACTAGAGCCGGGCGGCCGCGCTCCGCGTGTAGAGTGTGAGCTCCGCTGCCCACAGGCTGCTGGTTATGTGTGACTAGAGCTGGGCGGCCGCGCTCCGCGTGTAGAGTGTGAGCTCCGCTGCCCACAGGCTGCTGGTTATGTGTGACTAGAGCTGGGCGGCCGCGCTCCGCGTGTAGAGTGTGAGCTCCGCTGCCCACAGGCTGCTGGTTATGTGTGACTAGAGCCGGGCGGCCGCGCTCCGCGTGTAGAGTGTGAGCTCCGCTGCCCACAGGCTGCTGGTTATGTGTGACTAGAGCTGGGCGGCCGTGCTCCGCGTGTAGAGTGTGAGCTCTGCTGCCCACAGGCTGCTGGTTATGTGTGACTAGAGCTGGGCGGCCGCGCTCCGCGTGTAGAGTGTGAGCTCCGCTGCCTACAGGCTGCTGGTTATGTGTGACTAGAGCTGGGCGGCCGCGCTCCGCGTGTAGAGTGTGAGCTCCGCTGCCCACAGGCTGCTGGTTATGTGTGACTAGAGCCGGGCGGCCGCGCTCCGCGTGTAGAGTGTGAGCTCCGCTGCCCACAGGCTGCTGGTTATGTGTGACTAGAGCTGGGCGGCCGCGCTCCGCGTGTAGAGTGTGAGCTCCGCTGCCCACAGGCTGCTGGTTATGTGTGACTAGAGCTGGGCGGCCTCGCTCCGCGTGTAGAGTGTGAGCTCCGCTGCCCACAGGCTGCTGGTTATGTGTGACTAGAGCTGGGCGGCCGCGCTCCGCGTGTAGAGTGTGAGCTCCGCTGCCCACAGGCTGCTGGTTATGTGTGACTAGAGCCGGGCGGCCGCGCTCCGCGTGTAGAGTGTGAGCTCCGCTGCCCACAGGCTGCTGGTTATGTGTGACTAGAGCCGGGCGGCCGCGCTCCGCGTGTAGAGTGTGAGCTCCGCTGCCCACAGGCTGCTGGTTATGTGTGACTAGAGCCGGGCGGCCGCGCTCCGCGTGTAGAGTGTGAGCTCCGCTGCCCACAGGCTGCTGGTTATGTGTGACTAGAGCTGGGCGGCCGCGCTCCGCGTGTAGAGTGTGAGCTCCGCTGCCCACAGGCTGCTGGTTATGTGTGACTAGAGCTGGGCGGCCGCGCTCCGCGTGTAGAGCGTGAGCTCCGCTGCCCACAGGCTGCTGGTTATGTGTGACTAGAGCCGGGCGGCCGCGCTCCGCGTGTAGAGTGTGAGCTCCGCTGCCCACAGGCTGCTGGTTATGTGTGACTAGAGCTAGGCGGCCGCGCTCCGCGTGTAGAGTGTGAGCTCCGCTGCCCACAGGCTGCTGGTTATGTGTAACTAGAGCTGGGCGGCCGCGCTCCGCGTGTAGAGTGTGAGCTCCGCTGCCCACAGGCTGCTGGTTATGTGTGACTAGAGCTGGGCGGCCGTGCTCCGCGTGTAGAGTGTGAGCTCCGCTGCCCACAGGCTGCTGGTTATGTGTGACTAGAGCTGGGCGGCCGCGCTCCGCGTGTAGAGTGTGAGCTCCGCTGCCCACAGGCTGCTGGTTATGTGTGACTAGAGCTGGGCGGCCGCGCTCCGCGTGTAGAGTGTGAGCTCCGCTGCCCACAGGCTGCTGGTTATGTGTGACTAGAGCCGGGCGGCCGCGCTCCGCGTGTAGAGTGTGAGCTCCGCTGCCCACAGGCTGCTGGTTATGTGTGACTAGAGCTGGGCGGCCGTGCTCCGCGTGTAGAGTGTGAGCTCTGCTGCCCACAGGCTGCTGGTTATGTGTGACTAGAGCTGGGCGCCTGCGCTCCGCGTGTAGAGTGTGAGCTCCGCTGCCTACAGGCTGCTGGTTATGTGTGACTAGAGCTGGGCGGCCGCGCTCCGCGTGTAGAGTGTGAGCTCCGCTGCCCACAGGCTGCTGGTTATGTGTGACTAGAGCCGGGCGGCTGCGCTCCGCGTGTAGAGTGTGAGCTCCGCTGCCCACAGGCTGCTGGTTATGTGTGACTAGAGCCGGGCGGCCGTGCTCCGCGTGTAGAGTGTGAGCTCCGCTGCCCACAGGCTGCTGGTTATGTGTGACTAGAGCTGGGTGGCCGCGCTCCGCGTGTAGAGTGTGAGCTCCGCTGCCCACAGGCTGCTGGTTATGTGTGACTAGAGCTGGGCGGCCGCGCTCCGCGTGTAGAGTGTGAGCTCCGCTGCCCACAGGCTGCTGGTTATGTGTGACTAGAGCTGGGCGGCCGTGCTCCGCGTGTAGAGTGTGAGCTCCGCTGCCCACAGGCTGCTGGTTATGTGTGACTAGAGCTGGGCGGCCGCGCTCCGCGTGTAGAGTGTGAGCTCCGCTGCCCACAGGCTGCTGGTTATGTGTGACTAGAGCTGGGCGGCCGCGCTCCGCGTGTAGAGCGTGAGCTCCGCTGCCCACAGGCTGCTGGTTATGTGTGACTAGAGCCGGGCGGCCGCGCTCCGCGTGTAGAGTGTGAGCTCCGCTGCCCACAGGCTGCTGGTTATGTGTGACTAGAGCCTGGCGGCCGCGCTCCGCATGTAGAGTGTGAGCTCCGCTGCCCACAGGCTGCTGGTTATGTGTGACTAGAGCTGGGCGGCCGCGCTCCGCGTGTAGAGTGTGAGCTCCGCTGCCCACAGGCTGCTGGTTATGTGTGACTAGAGCTGGGCGGCCGCGCTCCGCGTGTAGAGTGTGAGCTCCGCTGCCCACAGGCTGCTGGTTATGTGTGACTAGAGCCGGGCGGCCGCGCTCCGCGTGTAGAGTGTGAGCTCCGCTGCCCACAGGCTGCTGGTTATGTGTGACTAGAGCCGGGCGGCCGCGCTCCGCGTGTAGAGTGTGAGCTCCGCTGCCCACAGGCTGCTGGTTATGTGTGACTAGAGCAGGGCGGCCGCGCTCCGCGTGTAGAGTGTGAGCTCTGCTGCCCACAGGCTGCTGGTTATGTGTGACTAGAGCTGGGCGCCTGCGCTCCGCGTGTAGAGTGTGAGCTCCGCTGCCCACAGGCTGCTGGTTATGTGTGACTAGAGCTGGGCGGCCGCGCTCCGCGTGTAGAGTGTGAGCTCCGCTGCCCACAGGCTGCTGGTTATGTGTGACTAGAGCTGGGCGGCCGCGCTCCGCGTGTAGAGTGTGAGCTCCGCTGCCCACAGGCTGCTGGTTATGTGTGACTAGAGCCGGGCGGCCGCGCTCCGCGTGTAGAGTGTGAGCTCCGCTGCCTACAGGCTGCTGGTTATGTGTGACTAGAGCTGGGCGGCCGCGCTCCGCGTGTAGAGTGTGAGCTCCGCTGCCCACAGGCTGCTGGTTATGTGTGACTAGAGCCGGGCGGCCGCGCTCCGTGTGTAGAGTGTGAGCTCCGCTGCCCACAGGCTGCTGGTTATGTGTGACTAGAGCTGGGCGGCCGCGCTCCGCGTGTAGAGTGTGAGCTCCGCTGCCCACAGGCTGCTGGTTATGTGTGACTAGAGCTGGGCGGCCGCGCTCCGCGTGTAGAGTGTGAGCTCCGCTGCCCACAGGGTGCTGGTTATGTGTGACTAGAGCTGGGCGGCCGCGCTCCGCGTGTAGAGTGTGAGCTCCGCTGCCCACAGGCTGCTGGTTATGTGTGACTAGAGCTGGGCGCTGTCACTATATCATATCTAGAAGTAAGAACGGTTCCCGTCACTCATAGCAACCAGTCACGGTGCAGCTACACTATACCAGCACAACCAATCACAGCGCAGCTTTCATTTCTGAAAGGGCTATGGTAAAAAGAAAGCTGCGCTGTGATTGGTTGCTGTGGACAACAGGGACACCTCTGGTAAACAGGGCCCTCTGTGTTTTGCCGCTCGTCCCGTCCGGAGGGGCCTCCATCACCGGCTGCCAGTGGTGATATACCTATGACCCGTGCAGCGGCGGCGTACAAGCGGCGCTGCACTTCACAGGACGGCGGCCGCTCCCCATCCGAGCCTCATAAACACTTTTATACTGGGAGTGAGAATTAGCGCAGCGCAGACACGGCTTTTATGGAGCTGGTGTCAGGTTGAGAAAATGTAGTAAACGGCTTCATGGCTGGAAGCAGCGGCCGCACAGCAGAGCCGAGGCGCGGAGTGCGCTGCGTCCCCGCCGTCCCATCCGCAGGTCTCCAATGTGGGAGGCACGAGGCTCCGCTCATCACACTACACAGTCCAGCCAGCAGAGGGCGCCACGTCTGCCTCCCAAGCTGCACCAACATATAGGAGATTAGATTGTGAGCTCCTGGGGTCAGGGATGATGGGAGTGATACATTGTGTGTGATGGGGGATTAGATTGTGAGCTCCTGGGGTCAGGGATGATGGGAGTGATACATTGTGTGTGATGGGGAGATTAGATTGTGAGCTGCTGGGGTCAGGGATGATGGGGGTGATACATTGTGTGTGATGGGGGATTAGATTGTGAGCTCCTGGGGTCAGGGATGATGGGAGTGACACATTGTGTGATGGGGAGATTAGATTGTGAGCTCCTGGGGTCAGGGATGATGGGAGTGATACATTGTGTGTGATGGGGGGATTAAATTGTGAGCTCCTGGGGTCAGAGGTGATGGGAGTGATACATTGTGTGATGGGGGATTAGATTGTGAGCTCCTGGGGTCAGGGTTGATGGGAGTGATACATTGTGTGTGATGGGGGATTAGATTGTGAGCTCCTGGGGTCAGGGATGATGGGAGTGATATATTGTGTGTGATGGGGAGATTAGATTGTGAGCTCCTGGGGTCAGGGATGATGGGAGTGATACATTGTGTGTGATGGGGGATTAGATTGTGAGCTCCTGGGGTCAGGGATGATGGGAGTGATACATTGTGTGTGATGGGGAGATTAGATTGTGAGCTCCTGGGGTCAGGGATGATGGGAGTGATACATTGTGTGATGGGGGGATTAGATTGTGAGCTCCTGGGGTCAGGGATGATAGGAGTGATACACTGTGTGATGGGGAGATTAGATTGTGAGCTCCTGGGGTCAGGGATGATGGGAGTGATACATTGTGTGTGATGGGGGGATTAGATTGTGAGCTCCTGGGGTCAGAGGTGATGGGAGTGATACATTGTGTGATGGGGGATTAGATTGTGAGCTCCTGGGGTCAGGGATGATGGGAGTGATACATTGTGTGGGGTGGGGGATTAGATTGTGAGCTCCTGGGGTCAGGGATGATGGGAGTGATACATTCTGTGTGATGGGGAGATTAGATTGTAAGCTCCTGGGGTCAGGGATGATGGGAGTGATACATTGTGGGTGATGGGAAGATTAGATTGTGAACTCCTGGGGTCAGGGATGATGGGAGTGATACACTGTGTGATAGGGAGATTAGATTGTGAGCTCCTGGGGTCAGGGATGATAGGAGTGATACATTGTGTGTGATGGGGGATTAGATTGTAAGCTCCTGGGGTCAGGGATGATGGGAGTGATACACTGTGTGATGGGGAGATTAGATTGTGAGCTCCTGGGGTCAGGGATGATGGGAGTGATACATTGTGTGATGGGGAGATTAGATTGTGAGCTCCTGGGGTCAGGGATGATAGGAGTGATACATTGTGTGGGATGGGGAATTAGATTGTGAGCTCCTGGGGTCAGGGATGATGGGAGTGATACATTCTGTGTGATGGGGGGATTAGATTGTGAGCTCCTGGGGTCAGGGATGATGGGAGTGATACATTCTGTGTGATGGGGGGGGATTAGATTGTAAACTCCTGGGGTCAGGGATGATGGGAGTGATACACTGTGTGTGATGGGGAGATTAGATTGTGAGCTCCTGGGGTCAGGGATGATGGCAGTGATAGATTGTGTGTGATGGGGGATTAGATTGTGAGCTCCTGGGGTCAGGGATGATGGGAGTGATACATTGTGTGATGGGGGATTAGATTGTGAGCTCCTGGGGTCAGGGATGATGGGGGTGATACATTGTGTGTGATGGGGGGATTAGATTGTGAGCTCCTGGGGTCAGGGATGATAGGAGTGATACATTGTATGTGATGGGGAGATTAGATTGTGAGCTCCTGGGGTCAGGGATGATGGGAGTGATACATTGTGTGTGATGGGGAGATTAGATTGTGAGCTCCTGGGGTCAGGGATGATGGGAGTGATGCATTGTGTGTGATGGGGGGGATTAGATTGTGAGCTCCTGGGATCAGGGATGATGGGAGTGATACATTGTGTTTGATGCTGGGATTAGATTGTGAGCTCTTGGGATCATGGATGAAGGGAGTGATACATTGTGTGTGATGGGGGATTAGATTGTGAGCTCCTGGGGTCAGGGATGATGGGAGTGATACATTGTGTGTGATGGGGCGATTAGATTGTGAGCTCCTGGGGTCAGGGATGATGGGGGTGATACATTGTGTGTGATGGGGAGATTAGATTGTGAGCTCCTGGGGTCAGGGATGATGGGAGTGATACATTGTGTGTGATGGGGGATTAGATTGTGAGCTCCTGGGGTCAGGGATGATGGGAGTGATACATTGTGTGTGATGGGGCGATTAGATTGTGAGCTCCTGGGGTCAGGGATGATGGGGGTGATACATTGTGTGTGATGGGGAGATTAGATTGTGAGCTCCTGGGGTCAGGGATGATGGGAGTGATACATTGTGTGTGATGGGGGATTAGATTGTGAGCTGCTGGGGTCAGGGATGATGTGAGTGATACATTGTGTGATGGGGGGATTAGATTGTGAGCTCCTGGGGTCAGGGATGATGGGTCTGATACATTGTGTGTGATGGGGGGATTAGATTGTGAGCTCCTGGGGTCAGGGATGATGGATGTGATACATTGTGAGTAATGGGGAGATTAGATTGTGAGCTCCTGGGGTCAGGGATGATGGGAGTGATACATTGTGTGTGATTGGGAGATTAGATTGTGAGCTCCTGGGGTCAGGGATGATGCGAGTGATACATTGTGTGTGATGGGGGATTAGACTGTGAGCTCCTGGGGTCAGGGATGATGCGAGTGATACATTGTGTGTGATGGGGGATTAGATTGTGAGCTCCTGGGGTCAGGGATAATGGGAGTGATACATTGTATGTGATGGGATTAGATTGTGAGCTCCTGGGGTCAGGGATGATGGGTCTGATACATTGTGTGTGATGGGGGGATTAGATTGTGAGCTCCTGGGGTCAGGGATGATGGGAGTGATACATTGTGCGTGATGGGGGGATTAGATTGTGAGCTCCTGGGGTCAGGGATGATGGGAGTGATACATTGTGTGTGATGGGGGGGATTAGATTGTGAGCTCCTGGGGTCAGGGATGATAGGAGTGATACATTGTGTGTGATGGGGGGGATTAGATTGTGAGCTACTGGGGTCAGGGATGATGGGAGTGATACATTGTGTGTGATGGGGGATTAGATTGTGAGCTCCTGGGGTCAGGGATGATAGGAGTGATACATTGTGTGTGATGGGGGGGATTAGATTGTGAGCTCCTGGGATCAGGGATGATGGGAGTGATACATTGTGTGTGATGGGGGATTAGATTGTGAGCTCCTGGGGTCAGGGATGATAGGAGTGATACATTGTGTGTGATGGGGGGGATTAGATTGTGAGCTACTGGGGTCAGGGATGATAGGAGTGATACATTGTGTGTGATGGGGAGATTAGATTGTGAGCTCCTGGGGTCAGGGATGATGGGGGTGATACATTGTGTGTGAAGGGGGGATTAGATTGTGAGCTCCTGGGGTCAGGGATGATGGGAGTGATACATTGTGTGATGGGGGGATTAGATTGTGAGCTCTTGGGGTCAGGGATGATGGGAGTGATACATTGTGTGATGGGGGGATTAGATTGTGAGCTCCTGGGGGCAGGGATGATGGGAGTGATACACTGTGTGTGATGGGGAGATTAGATTGTGAGCTCCTGGGGTCAGGGATGATGGGAGGGATACATTGTGTGATGGGGGGATTAGATTGTGAGCTCCTGGGGTCAGGGATGATAGGAGTGATACATTGTGTGATGGGGGGATTAGATTGTGAGCTCCTGGAGTCAGGGATGATGGGAGTGATACATTGTGTGTGATGGGGGATTAGATTGTGAGCTCCAGGGGTCAGGGATGATGGGAGTGATACATTGTGTGTGATGGGGAGATTAGATTGTGAGCTCCAGGGGTCAGGGATGATGGGAGTGATACATTGTGTGTGATGAGGGGATTAGATTGTGAGCTCCTGGGGTCAGGGATGATTGGAGTGATACATTGTGTGATGGGGGATTAGATTGTGAGCTCCTGGGGTCAGGGATGATAGGAGTGATACATTGTGTGTGATGGGGGGATTAGATTGTGAGCTCCTGGGGTCAGGGATGATGGGAGTGATACATTGTGAGTGATGGGGAGATTAGATTGTGAGCTCCTGGGGTCAGGGATGATTGGAGTGATACATTGTGTGATGGGGGATTAGATTGTGAGCTCCTGGGGTCAGGGATGATAGGAGTGATACATTGTGTGTGATGGGGGGATTAGATTGTGAGCTCCTGGGGTCAGGGATGATTGGAGTGATACATTGTGTGATGGGGAGATTAGACTGTGAGCTCCAGGGGTCAGGGATGATGGGGGTGATACATTGTGTGTGATGGGGAGATTAGATTGTGAGCTCCTGGGGTCAGGGATGATGGGAGTGATACATTGTGTGTGATGAGGGGATTAGATTGTGAGCTCCTGGGGTCAGGGATGATGGGAGTGATACATTGTGAGTGATGGGGAGATTAGATTGTGAGCTCCTGGGGTCAGGGATGATTGGAGTGATACATTGTGTGATGGGGGATTAGATTGTGAGCTCCTGGGGTCAGGGATGATAGGAGTGATACATTGTGTGATGGGGGGATTAGATTGTGAGCTCCTGGGGTCAGGGATGATTGGAGTGATACATTGTGTGATGGGGAGATTAGACTGTGAGCTCCAGGGGTCAGGGATGATGGGAGTGATACATTGTGTGTGATGGGGGATTAGATTGTGAGCTCCCGGGGTCAGGGATGATGGGAGTGATACATTGTGTGTGATGGGGGGATTAGATTGTGAGCTCCTGGGGTCAGGGATGATGGGAGTGATACATTGTGTGTGATGGGGAGATTAGATTGTGAGCTCCAGGGGTCAGGGATGATGGGAGTGATACATTGTGTGTGATGAGGGGATTAGATTGTGAGCTCCTGGGGTCAGGGATGATTGGAGTGATACATTGTGTGATGGGGGATTAGATTGTGAGCTCCTGGGGTCAGGGATGATAGGAGTGATACATTGTGTGTGATGGGGGGATTAGATTGTGAGCTCCTGGGGTCAGGGATGATGGGAGTGATACATTGTGAGTGATGGGGAGATTAGATTGTGAGCTCCTGGGGTCAGGGATGATTGGAGTGATACATTGTGTGATGGGGGATTAGATTGTGAGCTCCTGGGGTCAGGGATGATAGGAGTGATACATTGTGTGTGATGGGGGGATTAGATTGTGAGCTCCTGGGGTCAGGGATGATTGGAGTGATACATTGTGTGATGGGGAGATTAGACTGTGAGCTCCAGGGGTCAGGGATGATGGGGGTGATACATTGTGTGTGATGGGGAGATTAGATTGTGAGCTCCTGGGGTCAGGGATGATGGGAGTGATACATTGTGTGTGATGAGGGGATTAGATTGTGAGCTCCTGGGGTCAGGGATGATGGGAGTGATACATTGTGAGTGATGGGGAGATTAGATTGTGAGCTCCTGGGGTCAGGGATGATTGGAGTGATACATTGTGTGATGGGGGATTAGATTGTGAGCTCCTGGGGTCAGGGATGATAGGAGTGATACATTGTGTGATGGGGGGATTAGATTGTGAGCTCCTGGGGTCAGGGATGATTGGAGTGATACATTGTGTGATGGGGAGATTAGACTGTGAGCTCCAGGGGTCAGGGATGATGGGAGTGATACATTGTGTGTGATGGGGGATTAGATTGTGAGCTCCCGGGGTCAGGGATGATGGGAGTGATACATTGTGAGTGATGGGGAGATTAGATTGTGAGCTCCTGGGGTCAGGGATGATGGGAGTGATACATTGTGTGTGATGGGGGATTAGATTGTGAGCTCCTGGGGTCAGGGATGATAGGAGTGATACATTGTGTGATGGGGGGATTAGATTGTAAGCTCCTGGGGTCAGGGATGATGGGAGTGATACATTGTGTGTGATGGGGGATTAGATTGTGAGCTCCTGGGGTCAGGGATGATGGGAGTGATACATTGTGTGTGATGAGGGGATTAGATTGTGAGCTCCTGGGGTCAGGGATGATGGGAGTGATACATTGTGAGTGATGGGGAGATTAGATTGTGAGCTCCTGGGGTCAGGGATGATTGGAGTGATACATTGTGTGATGGGGGATTAGATTGTGAGCTTCTGGGGTCAGGGATGATAGGAGTGATACATTGTGTGATGGGGGGATTAGATTGTGAGCTCCTGGGGTCAGCTTCTGCATATCTTACCTTGTGAGTGTTCCTCAGAGCTGCCTGTCAGCTCATGAACTGTGCGCAGCTTCCGGAGAGACAATCCACGGTTGTCCGTATCTGTACAAAAAAGTAAAAGAAGACGAGAATATGAGACCCACAGCTGGATGGCGCCGGTGAGCACGACATGACAAGAATACATCCCCGCTGTCACTGGACAACCAGACAGCCGTGTCATTCAGGACCTGGGAAAGCTGGGTGACTGCGCAGTCCTGTCCCTAATCATCCTGCTGTCGGGAGATTCTCACTATTGTCCCCATCGCCGCCGTCCTGCTGATGGCATCTACTGAAGCCGGCGTTCATAATGAAAGTAGAGCAGGAAAACATGAAATGTGCGATGTGGCCCCCGACACCCCGAAATATGGCAGCCCGGGTAATAAGCAGGTCACTGCCCTGTCTGCTCCACCTCTGTCTAATCATGCTCTTACTCTGCTCTCTCCTTTAGCCCTGACTCCTTTCCTCCAGCCCTATATCTCTCTGTCCTGTCTCTGCTCTTCTAGCTCTGCTGGTCTCTGTGCGGTGGTCACTGAGGGTCTCTGTGCGGTGGTCCCTGAGGGTCTCTGTGCGGTGGTCTCTTAGGGTCTTTGCTCGGTGGTCTCTGAGGGTCTCTGCTCAGTGGTCTCTGAGGGTCTCTGTGCGGTGGTCTCTGTGAGTCTCTGTAAGGTGGTCTCTGTTGGTCTCTGTGGGCCTCTGCGTAATGGTCTCAGCACAATGGTCACTGAGGGTCTCTGTGTGGTGGTCTCTGGTGGTCTCGGTGCGGTGGTCTCTGAGGGTCTCTGTCGGTCTCTGTGTGGTGGTCTCTGTGCGGTGGTCTCTGGGGGTCTCTGTGCGGTGGTCTCTGAGGGTCTCTGTGCAGTGGTCTCTGAGGGTCTTGGTGCGGTGGTCTCTGTTGGTCTCTGTGGGCCTCTGCGTGGTGGTCTCTGCGCAATGGTCCCTGAGGGTCTTTGTGCAGTGGTCTCTGAGGGTCTCTGTTTGGTGCTCTCTGCTGGTCTCTGCGCAATGGTCTCTGAGGGACTCTGTGCAGTGAATTCTAAGGGTCTTTGTGCGGTGTTCTCTGAGGATCTCTGCCGGCTTCTGTGTGGTGGTCTCTGAGGGTCTCTATATGGTGGTCTCTGCAGGTCTCTGCGCGGTGATCTCTGAGGGTCTCTGCACGGTGGTCCCTGAGGGTCTATGTGTGGTGGTCTCTGAGGGTCTCTGCACAGTGGTCTCTGGGGGTCTATGTGCGGTGGTCTCTGGGGGTCTATGTGCGGTGGTCTCTGCATGTCTCTGTGCGGTGGTCTCTGAGGGCCCCTGCGTGGTGGTCCCTGAGGGCCTCTGCATGGTGGTCTCTGCGCGATGGTCTCTGAGGGTCTCTGTGCGATGGTCTCCGCTGGTCTCTGTGCGGTGGTCTCTGCTGGTCTCTGTGCGGTGGTCTCTGCTGGTCTCTGTGCGGTGGTCTCTGAGGGCCCCTGCGTGGTGGTCCCTGAGGGCCTCTGCATGGTGGTCTCTGCGCGATGGTCTCTGAGGGTCTCTGTGCAGTGGTCTCTGAGGGTCTCTGCGCGGTGGTCTCTGAGGGTCTCTGTGCGGTGGTCTCTGAGGGTCTCTGCGCGGTGGTCTCTGAGGGTCTCTGCGCGGTGGTCTCTGAGGGTCTCTGCGCGGTGGTCTCTGAGGGTCTCTGCGCGATGGTCTCTGAGGGTCTCTGCGCGGTGGTCTCTGAGGGTCTCTGTGCGGTGGTCTCTGTGGGTCTCTGTGCGGCGGTCTCTGTGGGTCTATGTGCGGCGGTCTCTGAGGGTCTCTGTGCGGCGGTCTCTGAGGGTCTCTGTGCGGCGGTCTCTGAGGGTCTCTGTGCGGCGGTCTCTGCTGGTCTCTGTGCCGTGGTCTCTGTGCAATGGTCTCTGTGCGGTGGTCTCTCAGGGTCTCTGTGCGATGGTCTCTGAGGGTCTCTGTGCGGTGGTCTCTGAGGGTCTCTGTGCGGTGGTCTCTGAGGGTCTCTGTGCGGTGGTCTCTGAGGGTCTCTGTGCGGTGGTCTCTGATGGGCTCTGTGCGGTGGTCTCTGATGGGCTCTGTGCGGTGGTCTCTGAGGGTCTCTGTGCGGTGGTCTCTGATGGGCTCTGTGCAGTGGTCTCTGATGGGCTCTGTGCGGTGGTCTCTGAGGGTCTCTGTGCGGTGGTCTCTGAGGGTCTCTGTGCGGTGGTCTCTGAGGGTCTCTGTGCGGTGGTCTCTGAGGGTCTCTGTGCGGTGGTCTCTGAGGGTCTCTGTGCGGTGGTCTCTGATGGGCTCTGTGCGGTGGTCTCTGATGGGCTCTGTGCAGTGGTCTCTGATGGGCTCTGTGCGGTGGTCTCTGAGAGTCTCTGTGCGGTGGTCTCTGAGGGTCTCTGTGCGGTGGTCTCTGAGGGTCTCTGTGCGGTGGTCTCTGTGCGGTGGTCTCTGTGCGGTGGTCTCTGAGGGTCTCTGTGCGGTGGTCTCCTCCGTCCGCAGCTTTAGCTTTCTGTTTCTGGGTCACTGATATCTTCCTGCCCCCAGACCTCCTGTTCCCCGAGGAGGGAGCCAACGGATTCATTCTCAGCCTTCCAATACTCGTCCTCATCACAGGGATGAAAGTGACATGCAGAACATCGCTCCTTCCATCTCCTGAGAGGTATATAGCCTGATATCCCACAGAGTATTACATCACTGACCTCACTAGAGATCTGCAGAGTATTGCTCTGTACCTCCTACCTCCTGACATACAGATAATGATACATCCTGCAGATGATTACACATCCATAGGCATGCAGAACATCGCTCTTTCTACTAATAGTGAGATATGCTGCAGATTATTACACCTCTATAGACCTGTAGATCTTCGCTCTTTCCTCTCTACCTCCTGATAGTGAGATATGCTGCAGATTATTACATCTCTATAGACCTGTGGATCATCGCTCTTTTCTCTCTACCTCCTGATAGTGAGATATGCTGCAGATTATTACACCTCTATAGACCTGTAGATCATCGCTCTTTTCTCTCTACCTTCTGATAGTGAGATATGCCTCAGATTATTACACTTCTATAGACCTGTAGATCTTCGCTATTTCCTCTCCATCTACTAATAGTGAGATATGCTGCAGATTATTACACCTCTATAGACCTGTAGATCATCGCTCTTTCCTCTCTACCTCCTGATAGTGAGATATGCTGCAGATTATTACACCTCTATAGACCTTCAGATCTTCGCTCTTTCCTTTCTACCTCCTGATAGTGATATATGCTGCAGATTATTACACCTCTATAGACCTGTAGATCATCGCTCTCTCCTCTCTACCTCCTGATAGTGAGATACGCTGCAGATTATTACACCTCTATAGACCTGTAGATCTTCGCTATTTCCTCTCCATCTACTAATAGTGAGATATGCTGCAGATTATTACACCTCTATAGACCTGTAGATCATCGCTCTTTCCTCTCTACGTCCTGATAGTGAGATATGCTGCAGATTATTACACCTCTATAGACCTGTAGATCATCGCTCTTTCCTCTCTACCTCCTGATAGTGAGATCTGTTGCAGATTATTACACCTCTATAGACCTGTAGATCTTCGCTCTTTCCTCTCCATCTACTAATAGTGAGATATGCTGCAGATTATTACACCTCTATAGACCTGTAGATCATCGCTCTTTCCTTTCTACCTCCTGATAGTGATATATGCTGCAGATTATTACACCTCTATAGACCTGTAGATGTTCGCTCTTTCCTCTCCATCTACTAATAGTGAGATATGCTGCAGATTATTACACCTCTATAGACCTGTAGATCATCGCTCTTTCTACTAATAGTGAGATATGCTGCAGATTATTACACCTCTATAGACCTGTAGATCATCGTTCTTTCCTCTCTACCACCTGATAGTGAGATATGCTGCAGATTATTACACCTCTATAGACCTGTAGATCTTCGCTCTTTCCTCTCTACCTCCTGATAGTGAGATATGCTGCAGATTATTACACCTCTATAGACCTGTAGATCTTCGCTCTTTCCTCTCTACCTCCTGATAGTGAGATATGCTGCAGATTATTACACCTCTATAGACCTGTAGATCATCGCTCTTTCCTCTCTACCTCCTGATAGTGAGATCTGCTGCAGATTATTACACCTCTATAGACCTGTAGATCTTCGCTCTTACCTCTCTACCTCCTGATAGTGAGATCTGTTGCAGATTATTACACCTCTATAGACCTGTAGATCTTCGCTCTTACCTCTCTACCTCCTGATAGTGATATATGCTGCAGATTATTACACCTCTATAGACCTGTAGATCTTTGCTCTTTCCTCTCTACCTCCTGATAGTGATATATGCTGCAGATTATTACACCTCTATAGACCTGTAGATCTTCGCTCTTTTCTCCCTACGTCCTGATAGTGAGATGTGCTGCAGATTATTACACCTCTATAGACCTGTAGATCATCGCTCTTTCCTTTCTACCTCCTGATAGTGATATATGCTGCAGATTATTACACCTCTATAGACCTGTAGATGTTCGCTCTTTCCTCTCCATCTACTAATAGTGAGATATGCTGCAGATTATTACACCTCTATAGACCTGTAGATCTTCGCTCTTTCCTCTCTACCTCCTGATAGTGAGATATGCTGCAGATTATTACACCTCTATAGACCTGCAGATCTTCGCTCTTTCCTCTCCATCTACTAATAGTGAGATATGCTGCAGATTATTACACCTCTATAGACCTGCAGATCTTCGCTCTTTCCTCTCCATCTACTAATAGTGAGATATGCTGCAGATTATTACACCTCTATAGACCTGTAGATCATCGCTCTTCTCTCTCTACCTCCTAAGGGCGCCCACCCACTGGCGATTTTTTTCACTGCGAAATTCGCAGCATTTTTTTTCTCAGCAGGGGTCTATGGGACTTGTAATGTTAAAATCGCGATCGCGCAAAATCGCGATTAACCGCGAAATCGCGATTTTAGCTTTACAGGTCCCATAGCCCATACACCCCTGCAGAAAAAAAATGCTGCGAATTTCGCAGTAAAAAAAACGCTAGTGGGTAGTCACCCTAATAGTGAGATATGCTGCAGATTATTACACCTCTATAGACCTGTAGATCATCGCTCTTTTCTCTCTACCTCCTGATAGTGAGATGTGCTGCAGATTATTACACCTCTATAGACCTGTAGATCTTCGCTATTTCCTCTCCATCTACTAATAGTGAGATATGCTACAGATTATTACACCTCTATAGACCTGTAGATCATCGCTCTTTCCTCTCTACCTCCTGATAGTGAGATATGCTGCAGATTATTACACCTCTATAGACCTGTAGATCATCGCTCTTTTCTCTCTACCTCCTGATAGTGAGATATGCTGCAGATTATTACACCTCTATAGACCTGTAGATCTTCGCTATTTCCTCTCCATCTACTAATAGTGAGATATGCTACAGATTATTACACCTCTATAGACCTGTAGATCATCGCTCTTTCCTCTCTACGTCCTGTTAGTGAGATATGCTGCAGATTATTACACCTCTATAGACCTGTAGATCATCGCTCTCTCCTCTCTACCTCCTGATAGTGAGATATGCTGCAGATTATTACACCTCTATAGACCTGTAGATCTTCGCTCTTTCCTCTCCATCTACTAATAGTGAGATATGCTGCAGATTATTACACCTCTATAGACCTGTAGATCATCGCTCTTTTCTCTCTACCTCCTGATAGTGAGATATGCTGCAGATTATTACACCTCTATAGACCTGTAGATCTTCGCTCTTTCCTCTCTACCTCCTGATAGTGAGATATGCTGAAGATTATTACACCTCTATAGACTTGTAGATCATCGCTCTTTTCTCTCTACGTCCTGATAGTGAGATATGCTGCAGATTATTACACCTCTATAGACCTGTAGATCATCGCTCTTTTCTCTCTACCTCCTGATAGTGAGATATGCTGCAGATTATTACACCTCTATAGACCTGTAGATCATCGCTCTTTCCTCTCTACCTCCTGATAGTGAGATATGCTGCAGATTATTACACCTCTATAGACCTGTAGATCATTGCTCTTTCCTCTCTACCTCCTGATAGTGAGATCTGCTGCAGATTATTACACCTCTATAGACCTGTAGATCTTCGCTCTTACCTCTCTACCTCCTGATAGTGAGATCTGTTGCAGATTATTACACCTCTATAGACCTGTAGATCTTCGCTCTTACCTCTCTACCTCCTGATAGTGATATATGCTGCAGATTATTACACCTCTATAGACCTGTAGATCTTTGCTCTTTCCTCTCTACCTCCTGATAGTGATATATGCTGCAGATTATTACACCTCTATAGACCTGTAGATCTTCGCTCTTTTCTCTCTACGTCCTGATAGTGAGATGTGCTGCAGATTATTACACCTCTATAGACCTGTAGATCTTCGCTCTTTCCTCTCTACCTCCTGATAGTGAGATATGCTGCAGATTATTACACCTCTATAGACCTGCAGATCTTCGCTCTTTCCTCTCCATCTACTAATAGTGAGATATGCTGCAGATTATTACACCTCTATAGACTTGCAGATCTTCGCTCTTTCCTCTCCATCTACTAATAGTGAGATATGCTGCAGATTATTACACCTCTATAGACCTGTAGATCATCGCTCTTCTCTCTCTACCTCCTGATAGTGAGATATGCTGCAGATTATTACACCTCTATAGACCTGTAGATCATCGCTCTTCTCTCTCTACCTCCTAAGGGCGCCCACCCACTGGCGATTTTTTTCACTGCGAAATTCGCAGCATTTTTTTTCTCAGCAGGGGTCTATGGGACTTGTAATGTTAAAATCGCGATCGCGCAAAATCGCGATTAACCGCGAAATCGCGATTTTAGCTTTACAGGTCCCATAGCCCATACACCCCTGCAGAAAAAAAATGCTGCGAATTTCGCAGTAAAAAAAACGCTAGTGGGTAGTCACCCTAATAGTGAGATATGCTGCAGATTATTACACCTCTATAGACCTGTAGATCATCGCTCTTTTCTCTCTACCTCCTGATAGTGAGATATGCTGCAGATTATTACACCTCTATAGACCTGTAGATCTTCGCTCTTTCCTCTCTACCTCCTAATAGTGAGATATGCTGCAGATTATTACACCTCTATAGACCTGTAGATCATCGCTCTTTTCTCTCTACCTCCTGATAGTGAGATATGCTGCAGATTATTACACCTCTATAGACCTGTAGATCTTCGCTATTTCCTCTCCATCTACTAATAGTGAGATATGCTACAGATTATTACACCTCTATAGACCTGTAGATCATCGCTCTTTCCTCTCTACGTTCTGTTAGTGAGATATGCTGCAGATTATTACACCTCTATAGACCTGTAGATCATCGCTCTCTCCTCTCTACCTCCTGATAGTGAGATATGCTGCAGATTATTACACCTCTATAGACCTGTAGATCTTCGCTCTTTCCTCTCCATCTACTAATAGTGAGATATGCTGCAGATTATTACACCTCTATAGACCTGTAGATCATCGCTCTTTTCTCTCTACCTCCTGATAGTGAGATATGCTGCAGATTATTACACCTCTATAGACCTGTAGATCATCGCTCTTTTCTCTCTACCTCCTGATAGTGAGATGTGCTGCAGATTATTACACCTCTATAGACCTGTAGATCTTCGCTATTTCCTCTCCATCTACTAATAGTGAGATATGCTGCAGATTATTACACCTCTATAGACCTGTAGATCATCGCTCTTTTCTCTCTACCTCCTGATAGTGAGATATGCTGCAGATTATTACACCTCTATAGACCTGTAGATCTTCGCTCTTTTCTCTCTACGTCCTGATAGTGAGATGTGCTGCAGATTATTACACCTCTATAGACCTGTAGATCTTTGCTCTTTCCTCTCTACCTCCTGATAGTGAGATATGCTGCAGATTATTACACCTCTATAGACCTGTAGATCTTCGCTATTTCCTCTCCATCTACTAATAGTGAGATATGCTACAGATTATTACACCTCTATAGACCTGTAGATCATCGCTCTTTCCTCTCTACGTCCTGTTAGTGAGATATGCTGCAGATTATTACACCTCTATAGACCTGTAGATCATCGCTCTCTCCTCTCTACCTCCTGATAGTGAGATATGCTGCAGATTATTACACCTCTATAGACCTGTAGATCTTCGCTCTTTCCTCTCCATCTACTAATAGTGAGATATGCTGCAGATTATTACACCTCTATAGACCTGTAGATCATCGCTCTTTTCTCTCTACCTCCTGATAGTGAGATATGCTGCAGATTATTACACCTCTATAGACCTGTAGATCTTCGCTCTTTCCTCTCTACCTCCTGATAGTGAGATATGCTGCAGATTATTACACCTCTATAGACCTGTAGATCATCGCTCTTTTCTCTCTACGTCCTGATAGTGAGATATGCTGCAGATTATTACACCTCTATAGACCTGTAGATCTTCGCTCTTTCCTCTCTACCACCTGATAGTGAGATATGCTGCAGATTATTACACCTCTATAGACCTGTAGATCATCGCTCTTTTCTCTCTACCACCTGATAGTGAGATATGCTGCAGATTATTACACCTCTATAGACCTGTAGATCATCGTTCTTTCCTCTCTACCACCTGATAGTGAGATATGCTGCAGATTATTACACCTCTATAGACCTGTAGATCATCGCTCTTTTCTCTCTACCTCCTGATAGTGAGATATGCTGCAGATTATTACACCTCTATAGACCTGTAGATCTTCGCTCTTTCCTCTCTACCTCCTGATAGTGAGATATGCTGCAGATTATTACACCTCTATAGACCTGTAGATCATCGCTCTTTTCTCTCTACGTCCTGATAGTGAGATATGCTGCAGATTATTACACCTCTATAGACCTGTATATCTTCGCTCTTTCCTCTCCATCTACTAATAGTGAGATATGCTGCAGATTATTACACCTCTATAGACCTGTAGATCTTTGCTCTTTCCTCTCTACCTCCTGATAGTGAGATATGCTGCAGATTATTACACCTCTATAGACCTGTAGATCTTCGCTCTTTCCTCTCTACCTCCTGATAGTGAGATATGCTGCAGATTATTACACCTCTATAGACCTGTAGATCATCGCTCTTTTCTCTCTACGTCCTGATAGTGAGATATGCTGCAGATTATTACACCTCTATAGACCTGTAGATCTTCGCTCTTTCCTCTCCATCTACTAATAGTGAGATATGCTGCAGATTATTACACCTCTATAGACCTGTAGGTCTTCACTCTTTCCTCTCTACCTCCTGATAGTGAGATATGCTGCAGATTATTACACCATTATAAGCCTGCAGAACATTGCTCAAGTAACGATTCTCTGTTATCATCCAGGTAGCGGCTCTACAGTAACATTAATAAAAAGGAGAAAAACGTAACATTGCGGATGATGATGAAGAAGCGAATGACAGAGCGGCGAGATCCGATAAGGGCCGCCGAACGATAATGGATCCCGCAGAGAGGAGCTGACAAGACATGATGGACGAGCCGCAGAGCGTCGCGGCCCCGGCTGTCGCTCCGGCAGGTGAGGGATGACAGGAAGAGGCGGTGACAGCGGAGACAAAGCCTCCTGTCAGGGGCCGCGATAAGTGACAATGGAGCGCCGGGTGTTATCGCAGGACGGCGCTCTTGGCTCCACGTGCGGCTGATACATCACGCGCCAGGTGACCGGTCCTGGAATGACACCAGTCATCACCGTTATTAATCGCAGGGAGATTCGCGGCTCCTGCGCCGTTTATCACACGATCGGAGACCTTCGAGCTCAAGAACCTCCACATCTCCGCAATCAATCAGACCCGGCTCGTAATTGACCGCTGAAGGATTCATAGCCGAGCGTCACCGCGACTCTGCCATCATGTGCCCACTGTCGTATCGGCTACAGGAGGCGCAATTAAAGGGACAGTACACCATAATGCATCCGAGGGAGCTGCACAGGCAAGACGTAATGGGCCGCTGCGAGGATAGGGGGCAGAGGATGACCCCAGTGCAGCGGACAGCGGAGCCAGCCACTTACGGTTGAGGTTACTGACTAGTCGTATGATGACATGAATCAAGAAGAGAGTGTTATCCCCCAACCAGACCACCCAGAAGGCTACTAGAATGTATGGCCAGCATCGGTCTCGAAGAAATACGTGGAAGGAGGCGGAAGGCGGAGAGTAGAAGCTTCACACCGCCATTAGGCATTCCGTTTTCCCGGTTCGTCATGTGAGGAGAAAAAGGGAAAAGCGACAAACACAAACGGGGAGGTCGGCCGTAGCTGGCATGGAGGCATGTGGCAGCACTTATGGCGGATCATATACCTACAAAGCATCAGGGATGCATGCGGCTGCGCTAGTGCGAGTCTCAGGTTAGATGGCACCCTGCGCAGAATCCTTGTTCGAACAGCGCAACTCAGAGAAAACACCACATACATTACACCGATAGGTAGAAGCATACCCACACCAGAAGAGCTCAGTGAATAAATACAGCACCAGGACCAAGCTCGTTACATAAATACAGAACCAGGACCAAGCTCATAAGATAAATACAGCACCAGGACCCAGCTCATAAGATAAATACAGCACCAGTACCAAGCTCAAAACATAAATACAGCATCAGGACCAAGCTAATTAGATAAATACAGCACCAGGACCAAGCTCGTTACATAAATACAGAACCAGGACCAAGCTCATAAGATAAATACAGCACCAGGACCCAGCTCATAAGATAAATACAGCACCAGGACCAAGCTCATAACATAAATACAGCACCAGGACCGAGCTCATAACATAAATACAGCACCAGGGCCGAGCTCATAAGATAAATACAACACCAGGGCCGAGCTCATAACATAAATACAGAACCAGGACCAAGCTCGTTACATAAATACAGAACCAGGACCAAGCTCATTACATAAATACATCACCACGACCAAGCTCATAACATAAATACAGTACCATGACCAAGCTCATAACATAAATACAGTACCAGGATCAAGCTCATAACATAAATACAGCACCAGGACCAAGCTAATTAGATAAATACAGCACCAGTACCAAGCTCATAACATAAATACAGCATCAGGACCAAGCTAATTAGATAAATACAGCACCAGGACCAAGCTCGTTACATAAATACAGAACCAGGACCAAGCTCATAAGATAAATACAGCACCAGGACCGAGCTCATAAGATAAATACAGCACCAGGACCGAGCTCATAACATAAATACAGCACCAGGACCGAGCTCATAACATAAATACAGCACCAGGACCGAGCTCATAAGACAAATACAGCACCAGGACCGAGCTCATAACATAAATACAGCACCAGGACCGAGCTCATAACATAAATACAGCACCAGGACCGAGCTCATAACATAAATACAGCACCAGGACCGAGCTCATAAGACAAATACAGCACCAGGACCGAGCTCATAAGATAAATACAGCACCAGGGCCGAGCTCATAAGATAAATACAGCACCAGGACCGAGCTCATAAGATAAATACAGCACCAGGACCGAGCTCATAAGATAAATACAGCACCAGGGCCGAGCTCATAACATGAATACAGCACCAGGGCCGAGCTCATAACATAAATACAGCACCAGGACCGAGCTCATAAGATAAATACAGCACCAGGACCGAGCTCATAAGATAAATACAGCACCAGGACCGAGCTCATAAGACAAACACAGCACCAGGACCGAGCTCATAAGATAAATACAGCACCAGGACCAAGCTCATAAGATAAATACAGCACCAGGACCGAGCTCATAAGATAAATACAGCACCAGAGCCGAGCTCATAAGATAAATACAGCACCAGGACCGAGCTCATAAGATAAATACAGCACCATGACCGAGCTTATAAGATAAATACAGCACCAGGACCGAGCTCATAAGATAAATACAGCACCAGGACCGAGCTCATAACATAAATACAGCATCAAGACCGAGCTCATTGCATAAATACAGCACCAGGACCGAGCTCATAAGATAAATACAGCACCAGGACCGAGCTCATAAGATAAATACAGCACTAGGACCGAGCTCATAACATAAATACAGCACCAGGACCGAGCTCATAACATAAATACAGCATCAGGACCGAGCTCATTACATAAATACAACACCACGACTGAGCTCACAACATAAATACAGCACCAGGACCGAGCTCATAACATAAATAGAACACCAGAACAAAGCTCATAACATAAATACAGCACCAGGACAAAGCTCATAACATAAATACAGCATTAGGACCAAGCTCATAACATACTGTAAATACAGCACCAGGAACAACCTCAGTACTTACATGAAATACCAGAAACAAAATCACATACAGCACCAGCAAAAAGCTCATAGCATAGATACAGAACCAAAATCAAGCCCATTGCATAGATATAATACCAGAACCAGGCTCATAACAGCACCATAATCAAGATCAATAAATAAATACAGGACCAGAGCCAAGGTCATAACACACAGTAGAAGAATTAAGCAGTTGTGTTGGTGGGGTACTGAGGGGCTGACAGCGGGGGTACCGAGGGGCTGACAGCGGGGAGTACCGAGGGGCTGACTGCGGGGAGTACCGAGGGGCTGACAGCGGGGGGTACCGAGGGGCTGACAGCGGGGGGTACCGAGGGGCTGACAGCGGGGGGTACCGAGGGGCTGACAGCGGGGGGTACCGAGGGGCTGACACCGGGGAGTACCGAGGGGCTGACAGCGGGGGTTCTGAGGGGCTGACAGCAGGGGTACCAATGCGCATATTTAAGGGGGCAATCGCCCTCAGCCTACAGTCGCCTGCTGCCCCCTGTACAATCTGCTGGTGGTGCAGGGTGCAAGTAGCTAAAGCCAACATACGCAGGACCATATGGCTGCACTATATACGGGGTGGGGGGGGGGGAGGGGAAATCGCACCTTCTTTATTTGCACCCTGCCTCTGCAGCATCAATAATTCTCTAGCTTCCGGGGTCCGGTGCGAACTGTGCGGTCCGCGGGGTCCGGTGAGAACTGTGCGGTCCGCGGGGTCCGGTGAGAACTGTGCGGTCCGCGGGGTCCGGTGAGAACTGTGCGGTCCGCGGGGTCCGGTGCGAACTGTGCGGTCCGCGGGGTCCGGTGCGAACTGTGCGGTCCGCGGGGTCCGGTGCGAACTGTGCGGTCCGCGGGGTCCGGTGCGAACTGTGCGGTCCGCGGGGTCCGGTGAGAACTGTGCGGTCCGCGGGGTCCGGTGAGAACTGTGCGGTCCGCGGGGTCCGGTGAGAACTGTGCGGTCCGCGGGGTCCGGTGAGAACTGTGCGGTCCGCGGGGTCCGGTGAGAACTGTGCGGTCCGCGGGGTCCGGTGCAGTCTGTGCGGTCCGTGGGGTATGGTGCAGTCTGTGCGGTCCGTGGGGTATGGTGCAGTCTGTGGGTCTGGTGCGTTCCGTGGGGTCTCAGGCGCTCCGTGGGGTCTCAGGCGCTCCGTGGGGTCTCAGGCGCTCCGTGGGGTCTGGTGGGGTCCAGGGCGGTCCGTGGGGTCCGGGGCGCTCCATGGGGTCCGTGGGGTCTGGTGCAGTCTGTGGAGTCTGGTGCAGTCCGTGGGGTCTGGTGCGGTCCGTGGGGTCTGGTGCGGTCCATGAGGTTTGTGGGGTCCGGGGAGGTTTGTGGGGTCCGGGGCGGTCTGTGGGGTCCGAGGGCTCCGGGGCGGTCTGTGGGGTCCGGTACGCTCCAGGGGGTCTGTGGGGTCTGGGGCGGTCCGTGGGGTCTGGTGCACTCCATGGGGTCTGTGGGGTCCGGGTGGTCCGTGGGGTCTGTCGGGTCCGGGGCGGTCCATGGGGTCTGGTTCGGACTGTGGGGTCTGGTGCGCTCCATGGTGTCTGTAGGGTCCGGGGCGGTCTGTGGGGTCTGTGGGGTCTGGTGTGGTCCGTGAGGTCTGGTGCGGTCCGTGGGGTCTGGTGCAGTCTGTGGGGTCCAAGGGCTCCGGGGCGGTCCGTGGGGTGTGGTGCGGGTCCGTGAGGTCTGGTGCGGTCCGTGGGGTCTGGTGCGGTCCGTGGGGTCCAAGGGCTCCGGGGCGGTCCGTGGGGTGTGGTGCGGTCTGTGGGGTCTGGTGCGCTCCATGGGGTCTGTGGGGGTCCGTGGGTCCGGTGCGCTCCATGGGGTCTGTGGGGTCCTGGGTGGTCCGTAGGGTCTGGTGCGCTCCATGGGGTCTGTGGGGTCCGGGACGGTCTGTGGGGTCCGGTGCGCTGCATGTGGTCTGTGGGGTCCGGGCTGGTCTGTGGGGTCTGGTGCGGTCTGTGGGGTCCTGGGTGGTCCGTAGGGTCTGGTGCGCTCCATGGGGTCTGTGGGATCCGGGGCGGTCTGTGGGGTCCGGTGCGCTCCATGTGGTCTGTGGGGTTCGGGCTGGTCTGTGGGGTCTGGTGCGGTCTGTGGGGTCCCCCGGGAGCCCCCGTTCCATGCCGCATTCATCGAATCTCTGCACTAAGCAATAAAAATATTAACTACTCCAGAATCTCCATCGAGAGGGACAAGACGAACCGAGTGAATTCTGAGATAGCTTGAGACGGGCCTCTTAAGACTGCTGCGCTATCCGTCCCCCATGCTTTACACTGCGCCTCCGCTTCTTGTGATTGGCTGCTGTGTATAAGCAATGCATTTTGACACAAAACATTGGTCTAAAGTAAGAAAAAAAAAAGAGTCTAAAGTGTCTCCAACTGCAGAGAAGCTCCAACTGCGTCACACAGAGTGACACTGCGACAAGTTTGGCGCGTCTCCCGCCCGCCGTGTCTAGCTTTAAGCTGCAAATGCGAAAAACAGCAGCAATGTGATAAAGCTAGCACCGATCTCATCTACCAATCAGAAGCGGCTCGTCGTGACGACCGGTCCGCAGACAAGCGTAAATGATATACCGTATGGCGCCCCCACTGGCCGCGCAGCGCCGGCTCTGATTTATAACCCCACCATATGCCCAGGACTTGGCTGCATCACATTTACACCGGCTAACGCTATCAGGCATCAGTGGGGGTTCTCCGCAGAAGCCGGTAATCGCAGCTTTTACATATCAGCGCCTTCATTACTGCTTCGCATTCGGACTTCGCCAATTCCCCCGATCCGCTAATTAACTGAACCGCCGTAGTAATAAACAACAGACAACTGCTCTATAGTGTCAGGCAGCTGCCCGACCGCATACAGCCACGCCGGGTAATGCCAGGGGGCGCTCACGTCACGTCAGCTTGAAGCGCATAGTCCAGAAGAGCTTCCCTCCAGGAGGTGCTTCCGTGCGCTCAATGGCGCCTCCTGTGAGCAACGAGCTAAAGACGTCACTGCCAGAACAGCTGCTGCAGAAGAGAAAGAAGTGGCAAGAACCAAAGAAATACCCGCCTGAATTATAATGAAGGCTATCAGAGAGCTGCTCCTATTTGCATATTACCCAGAGGAGCTTGCACGGCCTTCTGAGTCTCCCTCACCTTCTAGGTGTCTCCCTGAGGAGTGATGACGCTCCTCCTGACTCACAGGCCTCTCTCCAGCCAAGCCGCGATCCTCCTGCACACTGATGGGGGCAAACACCCTGGACCAGCCGTCTGTGGATGGCCTCTGGCTTGCTTTACACTTCCCAATCATTGCTCTACAGACCAGCGTCAAGCATTGATTTGCAGGATTGCTGCCATCCAGTAGGTGGCGCTGCAGAGGTATTGTTTTATCTCCCTTATTTGCATAAGTGCTAATTAATCACAGCATGTCTGTTCCGTTGCATATATACACTTGTATGCTTCTTCGGATCTATTCCATTTCACGCGAGCGATGTGTTTTCACGCTGGCCGCATCTCAGCTGAGAAATACGTGAAAGGAAATAGCTGCGAGCAAGGTGCGGTCAAAATTTCCATTTTCTGGTCCATTCACACGGCGGCTGTGGTGTATATAAAGCCCTCGCTTGGCATAAATCCTCAGAATTACTTCTAATGCCTAAATGGCAGCGGCCACGTTTTCCCGGCGCTGGACGCAGCTAAACTCCCTCCCCCTCCCTTTTTTTTCAGCTCCCATAGGAGTCTATAAGAGCCACCGGCATATCTTGGCCGAAAGAAAGGGCAAGGCCCACCCCTTCCAGCCGTCTATAAAATCAGTCGCCGTTTTCGGTCGTGGTTGTCCTAATTTTCCCGGCGCAACGTTTTTCCGCGGCTAAAAATGGCTCCTCTGAATGAATACATTGGAGATACCGCCGTACGCTCGTCTGTGAGCCCGATTAAAATCAATGGAGGCGATTGACAGCTTGGCAAAACGCTATAAAAACGACTGTGTGAAACTGGCCTAATACAAGCACGGGTAAAACCGTATATGCCAACGGATGCCAACTGTCACCCATTGGCTCACATGGTGCAATGAGATTCCAGGAAGCTCCTGGAAATTTCCATTAGACTTTGCAGAGCTTTGTATGAGCCAAACAATGTACAGAAGGAGGTAGTACAACCCTCATCATCACCATCATCACCACCACCATCATTATCATCACCATCACCACCATCATCATTACCATCATCACCCCCATCATCATCATCACCATCACCACCACCACCATCATTACCATCACTACCATCATCATCATTACCATCATCATCCCCATCACCCCCATCATCATCATCACCGTCACCACCACCACCATCATTACCATCAATACCATCATCATCATCATTACCATCATCATCCCCACCACCGCCATCATTATCATTACCATCCCCACCACCACCATCATCATCCCCACCACCACCATCATCATCCCCACCACCACCATCATCATCCCCACCACCACCATCATCATCCCCACCATCATCATTACCATCACCACCATCATCATAACCACCACCACCATCATCATCCCCACCACCACCATCATCATCCCCACCATCATCATTACCATCACCACCATCATCATAACCATCATCATAACCACCACCACCATCGTCATCCCCACCACCACCGTCATCCCTACCACCACCATCATCCCCACCACCACCATCATTATCATCACCATCACCACCACCATCATCATCACCATCACCACCACCACCACCATCATCATCTCCACCACAACCATCATTATCATCACCATCACCACCACCACCATCATTACTATCATCACCACCACCATCATTATCTCCACCACAACCATCATTATCATCACCATCATTACTATCATCACCACCATCATCACCATCACCACCACCACCACCATCATCATCTCCACCACAACCATCATTATCATCACCATCACCACCACCACCATCATTACTATCATCACCACCACCATCATCATCTCCACCACAACCATCATTATCATCACCATCACCACCACCACCATCATTACTATCATCACCACCACCATCACCATCACCACCACCACCATCATTACTATCATCACCACCATCATCATCACCATCACCACCACCACCACCATCATCATCCCCACCACCATCACCACCATCATCATCCCCACCACCACCATCATCATTACCATCATCATCCCCACCACCATCATCATCATTACCATCATCATCATCCCCATCCCCACCACCATCACCATCATCATTACCACCACCATCATGATTACCATCATCATCATCATCATTACCACCACCATCATGATTACCATCATCATCATCATTACCACCACCATCATCATTACCACCACCATCATCAAGAATGGACTAGAATATCCTGGAATTTACAGACCTCAGAGACATCTTATGTGAAATATTCCGAGCACATTTCCCGCTCAGTCAGACTCTTAATCAATATTTGATGCCTTTGACACAGAAGAGACAAATTGACCTTTTCAATGACAACAAGAGCGGTCTGTGAGATTCAAACTGGGATCGCTGGCAGTCAATCATCCATAATGGTGGGGGAGGGGCTTATTCTATGGAAAGCTTCGGTTCAGAACACTCTTATACTATGTCCTGTAGTTACACAATTCAGTCCTTCAGGATAACCTATTATTTTTGTACTGTGTTGATCCAGAAGAAACCACAACAAAGTCTGCAGGATATTACCAAATAGCCAATATGCTGGACAGAAGAAGTCCCAGGATCTGTGATGTCAATGGAGTCAAAGATTGAGAACTACAAACATTTCTTCCTTCAACAAAACAGATGTTGCCTAAAATTATGATATGCAACATCACATCCAGTGGCAGTGGAGCTCCATAGTGTGACCGCTCTTACAGTGAAAATCCCTTCCTATACACCTGATAGTGGAAGCGGGTATGGTTGTTGTTGATCGTTTTATTGTTAGCTTGATGTTCTGCTGTGTCAGTGATTGGTTAACTACTGTGACTTTAAATAGCAGTGAGAGAGAGGAGGAGCTCTTTGAGCAGGAAGAAGAGACAGGAAGTAGTCTGTGCAACTATGCTGCATTGCGAAGAGCTGGGAATGCTCCTCTGTGTCTGTGCAGCTCTGCTGCAGTATGAATAGCTGAGGATGCTCCTCTGTGTCTGTGCAGCAATACTGCAGTATGAATGGCTGAGGATGCTCCTCTGTGTCTGTGCAGCAATACTGCAGTATGAATGGCTGAGGATGCTCCTCTGTGTCTGTGCAGCTCTGCTGCAGTATGAATAGCTGAGGATGCTCCTCTGTGTCTGTGCAGCAATACTGCAGTATGAATGGCTGAGGATGCTCCTCTGTGTCTGTGCAGCTCTGCTGCAGTATCAATGGATGAGGATGCTAATCTAAAGTGTCTGTGCAGCAATACTGCAGTATGAATAGCTAAGGATGTTCCTCTGTGTCTGTGCAACTATGCTGCAGTATGAATAGCTGAGGATGATCCTCTAAAGTGTCTGTGCATCAATGTTGCAGTATGAATGGCTGAGCATGCTCCTGTCTGTGCAGCTAAGCTGCAGTATGAATAGCTGAGGATGCTCATCTGTGTCTGTGCAGCTTTGCTGCAGTATAAATAGCTTAGGATGCTCCTCTGTGTCTGTGCAGCTCTGCTGCAGTATGAATGGCTGAGGATGCTCCTCTAAAGTGTCTGTGGAGCAATGGTGCAGTATAAATAGCTGAGGTGAGGATGCTCCTCTGTGTCTGTGCAACTATGCTGCAGTATGAATACCTGAGGATGCTCCTCCGTGTCTGTGCAACTATGCTGCAGTATGAATAACGTAGGATGCTCCTCTGTGTCTGTGCAACTATGCTGCAGTATGAATAGCTGAGGATGCTCCTCTGTGTCTGTGCAGCTCTGCTGCAGTATGAATGGCTGAGGATGCTCCTCTAAAGTGTCTGTGCATTAATGCTGCAGCATGAATAGCTGAGGTGAGGATGCTCCTCCGTGTCTGTGCAACTATGCTGCAGTATGAATAGCTGAGGATGCTCCTCTGTGTCTGCGCAGCTCTGCTGCAGTATGAATAGCTGAGGATGCTCCTCTAAAGTGTCTGTGCATCAATGCTGCAGTATGAATAGCTGAGGATTCTCCTCTGTGTCTGTGCAACTATGCTGTAGTATGAATAGCTGAAGGATGCTCCTCTGTGTCTGTGCAGCTCTGCTGCAGTATGAATAACTTAGGATGCTCCTCTGTGTCTGTGCAGCTCTGCTGCAGTATTAATAGCTTAGGATGCTCCTCTGTGTCTCTGCTGCTATGCTGCAGTATGAATAGCTGAGGATGCTCCTCTGTGTCTGTGCAGCTCTGCTGCAGTATGAATGGCTGAGGATGTTCCTCTAAAGCGTCTGTGCATCAATGCTGCAGTATGAATAGCTGAGGTGAGGATGCTCCTCCGTGTCTGTGCAACTATGCTGCAGTATGAATAGCTGAGGATGCTCCTCTGTGTCTGCGCAGCTCTGCTGCAGTATGAATGGACGAGGGTGCTCCTCTAAAGTGTCTGTGCATCAATGCTGCAGTATGAATAGCTGAGGATTCTCCTCTGTGTCTGTGCAACTATGCTGTAGTATGAATAGCTGAAGGATGCTCCTCTGTGTCTGTGCAGCTCTGCTGCAGTATGAATAACTTAGGATGCTCCTCTGTGTCTGTGCAGCTCTGCTGCAGTATTAACAGCTTAGGATGCTCCTCTGTGTCTCTGCAGCTATGCTGCAGTATGAATAGCTGAGGATGACCCTCTGTGTCTGTGCAGTTCTGCTGCAGTATTAATAGCTGAGGATGCCCCTCTGTGCTTGTGCAGCTATGCTGAAGTATGATTAGCTGAGGATGCTCCTCTGTGTCTGTGCGGCTATACTGAAGTATGATTAGCTGAGGATGCTCCTCTGTGTCTGTGCAGCTATGCTGAAGTATGATTAGCTGAGGATGCTCCTCTGTGTCTGTGCAGCTATGCTGAAGTATGATTAGCTGAGGATGCTCCTCTGTGTCTGTGCAGCTATGCTGAAGTATGATTAGCTGAGGATGCTCCTCTGTGTCTGTGCAGCTATGCTGAAGTATGATTAGCTGAGGATGCTCCTCTGTGTCTGTGCAGCTATGCTGAAGTATGAATAGCTGAGGATGTCCCTCTGTGCCTGTGCAGCTATGCTGAAGTATGATTAGCTGAGGATGCTCCTTTGTGTCTGTGCAGCTCTGCTGCAATGTGAGGAGCTAATATATTTGCATAAAAAATGTTGTTGCTTTACCACTGTAAATAATGTTTGAAGTGGCTATCACTGGCGGTCTCCCTTCCAGCGCTTTTGCAATCCACTCTCTGGCATTAGCTACATAGCTTCTGTAGTAGCAAGGTCACATGGATGTTTTCGTAGCAACAGTGGGAGGAGCTATCTTTACAGGCTGCAGGCTAACAGATCTGCAAACACTGTGATAATGATCTCTACAGTCTCTGCTTCTCCTTCTGTTACAGTGTGTCTTTGTGTGCGCATATATTATAGTGGGTTTACTAACCATTTGGGCAGAATGTCCCTAAATACCTGATCATCTTGGGAAAGCAGAGTAATAGCATTCAGATACATGCCGATTGGACGAGAAACAGTGCAATGCATCATGGGAAGTAAAGGCAAGAAAGTCAGGACACGGAATTACTGGCAGAATGCTAGGCTTGCTACAGACCCTCTCCATGGGAGTGGATTGAAAAGGGCAAGACAGCAGAAAAATGGGGAAGACCAGAACTTACAGACATGAAACAGGATGCAAACAACAGCAAGTGGGGTTTAAGGAGAACCTGCTGTATTTTAGAAAACTTGTTGAAAATTCAAGTATGCTCTAAAGATGCTTAAAAAAGCAGGAAGAATTATTCAAGGCTCTACCCAGTGCTCCACCACCAGTCCAAACGTCTTGAGGTCGGACTGTAAGTAGGGGTAGAGAATCACCTATACAGATAATGTAGGTAAGGCATGCATGTATCTTAAACCAAATTACCCCCTTTCTACCCTTCACTCATACATGATGGACTCTCATTACAGCCTGCACCACCAAACTCAATGAAAATCACAAGTCCTCTTTATTCTTCTCCGTTCAAACTTCATCCTTCAAGATGTCTTGGAAGCCCAGGTTACAAATTAATTCTTATTCCCAAGTACAGTACGAAATGACTAACCCAAGGTCAGAGGAAAGAACCTACCGGGATTTGATAAATAATCCTCAGTCCGGTGTCACCTGCTCCACCGTCAGCAATTCTACTCACTAAGCCAACTCTTTCTAAATCATTGGCATAAGGTCACCAGGCCCGAAATTATATCAGCGCTCATCGTGGAGCATCCAGCCATCCACGTCCAGTCACAGCTTCATTCTGATGGTGTCACCAGGGTCTGAGCAGGGTTAATAGGAGTCGCACCCAAACGCTAATCCATCAAGGGTGGAAATTCCTCCTCCGCACACTACAGTATTCTGGGGCCAGCCGTCCACCTACTCCAAAATACGCAGGATTAAAGGGCCATCAAATTCCCGCTGATCTGAAATACACGTTTCAGCTGCGCTATTAATATTATCAGACCATGTAATGAGGGACGTTTTTCCAGGACTCTGCTCTATAACTTTCCTAGATCGCCACCTCATGAAAATTACGGGAGGATTTGCCTTCCTGAAACAGGAGTGTCGGCTTTATGGACCGCGCAGACGAAAAACTGGAACGGAAGAGAAAGGGGAAAGTAAGAGGGGATGTATTTATTAAAAACACAGAAACTGTGGTATAACGGGGTCAGGAAATCGCCACGTTCTAAAGTTATCAGCCAACATACGGCTTTATAGGGTGCTAGATTATATGCAGGAAGGAGGGGCTGGATTTACTTCACTCACTGGTACATAAGTAACATTTTCGAGGAATACCCAGTGGGGCATTTTCCAAATGTAATTTCAGACCATAATGTCCATCCATATAGCAGTTCCAATAAAGCAGCAAGCGTTGAACCAGGGAGGTAGACCACATACTATTGAGAGATGCAAGAAGAAAACTGAAGGCGGCAACAGGAACCATGCAACTAATACACCATGATAGACTGAGGGGTGAAGTGGGGGATTGTGGTATTAACTATAATCTCTGACCCCTACATGATGGTCAAAACATAAGACCTGTGGACTGTTGGTGTATATCAGACCGGGGGAGATGATAGTGAACCGCATCGGATCAGGGTTCCTTGGACCTACCGGATATAACAGTGGACAGTATCTGACTGGGGTTTCTTGGGCCCACCAGAAGGGATGAAAGCAGACAGTGTCGAGTTGAAGTTCCCAGGACCCACCAGAGAAGAGGATAGTGGACAGTATCTAACTAGGGTTCCTTGAGTCCACTGGATGAGATGATAATGGACAGTATCTGATTAGGCTTCTTGGGCACACCAGAAGAGAGGATAGTGGGCGGTATCAAGTTGGAGGTTTCTTGAACCCTCCAGAGAGGGGGATAGTAAACAGTACCTGGATTCCTTGCCTTCACTGGAGGCGATAACAGTGGACAGTATTGAAGTGGGAATTCTTGGATCCACCAAAGTTAACAATAAACAACTGTATCAGACTGAAGATCCTTGGACCCACCAGAGGAAAAGGTCATTATCGGACCAGGGTTCCTTGAGTCAACTACAGAAAAAGATAGTTGATAGAATCGGTCGTGGAGTTCCTTGGGCCCACCAGATACAATAGTGGACAGTAACAGGTTCCTTGGATCCACCGGAGAAGATTGCACAGTATGGGGCCAGGGTTTATTGGGTCCACTGGAGAATAGGATAGTGGACATTATTGGACCGATTCCTTGGGCCAACCAGAAATGATAGTAGATAGCATCGGATATTTGCCCCAACGTCACCTCCCAATGGGGTTGTCTTCTCCTGTACCTTAGGGCCCATTTTTGTGTAAGGATCCTTGGTTACCAAGGTAGGTCAGACCGTCCCTCAATGTGGAGAAGGCAGCAAGTGGCACAAAGTTCCATCTTGAAGGTCATCTGTTATCGTCTCCCCGCAGATGCTCGTTGTAGCCTGATGGCTCAAGACAGTCTCAGTTATGTCCTGCAGGAGATCACATTGGAAATTCCATATAATCCTGGTCCTAAACCAGCAATAACCACATTATCATTCATAAGGAGTACTAAACACTTCATCGTGAGGAAAAAAGTCCAAAACTTTACAACCAATATCCTGAAAGAGACAAAGTACCAACAGCCCAGGCCAACGCTTCTTTAAGTAATTTGTGATCAATTATGAGAACCTTCAAACTTGGCCAGTGTGAGGCCACTGATCCCGGAGACTTGGCTGTTGTTTCCAGATGGGGCGGGGGCGTCTATCCCACTTTTAGGCCAACGGCTGGAAGAGGAATCAAGGGATCGTAGCTGGAGCTGCTAAATGCTTTTCAATTTCAGAAGAAGTCTCCTGGAAGGTCTGGAAATTTCACGGAACATCACCATGGTGTGAGTTTCATGTCAGTCCAATAAAAGGTGCAAGAAGTTGCAACAGGTCCAATTTTTTCTTTGTGTCCAATGGAGATAACAAAAATGTATGAGGGGGAGGAGGAAAAGCATAAAATGAGCTCATTGTTAGAGCGTGCACAGGGGGATACGTGTACAGTGAAACCATATGGAGAAACATCTCACCTAACGGGGAATGTTTAACTGGCCATAGACTCCTCCCGTCTATCTGTCTGCAAGCCAGGACCAGATTTCTCAGCCAAGACGTTGTAACCAGTAATGTAAGGGAAGGATGTATGGATCCTGGAAGCTGGGTTCAGTCTACACACATTAAGCAGACTTCAGGACGGGCCCCAGGGGCACCCAGGTATTCTGAGGTGAAAATCAGTAAATGGACTGATATTATCTCCCGTATTACTACAGAAGAACACATGATATACACTATCGTATTGTCTATCTGCAATGGATACAAATGTATCAATATGGACAATTGCATAAAAATCTGCAAACCTACAAAAACACTGACATGCTGGATTATGGGAGAGTTCCCAGCACTTCCACATGCCGGATTATCAAGTATAAAGCCTATGATTTATCAATCGGGTCTAGTGATGTGCGCTTCCTTGTTCTGTACCCGGGTGCAGCGTTAAATACCGTCTCCTTGCATTGTGTAATTCCATATGTGATTGTCAGAAAGTGACTGCTTATCTGGCCGCATCTCTCTCAGTTCTGGAACAATGCCCTATCCCGAATAGAAAACCACATAAATAAGTGCAATGATTTATCAGCAGATACAAAACCGGTGTAAAAATAATAGAAGGAGGATTTATCACGGACAAACAATCGCCGGTTTTCACAGTGTTGTGTTTTCTCTGATACATGAGGCATGTCAGCACAACGCGGACAGCAACGTGATAAATAGGACGCCTGCAGCTCAACGCGATGAATAAGCGTCTAGCAGCATCATCCGGCCCCGTAGACTACAAGTCCCACAAACAAAGTTCTTATTTGTCTTCATATATAGTAAATATACTTCAAAAAGGTCTCCAGAGGAACACAGTAAATCATACAGAAATACAGATACTGTAGTACTGCCCCCTATATACAAGAGTATAACTACTATAATACTGCTCCTATGTACAAGAATATAACTACTATAATACTGCCCCCTATATACAAGAATATAACTACTATAATACTGCCTCCTATGTACAAGAGTATAACTACTATAATACTGCCCCCTATGTACAAGAATATAACTACTATAATACTGCCCCCTATGTACAAGAATATAACTACTATAATACTGCCCCCTATGTACAAGAATATAACTACTATAATACTGCCCCCTATGTACAAGAATATAACTACTATAATACTGCCCCCTATGCACAAGAATATAACTACTATAATACTGCCCCCTATGTACAAGAATATAACTACTATATTACTGCCCCCTATGTACAAGAATATAACTACTATAATACTGCCTCCTATGTACATGAATATAACTACTATAATACTGCCTCCTATGTACAAGAATATAACTACTATAATACTGCCCCCTATGTACAAGAATATAACTACTATAATACTGCCCCCTATGCACAAGAATATAACTACTATAATACTGCCCCCTATGTATAGGAATATAACTACTATAATACTGCCCCCTATATACAAGAATATAACTAGTATAATACTGCCCCTATGTACAAGAATATAACTACTATAATACTGCTTCTATGTACAAGAATATAACTACTATAATACTGCCTCCTATGTACAAGAATATAACTACTATAATACTGCCTCCTATGTACAAGAATATAACTACTATAATACTGCCCCCTATGTACAAGAATATAACTACTATAATACTGCTCCTATGTACAAGAATATAACTACTATAATACTGCTCCTATGTACAAGAATATAACTGCTATAATACTGCCTCCTATGTACAAGAATATAACTACTATAATACTGCCCCCTATGTACAAGAATATAACTACTATAATACTGCTCCCTATGTACAAGAATATAACTACTATAATACTGCTCCTATGTACAAGAATATAACTACTATAATACTGCCCCCTATGTACAAGAATATAACTACTATAATACTGCTCCCTATATACAAGAATATAACTACTATAATACTGCCCCCTATATACAAGAATATAACTACTATAATACTGCCCCCTATGTACAAGAATATAACTACTATAATACTGCCCCCTATGTACTAGAATATAACTACTATAATACTGCCCCCCTATGTACAAGAATATAACTACTATAATACTGCTCCCTATGTACAAGAATATAACTACTATAATACTGCCTCCTATGTACAAGAATATAACTACTATAATACTGCCCCCAATGTACAAGAATATAACTACTATAATACTGCCCCCTATGTACAAGAATATAACTACTATAATACTGCCCCCTATGTACAAGAATATAACTACTATAATACTGCCCCCTATGTACTAGAATATAACTACTATAATACTGCCCCCCTATGTACAAGAATATAACTACTATAATACTGCCCCTATGTACAAGAATATAACTACTATAATACTGCCCCCTATGTACAAGAATATAACTACTATAATACTGCTCCTATGTACAAGAATATAACTACTATAATACTGCCCCCTATGTACAAGAATATAACTACTATAATACTGCCCCCTATGTACAAGAATATAACTACTATAATACTGCCCCCTATGTACAAGAATATAACTACTATAATACTGCCCCCTATGTACAAGAATATTACTACTATAATACTGCCTCCTGTGTACAAGAATATAACTACTGTAATACTGCTCCCTATGTACAAGAATATAACTACTATAATACTGCCTCCTATGTACAAGACTATAACTACTATAATACTGCTCCCTATGTACAAGAATATAACTACTATAATACTGCTCCCTATGTACAAGAATATAACTACTATAATACTGCTCCCTATGTACAAGAATATAACTACTATAATACTGCCTCCTATGTACAAGAATATAACTACTATAATACTGCCCCCTATGTACAAGAATATAACTACTATAATACTGCTCCTATGTACAAGAATATAACTACTATAATACTGCCCCCTATGTACAAGAATATAACTACTATAATACTGCCCCCCTATGCACAAGAATATAACTACTATAATACTGCTCCCTATGTACAAGAATATAACTACTATAATACTGCCCCCTATGTACAAGAATATAACTACTATAATACTGCCCCCTATGTACAAGAATATAACTACTATAATACTGCCCCCTATGTACAAGAACACAACTACTATAATACTGCCCCCTATGTACAAGAATATAACTACTATAATACTGCCCCCTATGTACAAGAATATAACTACTATAATACTGCCCCCTATGTACAAGAATATAACTACTATAATACTGCTACCTAGATACTAGAATATAACCACTATAATACTGCTCCTATGTACAAGACTATAACTACTATAATACTGCCCCTTATGTACAAGAATATAACTACTATAATACTGCCCCCTATGTACAAGAATATAACTACTATAATACTGCCCCCTATGTACAAGAATATAACTACTATAATACTGCCCCCTATGTACAAGAATATAACTACTATAATACTGCCCCCTATGTACAAGAATATAACTACTATAATACTGCCTCCTATGTACAAGAATATAACTACTATAATACTGCCCCCTATGTACAAGAATATAACGACTATAATACAGCCCCCTATGTACAAGAATATAACTACTATAATACTGCTCCGTATGTACAAGAATATAACTACTATAATACTGCCTCCTATGTACAAGAATATAACTACTATAATACTGCCCCCTATGTACAAGAATATAACTACTATAATACTGCCCCCTATGTACAAGAATATAACTACTATAATACTGCTTCTATGTACAAGAATATAACTACTATAATACTGCCCCCTATGTACAAGAATATAACTACTATAATACTGCCCCCTATGTACAAGAATATAACTACTATAATACTGCCCCCTATGTACAAGAATATAACTACTATAATACTGCTCCTATGTACAAGACTATAACTACTATAATACTGCCCCCTATGTACAAGAATATAACTACTATAATACTGCCCCCTATGTACAAGAATATAACTACTATAATACTGCCCCCTATGTACAAGAATATAACTACTATAATACTGCTCCTATGTACAAGAATATAACTACTATAATACGCCCCCTATGTACAAGAATATAACTACTATAATACTGCCCCCTATGTACAAGAATATAACTACTATAATACTGCCCCCTATGTACAAGAATATAACTACTATAATACTGCCCCCTATGTACAAGAATATAACTACTATAATACTGCTTCTATGTACAAGAATATAACTACTATAATACTGCCCCCTATGTACAAGAATATAACTACTATAATACTGCCCCCTATGTACAAGAATATAACTACTATAATACTGCCCCCTATGTACAAGAATATAACTACTATAATACTGCCCCCTATGTACAAGAATATAACTACTATAATACTGCTTCTATGTACAAGAATATAACTACTATAATACTGCCCCCTATGTACAAGAATATAACTACTATAATACTGCCCCCTATGTACAAGAATATAACTACTATAATACTGCTCCTATGTACAAGAATATAACTACTATAATACTGCCCCCTATGTACAAGAATATAACTACTATAATACTGCCCCCCTATGCACAAGAATATAACTACTATAATACTGCTCCCTATGTACAAGAATATAACTACTATAATACTGCCCCCTATGTACAAGAATATAACTACTATAATACTGCCCCCTATGTACAAGAATATAACTACTATAATACTGCCCCCTATGTACAAGAATACAACTACTATAATACTGCCCCCTATGTACAAGAATATAACTACTATAATACTGCCCCCTATGTACAAGAATATAACTACTATAATACTGCTACCTAGATACTAGAATATAACCACTATAATACTGTTCCCTATGTACAAGACTATAACTACTATAATACTGCCTCCTATGTACAATAATATAACTACTATAATACTGCCCCCTATGTACAAGAATATACCTACTATAATACTGCCCCCTATGTACAAGAATATAACTACTATAATACTGCTCCTATGTACAAGAATATAACTACTATAATACTGCCCCCTATGTATAAGAATATAACTACTATAATACTGCTCCTATGTACAAGAATATAACTACTATAATACTGCTCCTATGTACAAGAATATAACTACTATAATACTGCCCCCTATGTATAAGAATATAACTACTATAATACTGCCCCCTATGTACAAGAATATAACTACTATAATACTGCTCCTATGTACAAGAATATAACTACTATAATACTGCCTCCTATGTACAAGAATATAACTACTATAATACTGCTCCTATGTACAAGAATATAACTACTATAATACTGCCCCCTATGTACAAGAATATAACTACTATAATACTGCCCCCTATGTACAATAATATAAGTACTATAATACTGCTCCTATGTACAAGAATATAACTACTATAATACTGCCTCCTATGTACAAGAATATAACTACTATAATACTGCCTCCTAGTGGGTGATGCTGGGATTAGTGGTGGATCCGGTTGTGTTGACATTGCCTGCAGCAGCAGATATTACGGGTCCCGCAGTAGAATCATCAGGCTTTTGCTGTCACACTTGCAGTATAACGGGGCTTGGGATATAAATGACGGGACCCCCGGTGAGTGATGGCGCTGTCATGTGACACGTCTCCTTCATCCTGACAGCGATGGTTGCTCTATCTGGACATTAGTGATCTCCTTCTCCTCCAGCGCTATTAGTGCAGGAAATGGATGAGTGTGATGGAAGGTCTGAGAGGCCATAAAGAGGAAGTGTTCGTCTCGTCGCAGATACATCTACAAGACGGAGACAGAACATCTCCAGGACGCGCCGCCGCTCACCTCCGCAAGGTCGCAGCGTTCCCAGAACCTCATAGAGTGTTCTGTAATAAACACAATGCTGTCAAATAAGGATGAAATGAGGGAAGTCTGACAAGCCAACGCCACTGAATACCAGGGACGGTCCTGTACAAGCAACAAACCATTGGGGCCCGTACCAGACACAGCTCACCGGGGCCCCGTACCGGACACAGCTCACCGGGGGCCCGTACCGAACACAGCTCACCGGGGGCCCGCAACGAACACAGCTCACCGAGGCCCGCACTGGACACAGATCACCGGGGGCCGTACCGGACAAAGATTACCACGGACCCGCAACGGACACAGCTCACCGAGGCCCGTACCGGACACAGCTCACTGAGGCCCGCACCGGACACAGATCACCGGGGGCCCGCACCAAACACAGATCACCGGGGGCCCGCACCAAACACAGATCACCGGGGGCCCACACCGGACACAGATCACCGGGGACCCACACCGGACACAGATCACCGGGAGCCATACCAGACACAGATCACCGGGAGCCATACCAGACACAGATCACCGGGAGCCCGTACCAGACACAGATCACCGGGAGCCCGTACCGGACACAGATCACCGGGAGCCCGTACGGGACACAGATCGCCAGGCGCCCGTACCGGACACCGATCGCCAGGCGCCCGTACCGGACACCGATCGCCAGGCGCCCGTACCGGACACCGATCGCCAGGCGCCCGTACCGGACACCGATCGCCAGGCGCCCGTACCGGACACCGATCGCCAGGCGCCCGTACCGGACACCGATCGCCAGGCGCCCGTACCGGACACCGATCGCCAGGCGCCCGTACCGGACACCGATCGCCAGGCGCCCGTACCGGACACCGATCGCCAGGCGCCCGTACCGGACATCGATCGCCAGGGCCCGTACCGGACACCGATCGCCAGGGCCCGTACCGGACACCGATCGCCAGGGCCCGTACCGGACACCGATCGCCAGGGCCCGTACCGGACACCGATCGCCAGGGCCCGTACCGGACACCGATCGCCAGGGCCCGTACCGGACACCGATCGCCGGGCGCCCGTACCGGACACCGATCGCCAGGGCCCGTACCGGACACCGATCGCCAGGGCCCGTACCAGACACCGATCGCCAGGGCCCGTACCGGACACTGATCGCCAGGGCCCGTACCGGACACTGATCGCCAGGGCCCGTACCGGACACTGATCGCCAGGGCCCGTACCGGACACTGATCGCCAGGGCCCGTACCGGACACTGATCGCCAGGTCTGGGACCTGTATAAGAGACAATTCATAGGACTGGGGTCTGCAAGCAGTCTCTACGAGGGGTCTGACCTTTTCTTAAACCTCCAAACCAGAAGGTCCCTCAAGCATGAAGGTTAAAGCTGTGTGACCCGTCTGTGCCCGAAACGCGTCTTCACATGCTGGCTTTGCACGTTGTCACATTAAGAGAAGTTCTTCAATACTTGATCCGTGACCTCCGATCTCTACGGAGTGTAGATTGTTCGCCCGTGCGCCAAACCTCAGTCCTTTCTTCTTGTTACATTTCCGCCCATCCAGGTGGAGCGTCATCTGCAGGCGGCACTCGACCAATTCAAGCATCTATGGTATCCCTACAATCTCTGACCCTCCTTGGCTAATCGCCTCCCATCGGCTTTTCCTCTGCGCTTACTTCTTTCCTCTAGCTTTACTATCCACCCCAGAAGAGGAGGCAGTTTGTACGGGAGTGGGGGGGCAGGGGCAGAACCCAAAGACTACCACAATAAGAGGTCTTGGTGACAAACCCTGGATTCGGGGGGCTATCATTAGCGCAGATCCATCGGGCTGCCTTGGGGCGATGTCTCAGTGGTGAAGTGCCCGCTGGTATTCGGTATCCTGGGTCCTGAAGGGTTAAGGATGGGCTCTCTGTCCTCAGCAGAGTGTGACCACCACCATCGCCTCCATGCCCCCCCAGAGTTGGCTCGTCTTCTCGCTGTCACCTCTCCAGCCTCCCTGTACTAATCAGACGTTGTCCAGGAGGTAGAAGTGCGATATGTAAACGAGTCGGGCGGCTCGCCATCGCCACGGAATGTATGCTAATATATTCTGGTCAAGGAGACGTGACTGCGCTGTAATAAGACTTCCGAGAAGACGCGCTGACATCATTTACATAGAAGACTCTCCGTAAACCGCCTTATCTGTGTCCGGACGATAAAACCTGGAAATCTGCGCCCCGAGCCCTACGTGATGTCTCATCCATCATGGACGTGCAGCTCCCTTTCTCTCTGTGTCAGTCTTCACTGCACTTCCGGCATTGTATTCATGGAAGCTCAGGAGCAGACTGCTTGATGTGACTTTAACCCTCTGATTGTCACCTGCTGTATCTGTGATCTATGGGTGGGGGTAGTGCCGCGTGGGATTTTTAACCCTCACATGTGCACGGCGGATCCTCCTGTGCTGTTCTTTACCATGTGAAGTGGAGACATTCCTGGAGAACAATGGCCACACACGGAGCCTTTGTAGCCAGGAGATGACGGCTACAAGTCAGCCCATCACGGACTCCGCAGATGCTCCAGCAAACAAAGCCAGGACGGAGGGAATGACCCCCTAACTGACCGTTCACACCAAGGGCAGCCAATATAATGTAACACCCAAATCAGACCTCATAAACTACTACAGACCACAGATCAGACCCCCTAAACTAATACAGACCCCAGACCAGACCCCTAGATGCAGACCCAGACCAGACGCCCCTAAACTAATACAGATCCCAGACCAGACCCCCCCCCCAAATTAATACAGATCCCAGACCAGACCCCTAGATGTAGACCCAGACCAGACCCCCTAAACTAATGCAGACCCAGACCAGACCTCCTAAATGAATACAGACCCCAGACCAAACCCCTAGATGCAGACCCAGACTAGACCCCGTAAACTATTGCAGACCCAAACCAGACCCCCACACTAATACAGACCCCAGACCAGACCCCTAGATGCAGACCCAGACCAGACGCCCCTAAACTAATACAGATCCCAGACCAGACCCCCCCCCCCCAAATTAATACAGATCCCAGACCAGACCCCTAGATGCAGACCCAGACCAGACGCCCCTAAACTAATACAGATCCCAGACCAGACCCCTAGATGCAGACCCAGACCAGACCCCCTAAACTAATGCAGACCCAGACCAGACCTCCTAAACGAATACAGACCCCAGACCAAACCCCTAGATGCAGACCCAGACTAGACCCCGTAAACTATTGCAGACCCAAACCAGACCCCCACACTAATACAGACCCCAGACCAGACCCCCCAAACGCAGACCCAGACCAGATTTCCTAAACTAATACAGACCACAGACCAGAACCCCCCAAAGGCAGACCCAGACCAGACCTCCTAAACTAATACAGACCCCAGACCAAACCCCTAGATGCAGACCTAGACTACACCCCGTAAACTATTGCAGACCCAGACCAGACCCCCTAAACCAATATAGCCCCCAGACCAGACCCCTAGATGCAGACTCCAGACTGACGTGCAGATAGTCCCCTCTACTCGTCCCGCCACTCATCTTGGCTCCTCTGCACATAGTGCAAATATGGACCATAAAATGTGCCCGCACTGCGCCCTATTCTTCTCATTATTACGGTCCTGACTGCGATCTTCCGGGTGGCAGACTGTGAAATATTCTGGATTATTGGACGGACATGAGATGGAAACACAATTTTAATACCATTATTCGTTTTCTCTGCTCAATCCTCTAATTCGCGATGAAGATTACCAGCCGTTCTGTGCCAGACTACATTTCTGGACCATTGGATGCCGGATTAAAGGAGTTTCTCTGTATAATTTCTGTTATAGAGCTCTGTTGTGTGCGTTGGTGATTACAATGAGGGGCCCCGGACGCTGCTCCTCTGGTAAATGTCGCTCCTACAGTATGGCAGCTCATACAGACGACTGCAAATCTGAAGCAACTCACAACTTGTGCGCCAAAACAAGAAAAAAAAATATGCTAAACATTGTGTTTGGGCGCAACATTCCAAACGACCAGTAAATTACCAGCGACACCGAGATAAAGAGCAACAATGTTACAACACAAACTACAGGAAAACAGGCAGTGGAGTACAAGTCACCACGGAAACCAGGGAGCCGGGGAGCCGGGTGCTGCTCAATGAGGGGAAACCAGGGAGCCGGGCGCTGCTCACCGGGGAAACCAGGGAGCCGGGTGCTGCTCACTGGGGAAACCAGGGAGCCGGGTGCTGCTCACCGGGGAAACCAGGGAGCCGGGTGCTGCTCACCGGGGAAACCAGGGAGCCGGGTGCTGCTCACTGGGGAAACCAGGGAGCCGGGTGCTGCTCACCGGGGAAACCAGGGAGCCGGGTGCTGCTCACCGGGGAAACCAGGGGGCCGGGTGCTGCTCACCGGGGAAAAACCAGGAAGCCGGGTACTGCTCACCGGGGAAAAACCAGGGGGCCGGGTACTGCTCAATGAGGGGAAAAACCAGAGAGTCGGGCACTGCTCAATGAGGGGAAACCAGGGAGCCGGGTACTGCTCAATGAGGGGAAACCAGGGGGCCGGGTACTGCTCACCGGGGAAAAACCAGAGAGTCGGGCACTGCTCAATGAGGGGAAACCAGGGAGCCGGGTACTGCTCAATGAGGGGAAACCAGGGGGCCGGGTGCTGCTCACCGGGGAAACCAGGGAGCCGGGGAGCCGGGTGCTGCTCAATGAGGGGAAACCAGGGGGCCGGGTGCTGCTCACCGGGGAAACCAGGGAGCCGGGGAGCCGGGTGCTGCTCAATGAGGGGAAACCAGGGGGCCGGGTACTGCTCACCGGGGAAAACCAGGGAGCCGGGTGCTGCTCACCGGGGAAAAACCAGGAAGCCGGGTGCTGCTCACCGGGGAAAAACCAGAGAGTCGGGCACTGCTCAACGAGGGGAAACCAGGGAGCCGGGTACTGCTCAACGAGGGGAAACCATGGAGTCGGGTACTGCTCAACGAGGGGAAACCATGGAGTCGGGTACTGCTCAACGAGGGGAAACCAGGGAGCTGGGTGCTGCTCAACAAGGGGAAACCAGGGAGCAGGGTGCTGCTCAACGAGGGGAAACCAGGGAGCCGGTTACTGCTCACCGAGGGGAAACCAGTGGGCCGGGTACTGCTCACCGAGAAAAAACAGGGAGTTGGGTACTGCTCACCGAGGGCAAACCAGGGAGCCAGGTACTGTTCACCAGGGAGCCGGGCGCTACTCACCAGGGAAACCAGGGAGTCGGGTACTGCTCAACGAGGGGAAACCAGGGAGCTGGGTACGGCTGAACGAGGCGAAAAAACAGGGAGCAAGGTGCAGCTGACCAGGGGAAAACTAGGGAGGCGGTTACTGCTCAATGAGGGGAAACCAGGGAGCCGGGCACTGCTCGACGAGGGGAAACCATGGAGCCGGGCACTGCTCGACGAGGGGAAACCAGGGAGCCGGGCACTACTCAACGAGGGGAAACCAGGGAGCCGGGCACTACTCAACGAGGGGAAACCAGGGAGCCGGTTACTGCTCAATGAGGGGAAACCAGGGAGCAGGGCACTACTTCTCCAGGGGAAATCAAGGAGCCGGGCACTGCTTACCAGGGAAGAACCAGAGAGACGGGCGCTGCTCAATGAGGGGAAACCCAGGAGCCGGGTGTTGCTCACCCAGGGAAAACCAGGGAGCCGAGTACTGCTCAATGAGGGGAAACCAGTGAGCCGGGTACCGCTCAACGAGGGTAAAACAGGGAGCCAGGTGCTGCTCGATGAGGAGAAACCAGGGAGCCGGGCGCTGCTCACCAAGGGGAAATGAGGGAGCTGGGCACTGCTAGCCAAGGGGAAACCAGGGAGCTGGGCGCTGCTAGCCAAGGGGAAACCAGGGAGCCTGGCACTGCTCACCGAGGGAAAACCAGGGAACCGGGCGCTGCTCACCGAGGGGAAATCAGAGAGCCGGGAGCTTCTCATCGAGGGGAAACCAGAGAGCCAGGCACTGCTCACCGAGGGGAAACCACGGAGCGGGGTGCTGCTCAATGAGGGGAAACCAGGGAGCTGGGTACTGCTCAATGAGAAAAAACCAGGGATCCGGGCGCTACTCACCGAGGGGAAACCAGGGAGCCGGGCGCTGCTCACCGGGGGGAAAGCAGGGAGCCGGGCGCTGCTCACCGGGGGGAAAGCAGGGAGACGGGCGCTGCTCACCGGGGGAAAGCAGGGAGCCGGGCGCTGCTCACCGGGGGGAAAGCAGGGATCCGGGCGCTGCTCACCGAGGGGAAACCACGGAGCGGGGTGCTGCTCAATGAGGGGAAACCAGGGAGCTGGGTACTGCTCAATGAGAAAAAACCAGGGATCCGGGCGCTACTCACCGAGGGGAAACCAGGGAGCCGGGCGCTGCTCACCGGGGGGAAAGCAGGGAGCCGGGTGCTGCTCACCGGGGGGAAAGCAGGGAGCCGGGCGCTGCTCACCGGGGGGAAAGCAGGGAGCCGGGCGCTGCTCACCGGGGGAAAGCAGGGAGCCGGGCGCTGCTCACCGGGGGGAAACCAGGGAGCCAGGTGCTGCTCAACGAAGGGAAACCAGGGAGCTGTGTACTGCTAAATGAGGGAAAACCAAGGAGTTGGGCACTGCTCAACGAGGGAAAAAAAAACAGGGAGCGGGGTGCAGCTCACCAGGGGAAAACCAGGGAGCCGAGTACTGCTCAATGAGGGGAAACCAGTGAGCCGGGTACTGCTCAACGAGGGGAAAACAGGGAGCCAGGTGCTGCTCAGCGAGGGGAAACGAGGGAGTCGGGCGCTGCTCACCAAGAGGAAACCAGGGAGCTGGGTACTGCTCAACGAGGGGAAACCAGGGAGTCGGGTGCTGCTCACCGGGGAAACCTGGAAGCCGGGCGCTGCTCACCAAGGGGAAATGAGGGAGCTGGGCGCTGCTCACCAAGGGGAAATGAGGGAGCTGGGCGCTGCTCAACGAGGGGAAACCAGGGAGCTGGGTACTGCTCAATGAGAAAAAAACAGGGATCCAGGCGCTGCTCACCGAGGGGAAACCAGGGAGGCGGTTACTGCTAACCGAGGGGAAACCAGGGAGCTGGGTACTGCTCAATGAGGGGAAACCAAGAAGTCAGGCACTGCCCAACAAGGGGAAACCAGGGAGCTGGGTACTGCTCACCGGGGAAAAACCAGGGAGTCGGGTACTGCTCACCGAGGGCAAACTAGGGAGCTGGGTGCTGCTCACCGAGGGCAAACCAGGGAGCCGGGTGCGGCTCACCGAGGGGAAACCAGGGAGTCGGGTACTGCTCAATGAGGAGAAACCAGGGAGCCGGGTGCTGCTCACCGGGGAAACCTGGAAGCCGGGCGCTGCTCACCAAGGGGAAATGAGGGAGCTGGGCGCTGCTCACCAAGGGGAAATGAGGGAGCTGGGCGCTGCTCAACGAGGGGAAACCAGGGAGCTGGGTACTGCTCAATGAGAAAAAAACAGGGATCCAGGCGCTGCTCACCGAGGGGAAACCAGGGAGGCGGTTACTGCTAACCGAGGGGAAACCAGGGAGCTGGGTACTGCTCAATGAGGGGAAACCAAGAAGTCAGGCACTGCCCAACAAGGGGAAACCAGGGAGCTGGGTACTGCTCACCGGGGAAAAACCAGGGAGTCGGGTACTGCTCACTGAGGGCAAACTAGGGAGCTGGGTGCTGCTCACCGAGGGCAAACCAGGGAGCCGGGTGCTGCTCACTGAGGGGAAACCAGTAAGCCGGGTACTGCTCGCCGAGGGCAAACCAGGGAGCCGGGTGCTGCTCACCGAAGGGAAACGAAGGGCCAGGTACTGCTCACCGTAAAAAATAAGCATCCAGAAAAAGTTTTGAAAGATTATTTTTTATGCTACTAAAATTGTATATATTGTGCCTTACCAGCTCCTCGTCTCAAGCTGTAGCACCCACATCAGTGATAAGACTCGGCTCCTGTTCTTACCCTGCGTGCTTTGCTCTGTACTCCGTGTGTGCACATTGCAGGACTGGAGTGTCGCCTGTGGTCAGGGTGATGAGGGGTATTGTTCGGGGGTCTCGTCTCCACCGTCACAGATTTGCATGCTCATAGAGCGGCCGTTTGCCCTCATTTGCCTCCTGAATACAAACACCATTGAGACCCGATCAAGGGCCAATCCACCGGTGATTAACATCACAAAGCTGAAGACACAGAGACAAATGGTGAAAGATTGACAGATGGGTCTAAGAAAGTGACAAGTGACCCCCGAAGAGGTCAGGTGCCGTGTAAGGACCCTCGGGTACGGTGAAAGACTCTGCCCAGTACAGATGAGAAGATGTAGAGGTGTACAGACCAAAAGGGATACCAATCTGGCTACTATGTTCCATTACAGGTAGCAGAGAAGGGTCTTGCGGCCACCACCTACCAAACTCTGTCTGCTCATAGGTCAACGTATTTTGAAATGGGGGTCCTATGCAGTTTGATGCCCACCATTGGTAAGGCTGAGTTGGGGTGCCATCCTCTTCACAGACTCCATAGAGGGGTAGCGGCTGCAATACTCAGTTTGTGCTAATAGACTGTTGCTGAGAGATGTCAGCTTGCAGCCTGTGAAACGCGTCGCCCCGTGCAGCCCCCGCAGACCCCTACTAGCAGACACAATGCTGCTCAGAGTCCCCTGGTATGCGATTCACAGACGGCTCTGTTTTACTTGGCAGCTTTCGGCCTCCATTCCCTCTCATTCTGTTTATGTGACTTTGATCTGACGCGTTTCGCTTCTTCTGAACGATGTGGCTGCCAAGCGCTATTTCTGTTTTCTGCTTGTTTTTAGTTAAATCCTTTCATATCGATTTAGGGGCATAATAAGGAAAGAAGACGCGTCCGTTCCCTTCTTCTCCTGGCTTGTCTATGAACGTAGGAAGACAACGGACAATAGCGGACGACCGCTACCCTAAGGCTGTTCTGCCACTGGGTTCGGATTAGCAGGATTTTAGCTTGCCAGGTGCCGGATTGATGGACTTGCACCAGTGTGGATGTTACCTGCGCGGTGATGATGGCCGTGCTGTCAGGTGACGGCGCCTCGCTCTAGCGCCACTCTACAGCATTAAGTGTTCTCAGGTGGCGGCGCTGACAGGCGAGTCACACTCCGCCGCCTCCTTACGAGCCTCCCTATTAATTCTCTTCTCTTAGATGATATTATTTCCATGCTTCACATCACTAATTAATCTGCCTGGCAGGACGCGGGGGAGACGCAGGCGGATTACTACAAATGAATTTTTAAAGATTTCAATTAATTTATCCTCCACATCACACATTTCTGCCGCTGGTCCCGCGCCGCGTGGCGTGTCTGCAGAGTCTGGGATGCAGTGCAAGGTCAGGAGCAACTATGTCCCTAAAACTGGAACAGTGGGGCTGCTCAACAGTAGCACCGCCAAAGTACCTCCACCACAGTACTACCAACACCAAAGTACCTCCACCACAGTACCACCAACGCCAAAGTACCTCCACCACAGTACCACCAACGCCACAATACCTCCACTACAGTACCACCAACACCACAATACCTCCACCACAGTACCACCAACACCACAATACCTCCACCACAGTACTACCAACACCAAAGTACCTCCACCACAGTACCACCAACGCCAAAGTACCTCCACCACAGTACCACCAACGCCACAATACCTCCACTACAGTACCACCAACACCACAATACCTCCACCACAGTACCACCAACACCACAATACCTCCACCACAGTACTACCAACACCAAAGTACCTCCACCACAGTACCTCCATCACAGTACCACCACCACCACAATACCTCCACCACAGTACCACCAACACCAAAGTACCTCCACCACAGTACCACCAACGCCACAGTACCACCACCACCACAATACCTCCACCACAGTACCACCAACGCCACAATACCTCCACCGCCACAGTACCACCAACGCCACAGTACCTCCACCACAGTACCACCAGCACCAAAGTACCTCCAACACAGTACCACCAACACCAAAGTACCACCAACACCAAAGTACCTCCACCACAGTACCACCAATGTCACAGTACCTCCACCACAGTGCCACCGACGCCGCAGTACCTCCACCACATTACCAACGCCACTTTGTCTCCACCGCATTACCACTACCACCACAATACCTCCACCATGTCACCACCGCATTACCACCAACACCACAGTACCACCAACGCAACAGTACCTTCACCACAGTACCAGCAACGCCACATTACCACCAATGCCACAATACCTTCACCACAGTACCAAAACTACCACAGTACCTCCATCATAGTACCACCACCGAATTAACACCAACGCCACAGTACCTCCACCACAGTACCAGCAATGCCACAGTACCCCACCACTGTACCACCAATGTCACAGTACCACCACTGCATTACCACCAACACCACAGTACCACCACCACATTACCACCAACGCTACAGTACCACCACCACATCACGACCACTACCACAGTACCTTCACCACAGTACCACAACTACCACAGTACCTCCACTATAGTACCACCACCGCATTACCACTAACGCCACAGTACCTCCACTACAGTACCAGCAAAGCCACAGTACCCCTACCACAGTACCACCAATGCCACAATACCTCCACCACAGTACCACCACTGCATTACCACCAACACCTCAATACCCCCACCACAGTACCATCAACGCCACAGTACCTCCCCCACAGTACCACCAACCCCCCAGTACCTTCACCACATTACCACCAACACCACAGTACCCCCACCGCATAACCACCACAGTACCTCCACCATATTACACTAACGCCACAGTACCTCCACCACATTACCACTACCACCACAGTACCACTACCACCACAGTACCACTACCACCACAGTACCACTACCACAACACCACCAACAACCACAGTATCTCCACAGCATTACCACTGCCACCACAATACCTCCACCATGTCACCACTGCATTACCACCACTACCACAGCAACACCACCGCATTACCACCACTACCACAGCAACACCACCGCATTACCACCACTACCACAGTAACACCACCGCATTACCACCACTACCACAGTAACACCACCGCATTACCGCCACTACCACAGTAACACCACCCCATTACCACCACTACCACAGTAACACCACTGCATTACCACCACTACCACAGTAACACCACCGCATTACCACCACTACCACAGTAACACCACCCCATTACCACCACTACCACAGCAACACCACTGCATTACCACCACTACCACAGTAACACCACCGCATTACCACCACTACCACAGTAACACCACCGCATTACCACCACTACCACAGTAACACCACCGCATTACCGCCACTACCACAGTAACACCACCGCATTACCGCCACTACCACAGTAACACCACCCCATTACCACCACTACCACAGTAACACCACCGCATTACCGCCACTACCACAGTAACACCACCGCATTACCGCCACTACCACAGTAACACCACCCCATTACCACCACTACCACAGTAACACCACCCCATTACCACCACTACCACAGTAACACCACTGCATTACCACCACTACCACAGTAACACCACCGCATTACCGCCACTACCACAGTAACACCACCGCATTACCGCCACTACCACAGTAACACCACCGCATTACCGCCACTACCACAGTAACACCACCGCATTACCGCCACTACCACAGTAACACCACCGCATTACCGCCACTACCACAGTAACACCACCGCATTACCGCCACTACCACAGTAACACCACCCCATTACCACCACTACCACAGTAACACCACCGCATTACCACCACTACCACAGTAACACCACCCCATTACCACCACTACCACAGTACCACCACCCCATTACCACCAATGCCATAGTACCTCCACCGCATTACCACCACCACCACAGTACCTCCACATGGTTATTACCTCTACCACCACAGTACCTCCACATGTTTATTACCGCTACCACCATAGTACCACCAATGCATTACCTTTACTTGGCAGCTTTCGCCCTCCATTCCCTCTCATTCTGTTTATGTGACTATGATCTGACGGGTTTCGCTTCTTCTGAACAATTTGGCTGCCAAGCGCTATTCCTGTTTTCGGCTTGTTTTTAGTTAAAGGGGTTGTCCCGCAAAATCAAGTGAAGTAAAACACTTCTGTATGGCCATATTAATGCACTTTGTACTGTACATCATGCATTAAATATGAGCCATACAGAAGTTATACACTTACCCCCTCCGGTGTTGGCGTCCCCGTCTCCATGGCATGCGCAGAAGACCTCGGCGGCGCGAGCACGCCGGAGCGGCCCCATTCAACGGGACAGAGAGGCAGACTGCGCAAGCACGTCTAATCAAGGCAGAAGAAGGCTTCGGTTGGCGCCATGGAGACGGGGACGCCAACAGCGAGGGGGGGGGGGTAAGTATACAACTTTTGTATGGCCAATATTTAATGCACGATGTATATTACAAAGTGCATTAATATGGCCATACAGAAGTGTATAGACCCACTTGCTGCCGCGGGACAACCCCTTTAAATCATTTTATATCGATTTAGGGGCATAATAAGGAAAGAGGATGCGGCCGTTCCCTAATATATCTATACATAGCTATTAGAGCGCCCCCTTGTTACAGTCCTGGGTATAAGAGATGATGGTAGAGATCTCTGTACTAACCCCTGATATATTATACATAGTTATTAGAGCGCCCCCTTGTTACAGTCCTAGGTATAATAGATGATGGAGAGATCTCTGTACTGACCCCTGTTATATCTATACATAGTTATTAGAGCGCCCCCTTGTTACAGTCCGGGGTATAATAGATGATGGGAGAGATCTCTGTACTGACCCCTGATATATCTATACATAGTTATTAGAGCGCCCCCTTGTTACAGTCCTGGGTATAATAGATGATGGGAGAGATCTCTGTACTGACCCCTGATATATTATACATAGTTATTAGAGCGCCCCCTTGTTACAGTCCTGGGTATAATAGATGATGGGAGAGATCTCTGTACTGACCCCTGATATATCTATACATAGTTATTAGAGCGCCCCCTTGTTACAGTCCTGGGTATAATAGATGATGGTAGAGATCTCTGTACTGACCCCTGATATATCTATACATAGTTATTAGAGCGCCCCCTTGTTACAGTCCTGGGTATAATAGATGATGGGAGAGATCTCTGTACTGACCCCTGATATATTATACATAGTTATTAGACCGCCCCCTTGTTACAGTCCTGGGTATAATAGATGATTGGAGAGATCTCTGTACTGACCCCTGATATATCTATATATAGTTATTAGAGCGCCCGCTTGTTACAGTCCTGGGTATAATAGATGATGGGTCTTGTAGTCCATCTATACATTGACCTGCTGGGCCATGTAGTCCCTCTATACACTGACAAGCTGGGCCATGTAGTTCCTCTATATACTGACAAGCTGGGCCATGTAGTCCCTCTATACACTGATCTGCTGGGCCCTGTAGTCCCTCTATACACTGACCTGCTGAGCCCTGTAGTCCCTCTATACACTGACCTGCTGGGCCCTGTAGTCTCTCTATACACTGACTTGCTGGGTCTTGTAGTTCCTCTATACACTGACCTGCTGGGCCTTGTAGTCCCTTTATACACGGACCTGCTGGACCATGTAGTCCCTCTATACACTGACCTGCTGGGCCCTTGTAGTTTCTCTATACACAAACCTGCTGGGCCCTGTAGTCCCTCTATACACAAACCTGCTAGGCCGTGTAGTCCCTCTATACACTGACCTGCTGGGTCTTGTAGTCCCTCTATACACAAACCTGCTGGACCCTGTAGTCCCTCTATACACGGACCTGCTGGACCATGTAGTCCCTCTATACACTGACCTGCTGGGCTCTGTAGTTCCTCTATACACTGACCTGCTGGGCCCTGTAGCCACATGACACATGTGGATGTGCTGAGCCTTGTAGTCCTACAACAGAGTGCTGCCATAGTAATGTGTACTTACAGATCAGCGGCGCAGCAGTGTGTGGGTGCGAGCCCCCTGCAGCAGCCTGGGAGCCGGAGACCGAGGAGGCGACTGTGAGCCCCGTCCCCCTAATCCCCCCAACATGATTGATGAATTCTTTCATAGGCCATCTGAATGGAAATGAGTGTGTAAGGAGATTAGAGGCATGCGACCCCCCTGAGGGGCGAGGAATGTACCCGGGTGACAGCGCCATGAATAGGGGGCAGCATTCCTGGGAACAACAGCAGCCAACACATGTAGCAGAGCCCAGAGGGCTCCACAGTGTGGCCTTACATAGGACTGCAGGGAACATCTACAATATATGGGTCATGTGTGATTGGCGATGCGGCCGGACCGATTCTTTTCTCCTCAGGTGACTGATGTTTTGTAAATATGTATATATGCTTTTTGGCAATTGTTTTGTATTTTGGCAATTTTTCTGTTATTTTGTTATCTTTATTTTTTTATTATAAAAGTAAAAAAAAATTAAAAATAAGATTCACTGTTATCCGTGGTGTTACATGGGACTGCAAATCACATCTACTACATTACCTGCCCTCAGTTATCATTGTTATCTGTGGTGTTACATGGGACTGCAAATCACATCTACTACATTACCTGTCCTCAGTTATCATTGTGTTATCTGTGGGGTTACATGGGACTGCAAATCACATCTACTACATTACCTGTCCTCAGTTATCATTGTGTTATCTGTGGGGTTACATGGGACTGCAAATCACACCTACTACATTACCTGCCCTCAGTTATCATTGTGTTATCTGTGGGGTTACATGGGACTGCAAATCACATCTACTACATTACCCGTCCTCAGTTATCATTGGTGGTGTTACATGGGACTGCAAATCACATCTACTACATCACCTGTCCTCAGTTATCATTGTGTTATCTGTGGGGTTACATGGGACTGCAGGTATCCGACCTCTCACTTCCTGCTGGAGGGTGTGGCTCACCTGTGAGTAGGTGTTTGCAGCTCCAGGCCTCTTTCTTTCTCCTCTAGGGCCTGGGTCTTTTGCTCTCTCCTACCCAGGGGAGGGTGAGGTCCTGGGCTATGGCTAGAGGGAGGACTACTACCCCCACTCTTCGGAGCCAGCCGGCGGAGGGTGGGGATGTATTGCAACCGGCTACCCAGGAGGGGCTGAGGAGATTCAGCCGGAGACACAGGGATGTGTCTCCTGCTCCTCTCCTGGAGAACACCATCGGGCTAGCCAGGGTGAGGGACGGCGGCCCTCCGGGACCTTGGCTGCTAGGACTTCCAGCAAAAGCCCTCCTGGAGTCAGGCCAGGTGCTTCTGGGGGCGACCCCGGTCCTACCATCGAGGACTGGGGGACACTGCGGCCTCGGGAGGACAGTGCCATCTTTGCTGCCAGACTCGCTTCAAGGACCCAGGAGTACCGTGAGGAGTACTTCAAGGCTCCAGGAGGAGTTACAGGCATCTAGGTCCCTCACCAACAACTCAGGTGGGTCAAGAAGGGCCCAATACAACCAGGCCATCCAGGAATTAAAGAGAAATCCGCGCCCTGATTGAGAGGAGGGCGGCCATCTTCAAGGGTGCAGGTCCCTTTGCTAAGAAGTTGGGGAATTTTGACCAGTTTGAAGGGTCTCAGCCGGCTCTGGCTGGGGTCTGTGATGATATGAAGGACCCAGTGTCCAATATGGAGCAGGCCCCCTTCTGGAGAACTGCGGACAGTCAGCAGTCCCTGTGCAGTGACCTTCCAGCTGGGCAAGCTACTGTTATTTTAAAGGGGTTGTCCCGCGCCGAAACGTTTTTTGTTTTTTTTTCAACCCCCCCGTTCGGTGCGAGACAAACCCGATGCAGGGACTTTAAAAAAAAAAAACGCACAGCGCTTACCTGAATCCCCGCGCTCCGGTGACGATGGCCGCCGGGATCTTCTCCCTCGGTGGACCGCAGGGCTTCTGTGCGGTCCATTGCCGATTCCAGCCTCCTGATTGGCTGGAATCGGCACGTGACGGGGCGGAGCTACACGGAGCCGCTCTCCGGCACGAGCGATCCCATTGAGAAAAGAAGACGACCGGACTGCGCAAGCGCGTCTAATCGGGCGATTAGACGCTGAAAATTAGACGGCTCCATGGAGACGAGGACGCTAGCAACGGAGCAGGTAAGTGAATAACTTCTGTATGGCTCATAATTAATGCACGATGTACATTACAAAGTGCATTAATATGGCCATACAGAAGTGTATAGACCCACTTGCTGCCGCGGGACAACCCCTTTAAGCTTGGACTCCTCTGGGGAAGAGGGTGAGGACAGCGGCCCGGGGGTGGGGGGCAACTAATGGCGTACATAAGACACCTGGAATCCCCTGGAGGCCTGGAGGGTCTCTATTTTGGCAATGACGTTCCTGAACGAGACTCCCAGGCTAAAAAGAAGAAAAGTGGTAAAAAGATCACCTGGGTGGAGTACAGGTACGTCAGCCTCCCAGGGCAAGCCTCTGAACCAGGGGAGGGAGGTATCTACATGGGTAGCCCCCGTGCCCGACCCAGCCTGGACTCTGCTAATGTGGGTTCAGTGCAAAGGAAGGGGGAAAGAGCTAGGCATCCTGATCCAAACACTCCATCAAGGTTCATAATGACAGAAGGAGTGACAGGCAGAAGCTGGTGGGGTCTGACAGCGAGATTCCTAAGTGTGGGGGTCATCCGGCATGATCCAGGTAAAATGTCAAAAAAGGCTGTGGAGGTGTGTGTGTGTGTGTGTGTGGGGGGGGGGGGGGGTCACCTGGAATGGAGTGACCCCCAGAAAGGCCCTTCGGTGGGCCTGGGCAAGGGGGATTGCCTGGCGTCAGGTGATCCTAAGCATCCCGGGAAGTTGGGGGGCCATCCGGTGTCAGGTGGCCCCAAGAAGAGCCCTGCGGTGGACCTAAAGAAAGGTGGTTTCCTAAAAGCAAGTGAACCTACAACAAATATGGTGACGGGGAGCACGGCTGGAGGGTCCGTTTCCTTCGCCATCCTAGTGAAAGTTCCCGCTAGAATTCCTTTGGCGGCAAGGGGCGGGGCCAAAGGCCTTCCTGTGTGTGCGGCTGGAGGTCCCATTCCCCCGTTACTAAGGGAGGGGGTGGGTCTGGTGGCTTGGAGGAGACTATATTTCAGAAGCCAAAGCTGGGTTTCTCCCCTGCAGGCATGGGGTAGCTGCTGGGGGTCCTCTGGGCCGCCAAGTGCCCCTTACTCCTCCCACCAGGAGGAGGGCTGTTACCAGGCCGGTTGCAGAGAAGGGGGAGATCGATAAGTGTGAGAGTACAGAAAGCATGGAGGTGTGTGAAAGGGATGAAGGGAGCAACATGATCGCGAGTGGTGTGCGTGAAGGAGAGTCTGGGGGTGTGGGGAATCTTAACAATACAGGATTAAATGTTGAGGTGTCTGTTGGTGGAGGAGTATCTGGGGGAGATAAAGGTGATCGTAAATGTACAAAAGTCACAAGTGAGGATGGAGTGTCTGGTGGTTTGGGGAGGAGTGGGGGCCTTGGTCCAGCTGCCGCCTCGGTGCTGACAGCTCCCAGGAGCTACGCGAGTCTTGCCGCCGGGGTAAGTGGGGGACCTTCACCTCCCAGCTTCAGGGACCCCAGGTCACATGAGCTGTTTTCTTATCCGCCTTCAAGAGAGCAGAGAGGTCAGTCACTATAGAGGGTGAAAAGCGCGACCTTTTTGGATACATAGGTTTGGCATAGGGGCCTTACGAGACCAAAGCAAGGAGAAGAGGCATGGTCGCTTCCTACAGCCGGGCAGAGGGGGTCCAGGAGGAATGTGGTCCATCTCTGATGGAGAGGCAGTGACGGAGCTTCTCCTCGGGATGGAATTCAGGGAGAGTGACATCTTTGCCTGATCCACCCCTTTGGGACCTCCCTGTTTGTCAGCTTTGCGAGACCGGAGGGGCTTGAGCTCTTCTGGTCAAAATAAGAGCTGGCTCAGACGGAGCCCGAGTGGCAGGATTTTGTGGTTCAAGCAATTTCCTGCCAGAATGACACTAAGAGAGTGACCGTTCTGACTAGTAATGAGTCTCTCTCTTATGTTGACATCATGACCTGGATGGGCAGGTATGGGGAGATTCTCCATCCTCCTCAAAAAAACAGGGACGCACACGGTATCTGGTCAGGGGCCTGGACTTTCATGGTAAAGTTGAAACGTGCAGGTAATTCAGTTACCCGCATCCCTTCTTCTGAGTTCCTGGGAAGGGACAGGATTCTGTTTTTTTTTTTTTCCAGGGGCAGCCAAAGTTCTGCCACAGGTGCAGGGACCCCACACATTTCAGTGCACAGTGTAAGATGTTGGTGTGTGCGCTGTGTGGGGGCAGAGACCACCCATCCTCATCCTGTGGCAGCATTCGGTGTAACCTGTGTGGTGCTTTAGGGCACCCATTTAGTCACTGTCCCTTATCCTTTGCCAACATCGGCCGAGCTCAGTCAGCAGGCCCGTCGCTCCGGGGGTGAAGCTGTTGGCAACAGGGAGGAGGAAGAGCTACGGGGTCTTGGCAGTGTGCGTCACGATAAATAGTGTAGCTAGTGAGGCACGCCTTCTGGATGTCCAAGTTCGGCACACCCCAGGGCACACAGGGTTCACTTGGTTTAAAGGTAGTTATTGCAGGTCTAGGATAGATGGGTTTTATTTAAAGGAGGAAGCCGTCTCCTCACCGTTATCGGTGGTGGAGGTGGAGTTCTTCAATCACTGTAGGATTCTTTTTTCTCTGAATGTCACAGAGACCCCTCATCACTCCTGGAAGAAGCAGAAATAAGACAGTCCTTTAAGGATTTTCTTCAGAGCCAGGAACCGCTACTGGGCCTATGCAGCAGTAAGTTAGTGGTGGGAGATGTTCAAACATCGGGTGAGAAGATTCTTCTGACAGATCTCCAACCTGAGGAGGAAACTCAAGTGTTTGGTCTTGACTGGAGGTAGCCACGAGGAGATCTCCAGAATGAAATCGATGCTCAAGAGATGTCAATATGATAGACATGCATCTTTGGTTCTTGAGAGGGATTTTGGGAAGTACCGCTCGCCCGACCCCTACAAGAACTGTAAGATGTCACTGAGTTGTAAATTGGTCAAGGATCTGCTAGACATCAGCCTCCTTTGGTGTAAAACCTTCAGAAACGGTGCGGTGTACAAAAATCCTTCACACGCCCTCCTGTCTCCCACTCCTGGAAGAACGACCGAAACCATCCCTTACAGGAGGATACCCATGGAGAAGCCCTCTTATTCCAGAGGTTTGCGATATTAGCTTTCAAAAAGGTATTCGCGAGGAATACCACTGGGTTGACCATACCCAATCCACCTAGTCTCCTCGTACAGTAAGTAACCTCCCTCTTGACTGGGTTCAACCTATTCCCCCATAACAGCTGGAAGAACAGGCTGTAGACCCGTGACCAAAGAGGTTCTGGCAAAATGCAGACACTTCCCAGGTACATCAACAAAGGGAGCAGGTAAGTCTTGATCAAGCAAACCCTTTCTCTCAGGGTCAAAGACCACCCTTTCCATTGATCCACCTCTTGAGCGGCATTCCTTAACCTGCTTTCCCAGTTTTTCTCGGGATAATTCCCTTGGTTGAAATCCATACCTAAAATTTTAGCGGAATCTTGGGGTTCTGGGAGAGTGTCTGGAAGATCAAAAGCAGGATCTCCCCCTCCCAGCCAGAGACTCTCACACTTTTCCCGATTGATCTTTGACCCGGAGACCTCCGCGTAGCGAACAACTTCTGACATCACCCACCCCACCTCCTCATGAGAGGAGACAAAGATAGTAAGGTCATCAGCGTACGCCACTGTCCTCAAGGCCGGGCCGGCACCCCCGGATCCATCCTCACCACCGACAACAGTCCGTCTACCCTTCTGAGGAAGGGAACGACAGCGAACGAGTAAAGCAAGGGGCTCAGAGGGCATCCCTGACGGACACCAGACCCGACTACAGAAGGATAGCCAACCCAACACTTCTTGAGCGGGAAACTCTCGGCCCCTGAATACAATGTTTTTAACCATTTTACGAACCCCACAGACAGACCGTATCTCAAAAGGACAGACCAAAGGTACTCGTGATTTACTTGATCAAAAGCTTTAGCCTGGTCCAGGGAAAGTAAAAACCCCTTCCAGAAACCTGCCCTGCCCCGCTCCACAGCCTCCCAGACACTCAGCACAGCGCTAAACGTGCTTCGACCGGTAACGGAGCAGTACTAAGCCCCAGAAAGGAGCTGGGGTGCAAATTTCACCAACCTACTGAACAGCACTTTTGCCAGAAACTTTCTGTCCCTATTGAGGAGCGCAATGGGACGCCAATTCTCAATACGGAATGGATCTTTACCCTTTGACAGAATATTTAGGGCTGACTTCCTCATTGACTCTGGCAGAACGCCCGAGGATAGACATTCATAAAAAACCTTGGTCAAGAGGGGAACCAACATTTCCTTAAAGGCTTTATAAAACTCAGATGTTAAGTCGTCTGGACCTGGCGACTTTTTAGACCGAAGCCCATCAATAACCAGTCCGACTTCCTCTTCTGTCAAAACGCCAAGAGTGGGTTTACCCCTGGTTCAGGAATAGTTTCCACCAGGAAAGCAGAGATTCCTTCCCGATTAAGTTCCTTCCTGCCCAAGAGATGCAAGTAGAAGGATCTGATGACCTCCAGGATCCCTGATCTGGACCTTTTCAGAGAGCCCATACTGTCTAGCAGATCCGTGACCAATTTACAACTCACTGACATCTTACAGTTCTTGTAGGGGTCGGGCGAGCGGTACTTTCCAAAGTCCCTCTCAAGAACCAAAGATGTGTGTCTATCATACGGACATCTCTTGAGCAACGATTTCACTCTCGAGATCTCCTCACGGCTACCTCCAGTGGAGACCAAACACTCGAGTTTCCTCTTCAGGCTCTGATACACACGCTTTCTGTTTAGCCTTGTGAGGTTGAAGATCTGTCGGAAGAACCTTCTTACCCGATGTTTGAACGTCTCCCACCACTCTGACTTACTGCTGCATTGTTACCAGCAGCGCGGTCGGGTCTCAGCGGCATGCCAGACCTGCTGCTGGGGTCCAGGCACGACATTCTTCCTTCCGGGTCCGGCGCCGGTTCCCTTAGGGCGGCAGCGCGGCTCTGAGAGTCTTTTCTGATGTGAGTGGGTGGGTCTTCTTCCTCCACCCACCAGCATGTCATTGGCTCCGCCCCCCTTGCGAGACATAAAAGGCAGCAGCTGGCTAGGTTCATTGCCAGTGTTTGTTTGTACCTAGTGAGGTTAACTAGGTCTCTCTGGTCTTCAGACCTTGCTTCAAACCTTGCCTTAACCCTTGCTCTACCCTCCTTGCTGTAGGTTTTTTCAGTCCCCGTTAGGATCAGAGTTCCCTAGACAGTATAGGGACCGCCGCCCAGTTGTCCCCCTGGGTTTAGCCAGGGCGAGGCAAGTAGGTAGGGTCAGAGGGGTGGGTGGTTTTTAGGGACTCCCAGTCTTCTTCTGTACCCTCCTAACATGCATAGGCCCAGTAGTGGTTCCTGGCTCTGAAGAAAATCCTCAAAGGACCGTCCTATTTCTGCTTCTTCCAGGAGTGACAAATTCAACTTCCATAAACCTTTTCCCATCTGAGGGTCTCTGTGACATTCAGAGAAAAAAGAATCATACAGTGGTCGGAGAACTCCACCACCGATAGCGGTGAGGAGACAGCTTCCTCCTTTAAATAAAACCTATCTATCCTAGACCTGCAATAACTACCTCTAAACCAAGTGAACCCTGTGTGCCCTGGGGTGTGCCGAACGTGGACATCCACAAGGTGTGCCTCACTAGCTACACTAGTTAACGCGACCTATCATAGCCTAGCCGGTCATTGGAACCTCCCTCTTTTTAGCCTGGGAGTCTCGTTCAGGAACGTCATTGCCAAAATAGAGACCCTCCAGGGGATTCCAGATGTCTTATGTACGCCATTAGTTACCCCCCACCCCCGGGCCACTGTCCTCACCCTCTTCCCCAGAGGAGTTCAAGCTTAAAATAACAGTAGCTTGCCCAGCTGGAAGGTCACTGCACAGGGACTGCTGACTGTCCGCTGTTCTCCAGAGGGGGCCTGCTCCATATTGGACACTGGGTCCTTCATATCATCACAGACCCCAGCCAGAGCCGGCTGAGACCCTTCAAACCGGTCAAAATTCCCCAACTTCTTAGCAAAGGGACCTGCCCCCTTGAAGATGGCCGCCCTCCTCTCAATCAGGGCGCGGATTTCTCTTTAATTCCTGGATGGCCTGGTTGTATTGGGCCCTTCTTGACCCACCTGAGTTGTTGGTGAGGGACCTAGATGCCTGTAACTCCTCCTGGAGCCTTGAAGTACTCCTCACGGTACTCCTGGGTCCTTGAAGCGAGTCTGGCACCAAAGATGGTAACGTTCTCCCGAGGCTGCAGTGTCCCCCAGTCCTCGATGGTAGGACCGGGGTCTCTCCCAAAAGCACCTGGCCTGGCTCCAGGAGGACCTTTGCTGGAAGTCCCAGCAGCCGAGGTCCCGGAGGGCCGCTATCCCTCACCCTGGCTAGCCCGACGGCCACCTCGGGTGGTCTCCAGGCAGGGAGCAGGAGACACATCGCCGCGTCTCCTGCTAGTTCTTCTCAGCCCCTCCTGTGTAGCCGGTTGCAAAGCATCCCCACCCTCCGCCGGCTGGCTCCGGAGAGTGGGAGTAGTAGTCCTCCCTCTAGCCATAGCTCAGGACCTCACCCTCCCCTGGGTAGGAGAGAGCAAAAGTCCCAGGCCCTGGAGGAGAAAGAGAGAGGCCTGGAGCTGCAAACACCTACTCACAGGTGAGCCACACCCTGCAACAGGAAAAAGGGTGTGTACCTGCAGTCCTATGTAACCCCACAGATAACACAGTGATAACCGGGTACAGATAATGTAGTAGATGTAACCGGCAGTCCTATGTAACCCCACAGATAATGTAGTAGATGTGACCTGCAGTCCTATGTAACCCCACAGATAACACAGTGATAACCGGATACAGATAATGTAATAGATGCAATCGGCAGTCCTATGTAACCCCACAGATGATGTAGTAGATGTGACCTGCAGTCCTATGTAACTTCACAAATAACACTAATAACCGGGTACAGATAATGTAGTAGATGCAATCGGCAGTCCTATGTAACCCCACAGATAATGTAGTAGATGTGACCTGCAGTCCTATCTGAACTCAGTTATCACTGTTACCCATTTCTGGAGCTGCCTGACCCCAGCACACCCCCAACCCCCAGGATGGAGGGTCCTGCTGCCCCTGGGGCCATGGTCTTTCCCTCTACGACGTTTCGCCATCTCGGCTACTCGTATTCCCGCGGCCGCTGAGATGCGGTCTAATAGCAGTCTGTGATAAATATTTAAGCGGCTTTTAGTTGTGAGGATCTCAGAATGTGGACCATCAGCCAGTCACCTCCGTGATTAATGGGGGCCAGACGCTGGGAGGGGCTCATCTGGGATCCTCGGCTCTTTGGAGTAGCTCACATTAACCCTCATAACTGCTGCCCTCACCCCGCCTGCTGCCCGCCACCAGCAAGTCGCCAGTCACTCATATGTGTGGGCACCCAGCTCCTATAGATTTATCAGACTCTCCTGACTGCTCCAGGTAGCTCTATTCATCCTGGGCTACCTGCTTCATGAATAAAATGCCAGAACTACAGTGAAGACTGACACAATGTTACAGCAATAGCCGAGAATGAGGCTACTGCAAGCATGATGAGAACACCCAAACCCCATGTAGGTTGGCCGTGATGCCACTCACTGCTTGCAGGAGGTCTTCTGTACTGGAAACGCCGACAAGAACATCAGGACAGCAATCTGGAGCTCCGAGGACCGCAGTAACCCCACAGCTGCCAGTGCAGAACTAATGCTATCCCATTAGTAAGCAGTCCTTACCATCTGTCAAACTAGCCCATAGTGGTGGGGATCTGTGTGCGGGCACACCTGTGGTCTACTTCATTTTGAGCCCCATAATTTCTCTGGTCTGGTTGGAGTGGGTCGAGCTGGGTATGTTCTGATTGTGAATATGTAATGAGTGGGTGGAGCTGGTCTGGTTGGTGTGGGTGGAGTCAGCCTAATTGGAGTGGGTTGAGCTGGGAATGTTCGGATTGTGAATATGTATAGAGTTGCTGGAGCTGGTCTCATTGGTGTTGGCCTGGTTGGAGTTGGTCGGGTTGGAGCTGCTGGAGCTGGCCTGGTTGGAGTTGGAGCTCATGGAGTTGGTCGGGTTGGAGCTCATGGAGTTGGTTGGGTTGGAGTTGGTGGAGTTGGCCTGGTTAGAGTTGGAGCTCGTGGAGTTGGTCGGGTTGGAGCTCATGGAGTTGGTTGGGTTGGAGTTGGCCTGGTTGGAATTGGAGCTCATGGAGTTGCTTGGGTTGGAGTTGGTGGAGTTGGCCTGGTTAGAGTTGGAGCTCGTGGAGCTAGCCTGGTTGGAGTTGGAGCTCATGGAGTTGGTCGGGTTGGAGCTCATGGAGTTGGTTGGGTTGGAGTTGGTGGAGTTGGCCTGGTTAGAGTTGGAGCTTGTGGAGTCGGTCGGGTTGGAGTTGGCCTGGTTGGAGTTGATGAAGAGCTCATGATTAACTTTCTCCTCCAGTCTCATCATCGTCACCTCTCTAACTTTAATATCGGCTATGGATTGCTCTCGGAGAATGATGCCCGGCTGCCGCCTGGAGGGTCACATGACCATCTGCTTTGAGGAAATCTTGGCTAATTATCTGAGAGTGCTTTATGACGCCAAGAACTGTAACCGAGCTGCCGCCTTAATCCTGGCGTTCAAACCGATTTCCACACCGCATATCAGCTGGTGCCCGCAGTGCCGCTGCTGTGACGGGGAGGAGGGGGATACACTTGTACTGTTGGGGGTTCACTCTGCCCACTTGTACAGCTCCACAAGGGGGCAGCATCAGGTTCTCCAGACTACGGAATGGTGAAATGCTCCAAGATGCCATAGGTGGAGAGAATACAAAATTCCAATAGTCTGGAATCTGAGCCCCCCCAACCTGACAAGCAGGGGCTGAACGAGTCCATGTTGTTAATTTAGCTAATTCTTGGAATATTTGCTCATGACTGTGCAATCTGGTGCACCGATATCCATGGACCAGGCCTGATGGCGGATTATCAGCATACTCGGAATGCCGGATTATTAGATCTAAACTGTCGTACATGGTGGAGTAAGAGAACAGAGAAGAATGCCGGATTAGCAGAATAACGCTGAAGTCTGCTGAATCATCAGTGATGGCGAGGAATTCCAGATTATCAGAGGGACAGATTAGTTTGACAGTCAATAGGACTTCCCAATGATAATAACGTATCGCGCTGCGTGGCGATAAAAAGAAGGCCCCCTGGGAAACATGGGAAATAAAAACAAAAATGCCAAACGCAGAACGCTAGAGCATGGCGCCATTTTTTTCCCACTCCAGATCGCATGAGTGAAAACATCGCGAATGTGATGGAAATCATTGAAAATCATTGGTTTCATAATGCTGTGTTTTCACTCACTCTCGCATTCTGTGAAAATTGCGCAGTTTTATCGCGCGTGTGAAACCACCCTCACACCTGATATTGGGTTGAGAGACAACGTGTGTTTTACCGCGGATGCAAGGCTTCTGTGGGTTTCCGAATCCTTTGGCGCCAGTCTCACGCGTGATGCAGGATCTGAGGGGTTTCCTATTGATTTCACTGGCCCCCCTCGCATCGCACAAAACGCGAGCGAGAATGTAAGTCTTGTGAATAAACCCCAACGCCGTATCCCGGGATATTATACTGAAGTGTCCCAGACTATCACACGAGCGGACGCGATATCGGACCATGGAGCTCGTGCGAGGCGCCCGCGGATGCCAGGCGTTTGTGTCAAAAACACCTCCCATCACTTCAGTACAGTTGTGAGAGCCGTGCCGGAGGATCGCCAAGTGTTTCCCATTATGTTCAATGGGAAACCTTGCATCGCACACACGTGCAAATCGCACGCCGTGTGATGCGTTTTCGAGGCGTTCCACGGGAGCCTCCAAATAAAGGACACGCTGCCACTGACAATCGCGTGAAAAAAACGCAGTGTTAAAAAAACGGGGTGGAAGCCCTAATTGTGCAGTATACCGGATCATCAGAGGAACGCTGAGGAATAGCAGATTATCAGAGTAAAATGAAAAAAAAATCTTAGAAAAATGAACTAATTGGATCAGAAAATGTGGTACCTGAAATACAGGGCGTATTCATCAACAGGCTGCCACAGGAGGTGGTGAGTGCTCCTTCAATGGGAGTGTTCAAACAGAGGCTGGACAAATATCTGTCTGGGATGATTTAGTGATCCTGCACAGAGCAGGGGGTTGGACCTGATGACCCTGGGGGGCCCCGATGACCTCGGAGGAGTCAATGAGCCCGGAGGACCCGATGACCCCGGAGGACCCTTCCAACTCCACCATTCTAGGATTCTATGATCAATGTAACGCGCCAAATCTTTTTTTGCCAAACCCAGACGACTCTGCTTTTTATAGTGAAGAATGGCCATGGTCAAGCTGCGATATAACGCTGCGTAAAGGAGCAAGAAAAATGGCGCAGAGTTCCAACCGTCTAGACCTGCCATACGATGCCGTCTGTCCATGTCCATGACGTCGTATCTACTAACGGGCAGAGTTCTTGGAGGTATAACTGCAGCCAGAAGTGGATATACTTTTACAGTGCTGATACATTTTGTTACAATGTTGCCATGGTGGCCACGCCCCCTTTTAAAGGCATAGCCTATTAGATGTGTCATTACTTATTAGAAAAGGGCCGCCATTTTTTTTGTTGGCCCATATAACAAGTGTAACGAGCTACCGGGCCCGCCGCTTGGATATACAGTACGATCCCGACGCCATGTTTACTGACAGCATTGTGCCATTCTGTCGTCCACCACTTACTGTGCGCAAAGAGTTAACCGCAGACCGTCTGTGACCACATGACGTCCCCCTGAGGCCGGGACCTGCCGACCATGAACTTCCAGAAGCCTGAGGAGAAAGTGTCGGTTCCTCTGCCCCTCTAATGGCTTTCAGATGTCGGCGGCAGCGCAGGACGTTCCCTACGTTCACTTTCTGCTCAGCTTCAAGGAGAAGGAAGCGAATACGGTTTCTTTACAATTTCACACCTCACCCCTGGATCCCCTCAAATCACGGGGGAGCAGAGCACTGCGTCCAGGCCATGCTTGTAAAACCGTCACAGAGAGCGCGATGGGGGAGGCACTGGAAGACGGTCAATCAGAACTACTATTACATGGCGATTATGTAATGCGACAGCGACATTCCAACTCCAAACCGCGAGTCGCGCCTATTTCTTTTATGACATCATAGGGAGGGCGGTTTTATTTTTCCTGAACACAGTAGGAGGTGCGTGAGATAAGACGAATATCAGGTTTGCGATATTTTGGATTCGCTAGACAGAAACATGAAGTGCGTGATCCTGGCCTCAGGCTTTTACGCCATTTTTGATCCCGAGTTGCACATTCAGATTGTGCCGCGATGTCGGGCCTGTTCCCTTCCTGTAAGTTACGGGTCACCTTGAAGGGCAGATGCTGTGCCAAATCCGCACGCCGTTCCTTTAAATATATCACTTCCTAAAACGGATCAGCGCTGGGAATTCCGTAGACAGCCAATCAGAAAGGCTGAAGGCTTAGCCACGGATTCCGGTTGCTCTTTTAGGGCTCACTCACATGGGCGCAGCTCTGCCGCGTATTACGCAAATATTTTTTGCTTGCGGAATACGCGGTGAGCAGAACCTACAGATTTAAGGGAGTTCATTCATATGTCGCGACTTTCGTTCACGTGAAAAAATATGCGGCGTGCCCCACGTTGGTGCGTATCGTATGCCGGAATAGGAAAGCGCTAATGCGCGGGAAACCTGCACGTTCACCAAAGAACTGCGTCTCCACATGAAGCAGTGACAGGCCGCGCCTTCATGTGGAAATGGGTTATATTTCTGCAAGCGGAATTTAACACGGTTTTTAGAGGCGGAGCCTGCGCAGCGCGAACGTATCCCGAGGGCAGAACCTGCGCAGCGTGAACGTATCCCGAGGGCGGAACCTGCGCAGTGTGAACGTATCCCGAGGGCGGAACCTGCGCAGCGTGAACGTATCCCGAGGGCGGAACCTGCGCAGCGTGAACGTATCCCGAGGGCGGAACCTGCGCAGCGCGAACGTATCCCGAGGGCGGAACCTGCGCAGCGCGAATGTATCCCGAGGGCGGAACCTGCGCAGCGCGAACGTATCCCGAGGGCGGAACCTGCGCAGCGCGAACGTATCCCGAGGGCGGAACCTGCGCAGCGCGAACGTATCCCGAGGGCGGAACCTGCGCAGCGCGAACGTATCCCGAGGGCGGAACCTGCGCAGCGTGAACGTATCCCGAGGGCGGAACTTGCGCAGCGCGAACGTATCCCGAGGGCGGAACCTGCGCAGCGCGAACGTATCCCGAGGGCGGAACCTGCGCAGCGCGAACGAATCCCGAGGGCGGAACCTGCGCAGCGCGAACGAATCCCGAGGGCGGAACCTGCGCAGCGCGAACGTATCCCGAGGGCGGAACCTGCGCAGCGCGAACGTATCCCGAGGGCGGAACCTGCGCAGCGCGAACGTATCCCGAGGGCGGAACCTGCGCAGCGCGAACGTATCCCGAGGGCGGAACCTGCGCAGCGCGAACGTATCCCGAGGGCGGAACCTGCGCAGCGTGAACGTATCCCGAGGGCGGAACCTGCGCAGCGCGAACGTATCCCGAGGGCCGATGTGGAGACATCAGAATCCGTGTCTAATTCTTCGTACAGATGCAGCCTCATCCCCACGCATCTGCGCTCCAGTTTGCCGCTGATCGGCACCCGGATTTACAGCGGGATCATCCGTGTGCGGATTCTCCAGCGTGGAAACGAAGTGAAGACATAAGATAGCTGCGGTTTTCTTGCGCACAGATTTTAGATTCACTTGCGGTAAAGCTGTGCGCGGTATTGACTGCTCTGTGGATTCCTGTTGCAAGCCATTGGACTCGTCTTTCGCCACGGATTTGATGCCCCATTGGTACGGATTCCGTGTCCAGTAGGTGATGAAGAGCACTGTGTGAACAGTAAGTGGCGCTAATGAGCCAACTGCAAACAGTTCTTAGGGGCGTGGCCATTACAATTGGCGCTGCACATTCGAATACGCAATTTACCTCCTAAATAGAAGTAACTAAATATCGCGGACGCGACGGACGCTCTTGCCGCAGGTGGAGTGTTATGTATCACAAATGAAGGAACGTGTACTCACGTCTGCGCCAGAAGCTCCGTCCGCGCCGCGCTGGGACACGCGGTTGTGTGAGCCCGGTCACAAGTTACATGAGACTTTGCCATCATAGACCGCAATCAGCGGTGACTGCGGCCTGGCGTTGTAAGTTAGTCGCGCAGCGTAAGTGGCATAACGTTTTCGGTTGCACGAGCGAGGTTCCAGCCGTATCCGGAACGCGCGGCGCGCTTTGGACGAGGCGTTGGGATCCGCGTTTCCGGCCTGCAACCAGCTGTGTGAGCGGAGCCAGCGCTCCATCAGAAAGTGACGGTAACGCGTCCTGACAGCTCCGCGCACAACACAAACAAATAGAAGGATTTGCTACCACAGAAGATTCCAGCTTCAAAGAAACCAATTCAAAACAGATCTCCGCGAGGCGGAAAATACAACGGCTGCCAGAGGGGCGGCCGGGAGGAAGGGGCTGGAGGCGGCAGGGACGGGCCGCAGAAATGGATGGATGGGAGATAGAGAGAGAGAGATAGATACATATGAGATAGATAGGAGATAGATAGATATGAGATAGATATGAGATAGATAGATAGATAGATATGAGATAGATATGAGATAGATAGATATGAGATAGATAGGAGATAGATAGATATGAGATAGATATGAGATAGATAGATAGGATAGATAGATAGATATGAGATAGATAGATAGATAGATAGATATGAGATAGATAGATAAATAGATAGATAGATAGATATGAGATAGATAGATAGATAGGAGATAGATAGGAGATAGATAGATAGATAGATAGGAGATAGATAGATAGATAGATAGATAGGAGATAGATAGATAGGAGATAGATAGATAGATAGATAGATAGATAGATAGATAGATATGAGATAGATAGATAGGAGATAGATAGATAGGAGATAGATAGATAGATAGATATGAGAGATAGATAGATAGATAGATATGGGATAGATAGATAGATAGATAGGAGATAGAGAGATAGATAGATAGATATGAGATAGATATGAGATAGATAGATAGGAGATAGATAGATAGGAGATAGATAGATAGATAGATATGAGAGATAGATAGATAGGAGATAGATAGATAGATCTGAGATAGATAGATAGAAAGATAGGAGATAGATAGATAGATAGATATGAGATGGATAGGAGATAGATAGATAGAGAGATAGATAGATATGGAGATAGATAGATAGGAGATAGATAGATAGATATGAGATAGATATAGATAGATATGAGATAGATATGAGCTAGATAGATAGATAGATAGATAGGAGATGGATAGATAGATAGATAGGAGATGGATAGATATGGGATAGATAGATAGATATGAGATAGATATAGATACATATGAGAGATAGATAGATAGATAGATAGATATGAGATAAATAGATAGGAGATAGATAGATAGATAGGGAGATAGATAGATAGATATGAGATAAATAGATAGGAGATAGATAGATAGATAGGGAGATAGGGGATAGATAGATAGATAGATAGATAGATAGATAGATAGGAGATAGATAGATAGATATGAGATAGGAGATAGATAGGAGATATATATAGGAGATAGATAGATAGATAGATAGATAGATAGGAGATAGATAGATAGATATGAGATAGGAGATAGATAGGAGATATATATAGGAGATAGATAGATAGATAGATAGGAGATAGATAGATAGATAGGGGATAGATAGATAGGATATAGATAGATAGATAGATAGGAGATAGATAGATAGGGAGATAGGAGATAGATAGATAGATAGGGAGATAGGGGATAGATAGATAGGAGATAGGAGATAGATAGATAGATAGATAGATAGGGAGATAGGGGATAGATAGATAGGAGATAGGAGATAGATAGATAGGAGATAGATAGATAGGAGATAGGAGATAGATAGATATGAGATAGGAGATAGATAGATATGAGGTATAGATAGGAGATAGATAGATAGATAGATAGATAGATAGATAGATAGATAGATAGATAGATAGATAGATAGGAGATAGATAGATCTGAGATAGATAGATAGGAGATAGATAGGAGATAGATAGATAGGAGATAGATAGATAGGAGATAGATAGATAGATATGAGATAGATAGGAGATAGATAGATGATAGATAGATAGGAGATAGATAGGAGATAGATAGATAGGAGATAGGAGATAGATAGATAGATAGGAGATAGATAGATAGATAGATAGATATGAGATAGATAGATAGGAGATAGATAGGTAGATAGATAGATGGATAGATATGAGATAGATAGATAGATAGATAGATAGGAGATAGATAGATAGGAGATAGATAGATAGGAGATAGATAGATAGATATGAGATAGATAGATAGATAGATAGAGAGATAGAGATAGATAGATAGATAGATAGATAGGAGATAGATAGATAGGAGATAGATAGATAGGTAGATAGATAGATGGATAGATATGAGATAGATAGATAGATCTGAGATAGATAGATATGGGATAGATAGATAGGAGATAGATGGATAGATAGATGGATAGATAGATAGGAGATAGATAGATATGGGATAGATAGATAGGAGATAGATAGATAGATAGATAGATAGGAGATAGATAGATAGGAGATAGATGGATAGATATGAGATAGATAGATAGATAGATATGAGATAGATAGATAGATAGATAGATAGGAGATAGATAGATAGGAGATAGATAGAAAGAGAGAGATAATAGATATCTATCATGTCCTACTCTCTCATGCCTCCCTCTCTCTCATATATCATATCTCTCTATCATATATTGATCACATATATGTATCATATATCTCTCTGTCATATCTTTCTCCCCCGTATCTCTCTCATATCATCTCTCTCTGGATAGATTTTCTACCATATTTAATTCTGTATTACAGCCCAGAGCATCCTGCAGAATATTCCGCCTGTGTGTTGGGCCCCCAGCCCTCCAGATGACCCCAGTATCACATTTCTGGCGTCAACACTTGGTCTACACTGGTGTCAGCAGTCCCATGTAAGCAGAACATCCCCCTGCGGACATGGCAGCCCAGGTCGCCTCTCCACGGACGGCTCAGATACTCGAGCTGCAGACTTCTCCCTGCTGGCCGCTCCCGGATCTCTTCTCAAGCTTCTAACCTTCCTTCCTGTTTGGAATGTTACAATGTACCGGTAATTAGGCGAATGATAAATTGCGTGCAGCGAGTCGTGCGCCAGGTCTCCTGCCATTTCAGCCTATAATCTGTTTAAGCTTAGGAGCCCATTTATTCAATTTTCCACCCTTTCCCCGCCATCTCAGCGCTGCTCATTAACTCTTTCAAGACTGAAAAATCGTTTGATCTGCAGGGGCGCTGCGGACAGCCGTCTCCCCGATGGGCTGCACCCCCTGTAGCCGCGACACTCGGGCAGAGGAGCATTTACGCATGCACAGGCGTATTTCACTGTACCTTCTGCGCTCGCATTGGTGCACACAAAACAGCACTCAGCCATGATTACATTCCATGAAATAGACAATTATGGTAATTAGCTCAAGATGTGCGCCAACGCACAAGAAAACAGAGCACGATGCAGAACTGTCTGCGCAAACTAAATGCTCGCGCTAAATACGCTTATGTGAACGAACTCATTTAAATCCATGGCTTCTATTCGCTGCGTATGGCACGCAAAGTTTGGATGCACAAAACAATGAGCAAATACATTTGCGGGACACCCACCTAGCCAGTGATATGTCTTGGGGGGCGGCAGTCATGGCAGCTCACACCTATGGCCTGAGGAGGAGAAAGCAGCCTGAGAGCTAACAGGAAATCAGCGGAATCCTGACCTCGGCTATAGATGTGACTGGAGGAGACACGAGGAAACCAAAGATATGGACAACCAGTGATTCAGGAAATCGGCATGTACACTTAGACGTAGCATCTCCTCACTCCACATCACCAGCAGTCAGTCTCCTTCTCCCTCTGGAAGCTGTAAATATAATCCCCACTAAGTCTTTGCAGTTAGATAATTATACCATAAGGGCTTTTATTTTCTCTAACTGTCTTATCTCTTGATCTATCTTTTCCTCCCCTGTTCTCTCTCGCTCATCCCCTCTCACGCTCATCCTCACACTCATCCTCTTTCCTGTTCTCTCTACTTCATCCTCTCTTCTGCTCAATCTCTTGCTCATCTTCTCTCCTGCGCTTTCCCGCTCATCCTCTCTTCTGCTCTCTCTCATTCATACTCTCTCCCCTTCTCTCGGCTTCGTCCCCTCTCCCCTTCTCTCGGCTTCGTCCCCTCTCCCCTTCTCTCGGCTTCGTCCCCTCTCCCCCTCTCTCGGCTTCGTCCCCTCTCCCCCTCTCTCAGCTTCGTCCCCTCTCCCCCTCTCTCGGCTTCGTCCCCTCTCCCCCTCTCTCGGCTTCGTCCCCTCTCCCCCTCTCTCGGCTTCGTCCCCTCTCCCCCTCTCTCGGCTTAGTCCCCTCTCCCCCTCTCTCGGCTTCGTCCCCTCTCCCCCTCTCTCGGCTTCGTCCCCTCTCCCCCTCTCTCGGCTTCGTCCCCTCTCCCCTTCTCTCGGCTTCGTCCCCTCTCCCCTTCTCTCGGCTTCGTCCCCTCTCCCCCTCTCTCGGCTTCGTCCCCTCTCCCCCTCTCTCAGCTTCGTCCCCTCTCCCCCTCTCTCGGCTTCGTCCCCTCTCCCCCTCTCTCGGCTTCGTCCCCTCTCCCCCTCTCTCGGCTTCGTCCCCTCTCCCCCTCTCTCGGCTTAGTCCCCTCTCCCCCTCTCTCGGCTTCGTCCCCTCTCCCCCTCTCTCGGCTTCGTCCCCTCTCCCCCTCTCTCGGCTTCATCCCCTCTCCCCCTCTCTCGGCTTCGTCCCCTCTCCTTTCCTCTCATGTTCAATCTCTCTTGCTGTCTCTGCTACATCCTCTCTCTTACTCTCTTTGATTATTCCCCTCTCCTCCTCTCTCCCGCTCATCCTCTCTCCTTTTCTATCTTCTTCGGCCTCTCTTGCTGTCTCTCACTCATCCTCTCTTCATAAAATAAGGGGAGAGCAGGAGACTCTGCTTGATGGAAGTGATTGGCATACAGTTTGGGTAATCAGGGCCTTATGCCAAGCACTTGATTGTTTGTTGGTATGCTTTAGAAAACAGTATATGATGCTGACTCTACCGCGACTCTACCAAGGAAGCAGCGAAAGGCAGAGGGCGGCACTGACGGGGTTATCTGGTACATGAATAAGGTTAGACGCCCCGGGTATATATATCTACCATCGTGTCTGTTGTTCACAACCGCACATCAGACTTGCAGAAGACAGATCGTCAAGGTGTGGACCTCAAACAGCCCCTCCTTCCTAGACCCCAATGTGAAAAGTAGGAGGAAGGGGTACCATTCCTCCTTGTGGAGATTACGAAGTTGGTTTAGGGAATCACATGGGCTGTGCCATGCTGCACGGGAAAAAGTTAGGTCAATGAGCTTCCCTCCCAGAAAGAGAACTGGCTCCGTAAAAATACCATAAAACAAACAGCGAGCGGCAAGTCGAATATCCCCCCCACAATGATCCCCCACCTAATCAGTATAATCGGGTCTGCTACCGAGGGTCCCGGGAAGACCCGTAAGGATGATTGAAAACATTCATACCACTTACTAAATTGGTTCTTGACATTCCAGTGTCATCACTCGCCGCCAGAGAGTTCAGCCAAAGTCTACAGAGGAGAATGTGGATCCAAAGATGGCCAAAACCCTCAAAAAGGTCGCCCCATAATTCACAGTGGATCCATACAGAGAAAGGGGGAGATATTCCAAAAATATCTATCTCATATCTCTCTATCTAATATCTATCTCATATCCATCTCTCATGTCTATCTCATATTTATCTATCTATCTCATATCTCTCTATCTAATATCTATCTCATATCCATCTCTCATGTCTATCTCATATTTATCTCTCTCTCTCTAATATGTCTCTCATATCCATCTCTCATATTTCATATCTCTCCATCCATCTCATTGCCATCTACCATATATCGCTATCTGATATGTTTGAGGCAGTAGGGAGAGAGAGGAGTTACACAAGGAGTTTCTGTATAATAACCGGAGGCAACAATCTTCTTACCTTTATGTGAGATGTTCCAGCGAGGTCATAAGTGAGGAGGAAGATAATTTTCAGCTTCTGTCAGGTTTCTTATATCCTAAAGACAACAGAAGATGCAGAGAATTAGGAGGAGAAGGACAGAGGCCTCAGACACAGACACCCAACCATGGAGTCTGATGGCGCTGCACAATCTGGGACGCTGTTACTTTAAATTAAGACTAAATGATGTCAGTAATAGATATCAGTGCAAAGAAGAAAACACTTACTATTGGGGAGACTATAGGAGGCACTATTACTACTGGGGAGACAATAGGGGTCACTATTACTACTGGGTCCACAATAGGGGTCACTATTACTACTGTGGTAACTATAGGAGGTTCTATTACTACTGGGGAGACTATAGGGGTCACTAATTCTACTGGGGCCACTATGGGGGTCACTATTATTACTGGGGAGACTATAGGAGGCGCTATTACTACTGGGGAGACTATATAGGTCGCTATTACTACTGGGGCCACCATGGGGTCACTATTACTACTGTGGAGACTATAGGAGGCACTATTACTACTGGGGCCACAATGGGGGTCACTATTACTACTGGGGCCACTATGGGGGTCACTATTACTACTGGGGAGACTATGGGATGCACTATTACTACTGGGGCCACTATGGGGGTCACTATTACTACTGGGGCCACTATGGGGGTCACTATTACTACTGGGGAGACTATGGGATGCACTATTACTACTGGGGAGACTATAGGAGACACTACTGGGGAGACTATAGGAGACACTTACTACTGGGGAGACTATAGGGGTCACTATTACTACTGGGGCTACTATGGAGGTCACTATTACTAGTGGGGCCATTATGGGGGTCACTGTTATGACTGGGGCCACTATGAAGATCAATATTACTACCGGGGCCACTATGGATGTCACTATTACTATTGTGTTATTTGTGCACTATATGAATGTGTTATTTGGCCAGTGCATGGCTGTATTGCGGCACTGTGACTATTATTTGGGCGCTGTATGGATGTGTTATTGGGCCCTGTGTGAATGTAATATTAGTGCACTGTATGAATGTGTTTTGGGGGAACTGTATTATTAAGGCCCCGTAGTAACATGTCATTAGTGCGCTGTGTGGCAGGTTCATACAGGGCCCTAACACAGTCATAGAATCCTCAAGTAAAACAATTACTGCATATATGTATTACTGAGGTTATTGTATGAACCTTAGTAACACAGTCATAGAATCCTTCGTGTATTTTTGGGTACTGCATGAGTGTATCATTTGGGCACTGGGTTTTGCACCATGGGGGGACCTCAACAGAAGGTATTGCACAGGACATAAACCAACCTAAAGCCGGCTTTACTTCAGTGGTGATGTGGAGTGGTCTAATATATAATCTGGACCCAGGGCAGACCTAGGGGGTCTTGTTGTGATATGTACACTTCTAGCGCCCCAACTTACATATTTCCTCATACATCTACTTATCAGACATGAGCGGCTGAACAGAAGGTATAACCTCCCAGGCCGTGGCCCCAAGAGCAGCTCTTCTGAAGCTGACCACTCACACACGATACCGCCATGGGCACGAGCCACAGTAGCGGAGCCCATGGCGGTTCCAGTCTCAGAGCAGTTATAACCTGAAATGAGGCACTTTCATTCTGCATTTCCATATGAAAAGCCCGGACCATTAAGCAGCTCCAGATTATGACGACCTCAGGGACCATTTTTGCATAAACACTGGAAATAGGCGATTAGGGACCAATTAACAGAATTTAACTGCATAATTATCCGACAGGAGAAAGAACTAAAGGGTTGAGTTACTGTGGGATCACACAGATGGCAGGTGGCGCCACTCAGCCCTACAGCAATGGGGCAGACAGGAGAACAGCTTAAGGGGGCCATAAGACGCCCGAGTCTGGAGTTGGCCTACGCGCTTCGGTATGATTCAGATTTTCTGTGCGCGGCCGGAACATCTGGACACAATCCTCCGTTTATAAGTAAATAAACTTATATGTGAGAATCCGGCATTAATTGGAAGGAGTAGATCCAGCCTGTTCCATTAATGTGTAGAGGGGCGGCCGGCGGCCCCCAGACCGGCCCTGGCAGGTGAACGCAATGCAATTATATAACATGTTTACTAATTAAGTTTATACGCAGCGCAGACAGCACAAGCGGGCAGAAAAATTATTTCCTAAATCATTCCTGGCACCGACGGCACCGGGCGCAATAAACAATTATTAATAAGCAGACCAGAGCTTTTTGTATTTCAGCAACTTAACTCTTAAAACTCCTGCAGAACGGCCGGAACGTCAAAGATAAAGCTCTGGGAAAATCCAATAATTACCTCCCAGCACCTGCGCCCGTACGACAAATGGGAAGCACTTATCCGGGGAATTGGATTCATACCCAGATACAAATCTGTACTAACAAATTAATTTATTTCCAACTTCAAAGGAAAAAAAAAACAGAATATTCCTGAGCGGCTGACTCGCCATCACATCAGACGTCTGCTGAGGGATGTCATATGGGAACGGCAGACAGACTAACCAGTGCCGGCGCTAGCTAGGATGGAAGCCTAGGAGGAAGTTTATTGGCGCCCTCCCAATCTTAAAAGGAGAAAAAAAATAAAAAATATTTATATATATATATACACACATACACTGCACTGATAGACAGTCTGCCTGTATTTTGCAAGTGAAGAAACCAACAAGACAGCAGCAGACTCACTCCAGAGCAGCTCAGTGAATAAATACAGCCCCAGAACCAAGCCCAGTACATACATACAGCCCAGAACCTAGCTCAGTAATACATACAGCATCAGAACCAAGCTCAGTACATGAATAAAGCCCCACAACCAAGCCCAGTACATACATACAGCCCCAGTACCAAGCCCAGTACATAAATACAGCCCCAGAACCAACCTCAGTACATGCATACAGCAACAGAAATAAGCTCAGTACATGAATAAAGCCCCAGAACCAAGCCCAGTACATACATACAGCACCAGTACCAAGCCCAGTACATAAATACAGCCCCAGAACCAGGCTCAGTACATAAATACAGCCCCAGAACCAAACCCAGTACATACATACAGCCCCAGAACCTAGCCCAGTAATACATACAGCATCAGAACCAAGCTCAGTACATGAATAAAGCCCCAGAACCAAGCCCAGTACATACATACAGCACCAGTACCAAGCCCAGTACATAAATACAGCCCCAGAACCAAGCTCAGTACATACATACAGCACCAGAACCAAGCTCAGTACATAAATACAGCACCAGAACCAAGCTCAGTACATAAATCCAGGACCAGAACCAAGCCCTGTACATAGATGCAATATGAGAACCAAGCTCATAACATGCATGCAGCACTAGAACCAAGCTCAGTACATAAATGCAGGACCAGAACCAAGCTTGTTACACAAATACAGCAGCAGAACCAAACCTGGTAGATAAGATACAGCACTAGAGCCCAGCTTATATCTTAAATATAGCACCAGAACCATGCTCAATGCATACATAAAGCAGCAGAATGAAGCTTGGTACATAAATACAACACTAGAACCAAGCTCATACCATACGTACAGCCGTAAAACCAAGCTCAGTACATAAGTAAAGCACTATCACAAAGCTTGGCACATAAACACAGCACCAGAACCAAGGCCAGTACATAAATGTAGCTCCAGACTCAAGTGCAGAACATAAACAGAGCACCAGAACCAAGGCCAGTACATAAATGTAGCTCCAGACTCAAGTGCAGAACATAAACAGAGCACCAGAACCAAGATCAGGCCACAGATATTGTACCAAAACCAAACTTATAATATAAATAAAGCCATAAACGAAGCTCATGACATAAAACAGCACTATAGTTTACACTAATTTTTGGAGTATGATGGTACATTTGGGCCACACCCATTTCTCATCAAGCCACACCCCTTTCTGTGAAGCCCCACCCTTTATTCAAATGACGCACAAAGTGTCTAAAGCACAACCATATCTCCCAATATGTCTATGTCCACTCACAGAACAGCCCCTCCCCCGACCCCCCCCCCCCCCCCCGGGAACACCCACAAAAACGCTCAGAACACTCGTCTTTATGCAAGTCTTTGAGTTTGTCGGCGGTTTCAAAGGACAAAATGCGAGTGATAGCAGGACAGACATAAATATGGGGCCAAGCATGTAATATTGGATTTTGGCGCGATTCTGGAACGCCCCCTCCCGCCCCTGCCCCATACAACGGGTTTATAACAGCTCTGGTACGTTCGCACAATGAAATCCGTGCCGGGAAAAAGCTGCAGCTAAATTCAACGGAAAACTTACCCTATTTGCACATTTGTCGCGAATCGGCAGGCGCACTTGGGTCTCGCTCAATGTGACCAATGGCGTGCTGAACGCCCCGGGCGGATTTCACGCCGCACTTATTTTTCCATGTGTGTTTAAAATCTGCCGTCTCATTCAAAATGTCCAGACGTGAACTATTCCTGGGAGGAGCGGCGTCCGTACATTGCCGGGTCCGCCATCGGGGGCCTGCTCTACAGGTAGGGCACCCCATTACCTCCCTTACTGGCGCCCCCTATCTTACTACGAGGGACGGCAACATTTTATTTTTGTTTATATCTCCACTTTTCACAAGCCATAAAACGTTTTTATTTGCCTGTCGGCCGTATGATGAGAACTCGTTCTTTTGCGCGGCGAGCTGCAGTCCTAATTGCTACATAATAAAATTTACACAATACATTATCATTTTTTTGGAGGGCAGGAAGAAAAAAAAACAGCTACATTCTGACATTGGCTTTTTTTTTGCAGCGCTAATCGTGCAGCATAAAATGAGATGATCTATTTTTTTCTGCGGAACGGTACAATTACAAAAATAACAAAATTATATATATTTTTTTCTCTCAGCTTTTCCTACAATAAAAAATAACATTTTTTTATTACATATTCTATATATTTATTTTTTTGCATTGCTGCATTGAAAGTCCCAGAACTTTTATATTTTTCCGTTGATGGAGCTCTGTGGGAGCGGCGTGTTTTTATGTGACGAGCTGTAGTGGTTATTGATACTATTTTGGCGTACATACGGCTTTTTTCATAGATTTTATTGTGTTCTTGGGAAGTAAAATGAAGAAAAAAAGAAGCGCTTTTTTAACCTTTTTTTTGGTACATTTTTTTATGTCCATATAGAGGACGGAACTTGAACCTGCGATCCTAAGATCACTGTAATAATACATTGCAGTACTTCTATACTGCAGTACATTATTGCTAATCATAGCAATCAGGCCATGGTGCAGCGTCCGAGGAGCGGGCCCTCAGTCCAGGAGACCACAGGGTAGAGTTTGGGCCTTGTCATGGGGCTCTACCACCCCGAGGGCAGCACAGGACCCGTCCAAATCACCGACAGGAGGTCTTGCAAAAGGGTAACCCAATACGTGGTTTAGCTTAACAGTCTGTTGTCACGGGTGACGCCACCATCCCACCCCCTAAGCTGAATCTGGGAACTGTTAAATAGCAAAGCCGGTAACCGTTGGCAGAGCTCCCCTACTTGTAGAAAAAACATTCAAAGTCCAATCACAGGTATAAACTTACACCAGCAGGCAAACGGTGCAGAAATCACAAAGTGGTGCGACAGGGAGGAATCTACAGTCCCAGTTATCTGCAGGGTTTGGTTCCCAGTACAAACTCCTTTTACTCTCGCCAGCTCTCTACCAGTCGGCACTCACATTCGTCAGGCACTCAACACTGCATGGCAGTTCCACTCTCTCTCTGTTCCTCAGTAGCTCAGGGCACCGCTGGCATCTTCTGGGCGAGGCAGGCCCAGGGAAGGCTGAGGTTATCTCTCAGTCTCTTCCATCTTGTGCCTCCACCAACACTCCTCTCGCTTACAAGGCCAGGACCGAAGACAGAAGCGCTTTGCAAAACATCTTCCTGTCACATATATGAAGCACGATCACATGACAAACAACAAGATACATTTCTCAGACATTCTCACATACCAGACAGTTAACCCATTCAGTGCTGCAGTTATGCAATACACATCATATTCATGCAACATCAAAGACACTGACAACACATAGGCACAAGACCAATGCATTTATACATTATAGAGGGGCCCTATTTACAATGGCAAACCTTCAGTCCTCGGCGATCACATGACAGAGGGATGATGACATCACAGATAGAGCGCCCTCCCTCTGTGAACACTTTACATCCGGTGATCCACATTGAGGGTAGCAGTGAGGCATTGGTGTTTCCACGGATCCCCCCCGACAGGAAGCCGGCTGTTGGATCCATCCCATTATTAACGGCACGTGACATCGACTTCAATGGCGTCCATCATTTTACTGTACGAAATAGCGCAGTGCGCATCACTATGCTGTCCGCCGATTTCACAGCGAATTCCGAGGCTCTGCTGACAGTGCGCTCAGGGGGTCCATCACTCAAGGAAATGTATTCTCGCCTTCAAAACGGTAGAAACGTCCCACCAGACCATTACAGGTCAAGATGGTCCCCGAAAGATCCAGCGCAGCGTCTTCACTTCCGTTATCTATGGAAGCCATGGCGCAAATGTGAACAAAGCCTGAAACAACTCCCATCCATAGGATGCACGGACGGCGGAGAGCAGGGGGTCCGGCCGGACCCCCGTCACAATGTGATGAGACATTCCCAGCAGCGGCTACAACTTCCCCCATGGACAGAAGACAACAGTAGATTGCGGCATGCGTGCGCTCTGCGTACACGGCTGCGGTCATACAAAGGCGCCCACAAGACCTCAGCGACAGGATCATCTGTAGACACCAGAGTCGGCCGTCCGGGTGATTCCTGCTAGAACCAGGTTACATAATATCACAAGTATCACGGCAACATTGTATCACTTCTTCCCGGCGGCACCATGCCCCATGCCGCTGGCCCGCCTCATCGCCCCTCACGGCCAGCCTGGACCAGCGGTCGCCTAATGTCACATCTGAATGTGAAAGGGAAACGGGGACCGATCGTGTGAGCGCACCCCAGAGAGCCCGGAACCCATAGAGCTACTTTTCAGGGGGGCACATACTTTAAGACATGAAATGATTAAAAAAGTAAACTCCCAATGCCGCGGTGCGTTGAATTTGCTAACACATTTTGTACATTTTTTTGTTCTTAATGGCAGATTACAACAACATTCCTTTCATCCCATGTCAATGCGCCGGATTACCGAATAATCCGGATTATCAGACTTCCACCTGTTTAGACAAAGCCTGAAATAATATCTGACACTTTCAGGAGGTTCTGCATGATGCTGTAATTGTGTTATCAGAGTGAAGTATATTGAGCCTTGTACGCTGGGCGGAGCTGGACGGACACCATGTGACCAGCAGACATAGAAGAGAGGGGCCCCAGAGCAGCACTCAGTAGAGGCCCCCATTAAGGTTCTGGGTTGGAAGGGTCCTACATTTGGTTCCTGTCCTATGCCCCCATGTTACTGGTCACCACACAGTAGCAATGGGCCAGTTCCCTGGTCGGCCTCCATGGTCTCCAGAGTGAAATCCCATAGACGTTGGGACTAGCATGGAGGTTCTGCGCCCGCCGCACCACATGTGTGGGACCTTCTACCTTTTCTTTGCCCTGACAAAAACTGAAATATGTCTTCCCTTCACACTCAGTAATCCGCCTGCCTCCAGCACAGTAGTGGATCCTGCAGGATGAAGAACTCATCTCCTCCGTTCAGTTAGAAGGTCTGGAGTGCTCCGGGGGCATCAGATTTCCTCATCCAGGGCGATGTAAAGAAATACACCGGCGGACATTTTTGGAAATTAAACAAATAGCGAGAACCGTTCCGTGAGTGCCTGTCATTGTGTCAGTCACATCACTAGGCTGCCAGGAACTGCCAACCCCTCCCCACCCTGTACAATGTGGAACGACCTGTTGAAAGAGAAATACAGCTCTGGACGTAAAACACAATGTACAGTCATGAACAGAAGCCGTATCCGAGTCTGGAGGCTCCACGAGTGAAGGAAAACTTAAGTATTAAAAAGACCAAAATGCAGAAGGGGGTCCACATCTCCTGCCCCAGATACTTCCACATCTCCTGCCCCAGGAGGATCATCTTCCAGCAGATACTTCCACATCTCCTGCCCCAAGAGGAGCATCATCCTGCAGATACTTCCACATCTCCTGCCCCAGGAGGATCATCATCCTGCAGATACTTCCACATCTCCTGCCCCAGGAGGATCATCATCCTGCAGATACTTCCACATCTCCTGCCCAAAGAGGTGCATCATCCTGCAGATATTTCCACATCTCCTGCCCCAGGAAGATCATCTTCCTGCAGATACTTCAACATCTCCTGCCCCAGGAGGATCATCTTCCTGCAGATACTTCCTCATCTCCTGCCCCAGGAGGATCATCTTCCTGCAGATACTTCCTCATCTCCTGCCCCAGGAGGATCATCTTCCTGCAGATACTTCCACATCTCCTGCCCCAGGAAGATCATCTTCCTGCAGATACTTCCACATCTCCTGCCCCAGGAAGATCATCTTCCTGCAGATACTTCCACATCTCCTGCCCCAGGAAGATCATCATCCTGCAGATACTTCCACATCTCCTGCCCCAGGAGGATCATCATCCTGCAGATACTTCCACATCTCCTGCCCCAGGAGGATCATCTTCCTGCAGATACTTCCACATCTCCTGCTCCAGGAAGATCATCTTCCTGCAGATACTTCCACATCTCCTGCCCCAGGAAGATCATTTCCTGCATATACTTCCACATCTCCTGCCCCAGGAGGATCATCTTCCTGCAGATACTTCCACATCTCCTGTCACAGAAGGATCATCATCCTGCAGATACGTCCACATCTTCTGCTGGGGAGGATCATCATCCTGCAGATACTTCCACATCTATGGCCCGGGAGGATCATCATCCTGCAGATACTTTCTCATCTCCTGCCCGGGAAGATCATCATCTTGCAGATACTTCCACATCTACGGCCCGGGAGGATCATCATCCTGCAGATACTTCCTCATCTCTGGCCCGGGAGGATCATCATCCTGCAGATACTTCCTCATCTCCGGCCCGGGAAGATCATCATCCTGCAGATACTTCCTCATCCATGGCCCGGGAGGATCATCATCCTGCAGATACTTCCACATCTATGGCCAGGGAGGATTATCATACTGCAGATACTTCCTCATCTCCTGCCCCAGGAGGATCATCATCCTGCAGATACTTCCAC